>CM056050.1:253321870-254521870 GCA_029574335.1 Rana kukunoris | reverse complement strand
ATGCTTTTCATCCATATGTTGCATTCCTACATTTTGTCAGACAGCATTTGCTGACTGTTGTCAACCCTCTAATCTCAGTAAGAAGTCTCTGGCTGTGCCCAAAGAACCTTGTACAAATCTGCACATATGGTAGAGTAAATAAATGGATAGTATGTCACAAAGATAAATCACCTCTTTTAATTATTAAATAGTGCTGCGGATTGAAAAAAGTTTTGCAAGGCCCTGGAAAATAGCTTAGATTGTGTTGTACAATATCCCATTTTAGTGTGTGTGTCTTAAAGACGCAGTAATTAACTCTACTGTAATGAACAGAAGAACACAGCTATTTGAAAATTGGCAATAAATTATTTTATAGACACTTAAAATCATTCTAGTCACATATGTCTACAGTAGCTGTTGCTTACCTCTTTATGAAACACTTAACCACTTGACTTCCAGAAGGTTTTACCCTCTTCATGACCAGGAATTATTTTTTGCTATTCAGCACTGCACTACTTTAACTGGTAATTGCTCAGTCATGCAACGTGGTACGCAAATGACATTTTTATAATTTTTCAACAAAAATAGAGATTTTTGTTGGTGGTATTTGATCACCACTGGGTTTTTTATTTTTTGCTTCGTAAACAAAAAAAGACAAACAACATTTTTGAAAAAAACAATATTTTCACATTTCTGTTATAAAACATATCCAATAAAATCAACTTTTTTCATAAATATAGGCCAAATGTTTTTTTGCTACATGTCTTTGATAAAAAAAAATTCAATATGTTTTTATTAACCACTTAAAGAATCAGCGTCATTGTGCGTCGGCCATTTTAGGACCACTATGGGGCACGCCCGTAGCACGGCGCCAGAGCCGAAGCACGTTGCCGGTGGCAGCGATTTTGGCCAGCCATCCGCGATCGCTCCTGAGAGAGACAGAACGGGAATCTGTCAATGTAAACAGACAGATTCCCATTCTGTCAGCGGAGGAGAGACAGATCTGCTGTTCCTAGTGATCAGGAACAGCGACCTGTCTACTTCTCCCGTCACTACACTCCCCCCACAGTTAAAAAAACCTCCCTAGGGAACACTTAACTCCTTGACCGCCCCCTATCTCAGATACAAATATTACATCTGGACAGATGCAAATGGGAAGAGTGTTGAAAACTGTTCTCCCTGAACCAACAAAAAAATTCCAAAATAAAAACTTGCAAAACAGTGATGAAACTGCAAAACTAATACCCCTCTGCAAGGAATGGAAGGTAACCCGCAATAGTTATAGAGCCGTGTTCATACAAGCTTAATAATGCAGGAGCATGTTTAAGGCCACACTCCAACCAAAACTTAGGAATGGGCCCAGACCCAGTGTAGAGATGAAAGAGCCTATGGTTCTCCAGAAATCTTGCACTATGGGACAGGTCCAAAAGCAGTGAAGAAAATCAGCTGTTTGTCCACATCCCGGAAAGCATTCGGAAAGCTATCATTTTTTATAGGAAATGTTGATAGACAAGCAGAAGAACTTAAAGGGGTTCTAAAGGAAAAAAATGTTTTCATAATAAGCATCCTTTACCCGCAGACATTCCTCTTTTCACTTCCTCATTGTTCGTTTTTGCTCAGAAGTTGCTCTATTTCTTCTCTGTTCTGTTCACTTCCTGCTTGTCTGATTTTACTGACCACTGTGAAGGGAGACTTTACTGCGGTGGTCAGTGATGTGCTCGCCCCCTCCTGGGAACTACATCTGTGTGGCAGGATGCTCTCTATGGGGGTTATTTATGAAAGGCAAATCCACTTTGTACTACAAGTGCACTGCAAGTGCACTTTTAAGTGCACTTGCAGTGCACTTGGAAATGCAGTTGCTTTTATCTAAAGGGTAGATCTGAAATGAGGGGAAGCTCTGCTGATTTTATCATCCAATCATGTGCAAGCTAAAATGCTGTTTTTTTATTTTCCTTGCATGTCCCCCTCAGATCTACAGCAACTGCACTTTCAAGTGCACGTTCAGTGCACTTTCAAGTGCACTTGCTGTGCAAAGTGGATTTGCCTTTTGTAAATAACCCCCTATGTGTTAGAGACTTCAAGGAGGTGTGAATTACTGGGCGTGCCACAATTCATACTGGGAAATGTAGTTCTTACATGAACGAGCGCCGTAAACCAGGAAGTGAATGAGAGAACAGAAACAAGAACGCCAGAGGTGATATAGATGAAGGAATTTAATAGGTATTTACTCGTTTGTTAACAGAATCATTACACTATTCTGTCTGTCTACCTTGCGGACATTAATTTTAGGCAAAAAAAAATTTCCTTTACAACTCCTTTAATCCATTATCCAGACTGTTGCAGAATAGGGATGAGCTTCGCGTTCGATACGAACGTATGTTCGACTCGAACATTGTCTGTTCGTACGTTCGAGGAAATTCGAACAAAATCGGTCGTTCGCGCCAAATTCGAGTGACGGAAAACGGCCCATAATTCACTGCGGCATTGCGCGCTGATGATTGGCCAAGCATGCTGTATGTCCCGCATGCTTGGCCAATCACAGCTCGCAAAAAAACGAAGAGCCATAATTGGCCAAAGCCTGGGTGACTTTGGCTAATGCCACATATATAAGGCCGCCTGCTGGGCGGCCTCGTGTAGTGTGTTCCGGCTTGTTAAAGAGCAGTCAGAGAGACAGAGAGATTGTCTTTTTATATAGCTAGATAGAGCAGGCAGGCAGGCTAGTCAGTTTAGCTTAATTTACAGTGTGTAGAAGATATATATACATCCCTAGGAGTTGTACATATATTTATACACTGTATAGCTTAGATAGATCAGTTCTTCCTAATTTACTGGCAGGCAGGTGATTGTGCTATTTAAAGACGTTATCACAGGTATAGACACCCAGCAGGTACAATATTTAAAGGATTTTTTTTTTTAATTTAACCACTTAAGACCCGGAGCAATACGCTGGCAAATGACCCAAGGGGTTTTTGCGATTCGGCACTGCGTCGCTTTAACAGACAATTGCGCGGTCGTGCGACGTGGCTCCCAAACAAAATTTGCGTCCTTTTTTTCCCACAAATAGAGCTTTCTTTTGGTGGTATTTGATCACCTCTGCGGTTTTTATTTTTTGCGCTATAAACAAAAATAGAGCGACAATTTAAAAAAAATGCAATATTTTTTACTTTTTGCTATAATAAATATCCCCCAAAAATATATAAAAAAACATTTTTTTTCCTCAGTTTAGGCCGATACGTATTCTTCTACATATTTTTGGTAAAAAAAAACGCAATAAGCGTTTATCGGTTGGTTTTCGCAAAATTTATAGCGTTTACAAAATAAGGGATAGTTTTATTGCATTTTTATTAATTATTTTTTTTTTTACTACTAATAGCGGCGATCAGCGATTTTTTTCGTGACTGCGACAATATGGCGGACACTTCGGACAATTTTGACACATTTTTGGGACAATTGTCATTTTCACAGCAAAAAATGCATTTAAATTGCATTGTTTACTGTGGAAATGACAGTTGCAGTTTGGGAGTTAACCACAGGTGGCGCTGTAGGGAATGTGTACCTAATGTGTGTGTTTACTACTGTAGGGGGGTGTGGCTGTAGGTGTGACGTCATCGATCGCGTCCCCCTGTTACAGGGATGACGCGATCGATGCTCCGGCCACAGAGAAGCACGGGGAAGCCGTGTGTACACACGGCTCTCCCCGTTCTTCCGCTCCAGGGACGGATCGCCGCACTGCAGCGGCGATCGGGTCCGCGAATCCCGCGGTCCCGGTCCTGGAGCTTCGGACCGGGTCGCGGGCGCGCGCCCGCGGGCGCGCGCCCGCGACCCACGGCTGGGTACTAAAACCAACGTATATATACGTTGATGTGCCCAGCCGTGCCATTCTGCCGACGTAAATCTGCAGGAGGCGGTCCTTAAGTGGTTAATAACTTGAATATTGGTCTTTAAAATGAGCGTTTTTGAATTTGAACGTTCCAGTCCCATAGACTTCAATGGGGTTCTAAATGTTCGCGCGAACGGTCGGTCTGTTCGACGGTTCTGGTGTGAACCGAACGCGGGGGTGTTCGGCTCATCCCTATTGCAGAAGTAAAGGTGGAGTAGCACTTAGAAACAGGTACAGAATGCATGTAAATCAAGTATGTCTGTTAGCTTCTTGCTTTCTTCACAACACTTATTGTTCATTATATGGTTGTTAAAATTTAGAAAACACTCTGTCATATGTAATTAAGCGATACATTTCAGGAGATGCTAGTGTTTGTTTTTTTAAAGCAGCTTTTTGGATACAGTTTTAATTAAGGAATGTAATACAGCTAATCTAATGCAGGGATCTATAATTAAACCATTTCATAATACTGGAAGGTAAAGTTATTTATTATTTATCTGCATTTGTTTTGATCCTATCACCTTACCTGTGTTTTCAAAGCAAGTTATATTATTTGCTTTATCTATTGTTTTAGTTTTGTTTACATGAAACAACCATTTTCTAAATGCATTTCTGCTGTACATCCTATAGTGTAAATTAGCATCAGAAATTAAATGCCATCACAACCAGGGCCAATCCCCCCTATAGGCTCATTATGCAAGCCGCTTAGGGCTGCGAAGGGTCCCCAAAATTACTAGAGGCCCCGCCTGGTGAGAAGTAAATTTTCGGCCCCTCACCCCGCTTCTCAACTTCAATCTTTAATGTGACATATCACTGTCGGCAGCACCCCCCGCTTCTCAACTTTAATGTGACATGTCATTTTGCTTAGGGCCGCAGGGAGGTCAGGATCGGCACTGGTCACAACTCCCCACATGCTATCAGATCTCCTCCTGAGTACCTAATTCCCAATAAACACCTATCCATGGCTTTCTGTTGGCATATGCCTATCACATGGCTCACCATGGACTAGTCGTAGTGGAAACACAAGGATGGCCTAGACTTGCACTTACACTGGGACTAGTTAAACAGAACCATACCTGGTTGCAATTCTCACCCTCCCCACTGACCTGCACTCACACTGAACTAGGGCTCATTCACACCGTACGTGTCTAAAAAATGATGGGAAAACCGCACAGATTTCACTTGCAGAGACATCGGTTTACATCAGTTTCATGTCAATTTTAATGCGTGTTTTAATGATTTGAATAAAAAAAATTGTGTGCCCTGATTTTTGGGCTTCCAGAAAGAATGCAAAGAAACTCATGGGTATTATGTGTCGAAATTTTACCCATTTACACCCTATTAAATGATAACAGGTGTAACCTAGATGGATTAAGGTCTCGTTCACACCATACGTGCATGAAAACTGATGGGAAAACCGTGCAGATTTCTCTTGCAGAGACAAATCTGTTTACATCAGTTTTCATGCGTGGTTCAGCGAGTTTTCATGCACGTTGACATAAGTTTTCATGCGCGTCAGTTTTGTGCCCTGTTCACACCATACAGAAATCTGCATACACGTAGAGAACAATTTTAATCTTTTTGTGCAATTGCAGAACGTGTGCAGAAAAACTAACGCACCATGGTGTGAGCGAGGCCTAAAACCTTACAGACATGATGACAAGTTTATTTTAAAGGCCAACATCACCTAAATTCTAATTGTAGTTTAGTGTGGTTCTTGCTAAAGTGGAATTTCATGCTGACTGTTGGGTCTAACTGCATGGACTGCCCAAACACAATGGCCATTATGAAGCCAAATGATGGTGCCACACTCAAAACTCATTATAGCTTGGAAGTCCAGCTCTGAGAAGGTGATGCCTTTGTTCTGGCCTTGTGGGTAGGAACTAAGATGCAAATCTTCTGAGGTGACAAACCACAACTGGAGCCTGTGACATATTTTAAGTTCAGTAAACTGATAACTATCAAAAACTAGAATATCGGTTCTGAGCACAACTAGTCTTTAATGCAAGTTAAACTGTAATACCCTGAAAGATTCTTGGTTTCGCAATAAAGTTTATACAGTAAAGCTCCATACACACAGTCAGACTTTTTGACAACAAACTTCAAAATGAGCAGGTTTCTTAAAAAATCCGACAAACTTTTCGGCAACAAAAGTCCTACGGTGCAAAGTCCTACCATGTGTACAAAAGTCCATCGGACTTTTGTCCAAAGTACAAACACGTATGCTCAGGATCATGTTAAAATCAACCAAAAATTTCAGAAGTTGACCAAAGGGTAGCAGTAAAGAGCAGAAAAGAGCTGAAAAAACACGTGATTTTGAGAAAGTTTGCTGAAAAAGTCCTGCCGTGTGTATGCATACCAAGTTCACGGCCAACGCCCTTCAAACAAAAATCCACGGAAAAATTTGTTTAAAGTACGACTGTGTGTATGAGGCTTTAGATGTATAGAGACCTGTAAAGCACACCAACCTACAACCCACAGCAACAACTTCACAATTCTGTTTCAGTTAGTCAACATCAGTGATAAACTCAGTTATTATGGATCACGTTACAGAAAAGTTAAAGATCTATCTATCTATCTATCTATCTATCTATCTATCTATCTATCTATCTATCTATCTATCTATCTATACATTCACATGCATTTATAAAAATCTCTTCTAGTCTTAGTTCACACCAAAGTGCTGAAAACCTCTAGGAAAAGCACACTGAAGCTTCTAGTGAACTGCAAAAAGTAATATTAAAATATATATATATATATATTGGTTAGAATTTGTTTTAAATTCATTGCTTCAGAATCCACAGTTGGTATAAGCAAAACTCTAGGGATGGTGTAAATTAGAGTACTAGTGTGCTGCTCTGACCTCTGATGGGGTGCTCAGCCTCCAGACAACCAATCTTAGTAAATGTAATACAGGAAAATGAGCCGCAATCTTGGTATTCTGCCATGTTCACAGTTAAATTGTCCATGGTGCAAATGCATGAACATTATCATTCTACTAGCAAATATATGTCCTGCTGTGTTCACAGAAATGTTGGCTGATGTATAATGTATTTCAGGACAGCTTTTAAGACTAATACCTGCTCTACCTGGTAGAAATTTATTTGTTTATTTTTTCAGTTTGGTCAAATAAGTAACTATATTCAGAAGCCTATACATCTGTTTTATGAGGTGTAATAATAACTAATGAGTAGCTACATTTTCCATAAAGATCCAGATTTGCCTTAAATTGAATGACAAAGGACTGGATATTAAAACGTTAACAGTTCTCTACCTATTAGACATGTGCACAGAATTTTTTTTCGTTTTTTTTTGTTCCGTTTCGTATGGTCCCGTCTGTTCGTTTCCGTTCATTTTTCGTAAGACGCCCGTTTTCCCGTTCGTTCCCGTTCGTTTGTCGTACGACGTGATTTTTTCGTATTCCGATCGTTTCGTATTTCCGTTACCGTTTTATTTTCGTACATGCGGGATGATTCGTTATTCTGTTTAATTCATGTTCGTTTCTTGTTAGACAATAATTATCGTGAATTTTCGTCAATTTGCATTCTGTGTATCTTGAATGCTTTTCTTTTGTTAGTGTCAGTTGTATGTTCATTGTTCAATGACATCTATAACAAAAGAATTTCATTATGTATATTGAATGAATTCCTTTTTCTGTTTTCTGTGTATTCAAAATACTCAAGGCAAATTTTTTGTTATAGGTGTCATATCAACATACGAAAATAACAAAAGAAACAGGTTCAAATGCAAATCTTTTGTTTATGTTTTTTTTGAATGGCCAGAGAGTTAGGCTGGCCATACATGATACAATTTTCTGTGCAATTTTCTTTAGATTTACCTTCAACTATGTAGTGCAAGGGCCTGCCTGATTGCATACACTTGAAAGTGTTGTTTAGTTTGACCTCATATATGGTTTTTGGTAAATCTAAAAGAAAATTGTACAAGAAAATTGAACATGTATGGCCAGCCTCAGTGACTGAAAGCAGCTTCTCTTTTGTGCAGAATAGTGAGTACACTTGTACAGTAAAGCCTAATAAACTTTTCTGTGGATTTTCATCTGAAGGGAGATCAGTTGGCCAGACTTTTGAACCCAAAAATGGTTTTCTGATGCAGTTTAAAAACGAACAAATTTTCTGAGAACGATCGGAAAACGATCGTTTTTATGTTTGTTGTTAAAATAGTCTGACCAAGTGTATGGGGCTTAACAATACTGTTAAGCCCCATACACTTGGTCAGACTATTTTAACAACAAACATAAAAACGATCGTTTTCCGATCGTTCTCAGAAAATTTGTTCGTTTTTCAATTTTCTTGTACAATTTTCTTTTAGATTTACCAAAAACCATATATGAGGTCAAACTAAACAACACTGGCCATTAAAAAAACATAAACAAAAGATTTGCATTTGAACACGTTTCTTTTGTTATTTTCGTATGTTGATATGACACCTATAACAAAAAATTTGCCTTCAGTATTTTGAATACACAGAAAACAGAAAAAGGCATTCATTCAATATACATAATGAAATTCTTTTGTTATAGATGTCATTGAACAATGAACATACAACTGAAAACGAACACAAAACGGATTCAAACAAAATACACAATGCAAACTTCTTGATACAGATTTCATTTTCGTTATTTTGCCATTTTTGTTTTGTCGTTTTTTCCCGTCTGATCGTTCGTTCGTATTTGCGGTCGTTCGTTATGCGGCTCATCCGTTATCCCGTAGTTTTCGTATTTTGGTGCTTTACCATTTTCGTATGTACACATTATCCCGCGGGTACGAAAATGAACATTTTCGTACGAAAATAACATTCGTACGAACGGGAATGCACATATCTACTACCTATATGTTTCTTATTCTAGAGGCAACTGGACGTATGTTTAACAACCTTCATGCATCCCAAACCACATATACCATTTATTAAAGACGTTCTTCTCCATGATCATATTTTCACTGTGATTTCAGTCATCAGTCACTTTGAAGTCATGGTCACCATCAATTTAGAGATCCCTTGGAAATTGCCTTCCTCTGACCAAGTAAAGAACATTTTCTAAATGCCTACCTATAGGTATAGCTGAGACCTAGCTGTGCCAATGACTGTTCTTGGGCAGCTTTTAAGTCTAATACCTGCTCTACCTGGTAGAAATGTACTTTAAAGCCCTGTACACATGATCGGTTTGTCCGATAAAAACAGACGGGCCCCATCGGTTTGTTTTCCATCGGTAAAAAAAATAGAACATGTTTTACATTTTTCCTATGGATAAAAAAACTGATAGAAAAATCCGATCGTCTGTGTTGAACTCCATCGGACTAAAATCCATGCATGTTTAGAATCAAGTCTACGCATATTCGGAAGCATTGAACTTCATTTTTTTTTGGCTTGTTGTGGTGTTGTATGTCACCGCGTTTTGGCACGATCAGCGTTTTGACTGATGGTGTGTAGGCAAGACTGATGAAAGTCAGCTTCATCGGATATCCGACAAAAAAATCCATCGGATCAGATTCCATTAGATATCCGATCGTCTGTACAGGGCTTTAGTCTTTTTCAGTTTGGTCAAATAAGTAACTATATTCAGAAGCATATAAATCTGTTCTATGAGGTGTAATAATAACTAATAAGCAGCAAAATGTTCCATAAAGATCCAGATTTACCTTAAATTGAATGACAAAGGACTGGATATTAAAACGTTAACAGGTTTCTACCTATATGTTTCCTTTTCTAGAGGCAACTGGACTTATGTCTAACAACCTTCATGCATCCCAAACCACATATACCATTTATTAAAGACATTCTTCTCTGTGATCATAAAGTCATGGTCACCGTCAATTTAGAGATCCCTTGGCAATTGCCTTTCTCTGACCAAATAAAGAACATTTTCTAAATACCTCCCTATAGCTGAGACCTAGCTGTGCCAATGACTGACTGCTCTTGAAGACTGAACAGAACCTCAAAGAACTCTGTTGGAAAAAAAGAAGCAGGTTTGTACAAGTTAATAAATCTTTACACTTATGTCACTTGCAATTGCTTTTGCTAAATTTAGATTTGCCAGCCATTCTGCGATCACTATCAAATGATAACCTCATGGCTTGTCCTCTATAAGCTGTGAAATGCATATATTGGTATTCTCATTCATATTTCTATAGCCAGCTAAGAAAAAAATCTTCAGAATGGAGGATGAGTGTGTGGATGCACAAGTTGGACAACCAGAAAAGAAATCTCTGCACAGGTTGGACAACCAGAGAAGAAACCTCTGCACAGGTTGGATAACCAGAGAAGAAATCTCTGCACAGGTTGGACAACCAGAGAAGAAATCTCTGCACAGGTTGGACAACCAGAGAAGAAATCTCTGCACAGGTTGGACAACCAGAGAAGAAGTCTCTGCACAGGTTGGACAACCAAAGAAGAAATCTCTGCACAAGTTGGACAACCAGAGAAGGAATCTCTGCACAAGTTGGACAACCAGAGAAGAAATCTCTGCACAGGTTAGACAACCAGAGAAGAAATCTCTGCTATAGGTTTTTTATTTGCTCAAGCTAGCTTTCATTAGTTTGCAATTCTGATTCTTCTAGCACACATTATTGATATTATATTCCCACTTCAAGCTGCCATGTCAGTTTTGGATGAACTAACAGTGATGCTCTCAGAAAATATTTAGTGATTATGTAAACTTCACAAAGCAGAGGACTACAATTCACGTTTATTGATACAAGATAAAAGGCTGAGACAGTTTAATATCCTCCTGATTATGGTAAACTGCACAAGCATTTGAAAAAGGCAGATTAATAATTTAGGTCTAATAAATGCGATGGTCTATCAAAGAATAGAGTAAGATACATTTGTACAAATGTGTTTTCCGATAATTTATAATGTGGGAAAATTGATTCTATTTAAAAGAATTTGCTGTTGCTATACAGTAATAATTGCACCGCACAGAATCTATATTTATCAACACTGCTGTTTATTGGATAAAAAATATCCACTTTCATCAGTCTGCCTAGTTCACATTTGGAAATATATCACATTGATTCTCTGGTTCCCCAAATAATATCACTGTCTAGCATAAATTCAATTAGAAAACACTGAGATTGATGTATAAAATATAAAAGATGGAAAAGGCTAATCAGGTTCCAGTTATGTTTGTAGTTACAATATAAAAGGATACCTATTTTTTCCCAATTTTAGTTTCTATAAATAATACTTGCTGAGCCTGATGTAAGAAAGTGGCTAAAAATAAATTCCAGACTTGCTTGATCAAACCTGGAGGAAAAAAAAAAAACGGAAAACAATTGTACATGCTGTTTATAGCCTCGTACACACGACCGGTTTTCCCATCGGGGAAACTGCCATAGGAGCTTTTGCCCGTAAAAACCGGCCATGTGTATGCTCCATTGCAGTTTTCCCAACAGGAAAACTGCCGGGAAAAACAACCACCAGCTCTCTTTTTTCCCAGGATTTCTGGCGTTTTTTAACCTGGCAGTTTTCCTATGGATGGAGCATACACATGGATGGGATTCCCGACCAAAGCTCTCATGGCAGTTTTCCTGTCAGAAAACCAGGCCGTGTGTAGGGGGAAAAAGTTACCGAGCAGGTTCTCGGTTTTCCCCTCGAGTTTCCCGCCGGGAAACCCGTACTCATGTATGAGGCTTCAGGCAACAAGTCCGGTCCTTTGTTAAATTATTTTTAAAAAAAAAAAAAAGGTTAATTGTTGCCATCTCCCCAATTTACCAATTTACAAAAAACTTGTGTTGTCCATGTAAGCTCATTTTTTTAATACTGTCAGCAAGAGTTAAAGGACTTGGAAAGGAAAAAAATTTGGGGACTAAAATTAATGGCCCAGATTCACAGAGCGATTACGCCTGCGCAACTGCGTGTGCGTAAGTCGAAATGTGCGCGTGCGTTTCGTTGCGCGGCATCCCCAGAACGAGATACGCGTAATTTCGTTAGACTGGCGCATCCGTCCGCGCAAAAGTGCGCTAGACACACCATTGATTTGCTAGTCAAATATGCTAATGAGGGACTTACGGGGATCCACAAAACAACGTTGGGGCAGCGCAGGCGACGCAGTGTGCGCAACAGCAATATGTCCTGTCTAAAATTAGAGCATATAAAAGCTGGTCTAAAAAGAGAAAAAAAGTCTACTTGTTAGATAAAGCAACACTGTTAGTGAGCAGCTCAGCAGTCACACGTGTTGCACAACAATCTGTATGCCAACATGCCAGGGGCATCGTCGCACATAGCTATACTACTGACTTTAGATGAACAAAGAAGGATGAGGGCACGGAGGATGGTACGGGAGAGGATATACCGCACCAGCATAGACCTGTTTGGCATGAGTGATTCTGAGGTGTTTCGCATCTTCAGATTCACCCCTCATGCCATCCTGGAATTAACCACAACCCTGCAGGAGGACATCACCAGCCCAACACACCGCTCACATGCAGTGCAGCCACTGGTCAAGGTCATGGCAACACTCCATTTCCTTGCCAGTGGCTCTTTTCAGCGTACAAGTGGAGTGGTGGCTAGGATGTCACAATCCTCCATGAGCAGATGTGTGCACCAGGTTGTCCCTGCAATTCTCAGACGCATGGCCAACCAAATCATCAAACCCACCACTGAGGAGCTGCGGCTGAAGGCAATGACAGATTTCTACAGAATTGCCAGATTCCCACGCACTGTGGGGGCCATTGATTGCACACATGTGGCACTACAGCCCCCCCAGGAGACAGAGCACATGTACCGCAATCGGAAGCATTGGCATTCCATCAATGTACAGGTGATAGTCGATGCCCAAGGCCTCATATGGCACGCCGTGCCAAACACCCAGGGTCCAGCCATGACAGCTACATATACAATCAATGCCACATCCGAATGGAATTCGATCAGAACGTGTATGGGGACACCTGGCTGGTTGGTGAGTGACATGGGTGGCAGGCATGACTATCCCCTCCCATGATGCACATCACAAGGGGTACATTCATGACTAACATCCTCCTGTCTTTTCCCTTACAGGTGACTCTGCATATCCATTGGGACCCCATCTCATGACTCCTATCCGGAACCCCCAAACCCCAGGAGAGGAAAGATACAATCAAGCACATGCCCAAACACGAGCAGTGGTGGAGCGCACCTTTGGCCTCCTAAAGTCACGTTTCCGATGCCTGGATAAGTCTGGGGGTACCCTCTTGTATTCCCCAAACTTTGTGTGCCAGATCATCGGTGCATGTTGCATGCTGCACAACTTCGCAGAAAGAAAGGGCCTGCAGATTGACCTACGTGATGACCTGACCCCTGAACCAGACAATCCCCCCCTAACCGAGGCTACCCCGTCTTCTGAGGGAAGAGCAGCCAGGAGACAGCTCACATTGGGCATCTTTGCACGTTAAACATACACATTAATCATGGCACATCCACATCAAATTGGATTGGCACCAGTCCACCATGCAGGACTTGTGAGCAGCAACGCCACGCCAAGGCTCCAATTATGTCACTGTACATTCATACACCATTCACACGGACCTGGGGACCACTTCTCCCTGGTCCTGGGGAACCCTTCTCCACCAAAATAGAGGGTGACACCCCTTTTCCGGCAGGAATGTCACCCCCACATTCACACAGCATTCACAACCCAAAAAAAAATAAAAAATGACCTGCAAAAGCAAAAAATTTCCAGCAAAAAAAAAAAAAAAAAAAAAAAAAAACTATTTAAAAAAAAAAAAAAATGGGGAAAAACAAATTATTGCCCTCTGCGTGAGCCACGCCTGGGGAGCCCCCGGCCACGGCCCCGGCTTCTCAGGGGAGACTCATGGGGAAGGGGTAAAACTGGGGAAGGAGGAGCAGCCCCTGATCTCTGCCCACCTGGCGGCCTGCCCTCCAAGGCCACGGCTATTCTGTCCAGGGCAGCACCAAGTGTTGCCGTGTTGGCCTGGATAGCCAGGGTAAGGGCCCTCACATCCTGCCCAACGCCTGCTGATGTCATCTGCAGTTCATTTAGGCAGGTTGTGAAAGCCCGGGAGTGGGAGTCCAGGTTCCCCAGCGTATCCTTGATGGAGGACAGGCTCTCCTCCATCCGCACCAATGTCTGGCTGACCTGTCCCAGATGGCGGGTCTGGAGGAACTGGTCCCTTCTCAGAGTGGCGGGCAGGAGATCGGCCACCCCCCTGGTGGTCTGGGATGACATCCTGCCTCCAGCTGATGCTTGTGGCCAGGGAGAAGGGGAGGCCCTTGTGAGGGGAGCCATGTTGGGGGAGGAGGGGGGGGGGCTCCCCCTTAGGGAGGCCTGCCTGCTGCCAGCCAGAGGGGAAGAGTCCTCAAAACCCAAACGTCCAGTGCCTGACATGGACTCCTCCTCCTCATGATTCTCCTCCTCCTCATGATTCTCCTGCTCCTCTTGAACCTCCTCCGCGGACTCCGGCCTTGTTGGGGGGGCCTCATTAGGCTGCTGTCCTGGGGTTGGTGCGGTCAGGCCAGATGGCCCTGCACCCTCCTGCACATCTGTGGATGACACAAAACATTCACAGGTTGGAGGATCCACACACTTGCCACATATTCCCTTTCACCCCCTCCCCCACACATGCTACACACCTGATATTAAAAAAAAAAAAACTTACCTGGCACCACGGGCTCCGGACTTGAGTCAAAGCCGGGCAGGCCCGCAACTTCATGCCGATGAAAGGTCAGGGCCACCGCACGCTCCTCCGCTGTCAGGCTAATACGGCATGGTGGGCCCCCTCCTGTGCCCCTGGCATGGGCATGCATTCTGGCCAGCTTCTTTTTGACCAGACGCCGGAGGTCATTGATTTTTTTGTCAATCCCAGACCGGGTCCGTGTCTCCCCCTGCCCCGCTGAATTCACCTGGTCAGTGATCCTATCCAAAATCTCCCTCCTCCTGGCCGGGGTGGTGTTGGCACTCTGTGGGCCATGGAGGTAACGCCCATACTCGCTAATGGCCCGGGCAAGAATCTGTTTTTCCACAACTGTAAAATTCAGCTTTCGTTTTCTCTCAGTCATCCTTCCAAAAAAAAACAGTCCCAGTCAACAAAATTCACGCACACAAACAAGAACAACCAATCAAAAAAAAAACACACACACAGAGAGAAAACTACTCAGCAAGAAACAGTCACCAAAAAACAAAACAAAAATACAGCAGGAAAAGAAACAAACACAAATATATCAATCAAACAAACAGTCTCTCAAACACTTATCAAAAACCACTTTCAAAAATCTACTAACAAACACTTGATCACACAGAACACTAATCTGACAACTACAAAACACATCGCAACGAACAACAGGACAAAAGCACTTGGTTAAATGGGAAGGGACAAAGGGATGTACTTTTGCAAAGGAAGTGCGTTTGTGTGTGTCTATTTATGCTGTTTGCGTAGTTCACAACTTTGCCCTAGTCCATTTCCAATTTCACTGATTGCGCCGCTCCCGAGTTGTGAACATGCGCACAGCGGAGCTGACATGGTCTCCTTCAAGCGCGCATGCGCGAGCCGGCCGGCCCTTCATTTGCATGGGGTCACGGCTCATTTCAATGTAACACGCCCACGTCCTTCCCAATTTGTATTACTCCTCCTTACGCCTCTGAAAAAACGTTACGCATGCGCAATTTTCTGCGCAAAAGCTACGAGAATAGGGTGATTACGCGACAAAATTGCGCAAGTCTAACGTAAAGGCGGTGCGCTACGCCGGTCCAATAATGCGCAGATGTACCTGAATATGGGCCAATGTCTGCAAGGTAGACAGACAGAATAGTGTAATGATTCTGTTAAAAAACGAGTAAATACCTCCGGCGTTCTAGTTTGTGTTCTCCCATTCACTTCCTGGTTTGCGGCGTTCGTTCATGTAAGAACTACATTTTCCAGTATGAATTGCGGCACACCCAGTAATTCACACACCTCCTTGAAGTCTCTAACACGTAGAGAGCGTCCTGCCACACAGATGTAGGGTCAGATTCAGAGAAAACTGCATAAATATCTGCGGGCGTAGCGTATGCTCTTTATGCTACGCCTCCACAAATGTTATGGGCATGTGCCTTATTCAGAAAGCACTTGCACCATAAGTTGCGGCGGCGTAGCGTAAAGTGTCCGGCGTACGAGCGCCTAATTCAAATTATTAATGTGGGGGGCGTGATTCATGTAAATGAATCATGACCCCACGCAATTTACGTATTTTCTGCGTCGTCCATGAATGTATCCCAGTGCGCATGCGTCAAATCACATCGCTAGTAGTCAATGTAAACAACGTGTACGTAACTTACGTACAGCCCCATTCCCAAACGATTTACGCAAACGACGTAAACGACGTACAATTCGACGCTGTCCCGACGTCCATACTTAACATTGGCTACGCCTCCTATAGCAGGGGCAACTTTACGCCGGAAAAAGCCTTACGCAAACGACCTAAACTACGACGCCCGGTCGCAAGTAAGTTTGGGAATCCCCGCAACTCCCTAATTTACATAAACGTAAAACGACAGAAGCGCCACCTAGCGGCCAACGTAAATATGCAACTAATATACGACGGTGTAAGTGACTTACGCCGCTCGTATATTAGCAGAATTCCGGCATATCTTGTTTTCTGTTTTCTGAATACAGAAAAAAGATACGCCGGCTATTCTTAGTATTTACGTGGCGTATCTCTTGATACGCCAACGTAAATACTTTCTGAATCTGGCCCGTAGTTCAGAGGGAGCCCGCAGGAGGGAGCGAGCATGTCACTGACCACCGCAATAAAGCTTACCTTCACTGTGGTGTGTTACAATCAGACAAGCAGGAAGTGAACAGAACAGAGAAGAAATAGAGCAACTTCTGAGCAAAAACAAACAATGAGGAAGTGAAAAGAGGAATGTCTGCAGGTAAAGGATGCTTAATATGAAAAAAAAATTTTCCTTTACAACCCCTTTAAAGTGTATGTCAAAAATAGTTTTGGAAGAGGTGGTAAAAGGTTAGAACCCCTGTCAGGTATTTATTGCTACCTGTGTCCCCACCAAAGAGGTGCACCCGCTATTTCTCCTGGTAACCACTGTCACAAAATTACTGTCATTTCATGGTGATTTCATCTCATTTCTCATATCTTCAGGACAAAAAAATAACATTTTTTTTTTTTATACATCATATGTACAGGATATGTACAATAAAGAAATAAACTGACAAGTTTTTAAATCGTTCATACTATTCTAAAATTAAAAAAGTCCCCTTACATATCATAATTATATCCTGTGCAAGTTTAAATGTACTGGTTACTGGTGGGTTTTTCATCTTTTTTTTTTTTTTAAAGGGGGGGGGGGGGGTGAGACTTCTGTAAGATGAAGTATGTGTATGCAACTGTATATGGAAAATGATGTATGTGTAAAGTTTGATCTGTGTCATTGAAAATAAAAAAAATAAAAAATACTAGATTGGAAAAAAAATGTATCGGTTATTGTCAAGCTTTGGAACATCACTCAGTACATTTTTTTCCTTATATCTGTGTCCAAACATTTATTTACCCTCCCTACTCACAGGCCACAGCGCTGCTTCCCCCTATGCCTTTCACATGTACAGTACAGCAGGGACAGCTCAGACTCCAACTGCTGATAGACAGGAGGGGGCTTAGGAGACTGTCTTGTTGCTGGGCTATGAGCTTCTATGATGTAAGGAAACTCATCCACAAAGCCTGTGTGCACCCAAAGGTAAATCCATGGGGTCTCTGTAAAGGAGGGAAGCAACCCAAAGACATGAACCAGGGAGGAAGGAATTGTATACTGCGGATTTATAGGCAGGCACTTCATTTAAAAAAAAAACAGACCTGCCAACAAGTTAAAGTGATTATAAACCATCACCTTGTAAAACAACCTCTTTAGTTTAAAATGATGAGACGAAAGACAAAGCATTTGTGCATGCTGTAGATAACAAAATATATAAGTAATCACATTCCCTGTGTTCTCAGCTGCATAAGAGCTGGGGGAGAAGAAACAGCAGGACACTGAGCTTCCCAGTGAAAGGCTGTGTGTGTGTGTGTGTGGGGGGGGGTGATTTTGTCAGGACACAACTGATTATTGAAGAAAAGAAGGCTGGGTTTCCCAGCTCAGCTAGAGAGCTCACCATGGTGTGTTGTCCTGCTTAATGTGGTCAGTGTTTAATAGAAAAGCAGAGAGACTGGCAGGAGCCCCATGGATTTCACACAAAGGAATCAATGTCAGATTTCTAGAGCATGATCCATCCAGCTGTTTAAAAAATCCAATAACAAAATTATAAGGCGTGTTAGAAATTCCCTAATCATTTTTTGGATCCTTCTATTCACATCACTAATACAAATTGTCATTGATTGATATTTTTACTTAATTTGTTGATCATGAATTTGACAGATGCATGTGGTTAAAAAATAAATAAACCTTAGGACCAATCACTTAGATTAGAATAAAATACAAAAGGTGTGTCTTGCATTAAACAGATGTGCTGGGAAGGACAAGTCAACCTGCTGCACCTAACAACAACTACACAGGCAGTATTTCCATGGCACTGGTCAAACACTATGGAAGCACATAGAACTACAGTAGTCTCAGTTTACACTCAGCTCTGTGCTCTAGCTCTGCAGTGTGTGTGATATCAGATGCCTGCCCCCTACTTTCTGCTACTAAGAAAATTACTTTCATCTGTGTATTATAGAAGGCTGTACAGAGCACATGGCTGCAGAAATGAGAACAGGTACAGGTACAACTTATGTAGGAGGATTTACTTAATCTCTGTGTAACACCTGGGGCCAGTCACTTTTACTGGGTATACAGTATGTTAGGCCTTGTACACACGATGGGATGTATCCGATGGAAACGGTCCGACGGACCGTTTCCATCGGATATGTCTGCCGGACTGTTTGATCCGATGGCTGTACACACCATCGGATCAAATTCCCCACCGGCGGACAGCGCGGTGACGCGGCGGTGACGTCACCGCCACGTAACCGCACCAGGAAGTAAACACTTCCGCGCGCATGCGTCGGATCCATTCACAGGATACGACGCATGTGCGGGCAGATATGTCCGCTGGTTTGCCGTACTAACCAGCGGACATATCCGACGGGCAGCTCTCCAGCGGAAAAGTTCCAAAGCATGCTTTGAAACTTTTCCGCTGGAGAAATCCAGCCAAAACTGTCCGTTTGCCCCTACAGACGAGGGGATTTTTCGGCTGAAATGGTCCGTCGGACCATTTTCAGCGGATTTATTCCCTCGTGTGTACAAGGCCTAAGGGTTTACAACCTCTTTAAAATATGTCAGTTCATTCCTGGGCACCAAATGCAAGAAAAATAAATGGTATACTTCAGCAATTGGTTACACAATTACAGCAACTTTACCTGAAAACTTTAGATCTGAAAAACAAAACCAAATAAGTTTGGGAGCAATCGTTTGTCTTATCTTTCCACCCACACAGCTTTATGGATGACTAAAAAATAACAAAGGCAGTCTGAAAAATAAAAATAAATCCTGCAATCAGGAACACTACACATAAACCTCACCTTACATAACCTGCAATTAGCAATCATTTAAGTTTCTTCAATTTTAAAGTCTATTACATCTACAAATACACGCTCTACACAAGCACTCTGTTATATATTAGCCTTCGTTCACATAGGGCATATCAATGCATGCCATGTTTACCTCCACGGGGATGCACAGGTTTCCCATGTATCCCTATGCATGTCACATTAGTTCTATTGATGTTTGTTTGGATGCAGTGACTGACTAGACACAGCTGCTGCTCCCAATCTGACATCCATGTAGGTGCAGGTGCCTGTTCAGAGATTCACAATACACCTGTGCATTCTGGAGCGGGTAAACACCGCCCTCGCACGAGACACGTATAGATATGCCCCATGTGAACAAGACCTTATTCCTAAGGGTAGCTCACTTGTCCCGTGTGATCTAACAACCTCACCTAATGATCCAGCCAGTTAATCTGATATTTTTCAACTTCATCAATGCAGAGCTCCACCCAAAAAGGGAAGCTCCACATGCCTGCCTCCTCTTTCCCCCTCTACTGCCACATTTGGCACCTTTTGGGGGGAGCGGGTACCTGGTTTTGACAAGTACCCACTCCTCCTTACCACCACAGCCAGACCATTCACAAAGCGCAGTGCAATTCGCGCATGCGCAGTAGGAAACCAGTGGCGGCCCGTCCATAGGGGCGCACGGGCGCCGCCCCCCCTCCCGCAGTCACAAAAAAAAAAAACGGGCCCTCTAAGAACTTTTATTCGGCTAAAATGTCATTTTGACATTTTAGCCGAAGTTCTGGCGGCCGTCTATAGAGGGCGCTGCTGCGCCACCCCCTCTCACAAATAACACACGTTCAATGCAATGCATTGAACGTGTGTTATTGTTGCCAGCTGCCTGGTCTATTCATATAACCGGACATGGGTCTCCGGTTACCCGAATAGCGATAGCTATTCCAGTACCGCCCTCCGGCTCTCGGAAGTCTATACTCGGAGCGCAGGCAACCTGCGGTCCTTGCATAAGACTGACGGCCGTTTCAGCCAATTAGGTTCCCGGATTCTGGTTATCAGGAACCTGATTGGCTAAAGCTTCTCCACGGCAGCAGAAGACATCGAGGGAGGACATGGAAGCGTCAGGTAAGTGTTTTTTACAGGGAAAGGGGCATCATGGGGCACAGTGGCATCATGGGACACAGTGGCATCATGGGGCACAGTGGCATCATGGGGCACAGTGGTGACAAAGGGCACAGAGGTGACAATGAGCACAGTGGCATGGGGCACAGTGGTGACAATTAAAGGGCACAGTGGTGACAATTGATGGCACAGTGACTGCATATGATGGCATGGCACAGTGGTGACAATTGATGGCACAGTGGCTGCATTTGGTGGCATGGCACAGTGGTGACAATTGATGGCACAGTTTCTGTGTTTGATGGCATGGCACAGTGGTGACAATTGATGGCACAGTGGCTGCATTTGGTGGCATGGCACAGTGGCTGCATGTGATGGGCACAGTGAGGCTGCAATATTTTTTTTTTCGTTTGCGCCCCCCCAAAAATTTTGAGCACCAGCCGCCACTGTAGGAAACTAGCTGTGAAGGCGCAAAGTTTCCTTTAGCCAAGATGTGGCGTGTCGAACCTCCTTGTTTAACAGACTAAGCTGTCTAACAAAAATGTCAATTAGAGTTGAGGCAAACCATTTAATATTACATTTTAGATACATCTGGTATTTGGATCTGGTTTAGATACACTTTAACGCTTCCCGTCCAATACATCCCCTAAGGATTAGTTTGGCACCATGAGAAACTGTGGCAATTGGTATAACCAGTTATTGCTCCTGTATCAAGCTTGGATTGTGCTACTGATGTGTACAATTATAGATTTATATTACAAAACAGAGGGTTTATTGTTATTTACATTAGAGGTTTTTTTCCATAACAATTCTGTTTCTGCTGCAGTTTGCAAAATGGTTCTTTGGCATGTTATTCTATAAGCTAGCTCAGTGAATGTGTGCATCTGCCCACAATGCAGTTACGTATGTATTGACTGTGTGCATGGTTCAGTTCATTTGCTTCCTGGTGAGACTGCATGACAGGTCTTGGTATAGCTGGTTCTCATTTGTGCATTTTTCAAATATGTGTAATGTCTTTTGTGCTTATTTTAGGTTTAGATCATTGGCAAGGAGTGCAATTGGTCAAATGAGGAATTAAAAATGAGATACCTTTGACCTGGAACCCCCCGATATCTGCCACCATTTCACATGGGAATCACATATATAGTTTGATCTTACACCCCTTAGACCCCTTTAACACTGGGGCACTTTTCAGACATTTTATCACTAAAAATAGCGCCTGTAAAGCGCCTCTCAAGCGCCTCTAGTGTGAAAGCCTGAATGCTTTCACACTGGAGCGGTGCGCTTGCAGGACGGGAAAAAAAGTCCTGCAAGCAGCATCTTTGGCGCAGTTTGGGAGCAGTGTATACACCGCTCCCAAAACACCTTGCCCATTCAATGAATGGACAGCACTGCTGAAGCACCTGCAAATCGCTTCGGCAA
Source organism: Rana kukunoris (assembly GCA_029574335.1). Lineage (NCBI taxonomy): Eukaryota > Metazoa > Chordata > Amphibia > Anura > Ranidae > Rana > Rana kukunoris. Next base: position 254,499,984 of record CM056050.1, on the reverse strand, counting down.
CGCTGCAACGCGGGTGCTTTTAGCCCTTTGTTTGGCTGCTAGCGGGGGTTAAAAGTGTTCCGGTAGCGTCTGAAAAGCACCACTAAAACAAGTGGCACTTTACTGCCCCAGTGTGAAAGTATCACGCATTAACACAAAATAATATTGAACAGCTTACTTTTTTATTGCACACTTGACAGTATTTAAGGTTGCAGCTTCTAACACAGTTTGTTGCAACATTAAAGGAAAATCTAAATGGTAACTTCACTCTCAATCAACATTGATTATCTTTAATCCTTATGCCGTTGGCATTAGTAAATAGATAGAAAATAATATTTTATTTACCGGTTTTAAGCTTCTTTTTTACATTTTTTCAATTGCTTCATGGTTCCCATGCCTAAGCATATTATGTCAAACATCCCAGGAGTTTTCAGGAGGGGAGGAGGGTGTTTTCTCAGCTAAGCACATCTTCCTGTCTACATGCCTGAGCTAAGGGCAGGTGAATTCCAGGAAGTAAATGCTACATGAATCATCTGCCCTTACTCAACATGGTCATAGCCAGAAATTCTAGGGGGGGGGGGGGGTCAAAGTGATTTTTCAGCAAAATAAAAGATCATGATATGGATGAGGAGCTGGAACATGTTACATATGCCACCATAAATACGAGTGGAATATGTAACATGTTTCAAAGCCTGAATTTAGCCTTTAAAAATTGATTAGTGTTTTTGATTTGTGGTCCTCAGATGCTTTAAGCTTTTAAATGTTTTCTGTATCCACATTTTGTTTTTTGCGTCGCAGTTGTTTAAGAGAATACATACCAGGCTGATATAGCAGACCTAATACAACAAACTGGCAGTGTATCAGAAATTTGGGGCATCTCGGGATTGGAGTTTTCTCCTTTGAACGCTAACTTCAAAGAGACAAACAGCAACATTCCACGTTGTAGCCAGTAGTCACTGCTTCTGAAGGGCTGTCTAATGTTACACATGTCTGTTGCTTTCAGCCCTGTAATTACCAGCCCTGCATATCCCACTGGACAGTGAAGTGTGTCTGACTATATTGTACAATGTGCCAGATTTCTTCATTACATGGGGACTGCCCAGCCCATAGAAAAAAGCTAGACGTACTAAAAGCAGAACATATGGCTAAGTGAGGGACATACAGGGGGCTCTTCATTTACACCATGATTACATTTCAGGAAATGCATACAGTATGTCATTTAAATCTTGTATTTTTAAACAGCTGTTTTCCATTAGAAATAATGATAACAGCTATACTCGCATTCTATGTGCATAATTTTGACCCCACTTAAATATTATAGATGTGAATGATGGGTCCTGACATAAGCGAAATACCTTCAATATATCAGCCTATAATTAAAATGGCAATACATTTATATGGAAAAAAAAACTGCTGCCAACACAGGTGTAGATCACAGGAGAAAGGGAAATACTTTACATTACTGAGGGGTTGATTTACGAAAGGCAAATCCACTTTGCACTGCAAGTGCAAACTACAATTGCAAAGTGCACTTGAAATTGCACTGAAAGTGCACTTGGAAGTGCAGTCGCTGTAGATCCGAGGGGGACATGCAAGGAAAATAAAAATCAGCATTTTACCTTGCACATGATTGGATGATAAAATCAGCAGAGCATCCCCTCATTTCAGATCTACCCCTCATATTTACAGCGCCTGCACCTCCAAGTGCACTTTGCAGTTGTAGTTTGCGCTTGCAGTGCAAAGTGGATTTGCCTTTCGTAAATAACCCCCTATGTCTAAATACAAGTGATTATTACAGGGTATAACGTTAAAGGAGACAAGGTGCAGATGTATACTGAATAGTGTACTGTAAAGGATACAATGGAGTGCAGGTGATGTCTGCAGTGTATACTTAGCACAGTATTGTACTCTATCACTGCCAGCACAGGGGACAAGGATTGTTCTGCAGAAATCATCACCTGTATCTCTCACGCTGAATCAGGCCACAGTGCTCAAACATTAGGAAGATGACATTATTTTATATTTGCATTTTGAAAAAAGCAGGCATAATTACATGCATTAGTTAGTCTGGCATAGGCTGAATTTATTCCTGTGAAGAGACAATCCTATGCAATTACTGTAATGACTGCAAACCTGATGTGTGATGTGATGTAACCTGTCAATATGATCAATAAAAAAAAACTTGTTTAAAAAAAAATACATTAGTAAATCTGGTTGAAAAACACACACACACACAAATAGAAAACCTTTATATACACAATACTATACCCACAGTTGATCCCGAGGAAGGCAAAAAAAAGCAATAATGCATGATCCAAAAAAATCCTTCCTGATCCCCCCAACAGGCAATCAGATACCCCCTGAATCAACTTTACCTATAAATATTAGTTTTCAGTTATATTGTGTGCATTTAGGAAAGAATCTAGGCCTTATTTTAAACAATCTTCTGAGCTTGCCATAGCCAGCTTTCGAGGAAGCATATTCCACTTTTTTACAGCTCGACCTGTGAAAAAGCCCTTCCGTATTTTGGAGATGAAATCTATTTTTCTCCAGATGTAAAGAGTGCCTCCTTGTCCTCTGTGATGACCGTAAAGTAAATAACTCAACACCAAGTTCACTATATGGACCCCTTATATGTTTATATATGGTGATCATATCCCCCCTTTTTCTCCTCTTCTCAAGAGTGAATAAATTCAGTTCAATCTTTACTCATAAAATGAGAACTTCCTGTAAGCACCCAAAGCTTTTGAACACTGTGTTAGGCCTTATGCACACTGGTGTATACTCTGTAGAGGCATTTTTGGTGGCAGACGTGCATTTAAATGTCTCTTAGGCCCGTACACACGAGGAGATATATCCGATGAAAACGGTCTGTGCACTTTTCCAACATGACAATGATCCAAAACACACATCTATGGCCAGTGTTGCAATTCTGAAGAAGAACAGGGTGAAAGTGATTCAGTGGCCAAGTATGTCTCCTGATCTGAACGCAATCAAACACCTGTGGGGAATTCTGAAGAGACAAGTCAAGCATCACTCTCCATCCAGAAATTTAACCACTTAAGGACCGCTGCATGTACATATACGTCGGCAGAATGGCACGGACAGGCACATCAACGTACCTGTACGTGCCTGCCTAGACGTGGGTCGGGGGTCCGATCGGGGGACCCCCCCCCCCGGTACATGCGGTGGTTCCCGTGGCTGTCCGAGCGATCTGGGATGAGGGGGCGGCTGTTTGTTTTTGTCTGCCCCCTCCGGATCACTCCCAGCCAATCCGCGCGCTCCCCTGCAGTGCACTTCCTCCTCCTGTGTAAACACAGGAAGAGGGAAGTGATGTGATCTCTGCTCGTGGCGGTATTTTCTACCGCCGCTGAGGAGAGATCACATCACACAGTGAGTCTGCACAACACTACACTGACACCAGTACACGCAGGCACATTAACCCCTTGCGTTCACCCCCCACCCCCCCCCTGTCACAGTGTCACTGAATGCAGTGATCATATATGTACTGATCACTGCATTTAGTGTCAGTGTGACAGGCAGTTAGTGTTAGGTCCAGGGTAGCCCCCGTACCCCCCCTAATAAAGTTTTTACCCCTTGATCACCGCCCTAGTTAACCCTTTCACCCCCTATTGCCAGTGTCACTAAGCGATCATTTTTCTGATCGCTGTATTAGTGTCGCTGTTTCTGCTAGGTGGCTATTTTTTTTTTTTATTGCGATTTTTTTTTTTTTACTAAGACATGTGTCTAAATAAATTTTGGCCTAAATGTTTGACTAAAATTTAGTTTATTTGATTTTTCTTATATCAAAAAGTAAAAAATATTGTTTTTTTAAAAAAATGTCGCTCTATTTTTGTATATAGCGCAAAAAATAAAAATCGCAGAGGAGATCAAATACCACCAAAAGAAAACTCTATTTGTGGGAAGAAAAGGACGCAAATTTTGTTTGGGAGCCACGTCACACGACCGCGCAATTGTCTGTTAAAGAGACGCAGTGCCGAATTGTAAAAACCCCTTGGGTCATTTAGAAACATATTGGTCCGGTCCTTAAGTGGTTAATAATACATTGTGGAACAATACAAAACATACTGTAAATGACACCAGTCTTGTTGTACTCACAGCCACAAAGTCCCTGCCCACAGAAGAATTTCCAGGATTATGCGTTGAGTTATACTGCCTGCTATACGTTGAGTTATACTGTCTGCTCTATACTGTATACGATATATGATCATTCAAGAAAAATTTAAGAAATTATAAACTAAAGGTTTATTTTATTTAAAAAAAACATGGCCATTGAGTAAGTGGGACGTACAGTAGCCTTACTTTTATTGAAAGACTTTTGGAAAGCACCATACTTCTCCCCCTATACAATGATGGCTCTTGGTTTAGCTCATACATATTTCTCTTTGAAGATTTTCCTCTGCTATGTGTTTATCCAACACTTCTTTACGGTGGATGTAATGTATTTTTTAATTGTGAAGCGTAGACTGAGCCGCATCGATATATAAATAAAATAAAGTGCACATGCTCAGCTCAGTCTGTCAATACATGAACAGCTTGAGTAACCCCTTCACAGCTGCTCCAATTAAGTTCAGACCTGCAGAGCTGCGAAACTGTGTCATTACAAAGCGTGCCTGCAGATATGTTGTTTACATGTCTCGGCTAACCGACAGCAATTGTAGAGCATTCTGACAGGAGATCATACACCTCCCAGCAGAAACACAATACATTCTCCAGTTCAAAGGCAGGGCCCCAAGTTAGCATCCCATATCTACGAAAGTGGTGTTTGTTGTCATTTTTTTTATTATCATTTGGTAGGTGGTTCATACTTAAATATATTATTCACACAGTGGTGGATATCGAGAAGAGACCATTGTTTTCTGTGCTAGCACTCAGGCAGCACATATTAGTGAACGGACATGTGTAGGAAGGTTGCCTACAGTATGTTAGTTAGGTAGTTGGCTGGCCCAGGCTGGGGAATGCTGTAATGTTCTGCACCTCTGTTCCAAGGCTTTCTGGACCCTGCCTATCCGCCCTTTGATATAAACATAGGGGAAGCCCAGGTTCAAGAGCTTATTCTCATCCCTGATCCTGGAAATGGCAAATTGACATGAAGCCGCTGTCCCCAGCAGTCCATCGGAAGGCACCAGGAGTCTGAAGAACTGCCAACCTTTGGAGGATGCCATTAATAGACTACTAACTTGTTGAGCTACATCTGGGCAGCCTAGTTGAGTTAGATAGCGAATGTTGCATTGGAATGCACCTGTTGGTTTTTGCCGCAAATGTATATTAAAAGTGAATTAACCATGCGTTTGCAAATGCGTGAGGACAAAACCCCTGTTTTTAACGCATACTGTTAGGCCTCGTACACACGATCGGACATATCCGATGAAAACGGTCCGCGGACCATTTCCATCGGATATGTCCGATCGGGAGTTTGATCCGATGGCGTGTACACACCATCGGATCAAATTCCCCGCCGCCGGACGGCGCGGTGACGTGGCGGTGACGCGGCGGTGACGTTGACGCCGCCACGTCACCGCTACGTCACCGCACCAGGAAGTAAAACACTTCCGCGCATGCGCCGAATACATTCGGCGGCGGCGGTGCGGGACGACATGTCTGCTGGTAAGTGTACTAACCAGCAGACATGTCGGGCGGACAGATTCCCACCGGATAGATTTCAAAGCTTGCTTTGAAATCTGTCGGGTGGACAAATCTGTCCGCTAGCCCATACACACGAGCGGAGATGTCTGCTGAAACGGTCCATCGGACCGTTTTCAGCGGACATATCCCCTCGTGTGTACAAGGTTTTAGACAGGTTAATTGGTTGTCTGCGAGTTGGTCGGTAAGTAGGCTTGGTTATTCCCTGGGCATTCCCCAGGTTTTTTTTGTTAAAAGTGAATTAACCATTTTAAGCCTGGTCTGAAGTCATTTAAAGGGGTGCATGATGGTTTCTGGTGAATGAAAGAACAAGGGCCAGTGAAACACATGTGGAATATGAAGTATGCCACTACGAAAGGTGTACTCTGCAAAACAAGCAGGAGGAGTAATGCAGTAACTATGGGTTATCAAGAACTAGTGCAAAGTACATTGCAACCGGTCATAAAGCGTGGTACTTGGCATGTCCTCCGGTAGCAAGGGGGTCAGCGATCTGGCTCCCTCCCCAGCAGGGCCGGTGCAATCAATTATGTCTACAAAGGTGAAGGTGCATTTTGGTTCCCCCATATTCCCCACCACCCCCCTTAACCGTCCTCCAGCAACATTTTCCCCTCTACAAGGCAATTCCCCTCTACATCAAAGTCCCCAACATTTCCGCCTTACAATCAAGGTTGCCAGAGCCCCCCGTATGTTAGAGTCTGCAGAGTTCCAACCTTACATCAGAGTGCCCAGAGTTCCCCCTTAGTGCTTATTCAGACCAGTCCTCCATATTGAGCCACTGTCTGCTGTTTATACATCCACCTTGGAGCTGCATGCAGGCATCCACAGAAGTGAATGCAGACACAGAGGCTGCACTGACAAAATTGCTTTCCAAAATTTGATATATGCACAGATCTGAAACCAGCTGATGCGCCTGCATCCACTTCTATGGGTTGCTGCGCACAGCTCCAAGATGGATGGACACACAGTAGACAGCAGCTCTGCATGGAGGACGGGACTCAGTCTACCTGTATGAATGAGCCCTTTCTTCAGAATCTGAGTGGGACACTGTGTAACGAATTACTGCACACTGCATAAGGCCCATTTTAAAGCCGGAGAACCACCATAATGTTTGATTCGCACATGAACGTGATCCCCACCTTGTCCCGGGCATTGATGAGTATGCTCCACACAGCAGACTCTGACTGGTATGCAGGGACGGGTGCACAGACCCTTCCGCAAACTTGGCTATGCAGGTGAGTTCATACAGCTTGGGCCATGCACCTGTCCCTGCGTACTTGTAAAACTTGGCTGTGAGGGTGAGTTTGCACAGCCAATACATGTCTGTTCACTAATTTGGATTGCCTGCATGCAGCTCAATGCTAGGACAGAAAAGTAAACAATGGGCTCTTCATGCTGTACAGGGCTGAGCCCTGTGTGAATGAGCCCTTAGGCTTAGGCTTAAAATCATTTAGGTGCAGTTTAAAAAAAATCACAACTCTTTATTTGTAAAGACCATTAAAAAACAATTCTTGGCAACAGGAGAAAGCAATAAGGGCTGATTCACAAATGCCTGCATGCTAAAACGATCCAATTTAGCGTGCAGGCTGGTACCCGTTCTAAGCCGGTGGTAGGGAGAAGTGCCTTGCAATTTAACATCGCAAGGCACTGCTTACTTTTTTGTTTCAAACTTTATTAAAATGTCTACGTGATTTATGTCTTTATTATAATATCTATCGGTCATTCATATCTATCTAATGCAGCAGAGCTTTGGTGTTGTGCGGCATGTCTGGATTTTGGTGTGGCGTTGTGGGGTTGTGGTGTGAAAAGGACGTATAGAAAACAATTGTTTTTAAAGAGGCCTCAGGCCGTGTACACACGGCAGAGAACCTCGACGGGCAGAACACATCGTTCCGCCCGTCGAGGTTCCCTGCCGGCCGTCGAAATCGGCGACCCATCCGTCGGGAATGGCAACCAGCCATTCTTCCAGGCGGGCCGTCGAGCAAATAGAGAGCGTGCTCTCTATTTCTGCTCGACGAGCTTCGCCGAGAGCGTACACACGGCCGAGGTCCTCGCTGGAATGCAGCTTCCAGCGAGGTTCTCGCTGGTTTCCAGCGAGAACCTCGGTCGTGTGTACATGGCCTCATAGTGAGTAGTGTCGATCCAGAGAAGAAAAATGCCATTAACTACACATAGTGTGAATGAGCCCTAAGGTCATGACTGCTGAGAAGCTTAGACTTATCAATCACCCCCATTTATTTTAACCACACCCACCTTGCCCTCCAAAAATACTGAGACTACTTTAAGTTGGAAGTAGGGCAAGGCCACAGCTTTATTGAACATATCAAGTATAACAACCTTCAAAATACCAATAACCATGCCAGTCATGGTTATACCGTGAGCCTCTATAACAAACCTGTATAGTCTAAGAGACCGTCTCTACCATCAGTGCGAGACAGGCATTAAACTGACCCTGGAATTAAACTTAAGGGCATAGCCCATAAAGTAATACCAATTGCTGGCGAGGTAAAACCTCCAAGAAAGCTGTGATAAAACTCACAACGGGCGGGTGGTCAACTCTTGTGAAGTCACAGGGCATGCCTTTGGCGTAACCTTTTTTCTAGAGTTCCAGCTCCACACCGTCACCTTGTGCCATTGTAGCCAATCCCAACTGAGCCATTCCGACTCGCTGATTGGGTTGAAGCCCCGTTTAGTTGCCAAGCATCCAGCAGTCAAGGCTCCTTTTCCTTAGGGCAGGGCGGGTCAAGGAGCCTTCAATAACTAATGCTGTCAAGTAAGTTTTACAACTATGCTAAAATCCAGAGATTTATTTTTATCTTTAACCCACTGTAACTAGAATTGTTTAACTAAAAGGCTCAGCAGGTGGAGAAGAAGGTTTTAGATTCCTGAAGTCTATGCTGTGTAACGCCCTCTGTTTCTGCTACCTGCATCACCAATCACACACAAACAGGTCTGAACCTAAACGACGGCTGTGACAAAGTTCTAAGTACAGTACTGGTATTCTTTTTACTGTGTAGCAGATGGGCTGCTCGAGCATCATTAGCAAGTATGTTTCAAGATCATTAGATTGCAGAATAAAGGGATTGGAGTGGACTGGTGCATTACAGCTCTGCCTGCATGAAAATAAAATAAAGAAAGCAGGCTGTGCTCTCTATATCTCACTGAAGTGTACATTGAAAGGGAATCTGTACTGAGACAAACACAAAGGAAGACACTGGCGCCTCCTCATTTTGAAAATTCTATTTGCTGAGTTGTTGTGAAGATTTAAAGGCTCCAGTTTGTTCTGAATACACTCGCTGTATGACGTGCACTTCTTTTCCCACAACCATTGCATTTATTTGAAATGTTCTCGCCATCACTGCACCGACACACGTTTAGGATCTTGGCACTGTTGTGCCATCATGCACTTCTTATCTTGTCACTACTGCACTGACCCGCAATTTTTCACTGCATTGATGCACACTTCTTCTTTCACTACTACAGTACTACTTCTTGAATGTATACTTCTTCTCTCATCACTGCTGTACCAGCAAACACTTCCCTCAATACTACAGCATCGATGGGCACCTTTTCTCTCACTGACCACTGCTCTGTAATGTCCTTCTGTCATCACCACTTCACAGACCTGTACTCATTTCTCACAATTACTGCAATGATGCGCATTTCTTCACTTACTGACTCTTTACTGATGCACATCTTGCACACACTTGGACTTCTTTTCTAGCCACTGCTGCACTAACACATCATTCATTACTCAATGCCACTGTACAAACATGACATTCTCTCACAGCCACTGTATGGAGCACATACTAACTCACTCTCTGCCACTATAGATATGGATACTTCTCTTGCCACCAATGAACCACTGCGTCCTTCTCTCTCCACAATGACAATAACAAACACTTCTTCTCTGGGCACCACTGCACCAATGTGCACTTCTTCTCTCGCCACCACTGCGCCAATGTGCACTTCTTCTCTCGCCACCACTGCGCCAATGTGCACTTCTTCTCTCGCCACCACTGCACCAATGTGCACGTCTTCGCTTGCCAAGCTTTGCACCAATGTGCACTTCTTCTATCGCCACCACTGCACTAATTTGCACTTCTTCTCTCTCCACCACTGCACCAATGTGCACTTCTTCTCTCGCCACCACTGCACCAATGTGGTGCACGTCTTCGCTCGCCACCACTGCACAAATGTGCACTTCTTCTCTTGCCACCACTGCACCAATGTGCACGTCTTCGCTTGCCAACCTTTGCACCAATGTGCACTTCTTCTCTCGCCACCACTGCACTAATTTGCACTTCTCTCTCCACCACTGCACCAATGTGCACTGCTTCTCTCTCCACCACTGCACCAATGTGCACTTCTTCTCTCTGCACCAATGCACACTTCTCTCTCCACCACTGCCCCAATGTGCACTTCTTCTCTCGCCACCACTGCACCAATGTGGTGCACGTCTTCGTTCGCCACCACTGCACCAATGTGCACTTCTTCTCTCGCCACCACTGCACCAATGTGGTGCACGTCTTCGCTCGCCAACCTTTGCACCAATGTGCACTTCTTCTCTCGCCACCACTGCACTAATTTGCACTTCTTCTCTCTCCACCATTGCACCAATGCACACTTCTTCTCTCTCCACCACTGCACCAATGTGCACTTCTTCTCTCGCCACCACTGCACTAATGTGCACTTCTTCTCTTGCCACCACTTCACAAATGTGCACTTCTTCTCTCGCCACCACTGAACAAATGTGCACTTCTTCTCTCGCCACCACTGCACAAATGTGCACTTTTTCTCTCGCCACCAGTGCACCAATGCGCACTTCTTCTCTCGCCACCACTGCACCAATGTGCACTTTTTCTCTCGCCACCACTGCACCAATGTGCACTTCTTCTCTCGCCACCAATGCACTCTTCTTCTCTCGCCACCACTGCACCAATGTGCACATCTTCTCTCGCCACCACTGCACCAGCATAGGTTGTTTACTCCCTGCCACTGTAATAGCGTGTACTTCTTTATGCACTACAAAGGCACAATCCTTCACTCTACAACAGTGACGCACCCTTATTTTGTATTCAGCTAGGTCAGTGATAGCAAACCTTATGTCGTCCCTTTAAAGTGCTGTGCCGCAATTGTGACTCCCGTGCGGGAGTGACATAATCACGGCTTGGCCATTCAAATAGCCAGAGCGCTCAAACCTGGAAGGAAGACCAGGTGAAGATGAAAGCCCTGTCAGTGGTGACAGCGCACCGCTGAAGTGTGGAAAATTAAAATAAATGACCAAACATGAAACACAATCCCCAGAGGAACATGAAAAGTCAACAATACCTATATTCATTATGTCAGCATAGTATAAGCCTGGCTCCTCTGTGTATATATATGCACACCTGCTCATATAATGTTTATGTATTGTGCCACCATATAGGGCACAGATGCATCAGTTCACTATAATCTTTTTTCAGCACCACCATCCCTGATGGATGTTTTGATAATGGTCATGACCTAGGTCTGAAGGTCTGAAAACTATCTCAGCTGCGGACACTACCTGTGACATATAAAGGCGGGCCTGTTACGCCCACTTTTCTGATTCAGCCCATAGGCTCGAATTTCCTTCCCCAAAAACACCATAGGACGCTGCGGTCACGCGACCCATAGGATGGCGTGATAACCTTGTTAAGTTGAAAAACGCTAAATGGGATGCGCAGCATGACCATTCTTCTAAATTTAGACTCATTGCCTGTGTTTCTCCCACTACAGTACAACAGGACGCCGCGGTCATGTGACCTATATGATACCCTTGACGCCAACGCACAATGCGCGCTGACGTCATCATAATGCGCGGCACATGACGCACGAACGGAGAGACACCGTCAGAACCTACGTTAGGTTCTAAGTGACCAAACACGCTATACGCCATGACCACATGACCAACACAACGCCACTCAATATGAGACGCAATGCGTGATTACATCACGCAACGCGCACCCGGCGCCTATTCAGGAAACCCTATTTAAAACTCTGCAAAACTAGCAACAGATGGGCACCCCACGCACAACAGGGAGAACGCTACCAATCGTTGGATACTTCGAGACAACTGTAAGTCACCTATCCCGTTTTTTCTTACTCTCAATGTGGTTTTACAATAGGGTTATGAGCAATTTAGCTACATGTATATCTTTGTCTACAGGTCCTACTCTGCTTGATCTGGAGGGACCACATGAGAATTCTCACACAGAATCTCAGGGGGTGTCTTTGAAAGACAATCACCCCCCTCCCATATCGGGTAAATATCGTTAGACTTTTCACTTGATATATTGAAGAAAAAAGATCGTAACCCTCAAATAGAACTCTAATAGACAGCTCCCCTGTTTTATCCGTTATACAGGGGAAAATCAACAAACACTCCATCATGATTTTGATCCTCTGTTCCCTTCCCCTTTTTCTCGCTGTCTCCCCTAGGAGTGTGACCACTGACATAGGAAGGGTTTTTACCCCCCAGCTGATCGGTTCTTGAACCTACTCATGACCATTACCATCCCAATTAGGGACCTCTCCTTCCGCACAAACTAGCGGTAGGTGTTTCAGTGAAAAAGTTTTAACTCATACTCATACCTACAAAATCTGTGCCATATATTGATTTAAAAACTTGCTGTGTTTTTTGACTGTATGTCCTATGCTTGTTGTCTTTTGTTACCTCTAGAATTGAGAAACAATTTTTATATGGTACAACTCCTTGGCCCCTGATGACGGTTCTCTTCCAACTCAAGAGACCCGAAACGCGTCGGGCATTCTCCATTTTGTTCCATGGAGATTGTGCTTTGCTTATTTTATTTTGTTGTATTATACACTGTATTGTCATAGAATTGTAACTTTTCTTTACCTTTTTCACTGGGTGCTTTTTTCTTACCCCTGATGCTCCTTGCCCACTACGTGACACCCACAGAGAGGCAACGGACCATACAGGTCACCTTTTCCACAGATACCAATATGTATATGACTGGGTCCATATTATTATCTATGCATTAAAGTACATTTTATCTGAACTTGGCCTTAAAAGTCCCACTCCTTTGGGGGTTTCCTTCATAATTTTCTACATGTATCAGGGATGCGGCTACTTTCAGAGTGTCCGGTTGTGGTAAACCCTCTTCTCTTTTGTTTCATAGTTTTAATGTTGTGTCTTTCATAATGTGCTTGTACCATAATAGCACATTATGACGTTACTTGCAAGGGAACCAGAAAGTTTTTTTTTTTTTTTCAGGATTTACTACTGCTTTAAGAATATGTGTCATTTCTGTCAGCTGCGCTGTTCTTCTGCTATCAGCATGAGTCACTCCTGACACCAAGAGGCAAAAGGTGACAGGGGAGGGATCTCCAACAGACTGACAGCCGCAGCTTTGTTTCTGTGTGCTGTTTCCGAGTATAACCTTGAAGAAGACCCCCACAGAAAAAAATTAAAGGTCAGCAGGTACACATACTGTAGCTGCTGATTTTTAATATTAGGACACTTACCTGTCCTGGAAACGTCAATGTTAGCACCCCAGCAGATGTTTCCATCAGCCCTAGGGTGATGCCACCGCCATTCTTGGTAAGAGAATCTGGCAGTGAAGCCTTTCAGGTTCACAGCTGGTTCCCTACTGCAAATGCACGAAGCGCGCTGCACTTTAGGAATGGCCAGGTGATGGGGGAAGGAAGAGGGGGACCAAAGTTCCCAAGTGATATCGCCTCAGTGAGATCTCTCGGAAGTGGAAACAGGTACCTGTCAAAAACAGGTATCCTCTCCCCTCTCCAGTGCCCCCCCCCCCCCACACACACATTTGGCACCTTTCGGGGGGGAGGAGGCAGATAAGCGGAGCTTCCACTTTTGGGTGAAACTCTGCTTTAACCCCTGCCCCAAGCTTTATAAATTCTGGGCTTTGAATGAATGTAGAGAAGAGAATACTCCAGGTAAACAGGTACAGCTTATGTAGGAGGATTTGTTTAATCTCTGTGTATCCCCTGAGGCCTGTCACTTCACTGGGTATATATAAGGGTTTACAACCACTTTAAAGTAACTCTGTTAATTCTGCAAATATAGTAAATGCTTTTCTTTCCTGTGGCCAAAACGGTCAATCTCTGCTGCACTGAAGAGAAACCACGTTCTGGAGAGCATTTAGAAACTGACACATATGAGTATTGATTTACTGACCCCCACCCCCCACTTTGCTGCAGTCATTGGTATGATCTGCTGGCTACTATGTCACCACTATCCCCTGACACTTTCCCGATTCTCCACTTTGCTCATTGGTATAATCTGCTGCCCACTATGTCACTACTGTGTCCTGATACTTTTGGGTATATCATTTTCCTGGTTCCCTCTTCCCTCAATAGTTCAGAAGAGCCACAAAGTGCAGCAGGGGACCAGGAAATCAACACACAGGAAAGTCAGATGTCATTATCCGCATACTTACTCTGGGTTAAGCGACAAGCTATTGAAGCTAAAGTGTCAGCATGAAAGTCTGGCAGCAAGCATTTGTAGAATGAGCAGTCAGCAATGTAGTGTACATTTCTCTTAGGAGAGGTTTCATGCTACAGTGAAGTAACCTTCATGCAACAGTGACAACATTTTACCCTGGTGCTTTGGTCATGCAGCAGGCATCGGTGGCCCAGACAGACAGTCTTCCACGCCTACTGTCACCTAGGTTATGGCAAATATTTATATACTCATTGCTGTCGTGTTTTGCAGAACAAATGGCCATTAAACTTTGGTCATCATCTACACAGACACCCAGCATCAGAAACAAATGGTAGCGTGTACCTGGAGTGCTTTCTGATTCTTAAAGCAGCAAACCATAAACCTACAGATTGCTAGTGGTGCAAAGTAGGAATGTGGCATGAATTCACTCAGTCATCGAGCGCTTGCTTGCTTTGCCCCAGGTGTAAATTGAGCATGGAGAGATGAACAATTACCACAATGAATCAATCCTGGTTAAGTGACAATTTTCAGACACCCTTCCATGAATAGTAATGAACAGATCAATCACTATCACCTCTGACTGCTAACACTACAGCTGTCATGTCTACCTGCACAGAAATGACAGTATACCTGATCATGCCTGTGTTGTTCATAGGCATGACAACATTTTAAAGTATCTCACAAAAGTGAGTACACCCCTCACATTTTTGTAAATATTTTATTATATCTTTTATTGTGAACACTGAAGAAATTACATGTTTGCTACGATGTAAAATAGTGAGTGTACAGCTTGTATAACAGTGTAAATTTGGTGTCCCTTCAAAATAACTCAATGCACAACCATTAATGTCTAAACCACTGGTAACAAAAGTGAGTACACCCCTAAGTGAAAATGTCCAAATTGGGCCCAATTAGCCATTTTCTCTACCTGTGAATGGGGAGCAGGTGTGTTAAATGTTGTGTTATCACTCTCACTCTCTCATACTGGTCACTGGAAGTTCAACATGGCACCTCAAGGCAAAGAACTCTCTGAGGATCTGAAAAAAAACAAGTGTTGCTCTACATAAAGATGGCATAGGCTATAAGAAGATTGCCAAGGCGTACACACGACCGGTTTTCTCGGAAGAATTCAGCAAGAAACTCGATGGAAGACGTATTCTGCCGAGAAAACCGGTCCTGTGTACACTTTTCGCAGAGAAACCCGTCGGGAAACTCGTCGAGCCAAAAAGAGAGCAGGTTCTCTATTTCCTCGATGGGCAATGGAAAAATTTGGCTCGACGAGTTTTTTGACTGCCGAACAATGAACAGGACAGGGAAAACGATGTGTTTCGCCCGAGGAGTTTCTCGGTCGTGTGTACGCCGCCTAAAACTGAGCTGAGGGTAAAGGTGATGGACTGGCCAAGCATGTATCCAGACCTAAACCCTATTAAACATCTGTGGGGCATCCTTAGATGGAAGATGGAGGAGCTCAAGGTCTCTAACATCCACCAGCTCTGTGATGTCATCATAAAGGAGTGAAAGAGAACTCCAGTGGCAACCTGTGAAGCTCTGGTGAATTCAATGCACATGAGGGTTAAGGCAGTGCTGGAAAATAATGGTAGCCACACAAAATATTGACACTTTGGGCCCAATTTGGACGCAGATACAAAGCACAAACATCTTGCTGCCCTCTTGGGATTTTTGGTATCCTTGTGCAAACTACAAAACAACAAAAAACAGGCGCACCAACGTAGTGCATTACCATAACTCAAATTTTATAAAATAAGTAGATGTCCCAGTCAAGATACAAATCAGATCACTGCCATTACTAGTAAAAAAAAAATAATAATAATAAAAATGTCATAAATCTATCCCCTATTTTGTAGGCGCTGTAACTTTTGTGCAAACCAATCAATATACGCTTATTGTGTTTTTTATTTTTTATTTTATTATTATAGGTATATTTATTATAGCAAAATGTAAAAAATATTGTGTTTTTTTTCTAAATTTACGCTCTTTTTTTGATTATAGCGCAAAAAAATTAAAACGTAGAGGTGATCAAATACCACCAAAAGAAAGCTCTAATTTGGGTACAGTGTTGCCTGACCACGCAATTGTCATTCAAAATGTTACAGCTGAAAATTGGCCTGGGCAGGAAGGGTGTGAAAATGCCCTGTACTGAAGTGGTTAAACGGACACGGCTGGGTCCAGATCCATTGAAACATAACAGAAGTAAAGAGATGCTATCCGTTTACATCTGTTCTGTAAGGGCTCTTTCACACGGGGCGGATCAGTGATGAACCTCCACTTGCTCAGTGGGGATCGCTCCGTTGATCCCCACTGAGCCGGCAGATGACAGGGTGGTCCCTGTATATGTATGTAAAAAAAATGTTTCTTGCCTAAAAACGGACATTAAGGGCTCTTTCACACGGGCGGACCGTATGTCCGCTTTTTCATCCATCCGTGTACGGATGAAAAAGGGACATACTTTGATCCCTATGAGATTGCGGGTGTCAGCGGATGTTCATCCGCTGACACTGGATCTCATCCGGGTCCACAATCATCCGATTCTGCAGACGGGGGTAAAACCCTATTTTTCCATCCGTCTACGGATCAGGTGAACATGGACAGACGGTCTGTGTTCATCCGATCCCCCCATAGGGGAGAGAAGAGATTTGACAGGGCGGTCCCTGCACAGGACCGCCCTGTCATCTTCAGGCTTAGCGGGGATCAACGGAGCGATCTCCGCTGAGCAAGCGGAGGTTCACGGGCAGATCATCACGGATCCGTCCCGTGTGAAAGAGGCCTTACTGTACTGCCTCCCTTTATATTGTAAAGTATTTGACAAACTGTTGGCGCTATATAAATTCTGTACAATAATAATAATAAGCCACACAAAAAAAAAAATGTGTAAACTTCCTTTAAAAAAAAGTCTATACATTAAAATGCCAAAATATAATAAGAGAACCCTTATTTTACAATCTAGTGCCACATAATTTAGTGCAGATATCATTCCATGTAGGATTTGGATCTGCTAACATATTAGACTGCCTCATAAAAAACACAAAAATGTTTTACTATTTAATAAGTAAACTGTAATACAGCCCATATATGTTTATCCATAACATTAATTTTATTCATCCAACTCATCCACTGCTGCTTGTATACCTAACTATGAATACTTTAGAGAAAATGGGAGGGAGGGGCTGATTCTCAATTAGGTCACAAGCAGCAAAGGAAAATACCAATTACTTTTCATAGCCTACCTGTGTTATGCTATGGCCTCCCTGAACTGACATTCAAGAACCTTGAGGATTAATTACTAGTAATGAAGCTGAGTTCTGCAATGCACGGTTAAACATGACTCCTGTTTGCAAAAATGAGTTTGACCTTTTCTGCTCGGCAGGTTATGGAATTTCTTCTCCGAGGTTATTGGCAATGATACCCCATTTCCCGCTCCCACTGTGACACCTCTAAACGCTAAAAATGACAGCAGCGGAATTCATTCAGTCACTGATTTCATGATTAATGCAGCCTTCCATTTGCTTATAATCTGTATGCATAAACACGAGCATTAAAAAGCCACAAACTCTTTACAAATTCAGTGAATTCAGTACATGAACTGACTTAAAGTGAACTTATAAAATGAACATAGCCTCTCACCCTGACCATTCAGTCTACAAACAATATTAACAGGAGAAAAAAAAACTCCAATTGACTACGGTAGTTAGTCGTGTGACCATTTTCTAGATATTAGCCATGTAATCTCAGCTGAAGAGAAAAATCAGAGCCTAGACACAGTCAATGACTGGTCAGTTGTACCTGAAAATCATCCCCCTAAACACCCTCACTTGAGTTCAAGTGGCCATTGTCTTGCCTTTTGGCAGCCAAAATAAGCTTACACATTCATTTCTCCAAGACCAGGAAGTATAATAAGGGGGCAAAAGAATGGTAGGGTTAACATTTTAATGTGCTTTTTACGCTACCTGCATTGGCTGCTTAATTTGGAGGGGGGGGGGGGATTACAGTAGCCCAGTAAGGAGCTCTTTGAAGCCATGATCAGTCTCAGTAGTGCAAACAGGGGTGACCAATTGAACCTTAAATCATAGTAGACCAGTTTGCGTTTGAAGATTTTCCCTTTTTTTGGTTACCATTTATGTCTTCTTTGAACCTACTTAGGTGTTCCTGTCCTCGTCTTGAGAAAGACGGACTGTATCCTGCCTAAATATTGACATTGATAAAACTACGTTGGAAAATTCCTCCTGCTGTAAGTCCCATTGAGTGCACCTACTGCCTCCTGCATACTCTTTTTTTAACCTATTTAGGTGCACCTGCCCTTGTGTTTACCATCTAGTCTAGAGCTTGATTTTGAACCGTCGTCCCTTGTTATCTACTTTGGACCCCCCTTGCAGACAACTCCTTTGTTGTCCTGATGAAGAGGACCATTGGTTTGTAAAACGCATATAGTTACATAGTTACATAGTTAGTCAGATTGAAAAAAGTAAAAAGTCCATCTAGTTCAACCATAAAAAATAAATAAATAAAATAATATAGAATATATTATCTTCCTAATCAAAAATTGTTGCATATGTTGTTAATGATGTAATAGTGTCAAACACAAGACCGGCTTGCCGAATCCGGCCCTCCAAGCCATTTCATGTGGCCCTCGCACCTCTCCTGCAGCTGCAGGAGAGCCCCAGCCCTCCTCTGGTCCTCCTCCAGATGCTTACTTTCTGCTTTGAAGCAATACATCCAGCTTCTTTCCAGCAGCAGCACAAGGAAAGGGGGGTGCACTGTGATGTAAGGGAGCGTGGAGGACTCAACTTCTGATTGTGGGGTGGGACTTGACACCTAATGTAAGGGAAGGGGATGCATTGGACATCTAATCTTAGGCCGCGTACACACGATCGGACCAAATTGATCATGTGTACGGCCCATCGGACCGTTGTCCATCGGACCAAAGTTTTAAAACTTGCTTTAAAATCTGTCTGATGGACACCTGACCGTCAGACCAAAATGATGGTTAGTACACAAAAGCATCGGACCAAAAACCTGCGCATGCTCAGAATCAAGTCGACGCATGCTTGGAAGCATTGAACTTTGTTTTTTCAGCACGTCGTTGTGTTCTACGCCACCGCGTTCTGGCCCGATGGGATTTTGGACTGATGGTGTGTACACACATCAGACCATCAGACCACTTCAGCGGTGGCCCGATGAAAACGATCCGTCGGACCATTCTCATCGGACCGGTCTGATCGTGTGTACAGGGCCTTACAGATACAACCGGCCCTTTTGAGGGCAATCAGAATGCTGATGTGGCCCACGATAAAATTGAGTTTGACACCTTTGATGTAATGTGTTGATGCTTAGGACTTTGTCCATATAAAGATACTGGCACTATAGTATCGGGTTGATTTACTAAAGGTAAATAGACCATGCACTTTGCAAAGTTCTGTTGTACTCTGCAAGTGCAGTTGCTCCAGAGCTTAGTAAATGAGGTAAAGCTTGACTCGTCAAAGAGCGCCAAATCAAGTGCCGCAAAATAAAACAATTGAATTTTTGCGTGCATATAATTGGATGATGGAAGTCAGCAGAGCTTCTGCTCATTTACTAAGCTCTGGATCAACTATACTTGCAGAGTGCAACTGCACTTTACAAAGAGCACAATCTATTTGCCTTTAGTAAATCAACCCCTCTGGGATGTGAACTTTTTTCATTTCCATTTAGAATGCAAACTGTCCTCGTGGAAGCTAGTTACATTTCTTAGATTTAATACAATTATCTATTTTATTCCTTGAATTCATTAAAACACTATCAATGTGATAGTAAATCATTACATATTCTTCAATGCATGAAGTGAGGTAAATGTTACACAATGATTTGCAAAATGTCATTAACACTATGGTGTTAAACTGTAAGAGCTTCAGTCCAAGGTAATTCTTCAAAATAAATCTATGTCCAGGCTATGGAAATTCTTAGCAGCTTTGGACATTCTCTTATCCTCAAAGGGTCGGCTGAGCTGCCTGTGAGATAATGACTTAAGTGCTTCTGCTATGAAATTTTAGGCTAAAGTGCTCCACAGTGCCTGCGGCTACACAGGTCACTGGGGACCTTGAAAGCTCATTAATGTGGAACTTAGCCATTTTCCAAAAAATGAGTTAGCCATGGTTCCCTCTTAGTTTTGAAAACCACACAAATGCTTCAGAGAAAAACCTCCTCCCCTAAATACTTAACCAACTTTTCCACACAATTTAAAGTTTGGAGTTTAATTTAGTGTGCTCCAGCGTATATTTGACTCATGTCAACCGACATGCTCCACTTTCAAAAAATGTATTTGGAAGTAATCAACCTAAAAGATCATAAAAGCAAAGCTGATATGATAGCATTGAAAGTTACAGCGCTGTAGAAAAAAATGGCTAATCTGCTCTGTAAATTGCCATTGGTCTATGTATGCCTGTGACAGCATGATGAAGGCACAGTGTGCTTGGTGTACATTCCTTCTTCACACTGTTTCCATAGAAACGGACCACTCATCTTCAGGTGAGACTGACAAAATATACACTAGAGGCAATGTAAATCACTTCTGCGTGTTTCAGTAATCAGGAGGCACAAAACCATATTTGCTTAAAAGCTTCCCTGATGTCTAATATATACACCATAGCAGATGTCAAGTAACCTTTTTTCCACATTGAGTTCTCACTCTGTAATAAACTATTTTTGAGTAAGCATTTTTTTTTTTTGGTAAGTCAAAAGAACTTAAGCTAATCTCAGACACTGCAATGGCTTCCATTATAGAACAGAAGGGTGCTTTAGGTGCACATTTTGGCTTCACTCCTGTGCGTTTTGCCTCAGCAATTTAGGCATATATCCACTCGCTGTTAAGAGTGACATATGTTTCATATGTTTGTATGTTACATTTCTCTAGTAAATAATGTATGTGCATAAATTATGAAATGCATTCTTTGAAGAAGTACATCTGTGACTGGGATCAAAGAACTAAACATTATCTATGCAATAAAGCAGCTAAGGCTAATTAAACAACATTTTGTCACTTACATACACAGTCCTGCAAACACTATAGGGAACATCATTTGGAACTAGGGAACACAATAAGCTACTTTTTTAGATGCACAGTTTTAGAACATATGGAGAAAATACTAATTTTAATAAAGGTAGGCAAGCATTCACACTCTAGAGCATTGGTCTCCAAACTGTGGCCCGGGGGCCGGATGCGGCCATTTGCTTGCCTCTATCTGGACCTCGGGGCACTATTCCTTACATTGGCACCAGCGATGGGGCACTTTTTTACCCACTGGTGCCAATGATGGGGCATTCCCCTAATGAAGTCACGTGGCGTGACGATACACGTAGGGATTGGACTACAACTATACCGGATGTGACGCAGGAGGACGAGCTCAAAGCTTGTGGATCAATATCTGATTTACTGTTTTTAAATGTGACTAACAATTTTGCTATTTTATCAATAAACCTTTTAAAAAAAATGTACTACACTAATCGAGATTCCTTCCTTATATGTAAAACCGAGGAGATATCGAGGAGAGCATTGGATTGACCCCCCAGGATTCTCACAAAGTAAGTTCCCCTGATCTTTTTAGAACTACAAGCTGTCTATTTCACTAACAACATGCATTGAGGCGGGTGGAGACATTGTGACACCTAGAGAAAGACCTGCTTTCTTGAATGCTGTTATCTTACAGCAGTGAGGTGAGCTGCTAGAAAGCACTAAGGTGTCACCAACCACCACCAGGATTAAACACCAGTCACCTATTTTGGAAGAGATAATTCACTACTCCAGTCACTAGACCTGTGTTTACACTTGGACTTTATAGTTATTTAAGTCACAATTTTCTTCTCATTTGTTTAATTGGAATTTCACTGACTTTTCTAACACTGTTGTGATTTTACCTGGATGGTTTACTTATCACATGTTAACCACTTAAGGGTCGGGCTTCTTTTTCAGATGTGTTGTTTACAAGTAAAAAAAAAATTTTTTTGCTAGAAAATTACTTAGAACCTCCAAACATTATACATTTGTTTCTAACACCCTAGAGAATAAAATGGCGGTCATTGAAATACTTTTTGTCACACCGTATTTGCGCAGCGGTCTTACAAGCACAAAATACACCTTTTTGAGTTAAAAAATAAGAAAAGTTAGCCCAATTTTTTTATATTGTGAAAGATAATGTTATGCCGAGTAAATTGATTCCCAACATGTCACGCTTCATAATTGTGAACACTCATGCAAAGGCGACAAACTTTTACCCTTCAAAATCTCCTTAGGCGATGTTTAAAAAATTCTATAGATTGCATGTTTTGAGTTAAAGAGGAGGTCTAGGGCTAGAATTATTGCTCTCACTCTACTGATCGCGATACCTCACAAGTGTGGTTTAAACACCGTTTTCACATTTGGGGGCACTGCTCATGTATGTGTTCGCTTCTGAGTGCAAGCTCATCGGGATGGGGCCCTTTAAAAAATATTTTTTGTTTTCTTATTTATTTTATTTATTTTGACACCATTTAAAAAAAATGCTGAATCTGCTGGCCAGATGAGTAAGGCCGTGTACACACGGCAGAGAACCTCGACGGGCAGAACACATCGTTCCGCCCGTCGAGGTTCCCTGCCGGCCGTCGACCCGCCCGTCGGGAATGGCAACCAGCTATTCTTCCAGACGGGCCGTCGAGCAAATAGAGAGCATGCTCTCTATTTCTGCTCGAAGGGCTTCCCGACGGGAAGCTCGCCGAGAGCGTACACATGGCCGAGGTCCTCTCTGGAATGCAGCTTCCAGCGAGGTTCTCGCTGGTTTCCAGCGAGAACCTCGGTCGTGTGTACGCCGACTAAGTGATTTAAGGAAAACTCTTCATAACAGGTACGAGGGGATTAAAAATATAAATTGCAGGGGGCTAAAGTTCCTCTTTAACGCAGTAGTAAACCGCCACCGAAATAGAAATTAAGTGGGTTCCCCTGCCGGGTTAAGCCATAATGTACTAGTATACACTGCAAACTACGACATTATGACAGACCTACTTGTAAAGAGGATTCCTCCAATGCAGCACTGTCACCGATCCCCTGAACTGCCATCTTCACCGGGTCTTCTTTCGGGGTTTGTAGGCTCTGGCTGTATTAATGGCCTGAGCCGCGGTGACGTCGGCTCCTGCACAGAGCTCTGAAGGGAGAGCATGGGTATGCTGTCCCTTCAGACCATATGCAGGATAGTTTCGCTGTCGCAATACAATGTTTCAGCTTGTATGGATAGAGGAATCAGTTTTTTTGGCTGAACAAAAAAAATAAAACTTATCTTTGGCCAGCTTTAGTGAATGAGGCTGCTAACCTCCATCATACAATCATGCACAATTGATTGGGTAGTCATTGCAAAGTGAAATTTCACCACATTCACTAAGCTCTGGGAAAAATTTCCATGCAAAGTGTAATTATTTAGCCTATTAGTCATTAACAAATCAACAGATTAAAGATAAGGAAAGCATAAGGACACAACTGATACACAGGGAATAGAAAGACAAGACCAACAAAAATGACTGTTAGGAAACAAGAAGTAGAAAAATTGTATGGTTGGAGAGCCTCAAGACTGATAAATGGGACAAGCCAGGACACGAGAGTGACAAGCATAACATACATTTAGAGGATGGGAGGATGAAGGAAAATGTGCAAAACTGACAGGATAGGCAGAGAAAGATGAGACTGACAAATGAGACTGATAAAGAAACTCTTGACATGCCTGGGACCTTTAATTAGGCATGTAAGAGGGGGCAAGTGTTGAAAATAAAAATACTGACCATGGAAAAATAAAATACAATTATAAAGCATTGAAAAAGGTAAAAAATGAGGACAGTGAACAATTCTTGATAGCCCTGTGCTATAATAGGAAAAAAAGTCAAGGTCATGGTTGAACATACGAAGCATTGACAATTTATATACTCTAGCAACCAGAAAAACACTGCATGATTTTTAAATAGAATATTATGTTCCCTCTGTGCAAAAGGAGGTTGCTCAGACCTAGGCTGAGGTTCCCTTCGATATGAAGGGGGTTAATGCTGCGATTTAAGAAGAAGTAATAGATTTTAACAGACATTAGCCAGCTTGTCAGTGAATGAGCAGTAATGTGTAATTTGATAGTTAAGCAGTAGCAGTATACTCTTGAAATTATCACTCTACTTTCTCCTCCTTTTAGGAGTCTCACGGTGTTAACAATGCACAACAATATGCAAAGTATTACAGTCTGACAGTCCTACAGAGCAGCTCCCCCACACCTCCCTGTCTGACTGCTGCTGTGGGGGATTATAGAAGACTAAAATACTGATTCAAGTAATTTTTCCAACAGTATGTAAAAAACGTACTGTAGACTAGGGATGAGCTTTATGTTCGGCTCAAACAAGAGTTCGACTCGAACATTGGCTGTTCGACCCATTCGCTGAATGGCGAACAATTTGAGGTGTTCGAGGCAAATTCGAAAAGCCGTGGAACACCACCCTTTAGAAGTCTAATGGAGAAATCTAAAGTGCTCATTTTAAAGGTTAATGTGCAAGTTATTGGCATAAAAAGTGTTTGGGGACCTGGGTCCTGTCCCAGGGGACATGTATCAATGCAATAAAAGTTTTAAAAACGTCATTTTTTTCGGGAGCAGTGATTTTAATAATGCTTAAAGTGAAACAATAAAAGTGAATATTCCTTTAAATTTCATACCTGGGGGTTGTCTATAGTATGCCTGTAAAGGAGCACATGTTTCCCGTGCTTAGAAAAGTCCCCTGGAGCAGGACCCAGGTCCCCAAACACTTTTTATGACAATAATTTGCACATTAACCTTTAAATTTAGCACTTTTGATTTCTCCCATAGACTTTTAAAGGGTATTCCACGGCTTTTTCGAATTTGCCGCGAACACCCCAAATTGTTCCCTGTTCGGCGAACGGACGAACAGCCAATGTTCGAGTCAAACTCATGTTCGAACATAAAGCTCATCCCTAGTAATCGTGCACAGTAACCCAGCAATTGTGGGAAGAATATTTCAGATAATATTGGAACTGACTCATCCTGACTCAATATGTACTTCTTAAACTTAAGTCTCCAGGCCTCTCCAAGTCTTAATTTAATGTACTTTTCCATGTTTTAACTACAGCTAAACAAACAATTACTAAAGCTTATAAATCACCCACTCTCCCATTGACTATGTTTACTTAGTCATGCTAAATAGGAAAATAGAATCTGGCACCCTTGGGCATCATCCTGCAGAAATTTAGCGGAGCGTTTTGGGCCTCTGAACTGAGGCACATTTATGGGAGACAGAGGTCACTTTTACTATTCCTTTGCCCATTTTCTTCTTTTTTTTTTCTTCTTTACCTCACGCTGTTACTCTACCCAAGCTCTGCCATTTCACCAACTTGGTCTTCCAGGAGTCTTTTATTCCCTCGCAAGACACACCAAGAAAGCCTCCCCACCATCCATGACATCATTCCTCTGTTGCATGCCAATATGATGGTAACAAAGATTGCTAAGACCATAAAAACAAATAAACATACTGAACAAAAAAATGCTACAGATTTTAACATTACAAAGAATTCTTAACTAGAATAACTGGTGGATTTTTACATCTGTCTGAAGTTCAGCTTTCACTGACAAAATCACATGCATTCTATGGGTAAAAGATACCTGAGAACTATACTGGACAGATAATGTATGACAGTAGTGTATTGAGAGTGATTATAAGAACTGGTGAACTGTTGCATGGAAGCCTATAAAAAGGACAAATACTGGGTGAACTGATATAGCTATGACTAAGCATTGAGGATCAATGCGAAACGCGTCACCTGTTCTTTTCCCACTGTATGCTGTTTTGTAGTGCATTTTATTTTACCCAATAAAGGGCACGTCTTTTTAGACTTATTGGAGTGCGGCTGTCCATATACGTTCTTTCTCTTTACTGGGTGAACTGATACTGACAATGTGCATATGAGATGGAATGGTGTTCTGACATATTGGCTGCAAGGCTTTTGTAGTTTGTCAGATAGGTGGGGGAAGACAGTGTATAAACATAGACGTCTCCCACTATTACAGCCCATGCCTCACTTTATTATCTTTTTACCATCTTCTATGATCAAGTTCCCAGACGGTTCCAAGGGCCACCATCAGCGCTAATAATACTAACAGAAATGTATATGTTTTTGAGCAGCTGTGATGCTATATCTAGTACTTTTAAAAAATGGGCTTACTCCAAATAGCTTTCAATGCACCAAACATGGAAAAGGTTGTTTAAAAAAGCAAAGAGGACAGTTTTCTTTGAGGACTATGGGCTACCATACAGCACAGTAGTTCTGCAATTGGTGCAACCAATTTCTACATCCCTTACAACAGCCTTTCTTAACCCCTTCAGCCCCGGAAGAATTGGCTGCCCAATGACCGGGCCATTTATTGCGATTCGCCACTGCGTCGCTTTAACTGACAATTGCGCGGTCGTGCGACGCTGTACCCAAACAAAATCAATGTCCTTTTTTTCTACCGTAAATAGAGCCGTCTTTTGGTGGTATTTAATGACCTCTGCGGTTTTTATTTTTTGCACTATAAACAAACTTGTAGGGGATCGTAAAGGGATTATAAACGATTACCTTGTAAAACAATACATCAATACATTCTGTTTAAAATAGAAATGAATGGGAAAACATTTTTGTATAGATATAAAATAAATACCCTTTTCACCCTTTTAATAAGTGACCACATTCACTCTGTTCTCAGCTGCATTAGAGCTGGGGGGGAGGAGAAGCAGCAGCACACTGAGCTTTCCAGTGAATGGGGGGGGGGGGTGTCAGGACTAGTCTGATCATTGGAGGAGAGCAAGCTGAGTTTCCAGCATAGCTAGAGAACTGACCACAGTGTGCTCTCCTGCTTAGTGGGGTAAATTTCTTATAGGAAAGCATAGGGACTGGCAGGAACACCAGGGATTTCACACAAAGAAAGCAATAAAAATAGAACAGGATACTTACTCATACAATTACATGAAATAGCAAGCACATATCAGGAATATGAAGTGTTGGGGTAACAAACGCTTTAAGTCTGCATGCTGCGGTGACACATGCATGTTAACATGTGTTGAATTAGGGCAGCCCATTCATTTGTATGGAATATCTAATGCGCAGCAAAGCAGCAAAAAAAAAAAGGTGCATGCACTATTTGTTGTAATGCAACCACGACTGTGTGTTGTTGTACATTGCAATGCAATCGCAATTGGGTGCTATTAAAAATGAATAGCAAGCAACACAACATTCATTTTTGTTCATTGCAGTAATGCACGTTACCGCAGTACAGCAATGTGATCCTGGCCTAAATGAATGGGCTTAGGATGCAAAATGTAACTTGCATGCTCAATGCCAGCTTAAGCCCTGGTTCACATTGATGCTACTTTGAAATCGCGGGTCCTGGGAACTCGATGTTCCCGGGAGGCCTGCGATTGCGGTCGGCAAGGGCAGAACAGGGAGGTGCCTTTGTAAACAAGGCATTCACTTTATTCTGCCTAGTGACACTGTCACTGATGACCATTCCCTGTGATCGGGAACGATCATCAGTGACGTGTCATCTGTAGCCTAGCTCCCTAACTGTAAGAATCATTCCCTAGGGAACACTTAACCCCTGCAGCGCCACCTAGTGGTTAAAACCTTCACTGCCAGTGTAATTTTTACAGTAATCAGTGCATTTTTATAGCACTGTTCGCTGTAAAAATGACAATGGTCCCAAAATGGTGTCAAAAGTGTCCGATGTGTCCACCATAATGTAGCAGTCACAATAAAAATTGCTAAAAAATAAAAAATGTATTAATAAAAATGCCATAAAACAGTACCCTATTTTGTAGAAGCTATAACTTTTGCGCAAACCAATCAATAAAAGCTTATTGTGATTTTTTTTATTCAAAAATATGTAGAAGAATGTTTATCGGCCTAAACTGAGGATTTTTTGGGGGATATTTATTATAGCAAAAAGTAAAATATATTGAATTTTTTTAAAAATTTACGCTATTTTTTTGTTTATAGCGCAAGAAATCTAAATTGCAGAGGTGATCAAATACCACCAAAAGAAAGCTCTATTTGTGGGAAAAAAAGGACGTAAATTTTATTTGGGAGCCACGTTGCACGGCTGCGCAATTGTCAGTTAAATAGACGCAGTAACGAATCGCAAAAAGTGGCCAAAATGGTCCGTGGCTGGAGCAGTTAAAGGTCCAGGATCTGATTTTTTTTCTTTTGGGTTAACAAACTCTTTAATACTAAGGCCCTGTACACACGATCAGAGATGTCTGATGAGACTTGTCTGACGGACCGTTTTCATCAAACAACTCTGAACTTGTCTGATGTGCGTACACACCATCGGACCAAAATCCAATCAGACCAGAAAGCGGTGAGGTAGAACACAACGACGTGCTGAAAAAACAAAGTTCAATGCTTCGAAGCATGCGTCGACTTGATTCTGAGCATGCGCGGGTTTTTGGTCCGAAGCTTTTGTGTACTAACCATCAAACCTGTCCGACGGACATGTTCCATCAGACAGGTTTTAAAGCATGTTTTAATACTTTGGTCCGATGGAAAACGGTCCGATAGGCCGTACACACCATCGAACTGGTCCGATAAACCGGTCTGCATGTCCGATCGTGTGTACGCGGCCTGAGACATTCAATAACATGGAAACTATGCCTACTTATATTATACCAGGAGTATAAATGTGTATGGCCCTGGACCTTTTTGTACAGTTTAAAATGAAGGGGTTCCAAAAAAAGATACCTGGGCTAATAATGCAGCTCATGTGGCTGTGCCAAATATAACATGGGTCATAAGCATGTTGACTTGTATGGATCATGCTCAAGGGCTCCAGTGACACTAAGGCCTCATGCACACTGGACGTTATAAAAATGTCAGTAGTGTTAGCTGTAGAATGAGTTTTTGCCGTAGGGTTTTTCAGCTGTAGCGTATTTTAGCTTTTTTAGCAAAACTATACTCCCACAAGAGCTTTTGGCTCAAAAACACTGATAAACGCTGAATAGTTGGGTTTTTCAGCATTTTTAAGCTTTTATCAGATTTAGAGCATTTTTACAGCTGAAAATCTCCTCCTAAAACTCATTAGTTCTGGGGGTTTTTTTTTCCAGACAGAACACGCCCCTGCCAAAAAAACGCTGACAACAACCTATGTGTGCATGGATACATATGATAACCTGCTGGGGAGTGTACTGGCACTGTTACGAGATGTAGCACTGCTGGATATAATACACATTTCTTGTTGTACCATCATATTGAGTGTTTAATTAGCCAATCATTTTTAATTTAATTATAAATTCATTATAAATTAATGAATTCACATAAATATATTAGACCAGAACTGACAAAGCAAAGCCAATAAAATGTTCTGAACCCAGGCATTACACATCATAACACTTTACAGGCATACAGATAAGAGGTTGGAGAAGTCACAGTTCCATACATGTTTCTCATTATAGTGAAAGTGAACAGTTGCTGTAGGCTGAGACAATTGGTGGAAAGCCTTGTTATGTATCCAGCTGGCAAATCCAATCTCTCCTAATTGCTCATTTTACGTTTCCTTCATATGGATTGATTTAAGAGCCACATTTTGCTGTTCTGCAAACAATAGATTGCATATCTTATGCTATGCTTGTAGGGACGTTTGTAATGATATAACTGGAAATAATGTGCCCTGTGCAGTTAAAGTGGTTCTAAAGGGTGACGTTTTCCTATCATCTGTGCCCAGTCTTGCCACACAGAGTTAATCCAGATCTGAGTAATCCTCTTTTAATGTTCAGTGAAAATGACAGCCTTCCAGATAAAAACCTGCCTAAATAAAAAGTCAGTTTTCTCTCTTCTTGCTTTGAGTCACAGGTTATTTACATATCTAGCTTGGACATAATATATAGCTTGGACATAATATATTGGACATCATAACATGACGTATAAAAAGTGAGAAATCCACCCCTCCCCCACATAACCCATCCTGGTAATATACAATGAACTTTGGATCACCTCATGTTATGATAAACATTTCCAAGCTAGATATGTAAATAACCTGTTACTGAAAGCAATAACAGAGAAAAGGACTTTATAATTTGGCAATTTTTTATCGGGAATTCTGTTAATTTGCACTGAACATTAAAAGAGGATTACTCAGATCTGGATTAACTCTGTGTGGCAAGACTGGGCACAGATGATAGGAAATCTTATACTCTACATGTACATCCACTTTAAGGCAGTGGTGCTCAACCTTTTGAAGAGCAAGTGCCACTTAAGTGATTTGGTAACTGGTCGAGGGCCACAATGGAATGAAACGGTCCAGAATTTCAAATTTATTCTTTTGAATAGCATAATAAACATTTTCCTCCTCCAACCGCTGAATTTCCGGGGGGAGCGAAAGAAGGAGAAACTAGGACGGGGGTGGTGCTACAGATGAAGCATTGGCTTATGCGGCTCCTGCTGTCTCCACGGCCGCCAGCTTCCTCTGCAAGCGCAGATCATGGTCAATGAGTTGCCGACTCCAGGCATGTGCTTCCCTGATTTGATGTTGAGGGCCACATCAGAGGGCTCTGAGGGCCACATGTGGCTCGCGCACAGGCCGAGCACCCTTGCTTTAAGGAATATTTTGTGGGTACAAGGACTGCAGGATGTACTGTGAGTAAGTTTATACTGAATTTCACCATGGCTAATGTATATCCAATATCCAGTGCAATTTAAACGCAATCACTTTGCAGCATGCTGGGCACACCACATGGTCTCGCTGCAACAGTTAATAGTTTTAGATCTTCAGGTGGAACAGCAGTACAGATGGTCCGACATGGACCTGCTCTTCCATTAAAATAAGTTCTTTCATTGAGTGCACTGCATGTAACACAATCCCCGAAAGGGGGAGAGTCTGATGAGTAACAGGATTCTCTGCCGTCATCAGAAGTACAGATGGTCCCCGTTAGACCATCTGTACTGCTGTCCTGACTGCTGTCCTGACCCCAAACATAATAACCATTGCGGCACTGGAAGTTCAAAGACAGGCGCAGTGTAGATTTCTCCAGGTAACTAATGTGACTAAAGCTGTAGGGATTTATTTTTTTATGTTTTTGTAAATATTTTATTCTATCTTTTCATGTGACAACACTGAAGAAATGACACGTTGCTGCAATGTAAAGTAGCTGTCCCCTCAAAATAACTCAACACTCAGCCATTAACCTCCCTGGCGGTATGATTCTTTCAGATTTTAGGTGCTAAAAGCGGTACCATTATTTGCAAGGGAATTTGGCGTTTTATACTGTAGGCTTGTAATTCTTAGGAATAACTCACTGAAATCTATCCAAACAAGAGTCTAATAGGCATCCCGGGTATGATTTTATTTATTTTTTCTTATTAAAAATTATAATATAATAAATAATTATAAAAAATTATAACAAATAATAATATAATTATAGTAAAAATTATTCAATAATGTAATCAAATCAAAATCACTGAAATTTGCTCAGTTGCAGAATTTTTGCTGTCATTATTTTTTTTTTTTTTTATGACGAATTTCCCCATAAATCGCTATCGCTAAATTCTGCAAGTGATTCTGATTTATTATCGCTGTTTTTTAGCTGCTCTTAAACAATTTTTGCCATAAAGGGACACTTTTGGTTGCTATGGGCAATCTACAGTTTGCAGGGAGAAAGAACAGTTTTTATTATATAAAAGGACATGTAGTGTACAGGGCAGACCACTAGGGACATGGGGGGTGTGTATTTTTTACATACAGTACTGTAATCTATAAGATTACAGTGTACTGTATGTATAGTGTTTGTTTACTTTTTTAAATTTGGCGCCGTTCCCCCCCCTACGTCGCGACGCTCGCAGGGAAGGGAATCGGCGGAACACACAGCATCAGGCGGACATCCGCCCGCCGTGTACTGCGGAGATTCATCGCTGGATCGCAGAGAAAAGGTAAGTAAACTTTTTTCTGCATCCAGCGAGGCAAGTCCGTGTGTGGCACGGGGTTATCGATCTTAGCTTTAAAATCTCACCCCGTGCCACACACGGGAAGGCCGCCAGGGAGGTTAATGTCTAAACTGCTGGGAACAAAAGTGAGTACACCCCTAAGGGTACTTTCACATAGTTACCATTATTTTAGCTGCGCTTTTCGACTGCTAGCGGGGTTAATAGTGCCTGTGTTGCCAGGCTTACAAAACACTTTTCAGGCGCTTCGGAAGAGCTACCCATTCATTCCAATGGGCAGGGCTGCCCCAAAGATGCTGCTTTTTTTCCATCCCGCAAGCGCACCTACCCACTGTGAAAACACCCGGGCTTTCACACTGCAGAGGCAAGAGAGGCAGTTTTCATGGACTTTACAGGCGATATTAGTGCTAAAATGCCTAAAACTGCTTCAGTGTGAAAGTAACCAAAGTGAAAATGTCCAAATTGGGCCCAATTAGCCATTTTTTCTCCCAGTGTCATGGGACTCGTTAGTGTTACAAGGTCTCAGGTGTGAATGGGGAGCGCGTGTGTTAAATTTGGTGTTATCGCTTTCACTCTCTCATATTGGTCACTGGAAGTTCAACATGGCACCTCATGGCAAAGAACTTTCTGAGGATCTGAAAAAAATAATTGTTGCTCTACATAAAGGTGGCCTAGGCTATAAGAAGATTGCCAAGACCCTAAAATTGAGCTGCAGCCTCGCCATGGTTGACCAAAGAAGTTGAGTGCCCATGCTCAGTGTCATATCCAGAGGTCTTTGGGAAATTGATGTATTAGTGCTAGCATTGTTGCAGAGGTTGAAGGGGTGGGGGGGTCAGCCTGTCAGTTCTCAGACCATATGCCACACACTGCATCAAATTGGTCTGCATGGCTGTTGTCCCAGAAGGAAGCCTCTTCTAAAGATGATGCACAATAAAGCCTGCAAACAGTTTGCTGAAGACAAGCAGACTAAGGACATGGATTACTGGAACCATGACCTGTGGTCTGATGAGACCAAGATAAACTTATTTGGCTTGGATAGTGTCAAGTGTGTGTGGTGGCAACCAGGTAAAGCAGGGGTGGCCAACCAGTGGCCCGGGGGCCACATGTGGCCCACGGAGCCCTCTGATGTGGCCCGCGACCTCCTTCTCTGGAATGGAGGGTTGGCAAGCCCAGATCGCAGGTTTGTCGACCCGCTATACCACATCATCAGTGTTGTGAATGAAGCTGGTGGTAGAGGAAAAAAGCGGCAGCAGAGCCCCATAAGCCGATGCTTCCTCTACAGCGCCGGCTTTTGCCACAGGATGAGTCTATGGCAAAGTTCAGCTAACCCGCAGGATAGACACAGGTGCACTACGCTGCACCCAAAGTGAGGGTAACCAACAGCACATCAGTGTGAAAGCAGTCTTAGGCCCCTTTCACATGATCAGCCTGACCAAATGGGACCCGTAATTTACCTCTATAGAGAGACAGATGTCTGTTTACGCTCACCTACCTCCAATCTGAAAACCAGAAGAGAATTCATACCCTTTCATCTGGGTGGATAGGAGGGACTATTGACCACATTTCCAAACTACCATTCAGGGACACCCCCATTCTCCAAAAATCAGCTTGTGCTGTAACGAATCACAACACAGTGATTGGACACAAGAGGGGGGATTTATGATTTCACCAATCACAAGCAGGGGGTGGGGATTGTGCTCCTCCAAGCATTCCCGGCCATGACAAGTACTGTCAGTGATTAAAGCAGTGATGTGGCGCCCTTTTTTGGGGGCAACAGATTGGCCAGGGGGTGGCTGTTTCAGTTTTATTCTGGGACACTGTATTGTCCTGGAATGAATGTGCCCGGGACAGACCTGAATGTGCACGGGACACTCCCACCACCATGCTTGCCTACAGTCAAGCATGGTGGTGGGAGTGTCATGGTCTGGGGCTGCATGAGCGCTGCCAGCTCTGGAGAGCTGCAGTTAATTGAGGGAACCATTAATGACAACATGTACTGTAACATACTGAAGCAGAGTATGATCCCTCCCTTTAGAGACTGGGCTGCAGGGCAGTATTCCAACATGATAACGACCCCAAACACACCTCCAAGATGACCATTGACTTGATAACGAAGATGAGAGTAAAGGTGATGGACTGGCCAAGCATGTCTCCTGACCTAAACCCTATGGAGCATCTGTGGGACATCCTCAAATGGAAGGTGGAGGAGCGCAAGGTCTCTAACATCCACCAGCTCTGTGATGTCATCATGGAGGAGTGGAAGAGGACTCCAGTGGCAACCTGTTAATCTCTGGAGAACTCCATGGCCAAGAGGGTTAAGGCAGTGCTGGAAATGAATGGTGGCCACACAAAATATTGACACGTTGGGTCCAATTTGAAAATTTTCACTTAGGGGTGTACTCACTTTTGTTGTCAGCGGTTTAGACATTAATGGCTGTGTGTTGCGTTATTTTGAGGGGGCAGCAAATTTACACTGTTATACAAGCTGTACACTCACTACTTTACATTGTAGCAAAGTGTCATTTCTTCAGTGTTGTCACATGAAAATATATTAAAAAAATATTTACAAAAATGTGAGGGGTGTACTTACTTTTGTGAGATACTGTAGTTTTGTTTGTGAGTTTCTTTCAATCGTGAAGGCTCAGCATCAAATGTGGGAGTTTTTAGAAGGCTAAGCAGGGGCAGACTGGCAACTCATGAGGCCCCCGGGCAATAGAAAATTATGGGGCACCTGGGCTTACTGATGTCCACCACGCCAGGAGGCAGTGCAGAGGCGGGCAGCTAAGATCTCAGGATTTTCACCAAATTTGATGGCATTTTCATCAAAAGCATGTCGGTTTCGGACATATCAGGGACAGATGTAAAAAAAACATAGATTTTTACATACTGTCCCTGGTTTTACTGAGCCTGGCAACCCTGATGGGACCCCCTAGTGGCATGGGGCCCTCGGGCAGTGCCCGAGTGACTCAATGGTCAGTCTGCCCCTGAGGCTAGGTAAAGAATACCCCGTCCCTCACACCAGCCATAATTTGTCTGATTTGCATAAAGAAGCACAAGGACCCAGTGATGACATCACTATGTCTAAAGTAATGTATGTAATAAAAAAGGAAACGTTTTATTGTTCATGTGGGTGGAAAGGAAGGACCAAAAAGGGCAAAATGTAAGCAAAATGAATTAGTTTGAACCCTCTATTGTTAGATTGTTTATAGATTCATTATAGTTGCTAATGTGTATATGGATAATAGCTAATTTATCAATATAAATGCTACTTAGAGATTTTGATTTCTGGTAAACCTACAGAATGTATACACATGCCACCCATTACTCTTCACATAGAACACATTAAAGTGCAGTTTACAGATCTGTTAGTCAGAAAAGCTTTCTTATGTATTGATTATATAGAGCTTATCAATGAGGCAATCCTAGATTAGAATACAAACATTCTCAAGGCACATTTTCCACAACGGTAATGTGTACAATATTTCTTTTTTTGTTTACAAACGGTTTATTGAAAAATAAGTCTCAATACAGTTATGAAGTACAGTGGCAAGAGGTACAAAAACAAATAAAACATATGTACATTATTATATATATATATATATATCAGCAGTAAGCATCTGTGAAACATAGACATAGCAGTAAATCAAGAGGAGAAGATATAGGTCCTGTTAAGTATAAAAGGTCAATATTTCAGCTGTAAAAAAAAATATGTAGATCCTACATTGCTATTCAGCAATTCCATTGTACGTAAAACACTGAGGAATGATGCATTGATGGCTCTTATACACATTGATAATAGTAGTAAGTAATCATTTCATGAATGACCACAGGGACCACATAAAACTAGTGTACAGTAAAAAAAACATTAACCACTTCCATACCGGGCCTATTCTGGCACTTCTCTTCTACATGTAAAAATACAATTTTTTTTGATAGAAAATTACTCAGAACCCCCAAATATTATATATGTTTTTTTTAGCAGACACCCTAGGGAATAAAATGGCAGTTGTTGCAACTTTTTATCACACGATGTTTACATAACAAAGGTTTCATAAATAAGAAAACAACAAAACAGTAGTTAGCCCAATTTTTTGGTATATTGTGAAATATGATGTTACGGCGAGTAAATAGATAGCGAACATTTCACGCTTTAAAATTTCACACACTTGTGCCATCTCCATAGGCGACACATTACAATTATTTTTTTTACAGGTTATCAGTTTAGAGTTACAGAGGAGGTCTAGTGCTAGAATAGTTGCTCTCGCCCTAATGCACGCGGCGATACCTCACATGTGTAATTTGAATGGCGTTTACATTTGCGGGAGTGACTTATGTGTGCGTTCGCTTTTTATTGTTTATTTCACTTAATTTTTATTTTTACATGTTCTCTTTAAATTTTTATTTTTTTTATCACTTTTATTCCTATTACATCCCTTGTAATAGGAATGGTGTGTGACAGGTCTTCTTTATGGAGAGATGTGGGGTCTATAAGACCCCACATCTCTCCTCCAGGCTGGAAATATTGAGATAAAAAAAAGACAGATCTCTTTCTATCTAGCCGAGATATCGGCTTTGTTTACTTCCGCCGGCCAGGCGTGACGTCATAACGTCACACCTGGGCCTCTTATGGTCATAGAGATGACTGGGGACCATCTGGTCACGAGAGATCTCTATGATCATCGTACAGCGGCGCCGGATTCTTTGTCCGTGTCGCCAATGGCGCGGTCGAGCCCGGAGAAGCACCGGAGGGCACCGCCTGTAAGAACAATCAAGCAGCTAATCTGCCGCTTTGATTGTTCTTACGGTGCAGGGAATCGTCGACTCTAAAGGATGATATCTGAATGATGCCTGCAGCTGCAGGCATCATTCGGATATCCCCTCTGAAAGTCAAAGACGTCATATGACATCCTTGGGCTAGAAGCTGTATACACTCTCCGGCTACTTTATTAGGTACATCTTGTTAGTACCAGGTTGGACCCCCTTTTACCTTCAGAACTGCCTTAATTCTTCATTGCATAGATATAACAAGGTGTTAGAAACATTCCCCAGTAATTTTGGTCCATGATGACATGATGATAGCATCGCAGATTTGTTGGCTCCACATCCATGATGCAAATCTCCCATTCCACCACATCCCAAAGGCGTTCTATTGGATTGAGATCTGGTGACTGTGGAGGCCATTGGAGTACAGTGACCTCACTGTCATGTTCAAGAAACAAGTGGTGAGATGATTTGAGCTTTGTGACATGGTGCATTATCCTGCTGGAAGTAGCCATCAGAAGATGGGTACACTGTAATAATAAAAGGATAGACATGGTCAGCAACAATACTCAGGTAGGTCGTTGTGTTTAAACAATGCTAAGATGGTACTAAGGGGTCCAAAGTGTGCCAAGAAAATATCCCCCACACCATTACACCACCACCAGCCTGAACCATTGATACAAGACAGGATGGATCCACGCTTTAATGTTGTTTACGCCAAATTCATACCATCTGAATGTCGCAGTTGGTATCTAGACTTATCAGATCAGGCAACATTTTTCCAATCTTCTATTGTTCAATTTTGGGGAGCCTGTGCGACTCAGTTTCCTGTTGGTAGCTGACAGGAGTGGCACCTGGTGTGGTCTTGTGCTGCTGTACACCATCTGCTTTAAGGTTCGATGTGTTGTGAAGTCAGAGATGGTATTCTGCATACATTGGTTGTAATAAGTGGTTGAGTTACTGTTGCCTTTCTATCATCTTGAACCAGTCTGTCCATTCCCCTCTAACATCAACAAGGCATTTTAATCCACACAACTGTCGCTCACTGGATGTGTTCTCTTTTTCGGACCATTCTCTGTAAACCCTGAATATGGTTTAACTATAGATAAATCTCAGTAGATCAGCAGTTTTTGAAATACTCAGACCAGCCCGTCTGGCACCAACAACCATGCCACGTTCAAAGTCACTTAAATCACCTTTCTTCTTCAGTTTGAACTTCAGCGAGTCACCTTCACCATGTCTAGATGTCTACATGCATTGAGTTGCTGCCCATGTGATTGGCTGATTAGCAATTTGTGTTACCAAGCAATTGAACAGGTGTACCTAATAAAGTGGCCGGTATGTAAACATAACAAGGTGGGAAAAGGTTGTCAAGTGTTCACCTGTATCCCCATTGAGGTGATTCCCCTGGATTTTTCCAGGTGGCCATTGTCCAGCGACAACTCTCTAAGATGGGAAATTCCCTTCACTTTGAAGGGAATTCTTCTCATTACAGATTTCTTCCCATTCCGATTACAAGGAATGAGGGAATGTAGAATATTATATTGGTGGAAACTTCTACAATAGAGAAGGCATAATCTGAAGAAAGCAAGTCCAGATGATGTTGATAACACTGTGTGGGAGCCGTCACTCCCTTGTGAGACGCAGTTTTAGGAAAGTGCTTCTTTACGGTGCATTACAAGAATCGCCATATGTTAAACAGCAAAGGAAACGGCTCTAATTGCAGACTGCAAATCCACATCGCTTTGTCTCCTAGCTTCTTAGAGCTCCACAGGTAGTGAATTTGACACATTTATAAATCTATTTGTCAGCGGACCAGTTTATTGAATTTCTCTAGCACCTCACCTCATCTTATCAGAGAAATGCAGTTAAAACCCCATCAAAGTGCATTAAAGTTGAAACGAACACTGGATGCCAGCCACTGCAGTGTTAAAATATACAAAGACTGCCAATCTGCTCAGACTTCCTATACCGAATACCATTACTTATACATTCATTGGCAGACTCGTTCATGCTGCCAGAGCATAGTGGATTTATTAACACTACACAAGTCACAAGAACTTAATTAATCCATTGGATTTTAGCTTGCTACAAAGAGTTTGTAAAGGAAAAATGTCACAGTGGCAACAATAATGCCTGAATACAAATGATTGCATAACATCAGCCAGAGATGTACAATGGATTTCCTATTATATTTTCTTATTTTAATACATTGAGGCTTGGTTATAAAGAGGCAAATGGTTGATCTGCTGATTGCTCGCTACTTTGCTGTCATCAGAGGATTTGCCACATTTATAAAACACATTCACCCCAATGAGCCAGATTGCTATTTGCCAAAAATCTGGACATCCAAATCTGAAAATCTTTGTCTGTTTTCTATAAGGATTGTACCCACAATTCTTATTTGCATACTCTGCGTGTGCCAGGATTCACTTCCAATGCTGCAAACTGTCAGAACTGGTTAATAGAAAGGGCAAACGCTGGCTAATACCTATTGTATAAGGAAAAATCTACTGTAGCTAAGTGCATTGATTCAAAATCAAATCAGCAGCTGAAAATGTATGCAGGTGGTTTTGACAAAGTACTTCCAGTGTGTGAAACGCGTCAACCTACCTGCATTTCCCCTGACTGTACTTATCCAGTGCTTTTATTATTTATGCTTCAATAAAGACTTTCTACTTTACTCTCTGTGTGGGTGTGCTGTCGACCCGAAGATTCTCTGTTCCATAAATATTTATGAAGCCATGGCCATTTCCTGGGAAAAGGAGTCCAGATTGTGGCTGGGAAGGAGAATAAATACTCTGAGACTAGAATCAGAGGGGTTATTTTCCCAGAAAGGGAGACCCCAGCCTGGAGGACTGCTCCCCTCAAGGGCAGGCTTGCCATGAGTCTACTGTTCACTGAGGTCCCAGCTACACTAGCAGTAGGCCCTATTCTGCTGAAAGTTACCACAGCTGACTGAGGGACTTTCTTCGGGGGGGATCTAGTCTGGTATCACTGGGAAAAGGTGTCTGGGGGGAATTGGAAGGAGACATCCAACAATCCAAGGACTTTAGTGAGTACACTGGAGTGAGAGATCCCTGAGACTGTGTGCAGCCGCTATCCCTCGTGGTTGCTCAAAAGGGGACATTGTGCATGGTGTCCTGGTATAGCTCAGTCCACAAACTGCTTGTGCACGGACTCTGCTCACAATAATAGGAGGAAGATTAGAGTCCCCAAATTGCTACTAGAGTTACTGGAGTAACCCACAGTTACCCTACCCCTATCCAAGTTAAAGTTCTGCAATAAAGCATCAGAAAAGCATACCCCTAGACCACATATGTCAAAGATAAGTTTTTGCGGCCGAATCCGGACCTCCAGGCCATTTCATGTGGCCCTCGCACCTCTCCTGCAGCTGCAGGAGAGCTCCAGCCCTCTTATGGTCCTCCTCCAGACCCTTACTTTCTGCTTTCAAGAAATGCACTCTATCTACTTCCCAGCATTAGCATACGGTAAGGGAGTGCACTGTGATGTAAGGGAGGGTGGAGGACTCAACTTCTGATGGTGGGGTGGCTCTTGACATCTAATCTTACAGATACATACTTTTGAGGGCAATCATAATGCTGATGCGGCCCACAATGAAACTGAGTTTGACACCCCTGTTCTAGAATGTTCATTGAGCCAACGGAGTGACTTTGACTGTGTGTCTGGCAACTACGGGAAAGACCCTAGGGACCTTAAACTGCAGGCTCCTTCGGGAGTGAGCGCTACATATACATGTGGAGAAGGGCCCTGCATGTGGGGGATAGAAGGAGTAATGTTGTCCAGTAGGCAGGGTGGGTTGGGATTTCAGTACAGCGCAAATGGGAGGTAAGTGGATTTCAGGCAGATTGATGGATATTTTTTTTTTTAATAGTTGTAGCACTTTTAGAGGGATAAATATGGAAAATGTCCATTACTTGCAACAATGTACTGAATACTTTTTTTTGTTCCCCCCCCCCCCCCCACTCATCTTTTCCAGCATCATGAGTGAACAAAACATACTCTTGGACAGAGAGTCATTCACATAATGGCATATGAGTGCTGTTCTGTGCGGTACTACAGTGAGTCCAGCCCAGCATGTGATGCATGATGAATGGGTCATGTGTGGCCCCAAAATGTTGTGATGTTATCCCTTTAATACATTTTTTTATATTATTTTGAAGATCTGTGATGTGCTGTCTATATATGCTTTAACTAACTGCCAACTGGAAGTTGCTCTAGCACCCGCTTGTATCAAGCCATCTCCAGGAGCGTGTGCATTTGGAATATTCTACTTGACGCATGAGGATACAACCCCATCCATGATGCCCGAGGCTCACGGGAAGTGGGTTGGATGATGCTCCGGCATGCAGAACAGCCAGTCTGCTGTGCTACTATTTTTATTTAATCGCAAAGGTTGGTGTTGTGCTTTAAAGAAACACAAGCTAAAATATAACAGACCTTTGAGTAATATTGACAGTCATAAATGAAGTTCTGCAGAACGTTTTAGTAAATTTATTGAGGTGTGTTGAAACAGTTTCCACAAATCACATTCACTTCCTTTCCAGCAATATCTCCACAAGCTGTTTTAAAGTATATATGGATGTCTGTAAATACTATCCACAATTACTTATCTGAGGAAAGACAGTGGTTCTCTGTGTTAATATAATAGAATATATTATTGTTATGAAATCTCACTGTTAAACCTTAGTCATATAGTCTTTTTTATTAAATACTGCACATTATCAGCCGTTTTAGTCTATGGAGGGAATGAAGAGAGGCTGATTGATATCCTCTTGCCAGACAGGAAGTCAGTTGTGTCCTGGAAATTATCATTCCTCATATGCACAGCCTTGCTTTAAACAGCTTTAGTTCTGAGAAATATGAACTGTACATTTGTAAATGTTATTCATAGGTCTTGTCTATTTTATTCTTACATATTTTTATGTTTGTTTAAGTTCAAAGGATATGAGTTTGTTAAAGATCAATATTTGCTATTGTCTTCCGCCTTTTCGGCCCGGCCAATCAGGACAGGAGGCGACCAGGTTGGCCAGGAGGAGAAGCCGAGGAAGCCACAGTGCCGCAACCGTGGAGGGATAAGTGCAGACCTGGGGGGGGGGGATTGTTTAACACTTAGAGCTAGCCACCACTGCCCTGTTGTCCTTAGGTTCTTGTCTTGATGTCACAGGTTACAAAAGTGACAGGAAATCTCCCCACTGAGGTTAAAGAGATCAAAAAAAACTTGTGCTGTAAGGGGAAAATTAGCAATCTTCGTTTTTTTGTTTTAACATGTCTAAAATTATCTAGTTACTTTGCCCTCATTCCAAATAACAACGGTTTAAATCAGTGGTCTCCAAACTGCAGCCTGAGGGCCTGATGTGGCCCTTTCCTTGCCTTTATCTGGCCCTTGGATCAATATTCCACCAACTGACATCAATGATGGGACACCATTCCCCCTACTGCTACTGACACCATCAATGGAGTACTATTCTCTTCATTGATA
This sequence comes from Rana kukunoris, assembly GCA_029574335.1. Classification (NCBI taxonomy): domain Eukaryota; kingdom Metazoa; phylum Chordata; class Amphibia; order Anura; family Ranidae; genus Rana; species Rana kukunoris. Next base: position 254,457,663 of record CM056050.1, on the reverse strand, counting down.
TCAAGAATGGGCGACTATTTCTCTCATAGGGCACTGATGCCGGGGCATTTTCTACTTTCACTGGGCAGAGTCTGGCTCCCCTAAAGCCTGAAGGACAGTAAACTGGACCTTTGCTTATAAAATTTGGAGACCCCTGGTTTAAATTATAAAATGAAAATTATTTTTACATATTCCATATTTATAAACACGTTTTAGATTTATTATGTTGAAAAGCAAGATATATTTTCAGTAAAAGGATGCAGGGAAAAATAATTATCAAAGGTACAATTTATTTTTGTCAGTTTTTGCTATATTACACATCTATTAAAGCAGACTCATCTCCTTGCCCACTCATTTAAAAGGTGGAAATAGGGGGCGAGACAGGGTAGGGGTTTGATTGGGCAAGTGGTGGCGGAGTTCCACCAAGAAAATACAATTTTTAAGTCAGCAGCTACAAATACTGCAGACTTATAAAATAAGGACACTTACCTGTCCTCCAGCTCCCGGGTACAGGCGCCCGCATCTTCAGTAAGGGAATCAGGAAATTAAGCCTTGCGACTTCACAGCCTGGTTCCCTAATGCGCATATGGTGTGCGTCCTGACTGGTCCATGCTGTCTTCTGGGACCTGTTTGCCTCCCAGAAGACAGCGGAGGGGGGCAGAGGAGGGGCAGGACATGGCATAGATCGCCGCAGATTCTGTGGTGATCTATCGCTGGTAGTGGGAGCAAATGTCTGTATTACACAGGTATCTGCTCCCCCCGCCCCCCTGAAAGGTGCCAAATGGGACACCGGAGGGGGGAGGAACCGGATAAGCGGAAGTTCCATTTTTGGGTGGAACTCTGCTTTAAGGCATGTCTAGTAGCTCAGGATTTGAAATGTTGAGCCCTGGTGTAGATGTCTCTTTCACACAAGCTGATTATCAGTACTCCTCTCCTCACACTGTAGTTACCCAAATCTGTGATCAGCTGTGTCCTAAGGATGCAGCAATCACAAAGCATGCAAGGGGCACGCGGGCAGCACGATCATGGGAGGATGTCCATGGACACCCTCCTGGCAAAATAAGCCCACGCTGGGGGGCGGAGCTAGCCGGAGACCGAGATGGCCGCGCTGTAGTGGAGCTCCGGACCCAGCGGACATACAGCGGCTATTGGCACACGATCCAGCCGGGTTTGTGACCTACTAACGTGGCGTTCTACCTCCCTGTAAGCCGAGGCTCGAACTGGGAACATGACAAGGCGCAAGAAGGAGGGGAATCATCCCCTCAAGCTCACGGAGTTCTTCTCCATGGGGACGAAACAAGATGGCGCCGGCGCGTCTTCCACACCGCGACCTGGGAACTCACAAACTTCTCCCCAGGCAGGGAAAGCCACCAAAAGAAGCAGTGTACCCAGGAATCGGACATCTCCCCCCGCCACCCCCATCCTCGGGGAGCCCAGAGAAGGCGAGATTCCGACTGGATGCCACAGAGGCCTATCATGAGGTGAGCTCACACACAGACTCAGGGGATGACACCAGAGACATGCCTGATTCAATTGATTTGTTCCCCACCACTGACAAACCTGTGCTAGACACGGTTTTAAAGGACATGCTAGTGTCACTTAGAAGCTCACTTCACTCGGACATGATAGCATGTGTGCATAAGTTCAGCTCTGACCTGAAGCATGTGGCTGACAGGGTTACTCACGTTGAGGAAAAGATGGGGGACTATGCTTCCACTATCAATGCCTTGGTAGATGCCAATGACAGTAAGGAAGATGACATTGAAGGGCTGAAAGCAAAGATGGCTGAAATGGAGGACAGATCCCGGAAAAATAATGTAAAAATAAGGGGGATCCCTGAGTCTGTTAAACAACAGGAGCTCCGCAGCTATGTTACTCAGCTGTGCACCGCAACTCTACCTGACATGTCTGAGTTGGACTTTACTATAGACAGAATACACAGGCTTCCCAAGCCATCTTATTTGTCAGAAAATGTTCCCAGAGATGTGATCCTTAGATTTCATTTTTACCACACTAAGGAGAAGATCATGGCACTCTCGCGCCACACAGACACGATTCCTGAGCAGTATGCCAATCTCCAATTTTACACTGATCTATCCCAATACACGCTGCAGAAACGCAGAAATCTAGCTACGATCACGAAAGCCCTCAGAAATCATAAGTTGATCTACAAATGGGGCTTTCCAACGAAGCTGATAGTTACAAAAGATGACAAAGACTATGTGATGGACTCCCTAGAAAAAGGCCTAGCTATGTTGCAATCGTGGGGAATAATCCCTGAACCTCAACAGACCTCACGCCAACGTAACAACAACAGTACCCAAGATCAAGAATGGCGCACTGTGGATCGCAAAAATGCTCGTTCACACACCTGAGCTGGATGGTGTTTAAATATGCTTATTACCGCTGGGAGAGAATTTCCACCCCTTTTTCGTTTGTTTTGTTTTTTTTCTCTCAGCTCCAAGTTTACCCTATACCCCCCGGTATACATTTGAGTGACTGAAAGTCACACCCTTGCACTTTTTTTTTCTCTTTTTCCCTGAGGCCTTCGGCCGTTGGTGTTTTGTTATGTTTTTCTTATTTCAACAGTTTCACTCTGCCCTACTGGTCGACCTCCCCATGATGCTTGTTCCTCTGCAGCCTGCTCCATTCTGGATGCCTTCATCACCCCCATGTACCGCCTACATGCCGACACCTACCTCCTCCGGAGCCCGGATCTCATCTCTTGTAAGTGAACTGTTCTGTGTTCATCTCTCTAAGCATTTTCTTTATACATCTCCATGGCGGTACACTTTCTTACTTTGAACTCTAAAGGTCTGAATCACCCAGCCAAGAGGAGATCACTGTGGAAAGACGCTCTGCATCATGACTGTGACATTTTATGTGTACAGGAGACACACTTTAAACAAACCGCATGCCCTAAATGCACCCACCCAAAGTTTCCTCATATATTTATGGCAAATGCGGAGACCAAAAAGAGAGGGGTGATGGTGGCAATAAGGGACTCTGTGGCCTTCCACCCTCTTCACATTGTAACAGACCCACAAGGGCGCTACCTTATCCTGGTCTGTGAGATCAACTCCGTTGTTTACACTGTGGCCAATATATATGCTCCAAATACCCGCCAAATTAACTTCCTCCACAAAGTTATGAGGAAGGTACGGAGGGTGCAGAAGGGGGCACTGGTGGTATGTGGGGACTTCAACGCCACCTCCGACCCATCGATGGACATGACCTCTTCTCCTAAGAGACCCCCTCCCTCGCTGAGCGCTTCCATACGATCTCATGAACTGTTTGATACATGGCGGTGCCTCAACGCAAATGAAAAAGATTTTACTTTTTTTTCCACAGCCCATGGCTCTTATAGTAGGATTGACATGATTTTGGTCGATAGATCGTTGTTATTTCAATGTACCAATGCTAAAATTGGGGGCATCACCTGGTCGGACCACGCCCCGGTGAGCTTGACGGTGGGGGACCCTTCCCTCCGCAGTCGTGCCTACCTTTGGAGGGCTAACTCCTATCTGTTGAGGGAGGGTCCGACAAGGTCAGGTATTGAATTGAAGCTGAAAGAATTTTTTGAAATTAATCAGGGGTCAGTTGACGACCCGTTTGTTCTGTGGAATGCGCATAAGGCTTTTGCGAGGGGAATTATGATACAGATGGGGGCAAGACTTAAGAGGGAGAGGCAGCAGCAGACTGTTCAGCTTATATCCCAAATTGAAACGTTGGATAGACAGAACATGGCCCACCCGTCCTCTTCCTTATCAAATAGGATCTCTCAGCTCCGTACGGAACTTAGACTCAGGTTCCTTGAGGACTTTGAGAAGGCATCCAGGAGGCTAAAACTTTCCTATTATACAAGTGGCAACAGAGCTGGAAAACTCCTGGCCAACAAAGTGAAGGGTCATAGAGTTAAATCCCAGATATCACATATTCTAGAACCTAACACCTCAACCAAACTAACACATCCACAGGCGATAGCAGATACATTCAGCCGATATTACAGCTCGCTGTATAATCTCAAAGACGATCAGAGAGTCCCGCAGCCTACAGAGTCAGCAATTTCAACCTTCCTTAATAAATTAGATCTCCCCCAACTCACACAAGATCAACTAGCACACCTTAACTCCCCAGTGACAGACTTAGAAGTCGGGAAAATTATTAAATCCCTACCTCTCAATAAGTCCCCCGGCCCGGATGGTTACACTGGGGAATACTATAGGGCTTTCCAGGACTTGCTCTGCCCACATCTCTCTAGGGTTTTCAGTTCTGCTGCTGCGTCCTCCTCATTCCCCCAAGAGATGCTCAAGGCCACAATTATAGCCTTGCCAAAACCAGGGAAGGCACCAGACATTCCGCAGAACTTTTGTTAAACAACGATGTAAAAATCTATGCTAAACTAATAGCTACAAGACTAGCGTCTATACTACCAGATCTCATAGATATTGACCAGTCCGGGTTCACTAAGGGTAGACAGACAGCTGACGCTACTAGGCGCCTGATTAATCTCATACATCTTGCCAGACGCAGGGGAACGCCTTCTCTGCTCCTATCTTTGGATGCAGAGAAGGCGTTTGACAGAGTCCATTGGGGATTCCTGGCGGGAGTGTTGCAGAAGTTTGGATTCCACGGGTGGGTGTTCTCGGCCATTATGGCCCTCTACACACGTCCGTCAGCCCAGGTGTACATTGCGGGTGCTCTATCGGCTCCTTTTGAGATCACGAATGGCACTCGTCAAGGGTGCCCACTATCTCCACTCATTTTTAATTTAATGATGGAACCCCTAGCCACTAGCATAAGAACTCACCCCCAAATTACTGGACTGTCAGTAGGACCAAGGAAACACGTCATAAGCCTATTCGCTGACGACGTTATACTAATTTTATCGGACGTGGTAAAGTCGTTAGAGGCTGCTCAGTCCACACTACAAGACTTTTCTAGGGTGTCGTATTATAAGGTAAACGAGACAAAATCACATGTGTTGAACTTAGGGGTTGACTATGCGACTCAGACGGTGTTACAGGACAAGTTTCCATACGTGTGGAACGATAAGGGAATAACTTACTTGGGGATAACTCTAACGCCCAATACAGAGGACCTCCTGAATGCTAACTATACACCTTTCCTGAATACCCTTAAATCTAAACTGCAGAAATTAGGCCACTCGGAATTATCTTGGTTGGGGAGATTGGCAGCTTTTAAGATGCTAATATTGCCTCAGCTTCTGTACATATTTAGGACCCTCCCTATCCCCATTCCCGGTGCATACTTTAAATCTATCCAGGGTATCCTAAACAGTTTCCTATGGCAGGGCAAAAGAGCGCGATGTGCTTTTGGAAGGATAATCAAACACAGGACAGCAGGAGGGATAGGACACGTACATCTGCAAGACTACTACTTCGCCTCTATCCTAGCCCAACTATCACACTGGTTTAATCCCGAATCTAGGGCATTGTGGAAGGATTTAGAGCAAAGACAGGTCCCGAGGGGAAACCTAGAAGACTTCTTGATGTCAACCAATATTAGCAGGTCCCTAGATAGGAGCTACCCTCCCACGGTCCTGGCAACCCTTAGGGCCTGGTCTCATCTATGTGCAACTGGGGATGGGATGGGGCCCACAGAACAGTTTAAACTCCCAATAACTGCAATGCACAATCTAATTCCAGATATTAATTTAACTAAATGGAAGGATAACGGTATACATTTTATAGATGACCTTATGGTGGACTCTAGGATGCTGCCATTTGGGGCGCTTCAGGAAAGATTCCACCTTACAGATACAGATAAGTACAAATACCTCCAAATAGCCCAGTTCCTTAGGAAAAACCCTTTTACCCCTAGATCCCTCCCGACTAAAATAGCTAAATTCCTTCGTCACCCGAATAGCAGTACTAAGGGCATAACAGTTATATATAGGGGGCTCCAGGAAAAAGACATCATGACCAAGACTCCAAATATTCTGGCCTGGGAAAGGGACTTTGGGGTAGAATTTCCGACTCACTCCTGGGCAAAGGCGATAAAAATCCAGATTGCCTCCACCAAGAGTACTAATCTTCTGGAGATGCACCAAAAACTGCTCCTTAGATGGTACCTCACCCCCCACCGCCTGGCTAAAATGTTCCCCACTACATCGGCTAACTGTTGGAGAATGTGTGGGGGGAGAGGAACGCTCTATCATATACTATGGCAGTGCCCAGTCATTTGGCCGCTGTGGGCACAGGTAGGACTCACTCTTAATAGGGTTCTAGGCCTTTCTCCTCTACTAGATCCGGCTATGGCAATCCTCTCCATAGGTATTGACGCGGTTCCCTCCCCACAGAGAACTGTATACGCACATGTCCTCCTAGCTACCCGCCTTGTCATCCTTAGACATTGGAAGTCTACAACCCCTCCCTCAATATCAGAGGTCTTAACTACAGTACAAATACATAGTTTATATGAACAGCTCCACGCATCAGCAAAAGGACAATATGAGGCAGTGTCCAACTTATGGGCTCCATGGGTGATATGGAAATCTAATAATTAGACAGCTTGAAGATCTGCAATTGGATAGAGTGGGGTGGTCGTGACCAGCTTGGGCATTTATGGTTCAAACGTTTTCGGTTAACTGGTTATCTTATTCTTTGTATTCCTGTTTCTTTTTATATTTTGTGTTTTCTCTATAGGTTGTATCTAACCTTGTCTTACAACTTGTTGAGAACGTACATCCTATACAATATATAGAGGGCTGGGTCAACGCATTTAATGGGCAGAGCCCAGGAGACTATGGTAGGGGCGTGGAAGATAGAACCATCTATCACAGCTAGTTGGAACGACCATAGTGTGGGATCGTGATAAACTAGCCATACTACTCCACTACCTGCCCTGGGAATACACTACACCCATCTTATACTAGATATCCCAAGAAACTGACGCGACCTGTGAAACTCGCAGACCTTATGCCCACTAGAAAACACTGTATTTGGATTAACAATATTTCGTATGCTTTGTTTTTCATGGTCTCTTTATTGTTACATGTACGTCTTACTTATGCTATGTTTATGTTTCATGAAAAATTTCAATAAAAATCTATTGAACATAAAATAAGCCCACGCTGTAGCCATCTTTTGGCTATAGCACGGGCGGGAACTGGTTTTATGGGTCTCTCTATTTATACACTGCAATTTCACAGTACTTTTTTTGTGTCTTTTTTTTTTTTTTTTAACTGCGAAGAAAACAGAAGAAATTTAGGGTGCACAGTGCAGTAATAAAAACAATTATTTTTATCTATCTTTACAAAAGACATCTAAGACTTTTAAAAGAATCCTCCTCATGTTTTGCCGCACTTGACATTCATTCTGTTTTGAGTGAGATGTAACAATAATTTCATTCCAATAACATGTAAAGAGAAGCATTGGCAAGGGAGATGCCCAGAGCACTCCAATTACCTGCTGCTTAGTGCTTTCAGCAGCATCCATCAGCAATAGACAACCCAGGGCTGCACTCCGAAGCTAAGTGAGTTGCAGGGGTTAACAAGGGATTAGAAATGGGAAGAGTTGCAGAGAAATGATTCTTTTCCCATAAGGTCACAGAGTGTCAGCTGAGCGCAGCGGGTCAGCCGGGTCCACCTGCTGAGAACAGCAGGCAGCTCATCTACATGCTAGAAGTTTCTATTAAACCCTTGCCTCCTTCCCATGTGACCCGCATTGGTAGGCCAGCCAGAAATCCTTCACTCCTTCTTCACTTCTGTATTAACATTCAAGATGTTAGCCCCTTAGAGAAGAAAGGTGAAAACGGAGCCTATGAGGCTCTAGATGGCTTCTAATGTCGCTCTTATAATTCATATAAAATACCATACAGTGCACATATCTGATTAGTCTAACAGTAATAAAAACAGAACTTCAAACAAATATCAGAATTTTAAGATCTCAATTATATTTTCAAGATATATGTTTTAAAAGTATCAAGCATCCATCATGTGCATAAATCAACAGCCTTCAAGTGACACTAAACTCTGGTTTAAAATAAAGAAAATCTATTCAACTACGTTTTCTTAAAGTGGTATTAAAGCTTTGTTTTTTGTTTAATAACAAACATGTTGTACTTACCTGCTCTGTGCAGTGGTTTTGCACAGAGTAGCCCCAATCGTCTTCTTTTTGGGTCCCTCACTGGCGATCCTGGTTCCTCCCCCTTAAGCAGTACCCACAAAGAAAGCCATTTGCCCTGGGGGGCACCACTGTGTGCTCACTCCCAATCCGCTGCTCTATGCGTACATAAGACACATGGAGCCATGGCTCGGCCCTGCCTCCCTACTCTTTCCTCATTGGTTTACTGTGACTGACAGCAGTGGGAGTCAATGGGCTCTCACTGTGGTCTCCTGGGACAGCTGAGGCTATCAATGGGCTCCCGCTGCTGTCTCCTGAGACAGCAGAGACTATCAATGGGCTCCCGCTGCTGTCTCCTGAGGCAGCTGAGACTATCAATGGGCTCCCGCTGCTGTCTCCTGAGACAGCTGAGACTATCAATGGGCTCCCGCTGCTGTCTCCTGAGACAGCTGAGACTATCAATGGGCTCTCGCTGTGGTCTCCTGAGACAGCTGAGACTATCAATGGGCTCCCGCTGTGGTCTCCTGGGACAGCCGAGGCTATCAATGGGCCCCTGCTGCTGTCTCCTGAGACAGCTGAGACTATCAATGGGCACTCGCTGAAGGTAAAAAACCTTCAGGTATTAGAACCACTTTAACCCAAGAAGTACCTATGTTGTTGCTCTGATCCAACTTCCTGTAAGAGGGTGTTACAGGTAAGATTTTAGTCACCCTCTCTTGCTCGTGCCTGAGATGGACTATGGACTTTGATATGTGTAGTGTGCATAGAGCAGTGCATATGACCATAACTAATATGAAAAGTGAAAAAGAGTGAAAAAGAGAAAAAGATGATAACTATTTTTCTGAGCTGTTCCTGCCACTTCAGGTGTCTAGTTAAATTATCCATAGTGCCATATTAACAAACTGAGATGTCATTGCCACACTGTGTAAACTGAGGCCTCCATTAATACACAGATATAAAACAAATCCCCTATATACATTGTACCTGTGTATCTGCAGTCTTCTCCTTTCTACAGCAATTCAAACTGTCAAATTTATGAAGCTTGTCTGAGAGTTCATAAAAAAATCCAGGCCATAATGCCCTACATCTGAGATGGTTCTGTATGAAATGTGGTAACAGTGACACATGCTTGTGGAGTAAAAGTCATAGCCTCCTTTTTTCATAAAACAATAGGAAAACCAATATACAGATGTACATGTGGAATTTATTAAACAAAGTATACTGTCACTAGTCGCATTCCTAATACATTGTGCACACTGATTTTTTGAAATCTTCAAAGTAATTTTTTTCCTGGCTCTTTTTGAAAGAGTTGGACTTTGCCAGTGGGCAGTGGTTATGTTATTAAAGCACCACTGTCTGCATATGTTTTTGCATTTGGGACAATTGTTAATAATTTACAGTATTCATAAAACTGTGAGAAATATGAAGCTCTCTAATGATATTTAAATATTATACATTTTTATACATTTTGAAATTTAAAATGCTATACATTTATATCCCTAGCACTCTAATCAGACCAGTTAGGATTTGCTCCTTTTAAAGTTTTTGAATTGCTAGATTCCAGGTGAGGAAACAGCAATAATAAAGGTGTTGTCACTTACAATATGGCAGGGGCGCCATATATCTTGCAGAGCCCTCTGATGTGGCCAGCGACCTCCTGCTCTGTGATGGTGGAATGGAAAGCCCAGATCGCGGGTTACCAAACCGCCATCCCAGAGCATGAATGTTGGCGTCCATAGCCACCGAGTGTCTCACCTCCGGCAGCTGAATCATTGGATTTGATTGACAGCAGCAGGAGCCAATGGCTGCGCTGCCATCAATCTATCCAATGAAGAGCCGAGAAGCCGTGGAGAGAGCGACGCGGCATCGCACCTATGGAAATTCGGGGCTCAGGTAAGTAAAACAGGGGGGCTGGGGGGCCAGACACTGCAAGGTGTTTTTTTTTTTTTACCTTAATGCATTAAAACACGAGGGTTTACAATCCCTTTAAGACACTTTAGAAGCTCAGAGAAGCCATTAAGAGGAAAAGAACAAACAAGAATCTGAAAATTATCCACATGCACCATGACTATGCGCAAACACATACACAGCTCATCAGTGGTCTCTCATCCACCATACAGCCCAGATTTAGTGCCTTCTGACTTTCACTTGTCCACTTCAATGAAGGACTTTGTTCGGGGATAACAATCTGATGACATAAATGAGGTGATAGTGGCAGTAAAGAAATGGATACAGTGCACACTTACATTTTTTCAGAGGATTCAATAGTTGGGTTCAACAATGGCGCAAATGCATCACTTGTGGTAGAGACTACATTAGGTAGTGCCCTATTTTGGAAAGTTTACTCTATCAACATGTAAAATTTGAACAACCTGCATAAGTTAAAGTGGAATTCTTTATTTAATTGGGCTATATAATAAAGGTTTATATTATCCACTTTTCAGATTGCTGAATGCCTGATTGGAAACAATTGTCCAAGCCTTTACATTCACAAACTCTCCTCTCTTCAATCGACAACATTTGCCCAGGCACAGGCACTTACTCATACCGTTGTCGGTGTTCATTCTCCAAGCCCTACACTATTGCCAGCCTTCTGTGACATCAAACATTTCGTATGAATGAGGACACACAAGTGTTCTCATTCATAAGAGAGCTCTGCCAGGGGAAGCAGCTCCTCCAATCATCCTCCCAGTCGCTTGTACAAGCAGCTCTTATGATTGGAAGGGAGGATGATTGTGGAAACAGCACAGGGACGAAATAATGCAAAATAAAGGTGGAAAAACTGTGATTTTTTTATTTTTATTTCAGGGCACATCAATCAATTAACATTACATTAATGTCTGCATAAGTACAGTTTGGTGCAAGGGTTTCCAACCACCAATAATAGTTTGCACTTCATGAAAAGATAGCAGAGAATTATTATTTTTTTTTTTATATTGTATTATCTTTCAAAGCGGTTAAATTTTTTTTTGTGAACCTGCAAGGCAAAAGGCATAATCAACTAGTATGCACCTCATACTAGCTGATTATGAAATACTTCCGGGTATGGCCGTGATTGGCTGGAGCGGCGATGACGTCACCCCCGCGCGTGCATGCGGGAGATTTCAAATCGGCAGTGGGTTGGCGTCTGCCGGTCCTTTCGCCGTGGATATCCCCTGCGCATGCGCCGCTGCAATCAGTGGCGCATTGCGAGGGGAATATCTCCTAAACCGTACAGGTTTAGGAGATATTCTTTATACCTACAGGTAAGCTTTATGATAGGCTTACCTGTAGGTAAAAGTAAAAAAAGTGGGCTTACAACCACTTTAAATATACTACTTTCCGCCTATTCTACCCTCTCATGAATGTATTTTGATGTCTCCTCTCCATTAGTTCTAACCAGGTTTTGTTGTACATTTTGGGCTCCGGCTTCTTCAGCTCTCTCCAGAGATCCTTGTGATCTAGCTTTGTGTTGTGATTGATTTTTATGACACTTGTTTTCAATGCACAGCTTACTGCGCTATATCTGATTTTTGGAATTTAGATAATCTTGTGTGGAAGACATGAAGCAAATCCATAAGATATCCTATCACTGAATATGTGATTTGTTATGTAAGTCAGGAGGATAAAAGCCAGGAGTATGTAGCAAAGTCAAGATTAAAAAACACAATGCTTTAAAAAAATTAAGCCCAACTGTATTTTGAACTGTCAGCCACGTGTATAAAATTAGGTGAATTTTTATTAAATGTATTATTATAAACAAAGACAAGAGAGCTTTTTGGTAGCACATACTCCATTAAACATCATGCAGAAAATGAATATATAAGAAGAAATATGTTAACATCGAACAACAACCTGTCGGAGAACCCAGCTTTTTTTAAATAAATAAAAATCTGCAAAACACGCAGTTCATAAAAAAAGAAGTAATCTGTCATTATAACATTCCGTTTCAAATAGAGCTGGAATGCAGAATTATGATGCAAGTCACTGAACCAGATAGAGCAATATCCAGACTTATTACAAATCACATTTGCAGTATAATATATTTTGCTTAGAAATATATGTGTTCCTTTTTGAAACCTCCAACTCCCATTCATCAAAGTCTTCAAATGTCCCACAAGAGGATCTTGGAGATAAAACCAGTAATCCATCAAATTCCAGCCAGTAATGAAGCAAGCTGCAAGGTGATTTAGTAGCATGCTGACTGGCTGTGCTGAGGTCATCCACTACTTTCCCCTTACTGTAACTATTTCCTTATTATACAAAGTTGCAGTGGCACAGAGAAGCAGGCTACCACTATCTATTTCTACCAATACACTGTGGGCACATGAAACCATTATTTATGCAGTGTGCCTAATATAGCAGCAAAAATGGTAGAAAATGTTATTAGAACAGAAATGTTCTGTTCCTATCAAAACTAGGACAAACAGTTCAGTTTGCCACATATGGGTGTATGCAAGAAAACAACTAAACACAAACAGTGATTGGAAGGCACACGCATATAAAAATACAAGCATATACCTTTGCCTAAGTTCAAAATAATTTATCATCATTCTACTCCTTCTAGTGGTGAGTGCATAGGGCCAATGCTGGCATATGTCAATTAATCTCTAAAGTGTTTATAAAGCTTTGTGGTGTTTCTTTAAATAACAAACATGCCTATACTTACCTGCTCTGTACTGTACTAATGTGGCATGTAATGCCGCGTACACACGATCGGTTAAACCGTTGAGAACGGTGTGAAGGACCGTTTTTATCGGTCCAAACCGATCGTGTGTGGGTGCCATCGGTTATTTAACCATCGGTTAAAAAAAGCGAACTTGTTTTAAATTTAACCGTTGGATACCTAACCGATAGAAAAAAAACAATCGTTAGTAGGCACGACGATCAGGTAAAAAATCCACGTATGCTCAGAATCAAGTTGACGCATGCTGGGAAGCATTGAACTTAATTTTTTCAGCACGTCGTTGTGTTTTATGTCACCACGTTCTGATACGATCGTTTTTTTAACTAATGATGTGTAGGCACAATGGACCATCAGTCAGCTTGATCGGTTAACCGATGAAAACGGTCCATCAGACCGCTCTCATCGGATGGACCGATCGTGTGTACGTGGCATAAGGGGGCAAGAAGTACTTAAAGCAGAAGTTCCACTTTAGGGCTTTTGCACAATAGTCTGTGGAATTTAAATCTCAGCACAGTGTGGGTATATATATATATATTTGTAGTCAGAGTCTTCGAGTAAGAAATGTGATAACCCTAACAACCAAGGTCTGGGGTGTGCCTTGGCCTAGCTGGTCGGTATACCTGAAAAGAGGGCATACCCTGAATGTAAGACTAAGACAATGTACAAAGAGTAATAGTGTGTATGAAAGCTGGGGGAAACGGGTGGGTGGGAACCCTGAAATGATGCCAACACAGGACCCGACAGGGGAGGAGGATTATATACTCAGCAGACTCCTCTCACAAACACAGGCTAGCCTTCGGCCAGCCTTTACACATATATATATCAGTGATTATTTTTGTCACTCCAATAAATCTGCACTATCGGTCCAAAAATGCGTCAACATCTAATCATGTTCAGTGAAAACTCCTATTTCCCGATTGATGACTGGATGGTTGCAGGCTTAGTAAAGCAGAACTACTGTCTGCCCTCATGTTGTAAAGTGCTGGGAAAACTGGCACTATATAAATACTGTAAAATATTAATAATAATAATAACCACACTGCATCTGAGCACCACAAACCAAAAACACAATTTAATAAATTTTTTAATATTCAAAGAAAATTCACCAATTTTTCCATGTCTCTATGCTTTATTTTGCTGAGAAATCACCTTGAAAAACACCCCTAGCATTTCTGCCCATGGCCATCTTGTGTTAGGTCCCTTTCACACAGGTGTGTCCACTAAACAGAATCTGCTTGCTCAGCAGGGGGATCTCTCCGCTGATGCCCGCTGAGCAGGCGGATATCAGGCCCGTATGTGTTTAGCCATGCAGAACGGACAAGGACAAAGTCCCGCTCTCCTCTATGAGGAAACGAACCGCATGTCCATTTCCATCCCACCCAAAAATAGGACCGCCATCCGTCCTGTTTTTGGCAGACAGGTATGGATCGAAAGGCAACTGATGTCTGACATGCCACACTCCATAGGCAATGCCAGGTCCGATCAGGTCCGTCTGAAAAACTGACAGGAGGACCTGGTTGGACAGCCCGTGTGAAAGAAGCAGAAGGGCAGATGGTTTATGTAGTATTTACAACATGTAGACAGGAGGGTGTGCTTGGATGAGAAATCCCATCCTTCCCTCCGGAAGACTTTTGGGTTGTATGATATAATTGCCCTAAGCTTGGAAACCAGGAAGTAACTGAAGAAACGTTTAAAACAAAAAATATGATATCCTTTACTATGTATTTACTATACTAATGCTCGCAGCATAAGGATTGAAAATAATCAATGTTCTCCTAGGTGAACAACATGCCCTGTTTCCCCTGTCGGGTCACATATCCCAGTAGGCAAATACCATTTGTATTTTTTTTTTTTAACAAAAGCAAAGGAAATATACTGTACTGAGGTGGTTAAGATATGTAAAGTGAAAGAAGTTTAAAGTTCAAGTGCATAAGGCCAAACTTAAAGCGGAAGTAAACCCATCAATTTAACAGTTTCAAAAACCAGTTACATTTCTGGCATGCCGGTAATGCTAACTGTCACATTGGTTGTGCTCTCAACCAAACTGTCAAACCATCCAATGGCTAGTGTCATAACTGATCACATGTGCAGCATCATGGCAGTTGAAGATTAAACAGAGGCCAAGATGGCAGTTTCCTTGCCTGAAAATTATAGGAGGGTTTACTTCCACTTTAAAGCCTGGCAAACAGGGACAAATTGAGGTAGAGAAAATATGCAGCATCTGTACAGCTGAATATTGGGCGTGGCCTAAAGGGACATGGTTACATAAAGTCTAAACCTGCACTCATAAAAACCCTTCCCCTAAATTTGCTTTTCTCACACAGAATATAGATAGACAAATGACACTTTGTCCAATCCTATCCTATAAAAGAATGTCAGTACAACAGCTAGATACTATTTAGCAATTAGCAACTGTTAAGACAATAAACACCTTAATCAGGAGTATGAAATGTACAGCACAGCTTACAGAGTATAACTGCCCAGAGTATGTAAGCAGCAGCGTAAAGAGTGCAGTGGTCAGGACTATGTAATGAACAACAACGCATATAGCATGAAATTCTATTGACCACTCCACACCTTATAAGCTGTATTGAACATTACATACTGCTGGGGAAGACAAATGTCCCAGCATTGGTGGTCAATGGAAGGATCAAATGCTCTACTGTTGGTGGTTAACAGGACAAAATGTGCTCTGGCGTTGGTGTCAATAAGAGTAAAAAGTAGTCAGTGGGAGGAACAAAATGCCCTAACGTTATTGATGTGTAAGAGGAAAAAATCACTGGCGTTAGTTTTAGTAGCAGGGTGAAAACCCACCTAGCTTTGATGCTCAATAGGTATAGTAGTGATATTTTTACACTGTGCTTGCATATCAGAAGACTCCATGCATGTTCTTGTGCATGAGGAAGCTTATAGTAAAAACGAAATACAAGCACAATAATGATGTTTAGAGGTCTCCTCCATCCATGTAACACTGGAGATAGCATCTAGGTACCAATGCAAAATCATGGACATGGGGTATGCTCAGTGGCAGTACGTCCATAAAGGGCGCTCGGGCGCTGCCCCCTCTCTCCTACCACCTGTCTATCACCATAGATAGATTCATACATTGCATGAATCTATCTATGGTCGCCGCTGCCACCACCTATTCAGGTGTCCGGCCCCTTTTCAGGTGCCAGGCACCTGAATTACAGCAGCAGGGTACCTTTTGGAAGCACCTGATTAGATCCATAGGCTCTAATAGGCATCAAAAAAGGTGAACAGTGGGCGCCATGCTGTGTCCCCGCAGTTCACTTAGCTTTGTGTTAG
The DNA here is from genome assembly GCA_029574335.1 of Rana kukunoris. NCBI lineage: Eukaryota > Metazoa > Chordata > Amphibia > Anura > Ranidae > Rana > Rana kukunoris. Next base: position 254,441,625 of record CM056050.1, on the reverse strand, counting down.
GAAAGTGAATGAATATTCACTTTCCTAACACTGAACCGCCTCTCAGCCAATCAGGTGCTCGGGTCTGTTACCTGTCATCTGATTGGCTGAAACGAGAGGCACGGTGATTGGTGAGCACGCTGGCAGCAATTGATGGGCACGGTAGCAGCAATTGATGGGCAAACTGGCAGCAATTGATGGGCACACTGACAGAAATTGATGGGCACAGTGGCAGCCATTGATGGGCACAGTGGCAGCCATTGATGGTCACACTGGCAGCAATTGATGGGTACAGTAGCTGCATTTGATGACACAGTGGTGGCAATTTATGGGGACAGTGGCTGCGTTTGATGGACACAGGGGCTGCATTTGATGGGCACAGTGGCGGCAATTGATGGCACAGTGGCTGCGTTTGATGGGCACAGTGGCTGCATTTGATGGGCACAGTGGCTGCATTTGATGGGCACAGTGGCTGCGTTTGATGGCACAGTGGCTGCGTTTGATGGCACAGTGGCTGCGTTTGATGGGCACAGTGGCTGCAATTGATGTTTTTTTTTCAGTTTGTTTGCGCCCCCCAAAAAAAATGTGAGCACCAGCCGCCACTGGGTAAGCTGCACCTTCAGGCCTAGTTACACACCTTTAAGCCTAGTTACCTTAGCATGTTCATATTTAGTCTTCTTTTCTTTTATGTCGTACATAAATCTTACAGCCAATACTTACTGCAAATCAAAGCCGTAACTGATGTGATCTAATAAGAGCTATTTGTGCTGTCAATAAAATGTTCTACGCCATCCCAAAATGATTACGTTATGAAGCAATAAAGTGAGCTTTTTGTGCAGTAACCCCAAAGCTGCAATCAGAGCAACAGCAATCTACTGCCTTGCCTCCTGTCTTGAAAAACAATAAAGATGTTCTATAAGCTGAGAGGAGTGAGGCAATAGATCTAAGGATTAGGTGAAGCATTCCCGTAGATATTTGTGATTGCAGCCACTGAACTAAATATTATTGAAGCTCTACACAAGATCACTTTAATTTTGGATAAACTCTGGAAATAGAAGGGATATACTGCCAACTCAAATGTGGCTGGAATGTGAGCCTCAGGCGTGCATGAAAATACTGCAAGAGCTTACTATTTGCCAAATGTGCGACCCTACTATTCAAACTGCAGACAATAGCGCCAAACAGAAAATAAATGAACAAATTGCAATTTTAAAGTGATATTTAGGCCGGGTTCACACCTATGCGAATTGGTTTGCGGATTAAACCGCGTCCAATTCGCATAACATTATAAAATACATTGATTTCAATGAGGCTTGTTCACATATGTGCGATGCATTCGCACTGCGCATTGCCGAAAAAACGTGTGCGGCTCAGGTGTGAATTCAGGCCCATTATCTTCTATGGGTACGCATCTGATTCGCAGATGTGTTCATTTCTCATCAGGATTTCTCTCATTCAGCTCAATACAATTCCCCCCTCCCCCCCTCTCCCAGGTCTCCAAATTCCCAGCTAAAATGGAGATGATCTGCTGAACAGTTCTCCTATCTCTCTGCAGACATAACAGAGCTGGACTTCGCACAGCACAAGTGTGAATCCAGCCTAAAGGTTTGTTTGTTTGTTCATTTAACCCCCTTCATGCCGACGTAATACAAATATGCAGCCCACCTAGACTGGGCAAATACGGGGCCGCATATTTGCTTATCTCCCTTTGAACCCTGGGGCCCCATACTAATGATCAGGACCCGACTGTGATAGGTCCTTTCTGCAGCTTGCTCACCCTTACCTGTGCATGTTTTTGAGGCCAGCAAAGCAGCCAATCATAGTGATGGGCCAATGGAAGAGTGTTGGGACTGGTGGAAGTGGTAAACTCTGACACTACAAATGGCCTGACATAAACTGCAAAATTTGAAGACTGCTGCAGATATGTGTAGCCACCACCAGTTACCTACAACTTATACCTTTAAGCCCTGAACACACGATCGGATATCTGATGGAATCTAATCCGATTGATTTTTTCATCAGATATCCGATGAAGCTGACTTTCATCAGTCTTGCCTACACACCATTGGTTAAAAATCTGATTGTGTCCAACACGGGATATGTAAAACACAACGACGTGCAGAGAAAAATGAAGTTCAATGCTTCCAAGCATGCGTCGACTTGATTCTGAGCATGCATGGATTTTTGACCGTTTTTTTAACCATAAGAAAAGTTTAAAACAGGTTCTATTTTTTTTCACCAATGGATAAAAAACTGATGGAGCCCACACACGATCGGTTCGTCCGATGAAAACGGTCCATCGGTCCGTTTTCATCAGATGAACCGATCATGTGTACAGGGCTTTATTCCTGACAAAATCTCTTTATTCACTTTCCATTAACAGGGTATTTAATAAACAGCGTAGACATTAATAGTTAAACCAAGCTCATGGCTACAGCAGCAGTCATAAGCTTGGCACTGTTTTTTTCAGCCAGTACCTAGCTTTCAGGTAAAGGAGATCCCTTTCATGGTCCCTTGTAGTGCTGCACTCAAGATCTTCTCTGAAGAGTTCAGCTCTGAAAATTTCCAGGATCAAATCTGTTAGAATTCAAGCTGAAATGCCAGGTAAAAAGCCGTTTAAGCATAGTCCTGTAAAGGACATAGACCACTCATGTTTCCAAAAGAGAACCTGTCTCTTGCCAATGGTATCACATAGAGGGCTTGTTAGCCCCTTTGGTAACCAAAGCATTTTCAATGCAACCCCATCACTGCACACATGCACACAGGAGTGCAAACATAAAAAGGGCATACATGTGTATATAAACAGTTATTGCACCACACATGTAAAGTATTGCCGCTAACGCTGGAGTGAGAGCAATAATTGGGCTATCATTTATGCCTAACTTAAAGGATCACTAAAGGAAAAAAAATTGGGCTGAAATGACTGTTTACAGCATGGGTCTTCAAACTACGGCCCTCCAGTTGTTCAGGAACTACAATTCCCATAATGCCTAGTGATGTCTGTGAATGTCAGTGTGTTACAATGCCTCATGGGATGTGTAGTTCTACAACATCTGGAGGGCCGTAGTTTGAGGATCCCTGGTTTACAGGGTATGGAGACATAAAAGTTAACTGATTCCTTTTAAAAATGATTAAAAATAGATACAAATCAATCATATAATCAACCTACAGTTCTAGTTTCGTTTTTGCTGTTATTTCCTGTCACTCTGATGTACAGAGCCAGAGAGCCAATAGAGGGCAGTGATGGTTTGTCTAAAACCCCTCAGCACCAACCCAGTTTCAGTCTACACACAGTAATCACACATCCTTGATTAGTGACCACAGTGAGAAAGCTCCCAGCACTGTGGTTATAAAGAAACAGACAACCAGGAAGTGTGGAGATCAGAGCAGAATTACAGCAACATCAAAGCAAAAAACGAACAATGAGGACATGAAAACAGCACTGCATTAAGGTAAAGGAAGCTATTTAGCTAAAAGAAAAAATGTCCTTTAGTGACCCTTTAAGCTCTAAAGGCTTTTAAAGCCCTGCATATGAACAACTTTGGGTAGTCTTTCACCATTTCATGGGCACGTAAGAAATCCATTTACTCAATGCAATCAGACACTACTTTAGAAACCTTTTTAGAACCTGATGGTTACCTATTTTAGTTACCCTGGGAGAGAAATTGTATTGCAAGGACTTATTATTTGGCCTGCCTGAGATGTGCCAGGCTTTAGGTTAGTGTTTCCTACTTCTACCCCCTGCCTATGTACCCTGCCTCTAGGGGGAGCCGATATCCTGTTGTATTTTAATTTCAAGTGGAGAGAGATGTGAAATGTATTTTATGTCAATTTGGTTTTGTTATGTTCTATTATGTGTATTAACCTTCTACGCTACTTATGAGATGGAATTTGTAGATCTGGGAAACGTGTTGAGTTGATGGTGTCTGCCATAACCACTTTGTGAATGCCTTAATTCTGAGAATTATGGGGTTTAGGGACTGTCCCCCCCCCCCTTCAATTTTTTTTTTTATCTTTTTTTTTTTTAGTTTGAAATAGTTTTTAGCTTTTTAACATGACAATTTTAATCTTTGTACCAAAATAAAAGTGATATTATTTTATGTATTATTCCTGGTGCCTAAAAAAAATCCTGCCTCCTGTACTTTTGATTACTGGGTATATGGTACTTTTTAAAAGGGCCTTGCTATTGATGTATACTCGCAATCACATCTTTACATTTTTTACCAAACATTGGGTATCATATTATATTTGTGACATGTGAGTGAAACGTTAATACTGTAAATGTCTTTGTGTGTGATATGGTTAAAGCACAATTCCACTTTTCTGTGTTGAACGCATGAACCACAAGGCAGGGAAGTGGCATCCTGCTTGTTGCCATGTGTTCAATAATATTACATTTTGCTCAACAAAGTAAGAGCCGGTTCACATGGTCGTGACTAGTGTTGCTCACGAATATTCGCATTGCGAATATTCGCTACGAATATTGCATATTCGAGTATTCGCGAATAACTCGAATATCACGGCGAATATTCGCTATTTTTTCAAATTTATTTTTAAAACAGATCACATCCTAGTGATCTCCATCAACGTCTAAAAGCATTGCTGGTATGATTAGAGACCCTGGGCCGAGTAGCTGAGGCGATCCTTTTATGTTGCCGAAAATTCGCATTGCGACTTTTCGGCAACATAAAAGAATCGCATCAGCTACTCGGCCCTTCTTTTGCATCAGAGCCAATCAGAATAACTCGAATATTCGACAAACGTAATATTGCGCGATTATCTTCTCCGCCCTTCTTTTGCATCAGAGCCAATCAGAATAACTCGAATATTCGGCAAAAGGAATATTGCGCGATATTCCTTTTGCCGAATATTCGAGTTATTCTGATTGGCTCTGATGCAAAAGAAGGGCGGAGAAGATAATCGTGCAATATTCCTGTTGCCGAATATTCGAGTTATTCTGATTGGCTCTGATCCGCCCTTCTTTTGCATCAGAGCCAATCAGAATAACTCGAATATTCGGCAAAAGGAATATTGCGAGATTATCTTCTCCGCCCTTTTTTTGCATCAGAGCCAATCAGAATAACTCAAATATTCGGCAAAAGGAATATTGCGCGATATTCCTTTTGCCGAATATTCGAGTTATTCTGATTGGCTCTGATGCAAAAGAAGGGCGGAGAAGATAATCGTGCAATATTCCTGTTGCCGAATATTCGAGTTATTCTGATTGGCTCTGATCCGCCCTTCTTTTGCATCAGAGCCAATCAGAATAACTCGAATATTCGGCAAAAGGAATATTGCGAGATTATCTTCTCCGCCCTTTTTTTGCATCAGAGCCAATCAGAATAACTCAAATATTCGGCAAAAGGAATATCGCGCAATATTCCTTTTGCCGAATATTCGAGTTATTCTGATTGGCTCTGATGCAAAAGAAGGGCGGAGAAGATAATCGTGCAATAGGAATATTGCGCGATTATCTTCTCCGCCCTTCTTTTGCCCCCTTATTCTCCTTTCTTTTAAGTAGAGTTAGTGTAGAGTTAGTGTTTAGTGCATATTAGTTTAGTAATACAGGAAATGATCTCCGTTTATGAGAATTTCACAATCATTTTCGCATTAGCGAAATTTCGCAAATTTTTTTTTGGATAAAATATCACGAATATCGCGAAATCGAATATGGCGTATTCCGCTCAACACTAGTCGTGACTTGTCAGACGACTTAGCCACCTGACAAGTCGCGCTCCGTTCTGTACTATGGAATCGCTCTAATAGGAGCGACTCAAGCCGCTCTGACTTAGAAAAAGGTTCCTGTACTACTTTAGGACAACTTCAGGGCGACTTGCATTGAATCCAATACAGAAGTCATTTTGCAGGTCGCCTCTGAAGTCGTGGGCAGATCGCCTTGCCGAGTCGTTCGGCAAGTTGTGTTGCCCCTGTGTGAACCGGCTCTTACTTCCATGTATTTATAGTTTCTAAATGGCAATAAGCAAAATATAAATGATGTGCACAATAATTACCGAAAAAAAAGTGGGGAATGCTCCTATCTTGTGGAACATGGAATGTGTTAAAAGAGAAGATCCTCCCGTTGTGTAGATATTATATGAAATAGAAGACATGTAAAGCTATTGTGTGACTCTACCCCAAAGGAGTAAAAAGGTAGAATTATGCTCTAAGCAGCCATTGCATTTCTAAAGGTGCTCTTAAAGGAATGTGAAGGTTCACAATCCATACAACTCCAGTACCATGCTGACTGTAAGGGCTCATTTCCACTGACGTTTTTACAGCCACTTTTCTGAGCGTTTTTTGCAGCTTAAAAACACCTGTCCATGTTAGTCTATGGCCTTATGCCCACTATGACGTTTTTGAGCTGTAGATGGTTGAGACGTTTTTAAGCTGCAAAAAAACGCGGGACCAGTGCGTTCTGAAGCTCCAGCAATAGAGCTGTAAAAACGCCAGACATTAAAAAATGCTCAAAAACACGCAAAAATGCTGCCGCTGCGTTTTTAAAGCTCCAGCTCCAAAAAAAATTAAATAAACATGGACAGGCGTTTTTAAGCTGTAAAAAACGTGGCTGTAAAAACGTCAGTGGAAATGAAGCCTTATGGTTAACATGGGCTTTCAGCAGACATCAGATCAACCTCATGATAAATACAGATTTGTGCTTGGCACGTCGTATGTCTTTGCAGGACCGTTCAGAAGTTAGTGCCGAATTCAACTGCAGGTGGATAAGTCTCTATTTATCACAGAGATTAAATTATATCTGTTGACAGCCAATGACCACTAAAGGAATGCAAGTGTGAAGCTCTTGGATCTTCCTTACATTCATGAACACTGAGGAGGGTACCTCATGACACTCAGAGATGGATATTAGTGGATGGGTAACACGTCTACTAATTTAGTAAGATGCACTACACTGCTGGAGCCTATTTATATTGTAAAAAGCACCCTATAAGCTGAAACAATTAAATATATATAAGAGGAGGACAAGAACTATCTTTTCTTCACATTCAATGCCCAGAATTCCAACCCGTTGTGTATTTGTTCTTTATTGCACATTGTATATCTCATTTTATGCCATTATGACAACCAGCTTCAATACAGTGTTGAAAATTGCAGCACAATAAGATGTAAATAGCTCACAAATATTCTGGGTGATTCAGCTGAGACTCTGTGACACAGCTTGCCTATAGAAGTAGAATATTCCATTTTATTGATGATATCTACTCCCAGCAGTGATGTTACGTTGTGTGTTTTATTTGAAATTACATGTTGGAAAAAAGTCCCAATCACAAAATGTAACCACTCTGACTAATGACAGCACTGGAGCTAGTGTCTTTTTAGGAAGAATGCCAGCGGAAAATAAGCGGTAACAAGCTGCCAAAGGTCAGCAAATGAGAGCTACGGAGAAATATTTTGCAATGTAAATTGCCTTTGATAGCAGCAATTTTGTGGTGACTTCAGTTTTGAATAGCAAGTGGCACACAAGTGAGGCTGATTTTAACTGGACCAGACATTGGGTTCTCTGGGAACTCTGAAAGTCCCCACATCCTCCTGCTGTTTCATTATGTTGTTTAAATGACTACAGAGCATCCCTACCATCTCTCTATTTCGCTCAACCTGCTGTTTATATCTTAATGGAAAAATCATTATGCAAGCTACATTCATTCAAATGAAAGTCTTTCTTAGTCATTTCCACCACTTTGCTCATGTGGAGATGTTCAACCCTCACATCAGTTCTCTCGTCTCTTTTCTACAGAGAACATATTCCAAAAAGTGACAAAATATATATTTATTTACCCCAGGTTTCTAATATATGCAGATTTTACTAACAGAGGAAACCAAATATTTCCAACAGATGAATCAAGAAAAAAACAGACCATATTGAAAAATTTAGGAAATATGCAAACCAGAAACAAATTTGTTCAGGTACTAATGAGAAGATTAATTAGCTTTAGCTGGATTCCTGATCGGCGAGAAGTCATTCACTCAATTAGGTAAACTGGGGTAAGGATCTTAACATTTTCTCTTTAGTCTAATAGTCTGAACTCTAGGACCTTTAGTTAGTGACTGAGGGAACCATTGGCGATGCAGTATATGTTATTGGGTCCATTTATAAAAAATCACTTGCAAATGTAATGTCAGTTTCTATGTGTTGTTTTTAGCTGAACAAATGTAACATTCCCTAACATTCAATCCTGAGAGAAAAATATCCACAAGAACACTTGAACATAAGAGTTACGAACATTCACCAATAGAGAAAATAGCCTAAGGCCACGAACACACGACCGAGAAACTCGACGGGAGAAACACATCGTTTTCCCCGTAGAGTTCCTTGTTCGGCTGTCAAAAAACTTGTCGAGCCAAATTTTCCCATTGCCCGTCGAGGAAATAGAGAACATGCCCTCTTTTTGGCTCATCGAGTTCCTCTACAGTTTTCTCGGTGAAAAGTGTACACACGACCGGTTTTCTCGGCAGAATACGTCTCCCATCGAGTTTCTTGCTGAATTCTGCCGAGGAAACCGGTCGTGTGTACGCGGCCTAAGACTACAGGCTAAGAACATTCAACCAGAAGGAGAAATAACACCAGGCAAACCTCTGCACTGAGTATAGTCTATGAAGATTCCTGAGCCAACAGCCAAACTAATGGTTGTTCAGCCGACTGAACCTCCAGCAGGATTGCAAAGTGAAACATTTAGCAGTTTTTAGTGGTATTACTTCTTATGCTTTGTAAACACGATCGGAATTTCTGATGGAAAAAGTCAGACTCAGAGTCCCATCTGAGTTTTTTCATCGGATATTCCGATGAATTCCATTGGAGTTTAGATATAGAGCAGAGCATGTTCTATTTTACTCCAATGGAATTCTGTCGAAATTCTGATGTGACTTGGCCGGGCAAAAGCCTGATCATGTGTACAAGACATAAGGCTTCATGTACACATTACCTACTTTGACCGCCGGCCACAGTAAAACGCAAAACTTGGGAAAATCGTGCCGTGATTTTGTGGCGGTTTGCATTTTCCTGCAGCCGGTGCTAAAAATGTTCCTATCCTGAACACAATTCTTTTGTGTTCAGGAGAGGGAGGTTGAAGCTCTGCTAACCACAGCCACTCCTAAACTTTGGTAAAGGCCTATGTGTACATTGACACATAGGCTTTTATGGAGCTGTAGTGGACATGAAGCCTAAATTTGACAGCCTCCTGCTGTGCTCAGATAAGGGTTTGGTATGGAAATCTGAAGGACCAATGTTTTTTTCTCTTGCATTTTGAGTGGGATTACCCCTTTAATCCTTTCCAAACATAAAGGGCCCAGTACTATTTTTTTACATTATAACTTTGTTTACATTCCACTGAAAGCTGAATGTGCCTGGCTGTTATGAGTCACGCCTACTGGTGCCAGCTACCTAACAACCCATAACCCTGAGCAGGAAGCTGTTACATTTAGAAGTGGAGGTAATACCGCTACTAAATGTTTCACTTCACATTGCAGCGGGAGATTACTTTGGCCATGCACACAGAATTCTCCATAGACTGTACACAGTGCTGAGGTCTTCCTCATATTTTCCTGCTGGTTGAATGTTCTTACATTTGCCCGACGAAAGGTAACAAATAGAAACTGACGTTGGACACACATTACAAATATTTTAGGTATTATTCCGAGGGCCGTCTTTAATGCTGGTTGGACCCTAGGCAAAAATATTCTTAAGGCCCCCCATGCAATTTTTCTCTCCACCTGCTCTGAGACATGCAATAAATATCAGCTAGACTTAAAATCAGTTTACTGTATGAGATCAGGCAGTGATTGCGATTGGTTGCCAACATATCATTTCCACTTACTGACTGATTGCTAGAGGTTACAGCACACATTACGGCTCACTGATTAGTTGCTAGAGGTTACAGCACATGATTTCTTCTTGTTTATTGAATGCTAGAGATTATTGTAAGTAATACTGCTCACTGATTGGTTGATAGAAGTTACCGCATATTATCTCTTCACTGCAGAGGGGCATGATATACATATGAATGCTGCCTTTATGTGCATATGAATGCTGCCAGGCTCAGGTATTTACATATGAATGCTCCCGTTATTTACAAATGAATGACGGTTATTTACATGTAAACATAGGGTCTGCAGGTGAGTCATCTGTACACAACAATAGGGCAGAGCTGGGCAGCATTAGTAGCAGCACTTCACACTGAGATATCAGGACACACCAAAGGACTAAAACTTTGAGCGGTAAGGGAATTTAAACTGGGATAGTTTTCATGTATGAGGCAGCTGCTTTGGGCCCCCAACAATGACAGGACCCCGGGCAGCTGCCCCTCTGGCCCTGCCTTAAAGACGGCCCTGATTATTCCTTACATTTGCGCAAATGATAAGAAGGTCGCAAATCAAATGTATTAAATAGACCTGTGTGCCTGACATGATATTGACTGCACATTAACAACTTATTTATTCACCTTACCAGTTGTCTAAATTCCCCTTTGTGTGCTAAAACTTTGTTGTAAGTAAGACTACCTACCACTCTTCAACAAAATAATCCAGAAAACTGTAATAATGAACATACTCAAAGATAAATTCTGTAACTAACCATCAATGACTTCTCAAAGCAGAAATATTTTTAGCTATTAAAAAAAATACATATGTCTAAAGAAAATATGACACTTGCAAAAGAACATTCGGACATTGCATTTGCGCAGCAATTCACTATCTGAAAAAGTCACAATGTTACATTGAAATAATACATTCGCTCCATGTATTGTCACGTTAAATAATTGTCTGCAAGCAGAAAGAAGCTTCTAGGCAGTTAACGACCAGCTGTCTGAGTGTTGAATATTTAAATAAATAGTGGCAAACTGTTCATTTTCCATGGCTATTTACTCAGTATGGCTATTTGCAATGGTAGCATGCATTTAAAAGTGATTTCTGCACTCTGTCTGCATCTTGCCTGATATGTTCATTTTGATTCATATTTTATTTTAAACTTTGTTTAAAAACACAAGACTGTATTTTTGTACATCCACTCCACTTACAGCTTGGTCTATGGCTACTGCAAGGAATGCTGTAGGTGTAATATTCCAGGAATTCCCAGGATTATGAAGTCTGGCTGCTTCCCATGCAATTAGCTGAATCCCTATCATTGCCATACTAATTACTTAGCAACTATTCTCACCGGAGTATGTAATGTCAGTCTGATATGAAGCAAATCCATTTTCGCACCATAATTTGAGTCTAAATTACACCATGCTTTAAAGGGAAAGAGAAATTCACACACACTGCAATTACTTGTCAAATGTGACACCAGTACATTTCCTACATCGAGGACAGAGATTAAAGTATATTTTCTGTAAACCCTAAATCCATTTTTCACTTTGTTTGGCATCATGTCTCACTTTAATCAAATAGTTTTTTGCAAATCTGTTGCAGTTTCTTATCAGGAGATTGTGGCAGTAAAAGCACTTCCTGCTGCAGGTTGACAACACTAAGGCCCCTTCCACACCAGGACGGAGGTGTATTGGTGGTATTTTTAGCGACACTATACAGTCGGAATTGACTCGGTATCCGGCCGCTAGCGGCCGAAAAGGGGTTATGACCGCCGGAATGCGCCTCTGCAGAGGCGCATTGCCAGCGGTATTACCGCTGTTTCCCATTGTTTTTAACGGTAAGGAGCAGTAAACACACCTCTCCTCTCACCGTTCCAAGATGCTGCTGGCAGAACTTTTGGAGCGGTCCCGGCAGCGCATCACCTCAGTGTGAAAGCCCACGGGCTTTCACATTGAGACTTCAGGGCAGGAGTTTTTCATGTGGTATTTAGGCGCTATTTTTAGCGCTACACTGCCTTTAACAGCAGCATTGTCAACATGTTCTCCTTTAGTTGGTTGTTGGGCTGCCTATCTGATAAACCTGATAGACAATGGCCAATGAAGGAGCCACCCAGCAGGCTGACCGGTGTTGCAGATTTTGACTATGGTGGTGTACACACGACTGAGAAACTCGTTGGGCGAAACTCATCGTTCTGCCCGTCGAGTTCCTAGTTCGGCAGTCAAAAAGCTTGTCGAGTTAATTTTTCCCATTGAACAACGAGGAAATAGAGAACCTGCTCTCTTTTTGGCTCGACGAGTTCCTCGGCGGGTTGCTCGGCGAAAAGTGTACACACGACCGGTTTCCTCGGCAGAATACGTCTCCCATCGAGGTTCTTGCTGGATTCTGCCGAGAAAATCGGTCGCTAAAAGCTGATTATTTTGCTGTGCCCATTAGCTGAGAGAGAATTAAACCAATAACAAATACATTTAGCTACTGATGAGCTGATTGATTAAAACTGACCAAAATCTGCCAGGGGAAATTAATAACTTAAGTGGTGGCTTCATACGCCAAAGTGGATCCATATACCCAAAATTAAATGAAAAGCAATGCCACATCTGACTGTCAGTGAAGTTAAAGTCATATTCTTTTTAAAAGATTCTGTCAGTAATATGAGTGTCCTTTCGTATAAAAAAACAAAACATACGAAAACTCTACGAGGCGGAGTCTGAAGTGAAAAAAAAAAAAAAAAAAAAAAAAAAAAAAAAAGATTCTGTCAGCAAGTCACACTGACAAGGAAAGCATTTTTCAGCTAGGCCCAATCCCTTTATGTGTGTTGAAAGCCTTATAAGCATAAAGAACCTAGCCATCAATGTCATACTTTCTATTTAACTACTTGAGATCCGCGCTACAGCCGAATGAGGGCTCTAGCGCAGATCTAAATTGTCAACAAGCCGTCAATTGACGGCTTGTCACTAGCTGCTTTCCGGCGCACGCTCCAGAGCGCGCTGCGGGGAAACACTGTGTTGCCCGTGTCCCTTGGACACAGCCAATCACAGATCGCCGCGAACGGCCAATCAGAGTGGCCGTTTGCGATGCGATCTGTGCGGCCAATGAGAGATGATCTCATAGATCATCTCTCATTGCCGTTTTACATAGAGACAGCGTTCTGTCTCTGGAGAGCAGGAGACGGATCTGTGTCTCTTGTACATAGAGACACAGATCGGTCACCTCCCCAGTCACCCCCCCTCCCCCCACAGTTAGAACACTATGCAGGGAATACATTTAACCCCTTCCTCATCCCCTAGTGTTAACCCCTTCAATGCCAGTCACATTTATACAGTAATTAGTGCATTTTTATTGCACCGATCGCAGTATAAATGTGAATGACGCCAAAAATGTGTCAAAAGTGTCCGATGTGTCCGCCATAACGTCGCAGTCCCAATAAAAATCGCAGATCGCCGCCATTTCTAGTAAAAAAAAAATAATAAAAAATAATAATTCTGTCCCCTATTTTGTAGGCACTATAAATTTTGCGCAAACCAGACGCTTATTGCGATTTTTTTTTTTTTTTACCAAAAATATGTAGAAGAATACGCATCGCCCTAAACTGAGAAAAAAAACGTTTTTTTTTTTTTAAATGGGATATTTATTATAGCAACAAGTAAAAAATATTGTATTTTTTTCAAAATTGTCGCTCTTTTTTGTTTATAGCGCAAAAAATAAAAACCGCAGAGGTGATCAAATACCACCAAAAGAAAGCTCTACTTGTGGGGAAAAAAGGACGTCAATTTTGTTTGGGAGCCACGTCGCACGACCGCGCAATTGTCAGTTAAAGCGACGCAGTGCCGGAAGCTGAAATATCACCTGGGCAGGAGGGGGGTATAAGTGCCCAGTAAGCAAGTGGTTAAAGCGCATATTTCCTTATACTGAAACGTTCAAGTTCAACTAATATCCCCAAAAAAATTATCCTCAGAACTGGTTATCAGATTGGTTTGAAGTGATTTGGCTTGAGGAAAATATTCTGTATATTTGCATTCAGATTTGTCTGATCAGAAAATCCTACATTCATTTTTGAGCAGTAAGAGTAAATAGAGTACATCTTTGGTGGGGGGCTTTTAAGGTAGCAAATCTTCAATGTTGAGCCAAGGATGTTACTAAATGTTGAATTGTTCTCCATCCCAAACTTGCTCTCTGTAGGTAATATCCCAAAAGGATCCCCCGATATTGCTCAGGATAAAAAGGAAAGATTCTCCATGGTGAAGTAAGTACTATGAAAAGATTTAATAGGTAATAAAGATGCTTAGAAAGGGTAAATGATAGTGTCTTTTCATAGTAATTACTTCACCATGGAGAATTTTTCCTTTTTATCCTGAGCAATATCGGGGGATCCTTTTGGGATATTACCTACAGCGCTGGATTCCAGATAACTTTAATTAACTTAAAGCGGAGGTTCACCCTAAAAAACAACTATGTACCATGCCATCCTGCATATTAGCGTCAGCTACAGTATGCCTATATTTTATTTTTTTGCGCTGTACTTACAGATTAATCTATTCGTCTGTTTCAGGCTAGGAGCTGACTGCGCAGGGGCCCGTGTAGGACTCGGCTCTTCACGGCGCCTGCGCAGTCAGCTCCTAGTCTGTGCGCAGGCGCCATGAAGAGCCGAGTCCTACTCCGGCTATTTTCGGAACGCGTGACGCGCCATAGCCGGCCGTCAATCATGTTCCCCTCTTGATAGGAACGCCTATTTCCTGCCCGGAGTCTGAAACGAAAAAAACAGATTAAACTGTAAGTACAGCACAGAAAAAAAAATAAAGGCATACTGTAGCTCACGCTAGTATGCTGAATGTCAGTGGAGACAAAGATTTTTTATTTTTTTAGGGTGAACCCCCTCTTTAAATTTAAATTAACTTAGATTAACTTTAAATAATATAACATAATATTACATTGTTTACAGGAAGATTATTCTAACTGTTTAAATATTGGGGGCCAAGCAATGGCAAGGTTTGTTCCAAAACAAAATTCTGAGCTTTCGTTTGGACACCTTGCAGGCATTTTTAGCAATCCCCAACTGGCACTTGTACCAAGCCAAATCGATCAACACACACTTCTGCTCTTCCTAGTCTCCACATCCCACCCAGCCAACATGAATTGCTACATTTGGGCTGCTATATGCCCCTGATTTTCTTTGCTTTCCCAATGATACTCCCAATGTAAGATTGCATTAAAAAAAAGAAAGCCAAATGGCAAATGGAGCCTGCAAAACATGGCTGTTGGTTATAAAAGGGCATCTGGCGCCATGAGGATGTGGGTGGGAGGTTTGTGAGCCTGGCAATGCAAGGAAGGAAGCGTTGGCATTGGTTAGCTGGGCCCTGACTGCCTTTTCTGTGACCCTGCATTTCCTTATACTTACCTATGTCATATAACACTTTTGCAGGCTTTGGACAGCAACCAGCTCTCACATTTACAAATCAGGCTACCCTCCAGAGCAAATTGAAACTGAAATTTTATTTTGTATTTATGATATTTGATAATAAAATGTATTAATATAGTGAACAATCTTTTTACAGTTATAGGAACCATTAAAGCAATGCTCCCTATTAATAAATACCAGAGTGACCTCATTTTGTATGGAAGCTTGTAGGAAATGAACTGCATCTTTAAGTATTTCATTTCTCAGCAATGGATTTCAGCCAAGAAGAGTCAAAATCCAAGAAAATAAACACAGCTGCAAACAGTTATGGGCCTCCTGATGCCAGTACTCTCCTTCAAAACAGCCCTTGATAGACTTCTTAATTCCAAAAAGAGTCAGAAAATCTACAGAGCTGAGCTAAATCCCTTCAATTCTAGTGAAGCATCCACTGTATTATGACATGATTTCTTGTTCCTGAAAAATACATCAGTAAACAGGTTCCCTGCTGTAAGTACTTCCAGTCTTCTAGCAGATTCACAGTTATTATAAGGGCACATGCCAGTGTGATACTCGCAGATCCCTGCTTAATTTACCACTGTACGGTGATGTTGTGGCCACAGGCATTTTTACAGAAAAGGTCTTAACCTGTGTCAGCTGGATCCACATTATGTCAGCAAAGCAGCATCGAGCCCCACACTTTCACTCATAAAATAATCATTGATTTTGGCTTGGCTCACAAGTTATGGGAGTCCCTACAGCCCTATGCTTGTACAATTACAGCAAAGATTAAGTCAGAACATGAATTTCTATAAGACATGTAGCTGTGGACGCTCTCATTCACGTGGGCCTCCTGCGTTTGCTTTATTCAAAGGTTCACCTTTACAATAAAACTGCTCATGCACTCCTGTGTCCCCCAAACATTACTAAACACTGCTTAGGTTTGATAAATGATGTTTCTTTTCAATTGCATACCTGACGGCCATTTTTAAGCCTCTCTCAAACATTATCCCAAAGACTCCAAGGTCGGCAACCCTCCCTTTATACTGTTTAGATCAGCCCTCAAAATATCCACTCACCCGCTTGCATTAATCGAGTTCAAAGTAAGCTGACGGCGCATGTGGAGCCACATCGGGGAGGGGGAGGTTGAATGGGAGCTGATTCTTCTCCAAGCCTCTGACCCTTGTCATTCTTAGCAGGGCCTGGCATACAGCGGGAGGCAGAAAAGCCCTAGATGAGATGGGACAGGGAGGGGAGTTGGGTGGGACCTGCCAAAGTTAACTTTTCCTATTAGCAAGCTAGTGATTGGTTGCTCGGACCGCCTAGCAACCAATCACCAGCTTGTTAATCGGAAAAGTTAACTTTGGCAGCTCCCGCACCCCTGTGCAGTGCTGTGCTCAACTGTTAGTCTCTCTGAATACTAAATCAGTGAAAGTGTCATTTATTGGCTTTAATTTTTTTAATGCTATATTTAATATAGCATTAAAATATTTACCTAACAATCCAGTAATGATGTGTACAGTGCCTATAGTAGCCAATCATATTTTATCCTTACATTATTTATCACCGATCAATGAAATATGCTTTATGCTTATACTGTTAAAGGGGTTGTAAAGGTAAAAGTTTTTTTCACCTTAATGCATTCTATGCATTAAGGTGAAAAAAACATCTGCAGATTAGTGGCCCCCCCAGCCCCTTTACCTGACCCCTCGAAAGTCCCGCACCGTGAACACGCTTGCTTCTCGGCTAGGCTTCTCGGCGAATTCATTGGTTGATTGAAAGCCCCTTTACCTGACCCCTCGAAAGTCCCGCACCGTGAACACGCTTGCTTCTCGGCTAGGCTTTTCGGCGAATTCATTGGTTGATTGAAAGCAGCACAGCCATTGGCTCGTGCTGCTGTCAATCACATCCAGTGACGCGGCATGCTAGGGGTCGGGCCGAGTGATACAGTGGCCGCCAGCTGTATCACAGGAGCACGCCCACAAGAACTCATCACCATGCGAGCTTGCTTGCATGAAGGTGATGAGTTCTTGCAAGGGAGAGCCGAGAGAGCCTAGAAGACCAGGTTCGGTGCCACTCTGTGCAAAACGAGCTGCACACTGGAGGTAAGTATAACATGTTTGTTATTTAAAAGATAAAAAAAATTACCTTTACATACCATTTAAAGTTGCTGTTAAAATGTATTTTTGTAACTGCCGTTGGGTTGGGACCGAACCATGCTAGTTTCTCTCTTATTAGCTTGTTGGCTGGTGATTCCTCCTCCTGAATCACTGGTGTCTTCATCTCTTGTACTGCTGGCGTTGCTGCAACCGAGTTCTCCTGGTCTAGCTCCATTAATTCTGCTATGATGACCCGCTTGGTTTTGTCGCTAGCAATCCTTCCACGAACTTCCAGTAGTTCTTTCAGTGTATTTCTTTTAAGCCGGGTGTACCAGCCTTCCATTCACTGTTCCCAGTGTCTGCTTGGAAATCTTGGTGTAAAGGAAAGTAGAAGGGAAAATCCCGCTGCTGCCAACCAGTTGTGACGGTAGTAGAACATATCCCCGTCATCCATTCCCTTCTTCTGAATTAAAAGAAAATCACCCAATATTCCATGAGTAGGAATATCCCTGGAATCGCCGAATAATCCACACATGAGCCAAAGCTTAATGCTAGATGTAAACAGGACACACTTTATTGAGAGTACACAGCACACTTTTATACAGGATTTGGAACATCCTGCCCCCAACAACCGCTTTCTTATTGGTCCTTTTTAAAGTCCAGGCAGTTTCCCATCAGGTCCTCCTTAACCATGCAAATGAGTACTTGAAAATGACACAGCAGAGATTGGTCAGAAAGGTTTGAATAGAAAGACTGTTATGTGTATTCAGACAAACGCCCCAGGGGGGCAATCAATGTACACAATAGCCAGCTACAGAACAATAGAACCATCTGGAGAGTTGAGACAGGGCAACCAAAAGGCTTTAAATAGGGTTATCACACAATGGACAATGAGTATCTCTTCTGAGTCTATTGACCTGGTTGGGGTTCACAATAAAATCTCCTGTAATCTCAAGACATCCTGGAATATGAACTATCCGTAATGTCCCATCTTCTGTAATACATTAATTAGGATTTCACGTAGAAACACTTCTTTTGATAATCAAAAGGCTTTAAATAGGGTTATCACACAATGGACAATGAGTATCTCTTCTGAGTCTATTGACCTGGTTGGGGTTCACAATAAAATCTCCTGTAATCTCAAGACATCCTGGAATATGAACTATCCGTAATGTCCCATCTTCTGTAATACATTAATTAGGATTTCACGTAGAAACACTTCAGTATTTCATGGCCCATGACAGTAACTTTTTTCTGCATTTAATATTTAATAGTGTAATTTCATGAGATAATTTACGAGGGCAGAATTAGGGGTGGGTTTGGGTGAGGCAACTGGTGGACAGTAACTCTTAAGGCCAGGCTAGTAGCTCAGGACTTGAAATGTTGAGCCCTGGTCTAGATGACCAGACAGGCCAACCATTGTGACCACGCTCACAGCATCACAGGTATAAAGGCTTGGGCCCCCTTGAATTTAGTGCATGTGCAGTGCAGTCTCCCTCTGAAGTGCAAGGCTGCACTCAACCATTGTTGCAAGAGGGAAAGTGCTCTTACCCACCGGGTTGTCCAATTTTTCTTTTGCATTTGCCTTAATATAAATAAATGAAAACTTCAAAATGAAATCAAGACCCCCTCAATTTTTGCAAAAGGGCATACAGGCCACTAGAGATGGGAGGTTTAACTCTCTTGCACATACTAAATATCTTTTGGGTGAACTAACCCTTTACGTTGATGGGCTGAATTGGGCAGATAAGTGGTATAGCTGTAATGTGAGGTTGTTTTTGTGGTGTGTAGCAGGTAGGTTTTCTTAACAATGTTCTATGTATAATTTTTGGCCCATTCAACCATTACAGATTAAGGTAAAGGGCAATTACAAGTCAGCTAATCTGGAACTACTGCACTTTGAATTCTTTAGCTCACACTTACCATTTGAGATATAAACTTGAATTAAAATATAAAGCAGCTCAGAGGGGTTTTTTTTATCATAATTTTTTGCCTATAGCAATTTAATTCAAATTTCAATCAAGCTAACCTTGGTTATCATAAGCAGGCAAAATGTATAGTGCTAATCACGATACTTCAAGCACTTGAGGAGTAGCTGAAATAAACCTCTTCATCATCCATTTTTATAAGCTCTTGAGATGTTTCTTGCGGTTAGAAAAGTAAAAAGAAGGAAGCGAATGCTTTCATGCTACCAATACCAGATGTCCTTCAGTTTTCTTCACATAGCATATGTCTGTGACAAAGTTTTATAAATTCAGTAGATATAAAGGGTCACATTTTCATCATTACCAACCCTAATAATTATGCAACACTTCTTCTGTAAGTGCCCTTTTAAACATATACTGTACAGTGCATCAGCCAAATCACAGGGGACAAATTATTACTGTGCAAAGTGAACATTTTGTTGGTTATTGTAATCAACCTATCTCTTTCTACTTCTTATAACAAGGTTATAACAGCATGTCCTGTGAATGTTCTTCCCATGTTTAAATGAGATTCCTCTAAAAGCTCCAGTTTTATCACATTGTAAAAATATAAATTAACTGGTTTCTATCATAACCAGCCCTATAGTGTGTATTTGTCTATTTTCACACCACCAGCAGTAGGACTGTGTTTGGTGGCTCACCAGTGGTCCCACCGCATAAACAAGGCAAAATGGCTTGGCTCTTTTGTGGCCAGTTTTCTCCACTACGTTGCGGTGTGGCGCAGACATTGAAGCATTGAAAATAAGGGCTGCAATGCAGCGCAGTGCGAGGCAATCCATGCATGGATGGTAATTAAACTGTATGAAATGTCTGTATGACACCTCAAGTTCATAAAAAAAGGAAATGATGCGTTGCGCCGAGCTGAGTGCATCTGCATCATCACTGTGCTGATCTCAACCCCACTGCACCACACACCAGCGGCTGCTGTGAACAAGCCCTAAGATTGTGGTGAAGAGATTATGCCCCATACACACGATCATAATTTTCAACTGTGTGTATGCTCCATCTAACTTTTTTAATCAGAAATTCCGAGGAATTCCATCTGAGTTTTACTCCGATGGAATTCCGATGTGATTTTGGCCGGTCAAAAGTCTGACCGTGTGTACGGGGCATTTGAATATCTTCGACCCTAAGACCCCATACACACTATTCGATTTCTGCAGATTTTTGTCTTCAGATTTACCAAAACCATGTAGTGCAAGGGCCTGCCTGATTGCATATGAAACTCTTAATGTTTGACCTTATATTATATGGTTTTGGTAAATCTGAGGACAAAAATCTGCAGAAAATCTAATAGTGCGTATGGGGTCTTAAGCCGCGTACACACGATCAGTCCATCCGATGAGAACGGTCTGAAGGACCGTTGTCATTGGTTAACCAATGAAGCTGACTGATGGTCCGTCGCGCCCACACACCATCGGTTAAATAACCGATCGTGTCAGAACGCGGTGACGTAAAACACAACGACGTGCTGAAAAAAATGAAGTTCAATGCTTCCAAGCATGCGTCGACTTGATTCTGAGCATGCATGGATTTTTAACCGATGGTCGTGCCTACTAACGATCGGTTTTGACCTATCGGTTAGGAATCCATCAGTTAAATTTAAAGCAAGTTGGCTTTTTTTTAACCGATGGTTAAATAACCTATGGGGCCCACACACGATCGGTTTTGACCGATAAAAACGGTCCATCAGACCGTTGTCCTCTGTTTAACCTATCGTGTGTACGAGGCCTTAGGCTTGGGTAATGTGAATATTTCTATGTGTTCTGTAAGCCACTGTGAAATATTATACAGTATTTATATGGCACCAACAGTTTGCACTGTGCTTTACAAAATTAAGGCAGACATTACAGTTACAATACAATTCAAAACGAGTGGAACCAGAGGGCTCTGCTCGCTAGAACTTACAATCTAAAGCCTCGTACACTCATCAGGAAAAACCTGTCATTTTCCCTGACAAGATTCTTGGCAAGAAACTCTTGCCGCCCGAGTGTACAGACTTTTGTTTCAAAAGAACCGCGGTTCTCTTGAAAGAAAACAACGCAGTGACGTCATCGCGTACAACGAGCATGCGCTTGTCACATTCGATGCAGTCGCCGCCATCTTGCTTCACCCTACTTATGCCGTGAAAGCTACCGCGCATGTGTTAAAGTCATTTCGAGCATGTGCGGGTTTCCACGGCGACAGGTAAGTATACACACTCTCGGGTTTCTGGTCGGGAAACGTGAATGCCTGGTACACACGAACGGTAATCTCGGCAAGAAGCAGTTTTCTTGCTGGTTTTTGCCGAGGCTTAAGATATGATTACCTTTATTGTATTTTAGAGTTCTCTACATTTTTTCAATGTGCTACGCTGCATTTTAATATAGCAAAATGCACCATTATGCTGTAACACAGGGTGCCAAGCATTATCAAAAGGCATGGCACTGAGAAAATCGCTATAAAGCCAAAGTAAATCCCTTCTTAGACAGTTGTCACTGGACAGGTGTTCCCATTATATGATTTACTCTCCCCCTCCTGTTCCTGTGACAACTCTAAAGTCTGAGATTTCCAATCTCTTTTTGTACCAAAGAGAATGGTTACTAGGGGTTTTAACCCTTACCCATTCCATTCAAAGCTATAAAAAAAATGTTTTGGCTTTACAAACAGTAAAACTTGCTCAAATGTAAAGCATACACCACAATTGCCACATCATGCTATTTTCTATTCAAACTTTCTTTAGATTATGGTACCTAAAATGTTCAGACAAGAAGAAAAATTTTGATTTCTTCACATAGTCCTGCAAGTTACTCTGATACATTTATTTTCTGTACTGACTGGTGCTAGTATTTTTACAACTAAGGCTGGCCATAGATTTTGATTATATTTTTTAATCTGCCAGTGGTTTCATTAAAAAAAAAGTGAATGGATTTCATTATCCACACAAACAAGATGGATGAACAAATCCTCCTTTGCTATGGCATTCTGACTTTGGGGACTTTACAATGATCTGTGCTGCAGCTTCTGATCAAGGGAAAATGTTCCATTATTCCCGTTCAACAGAATGCAATTGTTAGATCGACTTATGTAGAGCAGGAATGGTCATAGATGGCTTGAAATTTGGACAGTCTTTGTTGAACTGGCTGAATTTTAATCCATCTATGGCCAGCTGAAGTCCCCCAGCACCGAGATGCGTTGTGAATGAATGGCTACTACTTTATGCCTACAAAAAAGCACACTGATGAATGCATACTGTACATATAATAAATAACTCCCACAGAATAGGTGCAGGAACTTCCCCCTTCTAAATCACCCTTTGTTTCTGCCCCCTACCCACCTCTGAGTGCCATCCCTTAGTTCCACTTCCTATACCACCTCCCAGTACCACCCCTTTTAGAGAATACAGAACCAAGTATAATTTTGTGCTACTATGTGATTTACACAGAATTTGTTAATGATAATAAGATGGTAAAATAGATCCCCTGCAGTGAGCAACAATAGACCCCACCCCAGTAAATACCACCAGCAATAATAGACCCCACCCCAGCAACACTATACCCCCCACATAAAAATAGACTCTCCCCAGAAAAAATGTATCCCCCATAACAAAATACCATCCTAACAACAACAGATCGCCCGACAGCCAGCATCAATAGACCCTCCAGGAGCCAGCAAAAATAGACCTCTCCCTCAACAATAGTCCCCCAGCAGCAACAACAGATCTCCCAATAGCCAGCATCAATAGACCCTCCAGGAGTCAGAAACAATCGACCTCATCCTCAACAATTGTCCCCCAGAAGCAACAACAGATCTCCCAACAGCCAGCATCAATAGTTCCCCCCACTGCCAGCATTAATAGACTTTCCAGCACACCTCATCACTCCTTGCCATTACATACATTCATTGCTGGAGGTGCCTGTCATTGATTTGTTCAACATCTGTGACTCCTGGATACAGAAATACATCCATGTTTTTCATGTACATACCTCCACTCCCATGTGAATACGTCCTACACTGACTGCTATGTCACTCTTTTCATGTCTGCAGGATTGTGAGCTGTGGGGGCTTGTCACTGCTGGTAAAGTGACTGGAGGCTCCATGATTTCATGACCTGGGCATCCTTAAAGCAAGGGCTAACAACAGAACCTTGCAGGCATATCATGAGTAGTCAAGGAGTCCTGCAGCTACAGAGCTGTAGTAGGCATATGAGGGTGCAAACCCCAAAGATAAACTTTCATAAATAGGTCCCTATGATAGAATGGTGTGTTACTTTAATCATAGTAGAAGTTATGAGGGTAAGGGGGGATTTACTAAGATTGGAGAACCCCTAAATGGAGTGTGATCTTATCCTTGGACTGCAGCTCCTTTGTGACGATTCTGTCCTAAATAAATGTAAGGTGCAGCTCTGTATGGAGCCTTCTAACCGTTCTGTATGGTGCCTTTTAACTGTTCTTTTGGCACCAGAGTGTAAATGGATGCCTAACGCCAAGCCTCTTACCGAAATATAACATTCATTTTATAAACTGAGTCTGAATGCCTTGCATGACTGCTGACTATTGTGTATACAGAAAGAAAGTTATTTACACCATTCAATATTAAAATCCTAAACACATGTAGTAGCTCTGTGCCGAGTGGGGGCTGGCTTTCACTTTATAAACACATAACTCATCAAAAAAAGTTTTGGTGACACAACGATACAAAGGAATGCTATAAACACATGCCAAATAATATAAACTAAAAGGGAACGACTACCCTTTGCTATTTTGTTGACAACTATATCAGAATTCACCCTTTAATAAAAACGAAATTGGTCAGTACAACCAGGTAACCCAACAATCTACTGTCCATGAATTGGGAGATGTCTACAATCTGCTGATAGTACTCATGTAGAAACATAACAGAGACAGCTCCAGCAGCATCCTGGGACCTCTTCTCTGGTTCATATCTAATGAAATAAGTCATTCTGAGCAGTAGACATGTGCATTCGTTTTCGTTAGAATGCATTTTCGTCCGAAAATCTGTTTTTTTCGTTGTCATTTTAACAAACGATAACAAAAGTGCAAGAAACGAAAACCGAAAGATCCGACATAAAAATGCTCTATTTTCGTTTTCGTTGCGGTAAAAATTCGATATAGAGAGATTCGACATTATAGGGAAAAGATTTGTCATCATAGAGAAAAGATTCGACATTATAGAGAAAAGATTCGACACTATAGAAATAATAGATTCGACATTACAGAGATTAGATTTTGATTTATTAGAAAATAGATTCGACATTATTACTAGTCATACAACATTAGAATTCTTGTAGGCGGAATATTCGAACGGAAATGTACGATTCGACGTAAAGATTAGACGTTCCGTCGAATATTCTTTTTGACCATTCGAGAGCAACCAAAAAGATTTGACGTTCCGTCGAATATTCTTTTGACCATTCGACAGAAACCAAGTATTATTGGATTTTCGGACGAAAGCTATTCCCCAACGAAAAAAGAAATAAATCAAAACGATTTTCGGGAGTAACTAAGTAAATTTATTTTCCAAACGAAAACGAAAAAACGAAACGAAATATTCCAGTCTGCACATGTCTACTGAGCAGTAAGTAATTTGTACATATGGCATTGAGAATCTGTTGCTAGACAAAGTCTCTCAGGTGCTGCGGTTTTTGTTTGGATGAATATTCTTTAATTTGACTGGAGTGGTTGGGTACACAAGCTGCCAAAACTAAAACTAGGTATATGGCAGTAGAATTCCAAACAACAATTTGTACGGAAATTCTGAGAAAGTTCTCAGGACATTCGATTGTCATTCGAAAGTAGTTCAAAGTTTTATCTGCTTTTAACATTTGATTTGGGAATGAATGGATTTTACCAAATATAAACCACATACACTGTTAGAAATTCCTACATTCGACAAAACATTTCCACCTTGCTACTTCAAATTTCCTCGTCACTGCTGTCGAAAACTAACATTGCTTTGACCCCCACTAATTATTAGAAAAACAAACTAACATTCTTACAGCAAAAAATGTTAAAACTAAATTTTACTATTGTATACGCAGCTTAACCGCTTGTCGACCATATAACCTAGATATGCGGCGGCAAGGTGGTTCGGCTGCACCAGATCACATACCTAGTACGTGATCTGACACTTCCGGGTAGGGGGTGCCGGCGACCCGGCCATGTTGTGATTAACCACTTAAGGACCTCCGCACGCACATATACGGCCACAGAATGGCACGGATGGGCACAAGGGCATAAATTTACGTCCTCGCCCAGTAGCGAGTCGGGGGTCCGATCGGGACCCCCTCCGCGGCGTGCGGAGGTCCCCGTGTCTCCGGGAGCGATCCGGGACGAGCGGGCGGATGTCGGTGTTTACCCGCCCCCCCGCGATCGCTCCCAGCCAATCGCTGCGCTCCCCCTTTGTGTCACTTCCTCCTCCTGTGTAAACACAGGAAGGGGGAAGTGATGTAATCTCTCATCGCAGCGGTATTTCCAACCGCTGCGATGAGAGGAACACCTAACAGTAAGTGTGCACCAACATTACACTGACACACACACACATAGGCATACTTAACCCCTTGCGATCTGTCCCCCCACCCCCCCTGTCACAGTGTCACTGAATGCAGTGATCTAATCACTGCATTTAGTGTCAGTGTGACAGGCAGTGTAAAATCAGTTAGTGTTAGGTTCAGGATAGCCCCCCCACCCCCCCTAATAAAGTTTTAACCCCCTGATCACCGCCCTAGTTAACCCTTTCACTCCCTATTGCCAGCGTCACTAAGCGATCATTTTTCTGATCGCTGTATTAGTGTCGCTGTTCCCGCTAGGTAGCTATTTTTTTTTATTGCGATTTTTTTTTTTTACTAAAGACATGTGGCTAAATAAATTTTGGCCTAAATGTTTGACTAAAATTTAGTTTATTTGATTTTTTTTTTAACAAAAAGTAAAAAATAGTGTTTTTTTTTCAAAAATGTCGCTCTATTTTTGTATATAGCGCAAAAAATAAAAATCGCAGAGGTGATCAAATACCACCAAAAGAAAGCTCTATTTGTGGGAAGAAAAGGACGCAAATTTTGTTTGGGAGCCACGTCGCACGACCGCGCAATTGTCTGTTAAAGCGACGCAGTGCCGAATCGCAAAAACACCTTGGGTCATTTACCAGCGTATTGGTCCGGGTCTTAAGTGGTTAAACACACAAGATGTTGATCACCAGGTGACAGCCAATGGATTACCACCAGCACCTGGCAATCTTCATAAATTTACAGAGGACAGAGCCCTGCCTATGTAAACAAGGCAGGAAATAAAAGGATGTATATGGACAGCCGCACTCCAAAAAATTATTTAGTTAGGATAACTAAAATAGGATAAAAGCACAAGTCACAGCAAAAATAGGACACACATCTGACACGTTTCCCACTAATGCTTCAGCTGTGTGTCCTATTTTTGCTGTGACTTTTCAGTGCATTTATCCTATTTTACCAATAAAGGCAACTAAATCATATTTTGGAGTGCGGCTGTCCATATACATCCTTTTGTTTCCTGCTCTGCGCATTGCAAGCACCCGTGGTTTCTGAGAGGAGACTAATTAACAAGCATATCCATCTGGAGCGGTTACTCCCTTTCCCTATGTAAACAAGGCAGAGCTCTGTCCTGTCAGTGGGGAAGTAATAGATTTTCTTTCCCTGCAAATTAGGGCATCGCCTAGTAAAAGCACCTCCTACAGTACACCAACACACTGGCTAGGCACACATTTAACCCTTTGATTGCCCTAGATTTTTAACCCCTTCCCAGTCAGTGTCATTAATACAGTGACAGTACACATTGTTAGCACTAATCACTGCATTAGTGTCACTGGTTCCCACAGAGTGTCAAAAGTGTCAGTAATGCCCTGTACTGTACACAAGATCGGTTCATCCAATGAAAACGATCTGATGGATTTTTTTATCAGATATCCGGTGAAGCTGACTTTCATCAGTCTTGCCTACACATCATCAGTTAAAAAAAACGATTGTGTCAGAACCCAGTGATGTAAAACACAACGACGTGCTGAGAAAAATGAAGTTCAATGCTTCCAAGCATGCGTCGACTTGATTCTGAGAATGCGTGGATTTTTAACCGATGAACGTGCCCACAGACGATCGTTTTTTTATATCAGTTTTTTAACCATCAGATCATTTTAAAATAAGTTCCTAGTTTTTTCACCGATGGTTAAAAAACCGATGGGGCCCACACACGGCATCAGACCGTTTTCATCAGATGGACCGATCGTGTGTACGCGGCATAAGTGTCCGAATGTCTACCACAATATCGCAGTCCTGCTATTAGTCGCTGATCGCCGCCATTACTAGTAAAAAAAAATCCATTATATATCACATAGTTTTTAGTCGCTGTAACTTTTGCATAAACCAATCAATATACGCCTAATTTTTTTTACCGAAAACATGTAATAGTGTACATACTGGGCTAAAATTATCAAGAAATTTGATTTTTGTTTGATCTTTTTGGTTATCAAATGCCACCAAAAGAAAGCTATATTTGTAGGGAAAAAATGGCAGAGAGCAGGTAAGTATAACATGTTTGTTATTTAAAAAAAAAACTAAGCTCTGATACCATTTTAACTAAGTAAGGAAGAAGTAATATGTACGTTATAAAAGTGATGTACACTAAAAATCCATATTTAGAATGTGAAAACATTCAGGCATATTTGTTCACTTTGATCCTGAGATTTGTTCCTACTCCTTGGTTCTTTCAGGAAGAAATGATGTCATAGACAGTGAAGGAACGGAACGTGTTGGCAGGCAGTGAAACAAACAGAGGTTCTGAACTGATGTAATGAAATGAGGGGAGACAGAACGAGGAAACTGCAATAATGAAAACAACATTAGGCAGGCCAGAGTGCTGTCTGAATTACAAGTCGGATACATAGCTCAGCTAGATTAAGACAGTCAGACATGTTTTCATAAATGTAATAGCAAGGTCAAATTCTCTCTGTTAATTAAAAATAAAGCATGTAAATGGTTCAGGCCAGCAATAGCTAACTTTGACCTGTGGGTAGACGTCATCTACTCATCCTGTAACAAATACCAGCTTTTGAGTACATTTTTGGAATTTTCTTCTTAATTAAAGAACTTTACAATAATAGGCTTATTCAACTAAGCAGTGCACAGTGAAATGCAAAATGTAGTATCTGTAGCAATCAATCAGATGGAATCACATATGACAAGAGGTACTTGAAACAGGGTGACATACAAAAGGGAAAAAAAAATTCTCAGAAAATAGGTGCAGGAACTCAACCACGACCCTGTTTTGATGTCAAAAATGGTAGAAGGGTCTTAAAGGGGCAATAAATACCAGGATTGCATTACATACAGAGTGCACAGTTCAGGGGGGGTTACACGCAGAGTGTAGAGCTGTCACTTATAAACACAGAAACCAGACTTCTGTGTTTACAAGTGATTGTGGTGAGCAGGCACCAAAGGGTCTGAGTCAGAGGTGGTGGAACTGAGTTCCCCCAAGTTCCCCCTGAAAAAAAGCCCTGCAAAAGGGTACCTTTACTGCTATAAAGTAAGTTAGAGTATCAGCTCAGAAACAGTGTAGTAATCAAAGCAAAACAATAAAATATTGAGGAATATAGATAAATGAAAAGCGCAAATATACATCCAGTATTGGCTTCAGTATGTAATTAACTGCATTTACCAAATGATAATAATAATAATAATAATAATACTGCTTATGGGTAGAAATGGGAGTGGGGTATGAGAACTGAAATCAGGTAAAACTGATATTTTAGAGTGGCGCGTATTTACAATTGGCTTAGGAGTGACCACAAAAGATGCCATGTGTATTTAGACCTAGAAGAAAACAAGAGTAAGGTTACTGTTGGCATATAAGCCATTACCACTAGATGGCAATTGATATAATTTATTTATTGTAAATGCTACATGTGGCTAGCTTAAAGGATCACTAACTGTGTAAGATGTGGACAATAATTTGTCTAACACAGACATTCTTAAACAAGGTTACGTTGAGCTTCCTCCAGAGTTTACTATGGGTTCTACACTACGACGGGCTGAGAAAAATGAAGTTCAATGATTCCGAGCATGCGTCGACTTGATTCTGAGCATGCATGGATTTTTGACCGATGGATTTCCCCACGATCGTTTTTTTTTTCGATCGTTTTTTTAACCATAGGAAAATTTAAAACAGGTTCTATTTTTTTTTTACCGATGGATTAAAAAGCGATGGGGCCCACACACGATTGGTTCGTCCGATGAAAACAGTCCATCGGTCCGTTTTCATCAGACAAACCGATCGTGTGTACAGGGCTAAAGAGTGGCATTCTGACCACCACTGTAAGGGGGACATTTTTCCCACTGGCTACAAATGAATTGGTTTTAGCAAGGGTTGGGTTTTAGCAAGGGCTTTAGCAAGCTCTGGAGTTACAAGGTTGGGACGACTGGTCTAACATGCATACCTGTCTGTATAAGAACAAATCAATAAGTTAAAAAGGACGGACCAGTTTTGCCTATATACAAGCCAATTGCTGCTTAAATAAGTTTGCATTTGTCTAGTGTCTCTCTTGAGTATAGGTTGATGAAATGTCCATACTGTGATATCATTTTGGGAGCCTGAAAAAGAAATGAACTGTGGAATCTGTGCTAAAACAGCCAGGGCTTTACTTCCACTTCAAGTAGGAAAGCAACACAGTAGTGACTCCACCAAACCTCACTCCAAATACCCTGAGACCAGCAGTCAGAGGCAGTTGTGCCTTAGATCTCACATTGCAGATATACAGCTATGAGACTGTAGGCTCAGGAGGTGATGCTTAACGTTTCTAAATGTTCCCAAAATACCAGAAATCTTCACTTTCACTTCTCCAGGTCCACTTTAACAGATGGATTGCATGATAATTGCAGCTAAGTATGTATATAGTCATGTTTTTTCCCAGACATGATCCCACTGCTTGGCACTTGAAAGATGTGATGAATGTCAAGATCATACAGGAAAGTGGACTGCCCAAGTTTAAAGTCCAACTCCAGAAAACGCAAAAGTTATCCCTTGCAGTGGGTCTGTGGCCAACTACTTGTTTAGCCTGGGGAGAGTTTTTGCATTTACCCGGTAGATAGCGCTTCCCCATGCTCCGGCGATGGACTGTACCTCCATGTTATCACCTACAATGTAGTGATATAGACAGTGGTGTTAATGACATCAGTACCTTACACCACTGAAACATGGGAGAGACGATACCATGGGGACTGGTCTATTAGCGTGATGGAGTGGAGGAGTGAGTAAGTAGATCTTCTTTTCTATGTCCCACATACCTAAACAAGCAAATAACCTTTGTAATGTGGTACAAGCCCACTGCAAGGGATCGTTTCATAGTTTCGCAAATTTAGGCGTTAAGCTTCAGTAAGGGGGAAAGAAGCCTGATCCTTACCTGTATGAACAGTTTTGTACAATAGTAGATTGAAATCAGATGGATTTGCGTTTTTTCTCTTCTTCTGACAACAATCTACCATACATTGTAGCTGCCCTAGAACCCTGTACAGTAGTGCATATTTACATAGTTCTAAACTGTCATCAACAATCACAGCACATGCAAACAGTAAAGTCTACACTAACTCTGAGAAGGAATGTGGAATACCAACACAATTTCACGTGCTATCTGCAGCTGTTTAATTCATTTTAGAATGTGAGCTGTAAGATATCCAATATGCATTCTCGGCCAATCAAAGGGGGGAAAAAAAACATCTTGGCACATTTCATAAACGCACCTGTTAGCCGTTAACAAATGAAATGGATTGTGCAATAATTTATTCTTTTAATGAGCCAGCCAAACAAAGTCACTTTGATACGCATTGTCTTCATATTAACCATTCAAGAAAAATGCTCATGTGGATATAATTTTAATTGCCAAAGGCATTAGATTTATTCAATTTATATTTAGTTTGGAGAAAAGATTCACTGGTATCTGTACTTGTCATAGGCAAATCAAATTTATTAGCTCTCTCTAAAAAAGATGCAGTTTTATGACTGCATGGGAAGTGTTGATAAGGATGCAGTATTCCCCTATGTATATTATGTGTAGACCTGTATCAGTTCTGATCAAATGGCCTTATTTAATAAACTGGTGCAAAGTGAACAGATGTTAAGA
Source organism: Rana kukunoris (assembly GCA_029574335.1). NCBI lineage: Eukaryota > Metazoa > Chordata > Amphibia > Anura > Ranidae > Rana > Rana kukunoris. The sequence goes on along the minus strand of CM056050.1, from coordinate 254,410,222 downwards.
ATCCTGTATAACCAATCACATATCAGCTTTTATTAGTGTATTCATGCTAAACTATGCGTACCAATGTTCTTCTATATTCCAAAAATAATAATTTATTTTTTAATCAATGATGAGTCAAAGCAATGCATTGCTTACTATCATAACCCAGGATGCTACTAACTTTTTACAGAGAACCAGTCATGACTAGCCAAAAGCAAGTATGTCAGTATCTAGTGTTTAGTTATAAGCCTAGGTTTTACATTTGTATGGGTTGGGGACACAAGCATAATCAGCACATTCGCGACAATCAGGCAAAACACACTGCTCTTTAGCAAACGTGCGGGGATGCCAATCATTTTTAATGGCACCCCCCACGCAATGGAAAATGTTTTACTTTTTCACTTGTGTGAAACCAAATTGTTCACTTTTCGTTTTTTTTTTTACCCACGTTTCTTGTTGGCACAGCAACCCATTTGTGTGCAAATGCGCACCCATTTGTGTGAACTAGGGGTCTCCAAACCAAAGGGACACTTTACTGTGCTTCAGACCTTAGGGGGGGCTGGACTGTGGCCAGCAGAAATATAATTTTTCTGGCATCAGTGGGAGTAAACAGTGCCCTATCTTTGGTATTCAGGTGAGAAATATGCCCCATTGTTGGTGTCAGTGGGCAGGAAATATGGTCCATTGTTGGTGTCAGGGGGGCAGGAAATATGCCCCATTGTTGGTGTCAGTGGGGCAGGAAATATTGCCTATTGTTGGTGTTAGTGGGCAGGAAATATGCCCCATTGTTGGTGTTAGTGGGCAGGAAATATGCCCCATTGTTGGTGTCAGTGGGCAGGAAATATACCCCATTGTTGGTGTCAGTGGGTAGGAAATATGGCCCATTGTTGGTGACAGAATAGTGTTTTATATCAGGGGGATAAATAGTACCTCAAGGGCCTGATAAAGACAAGTAAAGACCCCCTGGTGTGAATTAAGGCTAATCCTGTCTTATCTCGAAGATAAACTATTGCTGCCAAACGCTATCAGTTGTTGGCCAATCACTAGCCTCACCTCACATGGTGGGGCTGGTTTACTAAATGAATAGAGACTGTTTGCTTAGCAAATGTACATTTATTTAGCTTAGTAAAAAAGAAGTCACGGTTTAATTTGAATGTCCAATCATGTTTTAGGGAAGTTAAAAAAAAAAGAAAGGATTACATGTACTGATGCAATGTGGTGCCATTCATTCTAAGGAGCACCCCAACATACCTTGCCAACAGACTAAGCATTGAAAAGCAACACATGGCAACGCACTAACATGTTGCAGTGCGCTGCCAAAAGCGGTGCTAAGCATGTTAGTATATGACATAAAAAATGTCCCCCAGTTCATGAAAGCACACAATAACATTGAACAGTACTGAAGTACAAAGCTCAAAATTTAATGGGAATGTTAAAAAAGATGGCGACTGCTGGATTTCAGGTGACCTCTGACTCCTGTCACCCATATTTAAGAGTCAGACACAGATAAATAAGATAAAGCTAAGTAAAAGGGCAAATATTAATCATCCATGTGTAACGTGTTGGGGGAATCCTCCCCACTGCACTATTGCATCCTGACAGAGGGGAGACTCCCCCACTGTCAGAATACATAGATCAGCACTGCTGCCTATTGCCTGCATTGCTGATTGAGCAGCTTTTATTAGATAAGGCAGTTGGACAGAAGTAGATCGGTAGAGTAATTTCTGTTCAACTGCAGTGGCCATGCATGGATCAAAATTTGTCCGTTCCCCGCTGAACTGGTTAAATTTCAATTTATGTTTAGCCAGCTTTAGCCTGGTTTACAGTCCAACCACGTATTTTAGTTGGTTTAACCTGGTTTACGTAGCACGTAGTGAAGTTATCCAGTTCAGTAGGAACCAGACAAATTTAAATACGTGTGTACCCCTCTCAATTCAACAGAAGCAAGTCATTAGCCTGGCTTCTGTCAGTTGATTCTGCTGGAAAACCAGCATTCGATCAGCCGCTGGAGTCAATGACTGCAGTGCTGATATGTGTGTTCTGCTGCAGGAATACAATAGCGCAGCAGGAGAGATCCCTGCATCCATATCACTTGTGAGGAGGCAAAGATCTGCAAGTTTTTTTCATTCAACCCCCTGGTTGAAAAAAAAAACTTAAAGCGGAGTTCCACCCTTAAAATCACTTTGTTTCATTACATCCAGCATACTGGCGTCAGCGCCAGTATGCTGTTTTTCCTTTTTTTTAATGCACGTACTTACTTTATATCAAATCATTGAATTCCAGGCGCACCGCGGAATGTCGCCGCTTTAAGGCGTCACGCCTTCCGGAAACAGCCGATTAGCATTCGGCTTTTCTCGGCGCCTGCGCACAGACCCAGGAGCTGACTGCGCAGGCGCCGAAAATAGCCGGTCCTAGTTCGGGTTTTTTCGGAGGGCGTGACGCGGCTATATACGGCGCCTGCGCAGTCAGCTCCTGGGTCTGTGCGCAGGCGCCGAGAAAAGCCGAATGCTAATCAGCTGTTTCCGGAAGGCGTGACGCCTTATAGCGGCGACATTCCGCGGTGCGCCTGGAATTCAATGATTTGATATAAAGTAAGTACGTGCATTAAAAAAAAAAAAAACAGCATACTGGCGCTGACGCCAGTATGCTGGATGTAATGAAAAAAAGTGATTTTAAGGGTGGAACTCCGCTTTAACATGTATACTTATCCTAACTATATTGTTATTGTTGCATTCTGTTGTAATTAATCTATTGTCCTGTATGTACTGCACACAGCACAAGCACTTGTCAGAATTCCCATATACCACTGTTAATTCACAAGTCATGTTTGTTTGTAGTTTTTGTTACCACAGAGGACAGACGGGGTAGTCTGTCTCTTTCACAGTATAGAATGTACAGACAGTTCTGTTAGTTTTGGACACTTGCACATGTCCAAGTTCACCTCCCCTGTTTCTCTGGTTAGTACATCGTGGGTGTTCTGTTCTAATGTTTCGCGTATGATCTCCAGATATCCAGAGCTGAAAACATTACATTTGCCACATTTGCACATTTTTAATTTCCTGAAACTTTATTTACTAAACCTTCAATTCAATCTCCCGCTGTCAATACAGTCAGCATGCAACCAAATTTTTGCATAAGGGTGGTATGAAAAATGAAGCTACCATGTAGTCTGAACTAAGAAAGCTGATCCAGCTGCACATTTCCTTCAATGTATAATGAATTCAATGGAAATGTGCCCTTAGTTGTAGACCATTTGAAATCTGAAGCTTTATGCTGCACAGCAGTGATTATGAAAGCAATTAGAGAAGCCATGACGGCAGGGGCTAATGGACAGCCATGAAGAAACACCTAAACTACAATACCAGCTCTCAAAAGACCAAGGCAGACAGACAGGCGTATCTTAAAGCTGCTAGGCTTCTGAGACTTTCTGAAAATGAACCTGAGATTCCCAACAGAACAAAATAAAATGTGCCATGCCCCCAGTATTACATATTTTATGTGATGGCTATGAAAATATTAATGTTAAATAAAACACAGTTTGCTTGTTTTTTTTAAACCTATAAAGAAGAATACAAGATTTGAAACAATCTTTTGTCTGGTAACACAGCTATCTGGCTGTACAGCAACACGGTAGGCCAGCCATTCTCAACCATGGTTCCTCCAGAGGTTAGTAGAGGATCCTTGATCTGTGGCTGTTTGGCCTCCTATTTAATTGGTGTTCTGAAGCCTACACTATTTGGCAGAGATAGCTGCACATACCCAAGGATTTTGTTTAGCTGTCATTAAGATTGGAATTCTGACCACCACTGTAAGGGAAGAGGGAATTCTTCCTACTGGCCACCAATGTAAGGGGCACCTTTCCCAATGACCACCAATTGTTTTCTGATAGATTTTGGAAGTGAACATGTTTTTAATATATCCCAAATATTGATACCTGGTTATACTAAAGCCACCTGGATAAGGTTGGGGTAGCCTGGAATGCAAGCAGAGCACGATTACCCAGCAGGGTGTGCATAGCAGAAGGGTGCTCTTCATCTGGGAGAGGATTCACACGGACTGGTGATGGGGTATGGGAATAAGGGAGCATGAACTGGGAACTTTCAACCACAACATCAAAGAGACCAGATACCTGTGAGGCTGACCTGGGTTAAGGACTCAACGGCAAAATTGCAATGCCAGCTGGTGGTCATCGAGGACAGAAACACACTTCCTGAAAGTTTACTGCTGTTTTGCTCATTGGACAGAGGACTACATGGATGGGCAGAGTGTTTGTGTGGGTTGTGTCTGAGTGTTCTTTAAAATGCTAAGACAAGCGATAAAAGCTATATTTTATTTTTCTCCTGGAGCACAGCCAACATATAGAACACTGAAGAAAGACTTGCGTACCATATCATCTCTGATCTTTTGTTTTATATGCTCCGTAGTACTATTCTTTTTTTTTCACAAGAAACCGTACTGCTATTATTGGATTTTATGATAGTGTTCTACTTTCTTTGTAAATAAATAAGACCTTTGTTCCTTTGAGCATTGAATTTATATTTATAGCTAATATTGGTATCATATCATCACCATTAAAGTGTTACTAAACCCACAACAGTAAAATCAGTCTGTATATGCATCATAGCATGCTTGTTGTACTCACTGTGGAACTTAAAGTGGTTGTAAACCTTTACAGACCACTTTGACCTACAGGTAAGCCTAGATTAAGGCTTACCTGTAGGTGCAATAAATATCTCCTTTACCTAGACGGTTAAGGATATATTTGCAAGGAAGACGGCACCGATGTCTACAGCGCCTGCACCATAGACAACGGTGCGCAGGCGCACTGAGCGTGCCACTACTAGTGGCGCTTATGCCGTTAGTGGCGGTTTCGGAGGGATTGATGTCATAGCTGCTCCGGCCAGTCACAGCGCTGGAGCAGGGATACCCGGAAGTCACTCTGGGCATCATGGCGGCGACGGAGGAAGTGTTCGTGGATCGCTGCAGGGGCTTTGTTCTCAGGTAATTAATTCATAATTAGGGTTTACTTCCTCTTTAAGGGATTAATCCTCTGCATTGTGTAATGCATAAATCCTCCCCCTCCTGCACTGTCTATCTAGGGAAAGTCATCTAACACAGGCAGGGTAGCCAACATGCACATGCTCAGTTGTGTCTTTTATGCTGGAGATAATATTTACTTGTTCTCAGAGCTAGCCAAGTCACGTGAAATTGGCATCACACATGTAAAAACTGTGCAGTTTATAGCTGACTGTGGTATACAGATCATCCAAAAAGGTATATAGTGACAATATTTTAATGTAAAAAGAAGATTTATAAGCTGTGGGCACAGTGTGTGTGTGTGGGAGGGGGGGCAGGTGAACTATTTTCATATTACTGGGTTTAGTAACACTTTAATGCTTTCAGAGCTTTAATAGACTAGTAAGAGGTGGCTCACACACAGGCGGCACGACTTTGGGGGCGACTCGGCAAGGCGATCTCAAGGTGACTTGAGAGGCAACTTGCAAAATGACTTCTGTATTGAAGTCAATGCAAGTCGCCCCGAGTCACCCCCAAAGTCGTACAGGAACCTTTTTCTAAGTTGGTGCGACTTAGGTTGCTCCTATTAGAACGGTTCCGTTGACTACTGTGGACCGTGACTTGTCAGGCGGCCAACTGACAAGATAATACATAGTTATAATTTAAATAGGGGGAATTCAAAACCAACTCTCAATTATTTCAATAGAAATGGCAGGAAGAGAGTTACAATAACACCCAGTAACATGGCTGCATATAGCTAAAACTAGGAGTAAACACATTGCCCAGGAAAACCTCAGCATTTAACATTTTCTCCTGTGGCTAAGATATCACTGTATGAAGGCATAGGTTTGCGTTCCCAGAAGAGGGGGAAAATGGGGTTATTTCTGGGTACGCGTGCAAATGGAAAGCCCACCAAGGAAACCATAGAAACTCCCAATGAGTAATTTTGCACAATGTAGATACCACTGCATTACCAATGTCAAAAACACACTTACAAGTAAGCTCTGTAAAACTAGAAATTAACAAAATAGTTTTGGGGAAAAGGAAAAAACCACAATTACCCTAATTTTTCATTTTTATAGTCATTGTAAGGTAATACAATTGGTAATCATGCTTAAAACAGTAAATTAGCTTATATCTAGCCAAACAATGTCTCATATTTGGGTAAGCAGCTCTACTCCCCAGTGTGACTGATCAAAGTTTTAGGTTATAAAGGATCTAAAATGTCTTCCCTTTGCTTTGTATGGCCATAAAATGCGTGATTATGCAGCCTAATGAAAGCTTGTGGTCAGTGCCATCATAAAAGTAAAATAAATGCTTTATACAGTCAAACAAGCGTCAACAAGAACTGTCCTTTTCAAATGCAAGTTAGAGACTAATATCAAAGTAGTTCTAAAGCAAATCACTAAAATGTCATATAAGCTTTAACATGACTGTTTTTAAATCTTTTGGATCTACAACTTTCATTAATAAATACCTACCATAAGAGCCGGTTCACACTCTGGCGGCACGACTTCGGGGGCGACTCTGCAAGTTGTCCTGAAGACAACGTCAGAGGCGATTACAAAATGACTTGTAATGGCTGTATAGAGGTCAATGCAAATCGCCCCGAGTCGCCCCCCGAAGTCGTCGCTCCTATTAGAACAGTTCCATTGCATAGAATGGGACGCGACACGTGTGTGAACCGGCTCTTAAGGTCCTTGTTTAGACACTTCTTGAAAAATAAGTAAAAAAATAAAATATAAAAACAGTATTTATGAAAACATTGCTATTGTTTATGAGATTTACCAACCTAAACATCCTTCACTTTGAGCTTAGATCTATTATTTAAAAATGCTCTATCACATTTACATTGCTCAGCATGGCATGCAATTCAGCTAATAATGGAGCTAAATCGGGGGGCAAACAATTCAATGAAACACTGCTTGTATTTCCAGCTGTTAAATATGATCGTATTTGACATTATTTTGTAGTGCAGTTCAATGAATGGAATTTTATTTACTGTAAAATGTTGTGACACGAAATGATCTTTGCTTTTGTATGTTCAGAAAAAAATACATTTAAGTTTCAATGATGTAGTTGAACAACCTTTCATTTTAGTTATAAGGTCTTCAGTGCTTGAAGTTTAGTATATACCTTACGGGACTTTCTCAAGGGTGGACAGATTGGGTCCACCTGTCAGTTTTTCCAGCAGACCTGATTGGATTATCTAGTCTCTTCTATGGAGTGGCTGGTGTCAAGGGTCATGTGTCCGTTGACACCCGCCAACATCCGATCCGATCCTATCCACTAAAAACAGACTGATGGGGGTCCATTCCCCATTTGTCTTCTGGATTGGATGGCAGTCGGGTGTAAATGAACAGGGAGTCTGTTTACATCTGACTAACCATAAAGGAGAGTGTGCTGTGTCTGCTATGTAAAAGCGGAGTGGACACAGACCAGCCATCAGTGGACAGATTCCCTGCTAAGCAGGCAGACTCCAGCGGAGCCGGTCCCATGTGTAAGGAGCCTTAGGCTGGTCATGCAGTATGTGTATTTCAGACAATTCCCGATGAACCCACCAAAATTTGTGGGAGGCTCTGACATTCTTTAAATAAAAAAAATCGAAGAAGCCAGGCAGAAAATTGTCAGATGAAAAGTGGCTAAATCCATGTAAAGAATGAAAATGGGGGCGTTGCCAAGATGGCGCTGTGAGTGGACGTCTGAAACGAGAGCTCCGCCGAGATGATGGGCTTCTCCCCCGGTCACGAACGGCTCCTCAAACTTGGCCGTGGATGCCCACATGCACTGCTGCTCAGCCCGGACATCACGAGGACGGGGCAAGAGGCTCGGTTTCCCCCGTGCCTGAGGGACCATCGCCGGCCGGAACAGCCTCCCCCTTCCCAGCCGGGCCTTGCTGCGAACTGCCAGGCTCCCATCACTACCCTGACCACTAAGGTGGACACGGTGCGTCTAGATGTGGGGCTAATCAGATAATGTTCAGGAGGGCATTATTTTCAAAATAAAGGCAAGATCAAGAACATGGAAAAACAGGACCTCATCTAGCAGGAGCAAAGTTAAAATCCTAGAAATCTAAGAATCTAATCTTAGAAAGTATTATTATACCAAATAATAGCCAACCTCTTCCCGACGATGGTATGCATATATGCAGCCACTCGGCAGGTGGGCTTTAACGCTGAAAGACCACGCCTGTTTGGGTGCCCCCACAAAAAGCCGCTTGCTGTGGGGGCACTAGGCAGGAGGGAGGAGCCAGCAGTGTCGGCGTGGGACTCAAGAAGTGGAGGATCCGGGCTGCTCTGTGCAAAACCACTGGATAGAGCAGGTAAGTATGACATGTTTGTTATTTTAAAGAAAAAAAAAGAGGCTTTACTATCACTATATTGCAGGAAGGTGTTAAATTCTTTGAACAGACTTCCATCAGCGAGAAAGTCAACATAAGGAAACCTGAACTTGCGTGGGACAAACACAGATCTATTTTGACAAGGTTTAAGCAGACCTTTACCCCCAAACAGACAAACCGGTGATGAATGCACTGCATCATAAATGCCATTTGTTAAATGCTTTTTCTTAAACTTAGATTTTTTTCTTCTTCTAGGTTCCCCCCGAAGTACTGGTTATGTAGCCCTTGCCTCAGTCACTGTCACCAGTCACCAGTGCTTTCCAGGGAAATCTCACCTGAACTTTGTGTATGTGTTGTACGAGATCTTGGACAGCCTGTTATTATTTAAAGTAGAAGTCCAACCTGCACTGGTTTGGCTGGGCTTCTCCTAAGGGTCACAGGAGTGCAATCTGTTTTGAACTCCTGTGACCCATTTTCAGCAGAGAGCAGTCTGAAGTCCGCTCTCTGCTGACATCAGCAGGATCAGTCCCGGCACTGCGTCATCCTGACTTACGAAGTCTGGATCTGCCAGGTTTCTGGACTGATGGCAGTCTCAGCCTCTCAGCAAGCCGCTGAAACACTGAGATGGCCGCTCCCTGCCCCTCCACAGCTCAAGTCTCCAATGAGCGTAGAGGAGTAGAGCAGGAGAGCAGCTGATTGACAGGCAGCAGCTCTCTGCTCGGGGAGGTGAGAGAACATTGCCATTGGTGGTGTTCGGTGGCTCGTTTCTCAGTGAAGAGGTGGCGGGGGACAGATGCTGCATCCACCTAGGTAAGTATGAAGGACCAATATTTTTTCTTTCTTAACCACTTAAGACTCGGACCAAAATGCAGGTAAAGGACCAGGCCCCTTTTTGCGATTCGGCACTGCGTCGCTTTAACTAACAATTGCGTGGTCGTGCGACGTGGCTCCCAAACAAAATTTACGTCCTTTTCTTCCCACAAATAGAGCTTTCTTTTGGTGGTATTTGATCGTCTCTGTGATTTTTATTTTTTGCGCTATATACAAAAATATAGCGACATTTTTGAAAAAAAATCAATATTTTTTACTTTTTGTTATAAGAAAAATCAAATAAACAAAATTTTAGTCAAACATTTAGGCCAAAATTTATTTAACCACATGTCTTTAGTAAAAAAAAAATCGTGGTGCATTGATGTGCCTGTCCGTGCCATTCTGCCAACGTAAATGTACATGCGGCAGTCCTTAAGGGGTTAAAACATATTTTTTAATACCAAAGAACAAGGATAAACAATATGGTGACCAATGAAATCTTGTTTTGAAAATGGTTGCACGGGATATGAAAGTAAAAAAAATTGTGGCGATACGGTATAAGAGGCAACATTTTATCTTTGAATGTATGTATAGGTATAATTACAATACAGTAATGCCTCATACACACGATCAGAATTTCCGATGAAAAAAGTCTGACTGACTTTATCCATCGTAAATTTCGACCGTGTGTATGCCCATCTGAGTTTTTCCATCGGAAATCCCAAGGAATTCCATTAGAGTTTACATAGAGAACTTGTTCTCTTTTCCTCCGATGGAATTCCTTCGGAATTCAGATGTGAATTTGTTCGGGCAAAAGCCTGATCGTGTGTACGAGGCATTATAGGGTTATTGTCAGATTGTGAGGTCTGCTTAAAAAAGAAACAAACATGATAAAAGGAGCAAACTTCATGGACCACTTGGTCTTTTTTCTGCTGTCACTCTTAAATGTTTCTCAATAGAAATAATAAGGTGTCTTTATATAAATGTAATTTGCATTAGATGATTATGATCTAGGAAGTTTAAACCAAGATAGATAGATAAATAGATAGATCGATCGATAGATAGATAGATAGATAGATAGATAGATAGATAGATAGATAGATAGATAGATAGATAGATAGATAGAAAGATAGACAAAAATCAAATTATACGAACCCATTAATAGTGTAAAAGTTGAAGACACTACTATCAGCAAAATTTGAAAGAATTACTTGTGCACCATTAGTCGCTGTCTGCCCAAGGCAAGAAATAATGCTTATTATCTCACAGAGTGCTGTGTCACATCTACTGTATATACTTTCATATCTTTGTAGCCTCAGTTCAGGAGGAACTGAGCCGAGGTACAGGAGCACAGGGTGCAAACACTGCTATTTTAGGCTGTGCATGACATTGATTGAGTAAGAGAGCTGATGGAATAAGTGTATGAGCTAAACAATGTCTTTGCAGTCACAGCAGTTCACAGTTTGTGCCCGCTGTTCTGGCTTCTTCTTTTAAATGAATAATTTGTTGAACTAGAGAGTAGATTTCTAAATAGCTTGGTAACATCATCTTTACATGCTGACATTTGCATTCGATTTTTATACTTTTCCTCCAAAGATCTGGAACAAAATAACTTGCGTCTTTATTTTTCTAGGAAGGTGTCTTATTTACTGTGCTATATGGTATACAAGAAGTCATACGTTCTTTGCATATGCAGTGAGCAATGATGTATGCAAAAGGTAATTGCAAGTGGGTGAGTGGAGGAGGGGGTTAAAACCTTTGCTTGTACAGACTTGTGCATTAGGGATACACAAAAGCAATTTAAAAAGTATATGCTATGTTTTCTCATGCAAGTACTTAATTGTTTTAGGACATCGGTAATATGACAACACAAAGCGGAAGATGCTATACAACCACATCATAGTCAACTATGACCACACCACTGCAACTAGAAGAAGAATTTAGTGCACCTTAGCATTACACTAAATTGGTCTACCACACCTTGTGGTTATACATCAATTTGTTGATTAAAACTTAGACGAGCAAATCCGTTTGAATACGATTCAGAGTTACATTTCTTAGACAAGATCTGAAATACTTTAATGATGAAAGAGGCCACTCAGCATCTGTAGCTTGCGTGTGAATACACACATACATAATTCTTCCCTGTTGGGGCACAAGATAAAAGCACTATAATTTATCAATCAGTAATAATTTAGTCAACGAAAATATTTTCATATGATTTTAGTTGACTAAAATTTTTACTCCGGGAGTATATAATGAGTTCTATATTCTAGAATTGAATTATATAGAATTCTATATTCTGAAGAAATGCCTAAATAATTCATTACAATTTAACAAAACCCATTCGATTTTAGTAGGCTAAAATGTGCTGGAAATTCAAGTAAAATACAACTAAAACTAAAACAATTCAGGTGACAAAATATGACAAAATGCCATTTTAGTCAAAAGACTATGATTAAGGCTGGCCATAGACACGGTTGCAGGAAAGAAATTTGCACGATTCTCCTATCGACACAGACAGTATGGACATGGGAATCAGCAATTGTCCTCTCCCAGTAGGGGGATGGGATGGGGAAGCTATTCCCGCTGGGAGAAGACAGTGATTATTGCTAGCAATAATCACAAGAAAATTCGGCAGGCTGGTTGTACCCAAGTTGATCAATCAATCATTCAGCCTACCCATTAACTATTCAAATCTCAGCATTCAACAGATTAAACTAAATCTGTGATCAACATTAACAATGGTATCAATAAAGCCCATTGGAGGTTTGGTGAGGTTCATACAAGATTCCCCAAGACCTCACATCCTACAACCAAGGAGAAGGTTCCCTCCATGTGGCCTTTAGATTGACATATTTGAGGTGCGACAGGAGTTTTATAAACACATATAAACACCAATCAAATCTCCAAGGGGAGACAGGAGAGTAGTGGTACATGGTACAGAATGGATGCACAGAAGGGGGGACAAATATGATAAAAATGGAAGAAGAGAAGTAAAACAATCAGCCATCCAAATAAAAAGATGACCAGTCTGAGGTATCTCAACTTTTGCAAAATATAAAGTCCCAAAAAAGCTAATGAAGTTGCTCAAATAGATTGGGGTAAATAATATTTTTTCTGTTTGCAAAGTATAATAGATTTTTATAAATGTATATTCATTTATTATAGTTTATATTATTTATACAATTTATATTTGGACGGCGCAGTGGTGTAGTGGTTAGCACTTCCACCTAGCAGCAAAAAGGTCACTGGTTCAAATCCTGACCATGACATCATCTGCCTGGAGTTTGCATGTTCTCCATGTGCTTGTGTGGGGGTCATCCAAAGACATGTTGATCCTGTCTAAATTGGCCCTAGTATGAATGTGAGTTAGGGACCTTAGATTGTTAGCTCCTTAACCTCCCTGGCGTTATGATTCTGTCTGGAATTTTGTACCAAAAGCGTTGCAATTGTTTTGCAAGGAAATGTGGTGTTATGTATTATAGGCCTGCAATTCTTAGTAAGTACTTACTTAAATCTATCTAAACAAGAGTCTAATAGGCATCCCGGGTATGATTTTTTTTTTTTTTTTTTTTTTATTAAAAATTATAATATAATAAATAATTATAAAAAATTATAACAAATAATAATATAATTATAGTAAAAATTATTCAATAATGTAATCAAATCAAAATCACTGAAATTTGCTCAGTTGCAGAATTTTTGCTGTCATTATTTTTTTTTTTTTATGACGAATTTCCCCACAAATCGCTATCGCTAAATTCTGCAAGTGATTATAATTTATTATCGCTGTTTTTTAGCTGCTCTAAAACAATTTTTGCCATAAAGGGACACTTTTGGTTGCTATGGGCAATCTACAGTTTGCAGGGAGAAAGAAAAGTTTTTATTATATAAAAGAACATGTAGGGCACTGGGCAGACCACTAGGGACATGGGGGGTGTGTATTTTTTACATACAGTACTGTAATCTATAAGATTACATTGTACTGTATGTATAGTGTTTGTTTACATTTTTGAATTTGGCGCCGTTCTCCGTCCCCGTGCGTCGTAACGTCGCAGGGAACGGAGCTCGGCGGCACACGGGGACGCTGTGTGAATCGAGCGAGCACCCGCTCGCTCACACAGCGGGGATGCATCGCTGGATCCACGGAGAAGGTAAGTAAACTCTCTCTGGATTCTGCGAGGCGAGCCCGTGTCTGACACGGGATCAACAATAGTAGCAGCAAATTTTTACCCCGTGTCAGACACGGGAAAAACGCCAGGGAGGTTAAAGCGGGGTTCCACCCACAATTTTTTTTTTAAATCAACACCTACAAACACTGTAGCTGTTGACTTTTAAAAAGGACATTTACCTGTCCTACTCTACCGCGATGTCAGCTGCCCCAAGTCCAATCCCTCGATGCTAGCAGCTCCAGGCGCTGCCATCTCCAGTAATGGAAACAGGCAGTGAAGCCGTGCGGCTTCACAGCCCATTTCGTACTGCGCATGCGCGAGTCGCGCGACTCTTTGAGAATGAGCCGGCTGCTCTCTGGGATACACACAGTTCTCAGAAGGCAGCCCGCCCCATTCACAGAAAGACACCACAGGAGGACAGAGGAAGAAGACCCACTACGGTTGATGAAGAGGCAGATTACGGACTTCTGCTTAGCAACCGCTATTTTTTTTTAGGAATTTTGAAAAAAAAAAATCAGGGTGGAACTCCACTTTAAAGGTAGGGACCGATGTCAATGTATATGTAAATTGATGGCGCTATATAAGTACCTGAAATAAATAATATAGTTATTTATATAACTTTACTGTGCACCATATTTTGTTCTCCAATACTTAGTTGGTAGTGTTCCTTTATGGAATTACAGATTACTCCTTCGGTTGTTGTACTATATATCACTTCCCAGTATACCACCTTCATTTGACAAATCTTAGTTTCCCGTTAGTTTCTGAAACTTCCCATTATTTGTCCATTATGTGCAATTAAAATCTCTTTTTATATCACTCGATCACTTCTATTTACTTATGGTAAAGGGACCAGCTAGTACACATTTTATCTAAAGGAAAGTGTTGCCATGTAAATCTGCAAATGCTACACTGAATGTGACTAATCGTGACTAAAAGCGGTCAGTTCTGTTTACAAAGTAACAGATTAATTATGAATGTGCTGTGCTGGGGATTAGCAGGCCAAGTAAAGCCAGAGATTGTTAATTGAATATTTAATGAATTGCTTGTGTCTAAGACAGTTTCTGTGTATTTCAGCATATTTATCATGACAAACGATCGTTTAAAGATGTTAATAATCATATTAGCAATGACTGGGACTCTAGCACAGCTCATAATAATGTACAAAAAAACTAAAATCTCCCCCAGCTAATTTTTACCTCTCTGCAGTGAGTAACGCTCTACCACCACACTGTCTTTAATGAATGCTAACAAATTAAGTCAATTACTAGAAGATGAAATATTAGATAATTAGATAATGACATACAACAGAATTATATTCACAAGTAAAGATTCCAATACACAATAAAATGACCTAAATATATACTGTATTTCTAAGGCTCCACAAATGCTGACGAACCCAACATCTCATATTCTGATATGTGTCTGCTGTACAATGTACTTGTATGAGAAAATATCCTGTTCTTATCAATGTCTCTGCTTTCTTATTAAAAACTGACTACACTAGGCATGAGAGCAAAGCGTATTCAGTTTGAGTGACTAGCCCTCGTCCCCCTAGGCAAAGGCCATACTGTATTTCCTTTGACGAGAGACCCCTGTTCTTATCTGTCTACTTACCTAGGCTTCCCCCAGCTTCACTTTAAGACCAGTGTCCTGCTACTTCCCTTCCCCCAGCTCTCTGTTTTCAGCTGCATAATGAGCTTAGAGGGTATGTGATCACTCTTTTAAAACAGGGGAACAAATAGTAAGTCACCCCCCTGCTCGCTACTCCTACTCCTTTCCTTAGTAAGCAAAAATAACACTGATAATGATGTTTCATTTTATTTTTTTTTGAAGCAAGCTTAAAGGAACACTAAAGGTTCGTTTTTTATTAGATCAATTGATTACTGTAAGCTAGAGCATTTAAATATCACTTACCTCGTTTTTCCTTTTGACCTCCAAAATACAGTAATCCAGGTTTGAAAATGCCATTTCCTGTCTCTCCTCTTCTTGCTTTCCACCAGCACCTGCATGGTGGAAAGCAGAGTGTGCTCACCCCCTCCCTATGACTACAGCCCTGCCTGAAGATGCTCTCTTAACCCTCGCAGGCATGGAGGCTAAGCCTAATGGGAACTGTAGTTCCCATTAGGCCGTGATGCAGCAAGAATAAACGCACAGTGCAAACCAGGAAGTCAGTGAGAATAACGATTCAGGAGTGACGGAGGTGAATGATACGGCTCGATTTCAACAGGTATCAAACTAGTTATACTGCAAAACATTACTTTTTACTTTATCAGCTACTGTCAGACTTTAATTTAAGGGGAAAATATTTTTGTCTTTACAACCCCTTTAATGGCAATTATATTTTGACAGTTTTTATTTACTTTTAATACAGTAGCAGTTCACTACACAGTGTTCTAAGAAATACATTTTAGGGAACATTCCGCCATGCTTTGATGGGTTGTAGAGCTAGTCAATACATTTTGTACTTTGCTTAAAAAAATGCACACAGAAGGTAAAATCAGTCAGTAATATAGTAAAGCTGACCAGAATTTTTTATTTTTTTTTGTTTAACCAAAGGGTTAAAAAATAACCGGTCTGATTCACCTATCCACACATTTGAGCTGGATAGGGGAATGCTCCCCGCTGTGTCTTTGTATTCTAATAGACGGGGGACTTCTCCACCGTAAGAATACACTGATCAGCACTGCAGGCTATAGTTGATCAAATAAGGGCGGTTGAACAGAAGTCAATAGGTGGTTCAACTTCTGCACAACCAAAGTGCCCATACATGGGTCGAATTTCTGTCGGTGCCTGCTGAACTGGCAAAATTTCGATTCCACCTCTGGGCAGCTTAAAGGCCTCATGCGACCGCAAAAAACAGAGGCATCTGGCTTTTTTATCCCAATGAACACAGCTACATGTTATGTAATGTGGCCATTAACATGTGGGTGTTTATGCAATATTTGTATGCAGTGTTTGGGGGCATTATAAAATAAAAAAAATAAGAATAATTTACACATGTATGTGCATAAATTCACCTGCATAAACATGAGAGTATGCTTGTACAATTATTCTAGTATAATCAAGTGAAAATTCTAGGCCAGGGATCTCCAAACTTTCTAAGTCATGGGTCTTCAATCTATGGCCTTCCAGTTGTTCAGGAACTACAATTCCCATTGTGCCTAGTCATGTCTGTGAATGTCAGAGTTTTACAATGCCTCATGGGATGTGTAGTTCCGCAACAGCTGAAGGGCCGTAGTTTGAGGATCCCTGTTCTAAGCAAAGGGCCAGTTTACTGTCCTTTAGACTTTAGGGGGGGCCAGACTGTGCCCAGTGAGAGTAAAAAATGCCCCGGCATCAGTGCCCCATCATTGGTTTTAATGAGAGAAATAGTGACCCATTCTTGATATCAATGAGGAGAATAATACTCCATTAATGGTGTCAGTAGCAGTAGGGGGAATGGTGCCCCATCATTGATATCAGTTGGTGAAATATTGCCCCAAGGGCCAGATAAAGACAAGAAAAGGGCCACGTCCGGCCCCCGGCTGCAGTTTGGAGGCCGCTGTTCTAGGCAATAGAATGAGTTTACGCTCATACACTTCTAAATGCCATATGCTGGTAAATGCACATAAAGGTGCATAAACGTGTGTAAATACGTGCAAACATGCACCTAAATACGTGAGATTAGATGCATTTTTTTGCAATCTTTTGCCAGCATATTTGAAGTATAAATTTCTACGTCCGTGTGCATGATGCCTAATAGTACTTTTAGTACAGTTTGCATTTTTATTTCCTTATCTGTCTTACTTCTGTGAGATCTTAACTCAGACTAACCAGAGGGATCCTCAATAACATATGTGCTCTGGAATCTTCATTAATTTCTATGGAAAAGCTGTCTATCTTTTATCCCAACGATGGAGGTTTTTCTACAGTATATGGATAAATAGAGGTCTCATGTGCGGAAGATACAGAGGCGGCATGAAAAAAGAAATTGGGCAGAGCCCAGTGGGCCATACCAAGGAGGTGAGTGCGGACAGATGAATGTAAGAGGGAGTATTTAGAAGAAGGGGAGGATATTCTTTAAGGGGTTGTAAAGGTGTGGTTTTTATTTTCTAAATAGGTTCCTTTAAGCTAGTGCATTGTTGGTTCACTTACCTTTTACGATTTCCCTTCTAAAAGTTTTTTTTCTTTGTCTGAATTTCTCACTTCCTGTTTCTCCTCAGTAAACTTCACACCATCATCCGAGCGGTGGTTAGTCAGCCAGAACAGCTTACTGAACACCTTACTTAGGAGGAACAGGAAGTGAGAAAGAAAAAAACATTTAGAAGGGAAATCGAAGGAAAAGGTAAGTGAACCAACAATGCACTAGCTTAAAGGAACCTATTTGGAAAGTAAAAAACAAACCTTTATAACCCCTTTAAACCCAGTTTTATACAAACTATCGTTTCTTGATTCAGCAGGCTTTTCATGGAAATTCTAGAGATTCCTTTTATTAAAGAAGAACCTCAGCCAAGGCCTTTTTTTTACATTTACAATGGAGAACAGTTACACTTCATTGATTTATTCCTGTGTCCCTGTTGTGGATACCTCAATTGACTACTTTTTATGTCACAGGGGTAGGAAGTGAAGAATCTTTGGAATTAAAACAAAGCATTAATACTGTATTAGCAAAAGGTTAGCTCTATCAAGTTTTCTTCCTTGTCTATGTCCCTTTTGAGATTTTCTTACTTGGTGTGTCACCAGGACAGGCGGTGGTGTGAAATCTCCCCAACATGAGCAAAGTTAACAATAACCCTTCCTTGTGCTAAGAGCTGGTTTACACTAGTGGAAGTCCAAACTAAAAATAAGTGTACAACCCTCTTGAGAGTGGTCCCCAGAGATGGTAGTTGCCAATATTCCCATCCTGGCTTTTTTTGGACATGCCACGCTTTGCTGCCCTCTCGAAACTGGAGATGTCTAGATACACTGAAACCATAGACAGATCAGAGGGCACACTGGCCTTGTGCATTATCCTTAAAATATATATTTTATTGTTAAACAATAGTTTTTTATTAATTATACTCCATAACCAGCAGGTGCATAATAGTTTTGTCATAACATAACATTTCCAAGTCCTTGATACATCACATCTCATCACAGGAAAATGAAAAATCCATTAGGCTAGTGTGAGTCATAGAGAATTGCATGACAATGAACATTACATTATTTTCAATGGTGCCCGTTCACATAAATGCAACTGAGCTTTGAAAAAAGTTCCTATGCTACTTTGGTGTGATTCCCATCCATTTTAGGCCCCCTAGAGTTCAAAGAAATTGCACAGAAACCTCATGTATATGTTTGGAAAGAGATTTCATGTGTTATATAACGTTTAACTCTCCTTACAGGCAAAGCAACAATGGCAGGGCCTTGACTAGGGATGAAATCTCATCACAATTGCACAAGAGTAAAATAGTGTCAAAATTGCTCACAATTCCAACTACATAATCGCACCTTAAATCGCCTCAATAATGCATCACACTAGTGTGAACCAGGCCTAAAACAAATAAAAAGTCTGAAATTCTACTGTGCTACAAAATCTGTCTCTAAGTGAATACAGAGGTCAGTGCTCGGAAACTGTGAATGCTTAAATATATTTTATTTGGCTTGAATCAAAGGCCATGTAGAAAACAGAAAAAACAGCGCCATTTAAAGTGGTACTAAACCCAGGACCCTGCATTTACTATATCTGGTCTCCCACAGTACGTAGAACATGTCATGGCTTGGTATTTTGGACAGTTATTTTATCTAAGAGAAATTCACAAAACGTGGCCTGTTGGGGGTACTTGAGGACAGGGTTGAGAACCACTGTTCTAGAGTGTTTAAAATGAGAGGTAATAATGTAAAGTGCTGCTTGCTCTTTTGTTTGTACATTTGAAAAGGCTGACAAACTCACTTTGATAATTACGACATTTGACTACATATGCAGCTTTGGTGCGATCGCCTCTTTTAGAATGTGTAGGCAGCATTTCGTTATGCTGAATGACTGGAACTTTCATGCTTGCCAATACTTGGGAAACTGCATACTGATATAAAAGCAATGCTCCTGCCTATGGTTTATAGTTTGTTTGAACAAGCTGTTAGTTTTGGATGAAATATGAAAAGGTTAGACAGCCCATAGAAGATTTTATTATTTCATCAAACCAGCGTGTCGAACAAAAAAAAAAGGGTTCGATTCCCTCATCCAAAATTCAATGTAGATGGTGGAATTCTCCCACTATTGTATTCTGACAGTAGGGAAAGTTCCACATCATCAGAATACACTGATCAGCGCCACCAGCTATAGCAGAAATTTTCCAACAAGGCACTTGTACAGAAGTTGATTGAGTTCTGTACAACCACCCTGCCTATACATGGATCAAAATTCGGCCAGGCCTTGTCGAACTTTATCTGCTGTCTGTCCCTGTTGGGGAGATTACCCTCACTGCACCCTTACAGAAAGTGATGGGAAATCCAAAATGTGTCACATAAAAAGAATGTAAATGGAAATCTTCAAATGGCAAACCTGTTCTCAACTAAGAGGGGATATCTGGTTTTAAGATTTCTTCTTACTTGTGCTGTGTCAAAAAGTACTGTATTTATCGGCGTATAACACACACTTTTTTCCCTGAAAATAGGGGGCAAATCGTGGTTGCGTGTTATACGCCGATAGTGTACCTTGGAAGGTAAAAAGGGGGACAAACACAGCCAGAATTCACAAGCCGACATCTACTGTTCGTCTCTCTCACTCGGCTCTCACGTCACACACACAGTCCTGCCTCCGCCGCTGGCTTTGGACCAGTGTTCTGTCTATCACAGGAACTGGTCCAATGCAGACGGCGGAGGCGGGACTGTGTGTGACTGCCGAGTGAGAACCGAGTAGCCGGAATTCACGAGCCTCCATCTCCTGTTCGGCTCTCACGTCACACACACAGTCCCGCCTCCGCCACTGCCATTGGACCAGTGTTCTGTCTATCACAGGAGCTGGTCCAATGCAGATGGCGGAGGCGGGACTGTGTGTCTCTGTGTGACTGCCAGTGCCGAGTAAGAGCCGAACTGGTGATGACAACTCTGTGATTTCATGCCCTGTCCAGGCTGCATTGATGGTGAAATTGCATTGAGGCTAAAACTGGGCATTGATAAGGCTGCATGATGAGATGGACATTGATCAGGCCACATTGATCAGGTTGCATTGATCAGGCTGCATTGGTGAGATCTGCTGCAGATGGGCATTGATCGGGCTGCAGATGGGCACTGACCCGTATTTTAATTCAAAGTTGTTTTGTTAAAAACGTTTTTTTCCTTTTTAAAATGTAGGTGCGTGTTATACACCGATAAATATGGTAAATGGAAATCTCCACAAGGGAGCAGCAAATTTAAAAAAAATTACTCTATCCTAAACTAAAAAAGTTTTAGCTTTACAAAAACTTTACAGTGAAGCAAGGAACGCTATAGATATGAGGAACAAAACCTGGATACGGGTTGGTAGGGGTTTCCCACGAAGGGAAAGCTGCATCAAATACCACGTTAAGGGGGGTCAGCCCTGTTTGGGCCTACAGTATAAAACTGGGTAGGGGAGAGAATAAATGCTTCAAAATAACAGCTTGCACATAGCAAAAAGGGGCATGAGGCAAAGAAGTCCTACTTCAAATATTAGTGAAACTTGCATTTTTACATAAGAAAGAACTAAGAGTGTAGCATAACAACGTTATCCTGCAACACTTAACAGATATGGCCTGGCCCTTATTGCTCTGATACATAAAATATGGGTAGATCATGAGTGAAAATAATATTCACTTATCTAACTGAAGTTTATTACTAAACGCTTTACTAATAAAAAATTCTATTTCACCCACTTTATGACTGGGCTTTATAATTCCACTTAACTGTTTAGCCATTTGAGTCAAATCACATATTCTACTTAAAGCCACCCTTGCATGAAAATGCAAGATGCATTTATTAATGACCCTTACCTCTGCCTTTCTAAGAATAAAAAGCACTAACTAAAGGTTAAAACCACCCAAAGGATTAGCATAAATTAGAATAATTCACAACGCTCAATAATGCATTGTTACAAAGTGACATCACTGGTAACTCAAGGAAGCAGACCTAAGCCAGGCTTTAAGATGAATATTTTTTACCTTTTAATTCAAATTTTCTAAACCTTGGGGTGTTGTCAACTTTTAGTGATTTTTATTTTGGTGCTTGTGGGGGAGCCGTAATATTACCATGCAAGACCTGCTTTAACTTTGTTTACATTAATATCCAAACCTATTAAGTTAATATATGTTAATGAATTCTAAAGCTATATGTCCATCATTTTACTGCCAAATCATATTGTTATGCATCTTGTGATTCAGAACACGTTCATTTTTCTGTCACATTTAAACTTACTCGAACAGGTCCCAGAGAGAGTTCTACAGAGATGAAGAAAACAGCTCTAAACAATACTTATCCAATAAAAGAATTGTTCATGCATTCCAATGTGATGCTTCTAGACATAGTGCCAAAGTAGAATCCAGACATATTAAAAATATCCCAGGATGACAGTACTTGGAATAGTTTGAAAAACCAACACTCCATTCATTGAGATGACTAATTGAAAGCAGATGTCATAAAACAAACTTAACAGAATCTGCAGATATTTTTTTTCTTCCATCTCTTTTTATTTAAAAATAGAAAAACAATAGTATTATTCCTTTAATGTTGCAATGATATTCCTGCTCAAAGATTTGTGTGTTATTCAAGGCAGATGTGCACAATTTGAAGGACGATCATGAGCCAGGACTCCACAGTTAACTTTTGGGGTACCCCTGCTATTGGCTATACCATTCAAGATATTGTATTCAATTGAAAGCCCCAGCTCTTCAATCATTTGGTTCTCCATAAAGTTGATCACCAATTAATTAAGATAACATCCTAAAGGCTACGGTACTGTACCAAACATGGCTCATTTAGAGGCCTATTTAAGGGCTCTTTCACACGGGCGGACTGTATGTCCGCATTTTTATCCATCCGTGTACGGATGAAAAAAGGACATACATATGAGATTGCAGGTGTCAGCGGATGAACATCTGCTGACACCCGATTCAACCTTGTTCCGCAATCCTCTGATTTTGCAGACAGAGAAAAACCCTTTTTTTTCCATCCGTCTGCAGATCGAATCGGGTGAACATGGACAGACGGTCCGTGTTCATCCGATCCGCCCATAGAGGAGAGTGGAGAAAAGACAGGGCTGTCCCTGCACAGTGTCCGGGGACCGCCCTGTCATCCGCCGGCTCAGCGGGGATCAGTGGAGGGATCCCCGCTGAGCAAGCGGAGGTTCATGGGGGGGATTATCACTATTCCACCCCATGTAAAAGAGCCCTAAAGTGGAGAACGAGTATCACTGTTCATGCTCCACTGGACATATTAGTGTTTACTCCACACTGCACCTACATTTATCAAAGTATTTGTTTAATGCAGCCCGCAGCATAGAGCCTGTAGTATCCCTCAAAGTGCTCTCTGCAAAATCAAAGACTCTCTTCCTGCAGGTACTTTATTTTGTCCATTGCTGAAAATAAATAGGACTTTGAATGGAGCACATAAAGCAGAGTTCAAGTAGAACTATAGGGAAAAAATATCTAATTTTGGCTAGAGTAAGAGAGGGTTACACCCCTGTAAGATTTTTTTTATTTTATTTCAACATCTGTGTGCCATTGCAGAGATTTCCCCTCACTTCTTGTCCCATAGTTAAACAGGAAGTGAAAGGAAATCCCCAAAATTAAAGGAACTAATGTCCCAATTGGAAGATTTACCCTCTACTGCTTTTCTGGGGACAACCCAAAGCTTGATATTTTCTTTTACTTTCACTTTTAATAAAGCTAAAAAATGGCTTGCCTTTAGTTATACTTTGAGGCATACCACTGTCTAAATATTTTTCCCACCCATAGAGCTAATACCCGCTATAGGAATATATATACCGTATAGGAAAATGTTTCAAAAATTCAACAGAGGCTGTGATATTGCACTTTCCTTAGATTGTATACATTATACATTCATCAAGAATTGGGTATTGGTGTGATTTTCTTTCAAAGACCCTACTAAGTTTTATATATTTATTTATTTAAAGCTAATCTAATTCCTGCACTATCATCTTCATTCCAACATGATTAGGCCAAAAACAATAAAGGTCTTTTATTGAATCTTCTTATGAACTGAATTCAATTAAGGAACCAATTTCTCAACTTTTTGTTAATTTAGAATATTATAAGTTATTATAAAAAACATTCTGTTTTAGTACATACCAAGGCTGTATTCTGAAGTCTCATTTTTAACTTTGCATGGCCCAGTATTGACAGGAAATGAAAGAAAAACAAATCTGACTATTAATAAAGCCTGTTCCATATACAACTTGGTGCAGCAGTGGATTTAATACACAACATGAACAAAGACTGTACTCTAACTTGTCTGAACCTCCTCTTGAAAGCCAGACGCTATTGATTTCTGCCAAGTGTATTTTACACTGGCAACTTTCATCGAAGGGGAGTTCTAATCTTGAACTCAGGTCAATCTATAACTTCATTGAAGCACTGACAATTTACTAACCACACAAATCAATATCGTAAAACAAGGTAACAAAGACAAAGTAACATTACAGTAAGCATGACACATTCATTTCCATTTCCTAGAAGTGACCTTAATGCATGGTCAACTGTGCATCCCAACACTTCACATCATAATAAACATCTTCTCACGATTATAAAGCTTGCAGGACCAAATACATCTCCGGGAAGCTGAAGCATGCATTTTGATTTCAACCCTGGTATGTTGCTTTTATTATAGTACACTGCATGGGTTTTGCCATCTGTATCTGGCAGAAAGGCTGATGTTATCCGTTAACCCTCTTCTTCCCATAGCGATGGTATCAAACTACACT
Source organism: Rana kukunoris (assembly GCA_029574335.1). Taxonomy (NCBI): domain Eukaryota; kingdom Metazoa; phylum Chordata; class Amphibia; order Anura; family Ranidae; genus Rana; species Rana kukunoris. The sequence goes on along the minus strand of CM056050.1, from coordinate 254,385,987 downwards.
TATCTTCCCAATGACAAAGAGCTTGCAGCTGACCTAGATCTTTAAACACATTTTCCAAAGGGGATTGTCTACTCAGACTCAATTTCCTCTTAGGAAAATGCTGAGCTTCAATCAACTGTGGTAGCCTGCAGAGTTTGTATAGGCTTGTTACATGAATGAATGATATTTATGAATTATCTACACTGCCCTGTTCGCGGGAGCTCTGGGTTTGTGATCTTCTGACACTGAGCTGATCAGAAATGCACATTCTAGCTATTCTGGCCATGGATGTTGTTTCATGCGGCTATTTGACAACACAAGTTCCAAAGCTCATTAAGAGGCTTCTAAACCAAGCAATTCATTAGCATTACTTCAACAGAAAGAAACAGAAGCAATGAAGAAAGAAAAGACCTTAATTCATCTCCAGAAAACAAAAATGTTTGCTTGTTTTTCTATTTTCCTCTACTGAAGAGATTTGTTCTGATTGATGAGAGCGGTCCAGACTCACAGAAGGTCAAGCAATAGCAACCAAGCCAAATATTCTTTAAGGCTTCACAGTGTAGTCACCCTCTATTCAATCATATGAATTCCAGGGGGACATTTATCAGAAGCAGCCAACTGGGTTCTCAACAAACCAGCAGTCCTAGGCATTTCACATATTTTTTCCTGCAAAATAATTGACAACACTAACCAAAAGATTGCATTTGTTTTATCAGCTTTGCAATTTTTTTTTTATATAGAGACACATTGTATTTCACAAGACACATATATGTTTAGCATACAGTGCGGAAAATAAGTATTTGAACACCCTGCTATTTTGCAAGTTCTCCCACTTGGAAATCATGGAGGGGTCTGAAATTGTCATCGTAGGTGCATGTCCACTGTGAGAGACATAATAAAAAAAAAAAAATCCAGAAATCATAATGTATGATTTTTTTAACTATTTATTTGTATGATACAGCTGCAAAGAAGTATTGAACACCTGAGAAAATCAATGTTAATATTTGGTACAGTAGCCTTTGTTTGCAATTACAGAGGTCAAACGTTTCTTGTAGTTTTTCACCAGGTTTGCACACACTGGAGGAGGGATTTTGGCCCACTCCTCCACACAGATCTTCTCTAGATCAGTCAGGTTTCTGGGCTGTCACTGAGAAACACAGAGTTTGAGCTCCCTCCAAAGATTCTCTATTGGGTTTAGGTCTGGAGACTGGCTAGGCCACGCCAGAACCTTGATATGCTTCTTACAGAGCCACTCCTTGGTTATCCTGGCTGTGTGCTTCGGGTCATTGTCATGTTGGAAGACCCAGCCTCGACCCATCTTCAAAGCTCTAACTGAGGGAAGGAGGTTGTTGCCCAAAATCTCGCAATACATGGCCCCGGTAATCCTCTCCTTAATACAGTGCAGTCGCCCTGTCCCATGTGCAGAAAAACACCCCCAAAGCATGATGCTACCACCCCCATGCTTCACAGTAGGGATGGTGTTCTTGGGATGGTACTCATCATTCTTCTTCCTCCAAACACGGTTAGTGGAATTATGACCAAAAAGTTCTAATTTGGTCTCATCTGACCACATTACTTTCTCCCATGACTCCTCTGGATCATCCAAATGGTCATTTGCAAACTTAAGACGGGCCTTGACATGTGCTGGTTTAAGCAGGGGAACCTTCCGTGCCATGCATGATTTCAAACCATGACGTCTTAGTGTATTACCAACAGTAACCTTGGAAACGGTGGTCCCAGCTCTTTTCAGGTCATTGACCAGCTCCTCCCGTGTAGTCCTGGGCTGATTTCTCACCTTTCTTAGGATCATTGAGACCCCACAAGGTGAGATTTTGCATGGAGCCCCAGTCCGAGGGAGATTGACAGTCATGTTTAGCTTCTTCCATTTTCTAATGATTGCTCCAACAGTGGACCTTTTTTCACCAAGCTGCTTGGCAATTTCCCCGTAGCCCTTTCCAGCCTTGTGGAGGTGTACAATTTTGTCTCTAGTGTCTTTGGACAGCTCTTTGGTCTTGGCCATGTTAGTAGTTGGATTCTTACTGATTGTATGGGGTGGACAGGTGTCTTTATGCAGCTAATGACCTCAAACAGGTGCATCTAATTTAGGATAATAAATGGAGTGGAGGTGGACATTTTAAAGGCAGACTAACAGGTCTTTGAGGGTCAGAATTCTAGCTGATAGACAGGTGTTCAAATACTTCTTTGCAGCTGTATCATACAAATAAATAGTTAAAAAATCATAAATTGTGATTTCTGGAATTATTTTTTTTGATTATGTCTCTCACAGTGGACATGCACCTACGATGACAATTTCAGACCCCTCCATGATTTCCAAGTGGGAGAACTTGCAAAATAGCAGGGTGTTCAAATACTTATTTTCCGCACTGTATATACAAATATTTTGGAATTATTTTGGTATTAAACAGAAATTCTACAGCTATTATGTGAAATAATGTTATAAATACAGACATGCTCATCGGTAATACTGCCAAGTAAGTCAAAGCTGGACTTAAGACTAATAAACAATCATTTATTAAAGTTATCTATTCATGAACATTTTTGAAAATTTATTTATTAAATACAATCCAGTATTGGGCTACCATAATCCACCATGCAGTAGGAGTGAGATTGTAAGAGGGAAAACCCAAACTAGGGATGGTTTTATTTGTTTTGTTATTAAACTTGCCTGGGGTTCAGCTTTAAAGTGTTACTAAACCCAGGACCCTGTATTCACTATATCTGGTTTTCCACAGTACACAGAACATGGAAATGCAATTATTTTAGTAAATATAAACGGCTAAATACCATTTGTCATCAGCAGTATATAGCATTCTTGTGACTTCTATCAGTGTCTGGTTACAGCTTGTGGGAGGAGTTTTAATTCTCCTCTGACTATCCTATTAAGGCTGAATGACTCCTGACCCTCTGTCTGGACATTGATGATTGGCCCTGTGTTGATCACATGCACTCTCCCAAAAAAAAAAACTATCAGGAGATGGACAGTACAGGAAAAGGGGAGCATCAGAAAAGACAGGATCAAACAGTATTTTTACACAATGCAGAGGAATAACCACTTAGGTTCCACAGTGAGTATAACAAGCATGCTTTACTGCATATACAGACTGATTGTTACTGGTGTGGGTTTAGTAATACTTTAAGGAACAACTGTGCTTTTATACTAAACTCCTCTAATCCACCCTTCGCCATTCTAGAACCAATCTGCACTAACAACCCCCACCCCAGCTTCTTAATTACCCCTGTATCAAAACTGTGTCCTTGCAATGCTGAAGAGATTTCCTACCCGCAGGGCTAGGAGAGTTGGCACAGCAGAGTGAGAGAGCCCGGGGTGTCAGGAGAACCCCTATCTAGAAGCCAAGAGTTTGTCCATGCAATGTGGGGCTGTAATTAGGGCTGAGTATGCCAGCAGAGCCAGCGAGCTGTGCCTGAGGGACAAGTACCAGGAGCAGCAGTACTGCTGACAAGGGAGCAAGGTGGTTCAGCATTTTTCTGTGACTGTTTGCTGGTGAAAACGCCCTGCATAGGCAACCTGACGTACAAACTTTTTTCCCTTTTCAATAAAAGTAGACTGGCAATCCTTTAAAACCACAGTTTAGAGTGGCATGGACGTCACTAAACATATCTACTAATGAGCTATACATCCCCTATATCACAATGGGTAACTAATTCACTAACTAAACAATCAATCAATCAGGTGTCTACTTTAGGTTTCTGACAATGTTGACAGTTGGAAAAAATACAGTTATATAGATGGAACACAGTTAAAGCCTAGCAACCCAGCTTGGTCTAGCTAGGATAAAATACACTCTGGCTCACTGACTTGAGTGATAAGGTCAACACTCTTCTCTCCTCTTGTCAGCATGTTGTCTGTCAGCACATACAGACTGCAGCAGAATGTTGTTTAAAAAAGACCAATATCAAGACCAATTTACACGCTCAATTTAAGCACATACTTTGGTGGCATTTAAGAGTACATTTAATGACATTTTAATCAATACATATATCAGCCTGGAGTCTAACTTTAAGACATCAGTCCTCTTGGATAATTATCTCTAGGTCTACTAAATTTATCATTTAGGCTTCATTCATTGTAGCATAATGTTCAAAGCTCCAATATGCTCAACAAGCCAAATCCCATTGTCTGCAATAGCCCCTGTTCACATCTGAGCATCCCGTTGCTTGTAGCTGGATGCCTGTCGCTCAAGAAAGTATGTGAGCTACTTTTCAGGCAGAATTTAGCATTTTTGGCCTAATAGACTTTGAAGGAAATGCCTGAAAACACTTGATTAAAATGTTTTTTAAGTGTATCGCTGCATTTTTTAGCCTATATTAACTGATCTCTGCCCCCTAGTGCTTTCCATTGGCTAAAACAAAAACACCCATAGCTTAAATACAGTAAAACTCTTATAATACAGTATATATATATATATATATATATATATATATATATATATATATATATATATATATATATATATATATATATATATACTTGCAAAAATGCTCAAAAATGCTTTAATAAAAAAATCTGAAAATTGCTCTACTCTTATGTGACTGGTGGTGTGGACGAAAATTTTCTTTGTAGCTTGTATGCAGTCATGGGTATACTATCTACTTTATTTCTGTGCAAGAGTAATTGAGCTGAAGATGTATTATCTTGTGAGCTGAACCCCAGGGTTTGACAAAATCCGGGCGCTCGGTCGCAATTGCGACTAGAATTAGCGACCTGGCGCCCGGGGGAAGGAAGCATAGGCCTGCAGAAGGCCGCAAAGCCGCGGCCTCAATTACCGGCTGGCCCGACACGATCGCGCGGTGGGGGAGGTGGGGGCGCACGGAGACACAGGATACCCCATCCTGTGTCTCTGTGCGCCCCCACCGCCGGTAATTGAGGCCACGGCTTTGCGGCGTTCTGCACGCCTATGCGTTGCAATACTGTTTGTCACACCGTATTTGCACAGCGGCCTTACAAGTGCACTTTTTTGAAAAAAAAAATACACTTTTTTTCATTAAAAAATAGGACCACGGTAAAGTTAGCCCAAATTATTTTTAGATTGTGAAAGATAATGTTATGGCGAGTAAATTGATACCCAACATGTCACACTTCAAAATTGCGTCCACTCGTGGAATGGCGACAAACTTTTACCTTTTAAAATCTCCAAATTTAAAAAATTCTACAGGTTGCATGTTTTGAGTGACAGAATTCTCGCTCTAACGATCACGGCGATACCTCACATGTGTGGTTTGAACACCGCTTTCATATGTGGGCCCTACTCGCGTATGCAATCGCTTCTGCGCGTGAGCTCGGCGGGACGGGGTGCGTTCCTGGCTCCTAACTTTTTTTAGCTGGCTCCTAGATTCCAAGCAAATTTGTCAAACCCTGCTGAACCCAATCAATTCACTAGCCAGCAAAAGAGGGAAATTTACTCAACAAGCAATTCTCACCCCGAGCTTTGTTCACTTAAAATACCATGACTGGTTTAAAAGACATGTGGGTATTTGAGGTGAGCAAAGGATTATTACCTCTATAATAAGTAAGAGTCCAAGTGTTTATAATAAAAAAAGACACATTAGAGCGGGTTCGGATAATTTTCAGTGAGCAAAATAAGTAAGGAGCCAGCAGAATAAAACCGGTCGCCATGAGGATCAGTATTTCCCTAAGTTATTTAACTAACTTATTTACACACATTTACATACTTAGTAAAGTCTTCCATGTTTGCTCACATAGATCTCCACTCCTGGCTTGCCTAGGTTGGTAATTTTTACACTAGGACTGTGGAACTTTTTTCTCAGTTTTTTAATAGATAAATATTGGTAACTTTTTATGTTTTAATTCAAAATGGAACACTTTTATACTGAGATGTCTTTTGAGTTTTATTTTGCATGTATTTAGGAATTCATACCCTGCTGTGTTTTAATATTGCAAGCAATTACTTACTACATGAAGTTCCCCAGCCAGGCTCTTTGATTTTATAACCACACACATTTTAACCCATTCCAAAACACCTACCATGTAGTACACATACGAGTGAGCACATTTCGTATGTATGTTCAGTCATATGTGACTCTTGGCAGTTCTATGGGCCAGGTCTCTAGGCACCTTGTTTGATACGCTTTAAAGCCTTTTCCATAAAATGTTCTTGTCAAATTTATGAGGTGGGTCACCAGGCCTTTCCTCAAGCCTTCCCCATTGCATAGCTGGTTTGTACACACATTCCATGGGCACATTTATCGAGGAGCCAATTAACCTAGCAACAGGAAACCTGTGTGTTTAGGTTTCCTCTTGGTACCTTGGATTCATCCATCCAAGGTACCAAGAGGAAACCCAAACACAGGTTTTATGTAATAATGAAAATATAAATACAACTACAAAAATTATTGGTTTAAGGGACAGACTTTTTATACTCGTTAATAAGATATAGTGTATACCTTGACCTTTAAAATATAACCAAACTCATTCCTGAGTTTATGCACTACAATGACAGGCTCCAAGTTCAGGAAACAAACTTAGCGGCTTTTATTGCAAAGAAACAGCGGATGTGTCAGTACAAGCAAAAATGCCCGATAATAGAAAGCACTGTTAATTGCTTTAAGGCTATGTTCACACCAACCTGAACAATAAACCACAACGTTTTACCATATAGACCAGTGTTTTTCAACTCCAGTCCTCAAGGCACACCAACAGGTCAAGTTTTCAGGATTTCCCTAAGATGAAATGGCTGTGGTGATTACTAAGGCAGTGAAACTGATCAAATCACCTGTGCAAAATAATGGAAAGCCTGAAAACATGACCTGTTGGTGTGCCTTGAGGACTGGAGTTGAAAAACACTGATATAGACACTCCTTCTTCAGTGATACTGTGCTTCCTCTTGTACCAGGAATGGCAGAGCTTGATCAGGATTCCCAGACACTAGTTCCCCATCAGGTCTACTCCCCTTGTGATTGACAACAGGCAGTGGGCAGATCCTTAACCAATAAAAAGCCTGCTTTTGGCTACAGAATCTGCCCACTGCAAGAGCGGATCTCATAGGGAACTAATGTCTCTGCTTTCCCAGGCTGCACCCACTGCAACATCACTGGTTGCTAGAAGCCATTGGCTGTGAAGCCAACAGCATCCTTATCCTTATTAACCATTGAAAAGGAGGAGCAGTGACAAATATGCTGCTCCACTACACTGCGTACAGAGACAGGCACTCTGTCTGTCTCTGTACACCAACTTGGAGTAGGTCTTAAGTACCTCCAGTCTTGTTATGCATGGACTGGAGGTAATTATTTTTTGGTAATACCAATGATTTTGTACATTAATAGCACCACTTTGTAAAAGTGCCATTATTAGGAACGATCTGAACCTTTCACACATGTCGGTAAAGTTACCGAAATGACTGGTAAAGATTTTTTTAATCTGGAGCAGACCATTTTAAAGGGACATCGTCTCAGAAAACTATGGGTGGTGCTATACTGAATTTTCCCAATAGTGTGAAAAAGTCCTAAGGGTTACTGTGCATTCATTTGCTTTACATATTTTTTCTGTGCAGAGGCATACTTTTTTGCATATATATATGTCATGCGTAACATACTATTTTCTTGTCGCATTCACCATCTCTGATGAGTTTACAACAAGCACTGCTGTTCCCATAAGGCACAGCGCATTTAACTTACTTCCCAAGAGTAGTTCATAGCAATATTATTAGAATTATGTTTTAATTCACAGAATGACATCAGTCAACAGCTCACAACACAAGAAGAGGATGAGAACTGATGAGGCACTACAACTCTCAAATGGTCTTCAGTATAGAAATTCTATGTGCACACAGACATATACACTAATTGTTTCCAAATCATAGAATCACTAAAACTCATATAACACATTATTTTCAAAGTTTCCTATTCTAAAATGTGCAGATTTCATTAAAATAATGTTTGGTGATCCTGCCATGGGGGACCTTATTTATGTTATGGGTTGACAACAGACACCTGCTGACTGCTTCCTGCTCCTTTTTAGGCCTCTCCTGCAGGTAGACTAACCCTTTCAAAATCAAAGTCCCTACAAATCAGGCACTTTCACACCCAAAGTCTCTCCGAGCCTCCGAGTTCCAGGATCCCATATTAGGACATAACGGTCTTGGGAAAAGTGTAAATCAGTTTACCCCTGTCTAACCAGAACTTCTGGTATGGGGAGAACTGCTGAGTACTCCAAAACTGTATTCAAATTGTCCCCCTTAAAGGGACCACAACCCAAATATTGAGGAAACATACCTGGTTTACAGAACCTGTCCCTAGCAGGTTTGTCATTTTGTTATAAATGAAACTTATAGTAGTTGTACAATACACATAGCTTCAGCAAACAACTACTATAAGTTTCATTTATAACAAAATGAGTATCAGCACTGATGATAAATATGACGCTCTTGTTACACTGCATTGTGCCTGCAACACTACACCTTTAATGCTTACATCATTTTGGGGCTCCCTACCTCCCTCAAAGCAGGGCACTTCAGGCCTCATACCTATTACATGTACTAGACATCCAGTTAAACATCCACTCAGCTGATAATCACAATGCCAAGAAGAACTTACACTCTAGTAAAATGGTAAGTATATAAACCATCGAGTCACAGAGAAAGTAACAATATTATCTTTAACAGCTGTTTCTAACAGGATCCTCTCCTAATATCCGCACTGGTAAATGACACTTAGTGCTCTGAGGATGTAATGTAAGCTATTTCTCTTCCCATAAAAATGTAACATGAAACTTTATGAAAATATCATTGCTGGACATTATAATTACTGATTTATAAAGCAGGAACATCTCCCGCAGTACTTGATATAAATAAAGAGTATATACAAAGCATTAAGATTTTATGGCAGAAAAATTGCTACATCAGGTGAATATAGCGAGTTATTATGGCTTTTACATTATAAGGCAAGGAAAATGGCAGAGGAAATGTATGGCCTTGAAAGTGCTTCTCGTCAATAAGAAGAATATACAAGGCATTTATCAGTCACAGAAGCCGCTCTTCTACCTCAAGTGCATATACTCAGTACGTTGTTAGATTACCCACATACACAACATAATCATCGCCTGATCTTGACAATTTTGCTAGGCTTCAGCAACCAAGCCTGTTCCTGGCTTTTCAGATATTAGCAGACACCAGTTCAAGCTAAAAGCTATTATTAACCCAAGATAAGACTATTGTTCAGGAATAAATGCAAAGACATCCCTATTAAAGAACAAAGACTGCTATCATGTACGCCTGTCCAGATTAAAAGCTAAGGCCGACCATAGAGGAATCAAAATTCCCAATGGTTGAAGGAAAGAAATATGTATAATTTATTGCAGGGGCCGACTGACCATTCGGGCTCTCAGGCACTGCCCGAGGGCCCCATGCCACTAGGGGACCCCATCAGGGTTGCCAGCCTCCGTAAAACCAGGGACAGTATGTAAAAATCTGTGTTTTAAAAACAAATGCCAAGATTAAAGGCTGCCTCGCCTATCCAGTACCTTTTTAGTGTGTGTATGTGTATTCTGTGTTTATGTATACTGTGTGTGTGTATACTGTGTGTGTATATTGTGTGTTTGTGTGTGTATACTGTGTATGTATACTGTGTGTGCGTGTATAATGTGTGTATATTGTGTGTCTGTGTGTGTATACTGTGTATGTATACTGTGTGTGTGCGTGTGTGTATAATGTGTGTGTATATTGTGTGTCTGTGTGTGTATACTGTGTATGTATACTGTATGTGTGTGTGTATACTGTGTGGCCCCATAATCTATTGCCTGGTGGCCCCAAATCTCATATTGCCAGGGGCCCCATTAGTTGTCAGTCTGCCTCTGATTTATAGCAAGCCTTAGTGGGTACTGTTTGTGCAGTAATGCAGTCAGGTTGCATTTACAGTGATTACTATGCTCTCCATCCTGTGTAATTATACATACTAATAACTAACGATTCTGGCTAAAATGAGAATCACAATTTTTTTTGCTTAGAATAAAGATTGCGATTCTTACACAATTCACGCAGTGTAACATCTTTTTTCACATTATTTAAAAAAATGGGCTAACTTTGCAGTTTATTTTTTTATTATTATTCATTAAAGCGGAGCTCCAGCCGCGATTTTTTTTTTTTTAAAGTCAGCAGCTACTAACAGTGTAGCTGCTGACTTTAAATAAGGACACTTACCTTGTCCTACTTGCCCACGCTGATGGGCCCCCCGATGCCGGTCCCACGATCGCTCCGGGTCCCGCGCCGCCATTCACACTATGGGAAACAGGCAGTGAAGCCGTACGGCTTTACTGCCCATTTCCTACTGCGCCTGCGCGAGTCTCACGCTGGCTTGTGAATGGGCGCGCTGCTCTCTGAGAACACACACAGTTCCCAGAAAGCAGCGCGCCCCTTTAACAAGCAGAAGGACAAGAAGAAAAGGCACCGCGGAGTGGAAGAGGCAGATTACGGACTTCCGCATAGCAATAGGTATTTCGGGTGAGTATTTTTATTTTATTTTTTCAGGTTTTTTTTTTTGTTTTTTTTTTTAACAACATGGGAAAATGTTGTTTTCCTGGGTGGAGCCCCGCTTTAAAGTGTATTTTTTCCTAAAAAATTGCATTTGAAAAAACACTGCGGCAAATAAGGTGTGGCATAAAATATTGCAATAACCACCATTTTATTCTCTATGATCTCTATATATCATGTTTGGGTGTTCGAAGTAATTTTCTAGCAGAAAATAAGGTTTTTTTTACTTGTAAGCAACAAATGTCAGAAAAGGTTTGGTCTTTAAATGGTTAAACTTCCTTCGTCTACATGGGAGTTCTTTCCTTTGATAAAAGACCGAAAAGATACTTTGTTTATATTTATTTAAGTATTCAAAAACTTGACAGGCTGCCTGGATTTTGTTTTTCCAGCGGTGAGAACTCTCTGCACTTGTGAAGCCCCATACACACAGTCGGACCTTTGCCCGACCAAACTCACATCGGAGTTCCATCGGAGTAAAAGAGAAAATGTTCTCTATCTAAACTCTGACGGAATTCCTCGGAATTTCCAATGGAAATAATCCGATGGGGCATACACAGGGTCGAAATTCTGATCGTGTGTATGGGGCATTAAAGAGAACCGTGACATGCTGTTATGAAGATCGGGAAGGGAAAAAGATTGTGATTTTGAATCTTCACGATTAATCATGCAGCTCTACTAAGTGCTGAAAAATACCTTATGCTAGCACCCCACAATCGTCTCAAAATGCACAAACGTCTAGTAGAAGTCAATGGGAGTGTGCCTAACACTGTGTGTAAAACGTGCATGAATTACGCTGCACCCAAACTACAGTGCCCTAGTGTGAACCCAGCCTTGGACATACCAAAACTAACAGTCCACCCCTTCCAACACTGACAACTCCCCCCCCCTCTACACAACCCCAGGATATGACATGGGGGCATTGAAGTCATGCGACCGCTGGATTAAAAGGAAAAAAAAGGTGGGAGCTGTGGTGGCTCAACGTGATTGGCACTGCGCTGACAAGCCGTTCACCTCTGCAGCCAAGGGTTCGGATCCCGGTCTTGGCTACATGTGAATTGAGTTTGGTGGTCTCAGCCCGGCTCCCGGTGGGTGTGCTATGCAAGGTACGCCTGTGCTTAGTATGCCCACCCCCCCCCCCCCAAAAAAAACACCACACTTGCACGCACACGAAATTGATTTAACACACACGCACTTTGGCCATGAGGTCTCCTAAAATAAAGAGAGGCGAAGGACCTACGGGGCTGGCTGGGTGGGCTAGGCCCCCTCACTCCCTCATAGGGGGAGTCCCTCTGCCCCGTTGGGGTCCCATTGGGCCCCAGTCGGGCTCCCAAGTGGAGCAGGTAGGGCGGGGTGAGTGGGAGGCAATCCCTCACACCCGCCATTGCCACCGGGGGCATGGAGAAGGATGGCGATTGCCTCCGGGGAGAGGGTCTGCCTACTCCCAACTCCTGCAGTCCGGCTCCTCTCTCTTGAGTTCACGCACAAAAATACACTTATAAAAAAATAAAAAACTGCATTACTCTGATTCAAATGAAAAAACCTTCAGTTCTACTTTAAAGGTCGACAAACTTTCCTATTAGACTGCATATATGAAAAGAAATGTGCCCTTCTTTAGTGTATTCCTACATGCTATTTGTTGTAGAAAGGGTTAAGGTATCTGTGAACACACTCTATGCAAAATCTGGTGCCTTTTTTTTCCTTTTTTTTTTTTTATAAGTGTATTTTTGTGTGTGAACTCGAGAGAGAGGAGCCGGACTGCAGGAGTTGGGAGTAGGCAGACCCTCCCCCCGGAGGCAATCGCCATCCTTCTCCATGCCCCCGGTGGCAATGGCTGGTGTGAGGTAAACAAGACAAAAAGAGAGGATAAATCTTCCCAACAGAGGCACAGACAGCAAAAAAACTGACAGGTGTTCTACTTCTTCTCCACTCAATCCAAGACTAAAAATAAAGTGCCTTTTGTTATACTTTAAAGTGGGAGAGATCTCCAGCACAGAGCCTGTTTGACAGCTTCAGCTCTTTTCCTGTAAGTGTGAAGGGGAATATGTCCCTTCCCTCCAATCAGCTCTCAGAGCTCTCCTCACTAAGGCCGCGTACACACGGAGGGACATGTGTACACACCATCGGATGAAAATCCCCTTAGCCAGAGAACGCGGTGATGTGTCGGTGACATTGACGCCGCCATGTCACCAAACGAGTGTACTAACCAGCGGACATATCCGACGGACATGTCTCCGGCGGACAAATTTCAAAGCATGCTTTGAAATTTGTCCGCTGGGAAAACATGTCCGCTAGCCCGTACACACGATCGGATATGTCTGCTGAAACGGTCCGTCGGATCAGTTTCAGCAGATATATTCGATCGCGTGTACGCGGCCTACGTGTAACTTCAGCTCTCCGTCCCCTGCTTTTCAGAGCTGAGACATCCTTCGTAAATTCTGTACTTTGAACGGATGTAGAGAATAGAAGACTGCAAATAAACAGGTACAACTTATGAAGGGGGGATTTGTTTTATCACTCTGTATCACCTGAAGCCAGTCACTTCATTGGGTATATGTAAGTACTTTAAGCATTGTAGGCTGCTGTAAACTTGGAGTAATTCTCACACTTTAAACACAATATCACTGGGCGATTTCCAAGGTTCTTTTCATTCTCATGAACCTAATGGGGGATTGGAGTAAACACATGCTAGGGTGAAGATGACTCCTCATTAACAGTTGAGACACACTTTTGACCGACAGTTATAAATAGATGCACATTCGAGATGCTTGTAAACAAAGTTAGCTTGGCATGTTTTCCGCTTGCACTATTCATAGCAAACACAGGATTGCCCGCGTTGATTTTTATGTTTGAATACAAAAAACATAAATGTTTTAAATACTAATTAAATGAATAGCTGTGAGGTAATGCAGAAAAGCCTGTAGGTTTTAAATCATTGTCAGTGGACAAAAATAAAGAAAGCTATGAACAAAGCCTAAATTGGATTTGTGCCTCGTGAGACACTGAGCAAGTAGTACACAAGGTCCCCCTGTAATATATCTTAGTAAAGCCAAGTAATGAAAAATAACCATATTCTTTACAGTAGACATATCATCTAATAGTAACCCTATTAAAGTCCAAGTCAGTTTTGAATAGAGGGAGGATTATAATCCCTGTCATTTTTATTTTTGTCATTAGTGTCCCATTGGGGATATTACTTCCTGTTCCATAGCCAAAACAGGAAGTGAGAAGCAACGCCTCCAGAGTGTGGGAAACCTCCCCAGAACAGTGTTCCCAATGGAAGATTTCTCCTGTATTCCTGTTCTGGGAACAAGTCAAAATGTGGGTTTTTCTTTTACTTTCACTTACTGTGACAATGATAAACATGACATACAGAGAGGAATTATCTACCTAATGGGAAGACAGTCAGCAATAAAAACCTAAAAGGTGTTCTAAACCCTCTAGGAAAATCGCCTTTAGTTATACTTTAATGTACGATGTCAGGGATGGACTGAGACCAAAATTTGGCCCTGGACTTTATCCAGACCGGCCCACTTTATGTTTGCAAACAAGAACAAAAACAGTATACAAACTATACGGAATTGTGCAAAAAAAACATAAGTAGCATAGCATAAAGGAGTCCTCACTCACCTCTTTTATTATTTCACTTATTCTCCTCTGTATTTTCCTCATTCTTCTCACATCACTGCATGAAGTGGAGGGCGAGCTGCGCAGCCATTACTTTGACAGGCTGTCACTGAAACCGGCCCACTGAGCCATCGGCCCACCGGGAAACTCCCTGTAGTCCCTATGGCCAGTCCATGCCTGTACGATGTTCAAAGTGTTTGAGGTTTTTACTGTTTTTTAAACCCTTGTCTTATAGCAGAAACACAACAGGAAAGGAATAACGATCCCCTTGTAGACAGCTGTTACCAGAACAAGTGCCCCCCATTAGAAGATTTGCCCTCTATTCCTGCTCTAGAGTCCCATGTACAGGTTTGTTCATACTATGTCCATTGAGCTGCATTAATCTGCATAGATCAACACAGAGTCAGGGTCAGATCGCAACAGTGCGTTTATGTTTTCTGCATCAAAAACGCATGTACAGTAGGTTACATGGATTTCAATGACAAAGTTCACACCATTTCAGTGTGTTCCAGTACATTCAGCAAACTGAATATGCTGCATTTTTTTGCAGTGCAATGGAATTCATTACAGAAAAAAATAAAAAACAATGAAACTTAAAAAAATAAAAAAAAAGAGGGTAAAATTTGCATCCTGAACGCATCCAGACTGTGTTTCTGTGTTGTGAACCGGCCCTTACTGCAAGGCCACATAGAAGTCAATGGGGATGATTTACTAAAACTGGAGAGTGCAAAATCTGGTGCAGCTGTAATCGGTAGCCAATCAGCTTCTAACTTCAGCTTGTTTAAATAAGCTTTGACAAAAACCTGGAGCCCTGGTTCACACTGGGCTGCGGGAGTGAAGCCGTGCAAGTTCAGCTGAACTTGCACGATTTCACTCCCGCTGGCAGTCCCGATTTCAGCCGCGAATTAAGAGACATCTGTGCAGGCGCAAAAAGTAGTACAGGAACTACTTTTTGAAATCAGTGCAGCGCCGCAGATGCGGCGTCGCACCAATTAGGACGGTGTCATTGCCGACAATTGCCGGCAAATGCCGCAGATTTGAGATGCGATTTCACATGTGAAATCGACTCTCAAATCGAAGCAAATCATACCCAGTGTGAACCTGGGCGGAAGCTGATTGGTTTCTATGCAGAGATGCACCAGATTTTGCCCTCTCCAGTTTTAGTAAATCAACCCCATAGAATTGTTTTCTAGGTGCTCTGGTCATAACCTACATGTGGGTTAGTATGCGCTGCAAAATAAATGCAGCATACCTGCAAATGCTGAGCAGCTGAACTCACCTGCCACCTCTGCAGCCCGGCACATTGCGGGGCATTAAGTTTAATGAAATGTCATTTTGTGTCATTTCAATAAAGTTAAAAATAAAGAAAATTGAACCAAGACAAACAGAGAAAGTGACAACCGACATCATAATATACTTTATGTGTCATGCTGTCACACCAGCAAATTTGTACCAGGGATGTGCTACATACATGCTTTTGTAGAAGGCTACAATTCATACGTATACAAAAGCAAAGTGTTGCTGCATAACACAAGTACCTATTGTAGAGAACTCAAAATGTTGCAAAAAAACAAACAAAAAAAGTCGCTCAGCAACTAAAACTATTGTTGGAATTACAGAAGCACAGACTTTTCACTTTTTGGCTGTAGTTCAAAAAATGATTTTGCTGCAGTTGCAAATTACTGCTACAAAATCAGTCATGTTATGTCGCATGTATCTTCTCTGTTGCTCTATACATATCCTGCATCATTTTTAGGCCTCATGGACATTTTATTTTTGCTGCACCTAGTGGTGTCTGCCATTTTTTTTTCTGCATGTAAACGCCTCAGTATGTTATCCTATGGGGCTGATTTACTAAAGACAAATATATTGTGCACTGCAAATGCATTTGCTCCATAGCTTAGTAAATGAGGTAAAGCTTCACCTTGCTCAATCACATGCAAAGAAAATAAAAAAAACAACAGTTTTGCTTGCACATGATTGGATGATGGAAATCAGCAGAGTAATGCCGCATACACACGATTGGATCGTCCGATGAAAACGGTCCGATGGTGTGTGAGCCCCATCGTTTTTTTCCCATCAGTGAAAAAACTTAGAACCTGTTTTAAAATGATCTGATGGTTAAAAAAACGATAGAAAAAAACGATCGTCTGTGGGCAAGTTCATCGGTAAAAAAAATCCACGCATGCTCAGAATCAAGTCGACGCATGCTCGGAAGCTTTGAACTTCATTTTTCTCAGCACGTTGTTGTGTTTTATGTCACCACGTTCTGACACGATCGTTTTTTTTAACTGATGGTGTGTAGGCAAGACTGATGATGAAAGTCAGCTTCATCGGATATCTGATGAAAAAATCCATCGTTTTCATCGGATGAACCGATCGTGTGTACGTGGCATTAGACTATTAATAATAAATCATTTTTCTGGCCAATAAAAATAATGAATGCCCAAGTGCTTGACACACCCCAAATGCAAGAGTCAAGTGCTGCCAGGAGGAAAGGTGTCTAGGAGAGATGGCAAAAGGTCCAATGCCAGTGTGCGTGAGGCCTAAGATGCCCCAAAGAACCCAGCTCCTGTCTATCCCTAGTGACAACTACATTAGTCATAGGCTCACTGCCAAGAGGGTGCTCCGGTGTTAAAGGTTAAGGAGTGCACTGCCCAAGTGCCAGTTTGTAATTAAGGGAGAACGCTTGTTCCTGTTATGCTGTAAGTGCACTTTAATAGCTTGCCGACACGCATTGTACATAAACTACAAAAGTGCAGGACAGCTGCTCAGAACCATGTGTATATACGTGATTCTGCATTTCTGGGTAGGGGACGTGCGTGCGTGCACGCACCCGGCTGTACCATGATTCATCTGAGCACATGTCGATCACAGGGTCCCGGCCAGTGATTGACTGCTGCCACCCAGTGATCTGCTCTGAGCTTTACAGAACACAGCTCTGTGAATATACACAACACAGAGCTCTGTTCAGTGACATGGGATCTAGTTGTTTTTTTCAGCAGGGAATGAAACTAACTAGATCGTTGGTAAAAGCAGCAAACCGTACACCCATAAACACTTGTTAGGCATAACATAAACACTTGTTATTTAACCCCTTGATCACCCTATCACATCACCATCGCATCACCAGTGACATAATTACAGTGATCAGTGCTAATAATATGTACTGTCACTGTACTAATGTCACTGGTGATGTCAATGGCAGTAAGTTATTAGTGTCAGACTGCCCATGTTCCATCAGATTAGGCAACCCGTCAGATTTTGTAACGGAAGTGGCATTCAGTCACGGCAATCTTGGTACACCCCGCACTCGGCCACACTAAGCCTACATTCTGAAGTCGCCACGCAGACATTTTTTTACACCCACGAAAATCTTGCATTTCACAATTATTTTTACCACTAAACTGAGCTTATATAGTGACATACAGGGGTTTATTTACTAACGCTAGAGAGTGAAAAATCAGGCTCACTTCTGCATAGAAACCAATGAGCTTCTAACCTCAGCTTGTTTAATTCAGCTTTTGGCAATAAAACCTGGATGCTAATTGGTTTCTATCCAGAAGTAAGCCTGATTTTGCACTCTCCAGCTTGAGTAAATAAATCTCCCAGTATTTTAAAATCCATGACACTGTTTAGATGTTGAATTTTAAAAGCAGTGTCAAGCCTGCTGATCTCACACGTTTGTTAATCTAAAAAAAAGACTGCTTTAAAAATTTAACATCAAAACAGTGTCACAGACTTCTAAATCCTGTATTTGACAATATAAGCTCAGTTTAGTGGTAAAAATAAGTGTGAAATGCAAGACTTCAGTGGGTGTAAAAAGATGTCCGCTTGGCGACTTCAGACTGTAGGCTTACTGCGGCTGAGTGCGGGGTGTACCAAGATGGCCGTGACGGAACTTAATTTCCATTACAAGACTGACAGAACACACGCCGTAACGCTATAAGTAGCCGATTGCTGCCATTGCTAGTGTAAAAAAAAATAATAACTCCAATTTCCTATTCATATCCCCTAGTTTGAAAATGCTAGAACTTTCACACAAACCAATCAATATACACTTATTGGGATTTTTTTTTACCAAAGACATGAAGCGGAATATATTTTGGCCAAAATGTATTAAGAGATTAGATTGTTTACATTTTTTATAGGAAATGTATTACAGTACAAAGTAAAAAAAATATATATATTTTTTTTCAAAATTGTTGGCCTTTTTTCATTTATAAAATAAAAAAACGCAGAGGTGGATCAAATTCCACCAAAAAAAAGCTCTATTTGTGTGGAAAAAAAATTATCAAAAATTTCATTTGGGTACAGCGTTGCATGACCACAAAATTATCAGTTAACCACTTAGGCCGCGTACACACGATCAGACATGTCCGACGGACCGTTTTCATCGGACCACACTGAAGTGGTCTGTTGATCTGATGTGCGTACACACCATCGGACGAAAATCCCTTCGGACCAGAACGCGGTGACGTAGAACACAACGACGTGATGAAAAAACAAAGTTCAATGCTTCCAAGAATGCGTCGACTTGATTCTGAGCATGCGCGGTATTTTGGTCCAATGATTTTGTGTACTAACCATCGAAACTGTCCGACGAACAGGTTTACAGTGGACATGTTTCTAAACATGTTTTGAAACTTTTGTCCGCTGGAAAACGGTCCGATCGGCCGTATACACGATCGAACATGTCCGCTGAAACTGGTCTGCGGACCAGTTTCAGCGGACATGTTCGATCATGTGTACGCGGCCTTAAGATCCGGACCTTTAGGCAGCTAAAGGACCCAGCCAGGTTTTGCGATTCGGCACTGCGTCGCTTTCACAGACAATTGCGTGGTCGTGCGACGTGGCTCCCAAACAAAATTGCCATCCTTTTTTTCCCACAAATAGAGCTTTCTTTTGGTGGTATTTATGTGGTTTTTATTTTGCCCCCAAAAATATATAAAAAAACATTTTTTTCCTCAGTTTAGGCCAATACGTATTCTTCTACCTATTTTTGGTAAAAAAATCGCAATAAGCGTTTATCGGTTGGTTTGCGCAAAATGTATAGCGTTTACAAAATAGGGGATAGTTTTATTGCATTTTTATAATTTTTATTTTTTTACTACTAATGGCAGCGATCAGCGATTTTTTTTGTGACTGCGACATTATGGTGGACACTTCGGACAATTTTGACACATTTTTGGGACCATTGTAATTTTCACAGCAAAAAATGCATTTAAAATGCATTGTTTATTGTGAAAATTACAGTGCAGTTTTGGAGTTAACCACAAGGGGGCGCTGAAGGGATTATGTGTGACCTCATTTGTTTTACTAACTGTAGGGGGGTGTGGCTGTAGGTGTGACATCATTGATAGGGATTCCCTATGTAAGGAAACACACGATCGATGCGGGCGCCACAGTGAAGAACAGGGAAGCTGTGTTTACACGCGGCTCTCCCCGTTCTTCAGCTCTGGGGAACGATTGCCAGACTCCAGTGGCGATCGGGTCTGCGAGTCCCGCGGTCCCGGAGCTTCGGACCGGGTCGCGTGCACGCGCTCGCAGTGCGCGTACGTGACCCCATGGCTGGGCTTAAAGGGTCACGTACAGATACGTGGATGTGCCCAGCCGTGCCATTCTGCCGACGTATATCGGCGTGAAGGGGTCCTTAAGGGGTTAAAGTAGCGCAGTGCCGCTTAGCAAATAATGGCCTGGTCATAAAGGGGGTAAAACCTTTCAGAACTAAAGTGGTTAAGCAGAACTAAATCCATTAATGTAACAAAACAAAAAAACAGTTATATTGCTGGAATGCCAGTATTGCTAACTGTCACATTTGTTTGTGCTCTCTACCAAACTCTCAAATTCATCAAATGGCTTGAGTCATAACTGATCACATGTGCAGCACCATGGCAGTTTAAGGTCAAATGGAAGCCAAGATGGCAGCTTCCTTGGCTGAAAAGGATAGGAGGGTTTAGTTCCGCCTTAACAGTCAAGGTGTCCCAGGTGCCAGGACAGGGCAGATCTTTCAGAATGAAAGTTTTCTGGTGAGGCTGGAGAGTAGCAGAGACTGGCCTTCACGTATGTCATGTAAGCTAGGCTTGATTTTTCTAAGCTGGACAACGTTCTTTTTATTACTGAGGCCCCTTGACAGCAGAGTACATATTTTAAAAGGTGATTTTTTAAAGTAGAACTAGACGCATAGATTAAACTGTTTCCCAAAACTGTTACACTGAAGGCACGCCGTGATTGACAACTGTCACAGTTGCTTGTGCCCTCAACCGAACTGACGAGTCATCAAATGGCTGGTGTCATAACTGATCACATGTGTAGCACCATGACAACTGTAGATTAAACAGAGGCTCAGATGGCAGCTTTCTTGGCTGTAAAGGAGAGGAGAGCTTAGTTCCGCTTCAAGTCTAAAACACTTCTGCGGCTGCCTCTGCCCAAACATCACCCTTCAGCAGAGGTCTTAGGTCATTTGGTGGATTTCAAGCGGCATTGCAAAGTGCAACAAAATGAGTGACCCATGGCAAACAGATTTCATGGTAAATTAGTTAAGGGCAGTCAGAACAGGGAAAGATGAATGTTTGATTGGCTGCTGTGAGTTTCTCACTATTCTCATTGCACTTTGACATACTAAATACATATTTCAGCAACTCTCAGCAACTCCAAGAAAAGGAAAGCCACATCCCAGAAGCAAGGCAAAAATGATATGCTGTGCCTTTCAGGGTTTTGTCTTGTTAATGTATAAGTTAAAGTATATTTATTCTTCTTAAACTGGACTGATCACTGTTGTGCTCTTTACCAACGCATCTGTATTGTACCACGCTTGTGCCAACGCATCTGTATTGTACCACGCACTACGCTGCGTTGTGTTACATGAGATAGCCCATTCATGCTTTCTGGTGCACTTTGGTGCATTAGACAGCCCATTGGAATGAACAGGCTTCAGTAACAAAATGCACATTAACACTTGGCATATAATGTGCAAGTAGACTTATATAATGACAGGTAGACTTGGTTAAGCCCCCATTTCACAATTTAGGAGACAACAGTTTTAGTGTCATGTTCAGCACTAGGTAATGAGGAATTATCCCGACGTGACAGATGTGTTCTGGAGCTGTCAGCTATAATGAATGAATGAATGAATGAAAACTTGTATAGCGCGGCACATGCGAACTGAATCGCCTCTGGGCGCTTGTTGTTCCTGTCTCCTTTGATATCAAAAGAGAAAAGTCTTGACCTTTTTCCTAAATGCTAGGTGGTTCTCCTCCAACCGAATGCTGGTTGGTAAAGCGTTCCATAGTTTGGGACCTTGGATCGCGAATCTCCTTTCTCCCTTGGACTTGAAGTTGGCTTTCGGAACCTGGAGCAGGTTCTGATTCGTGGATCGCAAAACGCGATTGGGATTATGCGCTTTTATTATTTCGCATAAATAAAGGGGGGCATTCCCATGGACACATCTATGTGTAAGACAGAGAGCTTTAAAAGCGATTCTGTCTTTGACTGGCAGCCAATGAAGTGCTCTCAGTGAAGGTGAGATGGATTCCCAGGGTTTTTTCCCAGTCACCAGTCTATAAAAAAGAGATATCAATGCAGGGTGACTCTTTGAGTATGCAGAGCATGTATTTTTGTATTTCAGATATACTTGTCAGTAGGAGAAACATGTGGAATGTGTTAAGTATGTTGTTAGCAGATGTAACAGGGTAGCTCCCAAATGTCATTGTGTGAAGGCAAGTTAATGTGCTTCTATGGGAGTTCTCAACACTGAGAAACGGTACACATACTGTACACATACTGCTACAAATACCGGCATAACCTTGAAGCTATTCTTTATATTTTACCATTTTTTTAGTCCAGACAAGGCAATATACTGGTACACCTGCAACAATAAAATGGGGAAATGCTAAAGCAGCCTTTCACAAATTTTTTACCCCAGAGGAACCCTGAAAATTTATTTTGGCTCTCAGGAAACCCCTGATAAAACTAATTCAGTAGAGGTCAAGTATAAGGCTGGCCGAAGGTTAGCCTGGATTTGTAGGCGGAGTCTGCTGAGTATTTAATCTCCCTCCCCTGTTTGGTCCAGTGTTGGCGCCATTCAGGCCTTGGTTGTTAGGGTCATCACAGTTCGTACTCGAAGACACTGACTACAATGTAAACAATGCCCCTGATAGGGAAACACTAGAACTCAAGGGGTTTCAGTACTGTTGACTGCTGAAGCCATGAAGCCAAATAAAACATATATATATATATATATATATATATATATATATATATATATATATATATATATATACAGGGCTTTTTTTCTGGGGGAACTTGGTGGAACTCAGTTCCACCACCTTTGGCTCAGACCCTTTGGTGCCCGCTCACCACAATCACTTGTGAACACAGAAGTCTGGTTTCTGTGTTTACAAGTGACTGCTTTGTAACCCCCTGAACTCTGCACACTGTATGTAATGCAATTCTGGTATTTAATGCCCCTTTAAGACCCTTCTACTGTTTGTAAAATCTAAACGGGTTATGGTTGAGTTCCTGCACCTATTTTCTGAGAAAAAAAGCTCTGTATATATATATATATATATATATATATATATATATATATATATATATATGAATATATACATGCATGTAATTGTAAGCTACAGGCCAGGAGAGCAAGTATAACCACAGTACATGTTCATTTAAAAAATAATTGCTGTTTAGCTAGGGCCTTGGGATACAATGTATATATTCTTAAGGGGGTGGCACCTACCTAGCTAAATTCTTTTAAACTCCCATTTGACTCTTTGGTGACATTCATTGATATGCATTTTGTCTTTTTATATGCACATGTCAATTACAAGGTTCTCTGGGATAAGCACCTTCACAGCTGGAGGTGTAAATGGAATTTGAACACAACCAAGACAGCTGTTATGCAATATGATTTCTAATTAAATATACACCCAATATATATACCTAATCCTAAATAAATGTTTGATGAATAAAATGGCTATTCCAATTACCCTATCAATCCCATCTCCTGGCAAAATTTCAAATTGGCCACACAACTAACAAAACATAACAGCGCTATAACAAACAATTCATACACTGTTTGTGAACAATTGGGTTCTTGACTATTCAGGGTAGAGATTCCATTGCTGAAAGTTACAGCTGTGTAGGGCCTAACTAGACGTGAATATTAGAAGTAGTGATATTGGGAAAATGGGACAAACTAAGTCTTATAACGCATACAAAAACATAAATGGCATTTCAAAGAAAGGCAGATAAAATTACAATTCCTATCAATCCCTTCTAAATTCTGATATCTCCCTCTAACTGCCTAATCTTAGATTAAGTATTTATTTTTATAGTTTATATTTCTCCAAATTTATGTACCCAATTTACTTCTGCAGAAAAATCTGATTTTGCTTTGTCAAGGCTAAAAAATACAAAAATATCTAAAAATGATGCGTTAGTCTAACAGTGTATAAACGCCAAGGCCGGGATTCAAAAAGCTTTTACCACGGTGTATCTCCAGATCCACCGCCGTAATTTTAAATCTGCGCCGTCACATCTTCACGGCGATTCAGAAAGGCAGTTGCGCCTGAATTTTTCCAAGATATGACCCACGTAAGTCTCTTACGCTGTCGTATATTGGGTGCATATTTACGCTGGCAGCTAGGGGCGCTTCCATAGATTTACACATTGAATATGCAAATGAGCTAGATACGCCGATTTACGTAAGGCGTACGACCGACGTAAAGTTTCCCCTGCTATATGAGGCGTAGCCAATGTTAAGTATAGACGTCGGAACAGCCATCGAATTTTACGTTGTTTACGTCGTTTGCGTAAGTCGTACGCGAATAGGGCTGTGCATAAGTTACGTTCACGTCGTAGGCAGTGTTCGGCGTATCTTAGGCATTCTATCCGACGTGATTCTGAGCATGCGCACTGGGTTACGTCCACGGACGGCGCATGTGCCGTTCGTTCGGCCATGAATCTACATGGGGTCACACTTCATTATCATACAACACGCCCCCTACCTGCCTACTTTGAAATACGCGGGCTTACGCCGGCCTATTTACGCTACGCCGCTGTAACTTAGGGCGCAAGTTGTTTCTGAATACGGTACTCGCCTCTCTAAGTTACGGCGGCGTAGCGCATATGAGATGCGCTACGCCCACCGAAAGATACGCCAGTCTTTCTGAATCCCGGCCCAAGTCTTTCGTTGATTCCTCTGATGTAACTTTGACAGCTAGTCCTCCATAAGACTCCACTGCAACACCTAAGAATGCATACAATGTTCATACATAATATTATTTTCTTCAGGTTACAATGCCATCCTTACAGATAGCTAAAAAGATCATTGGTGTCTTGTAGCTGGCTCTGCCAAAAGACATTGACCCTAGCATTATACAGGCATCATCAAATTGGGGATCAATTAGCCACAGCTCAAGAAACCCCTAGAAACCTTTGCAGGAACCCTAGGATTCCAATGGGCATAATTACATTGGGACTTTATGAGCGAACAGACAGAAATCATGTATCATAAAATATCATTTATTTAGAAACAATTTGTATTTCTTTCTATTTATTTCTAAATAAATGATATTTTATGATACATGATTTCTGTCTGTTCACCCATAAAGTCCCAATGTACCGGGGGGTACTTATGCCTTTTTTTTTGTGTTTTTCCTAAATGTCTGGGATGTTGGCAACTCTCTAGTGAGAATATCAAATTTTTCCTTGTGGTTCACCATTTATACTAGGATTCCAATTAATTCTGGTTGAGAATAGATTCTCTACAACAGGGGTCTTCAAACTTTCTAAACAAAGGCTTTAGGCTTTAGGCTTTAGTTGGTCTGGCCAGTGGAAGTATAAATTGCCCCAGCATCAGTGGGAATAAACATTGCCCCGTCATTGGTTTTAGTAAGAGAAATAGTGCCTCATCAATGGTGTCAGCTGGAGGAAAAGTGTCTCAAAGGCCAGATAAACACAAGCAAAGGGGTGCATCTGGCCCCCAGACCACAGTTTGGAGACCACTGCTCTGCGGAATAAAAATGTAGGAATAAGAAATAAAACCCATTTCAAAAGATAGTTCCTTTCTAAGACAAATATTGAAAAATAACAGCTGGAAACCAAATAGGTTGCTTCAAACAACATCTTCACATGCTAGACCCTGCTGTCCATTGGGAACTGAGATCAAATCTCTACACCAGTGATCGATAGCCAAGAGACACAATCATAAATAACAAGTGAGCCACAATTAGGCTGCCCATAGACAGCTCAAATTTTGGGGCATTCCCACTGAACTGGCTGAAATCTGAGTTGAGTGTGTGGCCCTGCGAGCACCACCTGGCTAGCAAATAATAGACCTAAAGAGGAGCTGTAGGTATGACTAACTTTTACATAGATACATAGATACATCCATCCAGCTTGGACTAATGAAACAGTATATACCATACCTGGCCAATGCCCCAGGAGGCCGCACAGCTACTCCAGGGTTCTCCACTTGCTTCAAGGTCCTGTGCCGAGTGGCTGCCCTGCTGTATTCTGAACACAGGAGGTTGACTGCTCAGCACAGGCACCATTTACAGAATGCTCTGCATCCTATCAGATGCAGTCACTGTTTGGCAGAACCATTGAATTCAGGTACCTGCAGACACTGAGACTGAATACTGAATACGATAGTCATTACTGGTGATACCTCTGTCCATGCTATTAGCATAGATGGGAAAGTAGATTGATTTTCTCTCATTCAGTTCATAGGCTCAATGAGAGGAAATCGAGCAGGTTATGGCCAGCCTTGCATTAAATTGGTAGTAAACCTCTGATACAAAATAATGTGGGGTTATTTATCAAAACTGGAGCAGGCATATGAGATATGTTTTTGCCTGTGGTGCACTACCTTCTGTTCTTTTGAACATGTAAAAATAAGAATTTAAAAATAGATAAATAAATAAAAAGTAGAGCAGGCAAAATGTAGTACAGGTGGCAACCAATTAGCTTCTGTCTTTAATTGTCAATGCCTATAGCAGGCCATACACTGGTAGATTTTCGAACAAATGTGCTGTGCTGTGCATAGCCTGTGCAGAGAGCGAAGCTGTGGGAGGGACCCAGCAGGCCCCGCCCACTACAGGCCGCCTGCAGAAAACTACCGGAGTCCAGTCAACATGTCAAAGTTGAGAGACTAACAGATTCAGGTCTTTATTACAATAAGCCCTTGAACAGAGGGAACGTTTCACACTTGATTACTGCACAGATCTGGAAAAAAATATATACAAAGCACACCACGATTCAAATAGGAATACACATGACTCTTATATTTAGATAATAACTCCTCTCTCTCTCCAAAACAACAATATTTTCCCTCTCTCTCCACAACAACAATAACAGTGTTTTGGCTGGAGTTAGGTAAATATGTATCTAGTTTCAGGATGTTTATAAAACCAGAAAATATTTCAAATCAAGGTCAGACCACATATCCAACACACAGGCTTTCTGTCCAATAATCCTATAGAAAAAAAGGACAACTGTCATCACATGAACACGTGTCCCTACACCAAAGGGACATAAATATTGAGCATATCAGTTTCAGTACAGGCTTGGAGATGTTTCTGCTCTCTAGCTCCATCGTCACCTCCTCCCATGCTCGCTTCCAGGACTTCTCCAGGGCCTCTCCCATCCTCTGGAATCCCCTACCCCAATCTGTCCGACTATCTCCTACTCTGTCCAATTTTAGACGATCTCTGAAAACCCATCTATTCAGAGAAGCCTACCCTACCCCCACCTAACAAATTTACTTTATCTTTTCCATCAGCTTACCCCCCACAGTTATTACCTTTTGTATCTCTTGACCCTCCCTCCTAGATTGTAAGCGCTAATGAACCGGGCCCTCTGATACTCTCCTACTGCACTAAATTGTATTGTAATTGTTGTAAACTTTTGGCGCTATATAAATCCTGTAAAATAATAATAATAACACAAGCAGTAACAGTAGAGTAGTTCCAATTTGGAGATCTATGATATGAAAGTACTCTAATTCAACGTTACAGCACACATCAAATTTCAGTCTGAATGAAAACAAGGCAAGGAGCACATTGCGATTTTAGTATTAGGACTGGACTACTAAAATCACTAGAGATTAATGGCTAGTAGAAGTGATTGATTGCTACACATATGTAACAAATGGCTCCCTATGGGGTGAGG
The DNA here is from genome assembly GCA_029574335.1 of Rana kukunoris. Classification (NCBI taxonomy): domain Eukaryota; kingdom Metazoa; phylum Chordata; class Amphibia; order Anura; family Ranidae; genus Rana; species Rana kukunoris. The sequence goes on along the minus strand of CM056050.1, from coordinate 254,358,685 downwards.
AACGCTAATAGCAAAGAGTCGCAACAAATAACTGCTCATTGCTCCAAATGTGTGCCATTAATCGCTACTACATGCAGCTTGTGTGCCTCACTCTATAAGGAGTCATTTGTACCAAATGTACAGCGATCGATCGTGACTTCTAGTGATTAATCTCTAGTGATTGTGGTAGTGTAATGACACTAATAAAAATAGTCTATATGCTCCTAGCGTTAGACCAGCTAGACTTTTTCATCAAGTATTAGCTGTAATGTCTATTTGCAAAATGCAATCACCTGAATAATGTGTTGTTTTTGATACATTGTATTGTCAGTCTATTAAAAATAGTAATTTAATTCGACACACACACATACAGAAAATCAATTGATTGATCAGAAATTATCTATAAAATTCCACCACAATCTGATCAATTTACCAGCAGCATAATCAAACAAAAACTCACTAAGTTAATCGAACAGAGGGTGTGTGGTCGACGATTCTTCAACTGAATGATATTGATGCATGTGATGGCTATACACGCTTCAGTAAATAATTGTTTTCTTTCCCGATCAATCTTTCTTGAAAAAATAACCAATCTATAGCCGATACCACATTTAATAGATATGACACACACAGGGGAAGTGAATTTAGATTGTTGGAAGATACAATTGTAAGTTTATAATCACACCTGCATTTTCACAATACAATCTCACATTCTCATTACAGTAATAAAAGAAAAAGATTGAATTCATGAACAAAGCATCTCAGTATGGTGATCAATGCAACACGATCGATAATTTTCTGCTTTCACTGTTTTACTCAGTTTAATCAAATCCTAAATTGAGTCTAAAGCCGGCCATAGACAGTTAGAATCCCGCCTGGTTCAGCAGGGACCGTCCAAGATTTGAATCATTAAAGGGCAGGCTGGTTGAACCCAAAAGGATCCATCGATCGATTTGGGTACAGCCAGTATGTCAGATTGTTAGGAAGCATTTATTGCCAGTGGCTATAGCTGCTAGCAAAATCACTGTGAACACAATGGCTCCATGGGAGGGATTCCCTATCAACACTGATTGGTGGTTGCAGGGAGGAAAATCGTATCATCTATGGCCGGCTTAAAGCAATCGGAAGGAAAGTCACGGCTTATTCAATTGTTTCAAATTGCACAAATCAGAGCGTATATATGGCCACCATTAGATTGACTGATCAGCCTCACAATTGGCAGAGCTTTGTATAGTTACTCTTCAGAGAGTCATTGACCCAAATACAGGCTCACTCTGTCTTGCCAAGAAGAAAATCCTGCAGTATTAGCTAAATAGTTAAAGTGTATCTAAACCCAAGAATAAACATTTAATATACTGCAGCTTACCAGTCCAAAGATTGTTTTCAGGCTAAGTACATTCTCTGCAAGTATAGATAAATACCTGCTGATCCCACCACAATCCCAATGTCCTTATAACTTCCTGTGCACTGAACTTTAATATCAAATGATAATTTCAGCCTTCCCAATTGTCTCCTGTAACTACACCTTCTTCGCTGGTATGGAGATGGGGAGAGGGGGTATCAAATCATGAGATAAGACTAGGGTGATAAAACTGTTCCCTATAGATACAGTACAATGTGTGAGCGTTGTTACCTTGAACAAGAAGTGTGCTACTGAAAGGTTTGCCAGGTGGACAAAAGCATGAAAAAAAAAACTACTAATTATAGACCAGTAAACTGCAATATATAGAATTTATTTTCTTGGGTTTATATATAATTTAATGCTGAAGTTTGGGGGCCAATGTAACTAAGTATATATAGTACCATACTTGTGCTATCCAAGTGGATGATGGAAATCACTGTAGTCCAGCTTGGACCAACATACCAACATACTAAGTATGAATGTGCCATACCTGTGGGATCCCCATGGAACTCACTGTAGTCTATCTTGGACCAACATAAGTATGTGGCATGTGGCATCCCTATGAGAATCATTGTAGTCCAGTTTGGGCCAACATAAGAATGTTTGTGCCATACCCGTGGGATGCCCAGGGAAATCACTGTAGCCCAGCTTGGGTCAACATAAGTATGTATGTGCCATACCTGTGTGATCCCCATGGAAATCACTGTAGTAGACTCCACCAATCCAGTGATCTCCACTAGCTTCTGGGTCCTGTGCCGTGCAGTTGCCCTGCTGCTTACTGACCACAAGAGGTCAATTACTTGGTACAGGGGCTATTTGGGGAACACTTTGCATTTATTCAATGAAGTGATCTCTGATTGGATGAGGGGAGATCATGATCTGCCCCTCATCCAATTAGAGAACACTTTACATTCATTGAGAAAATCCAAAGTGTTCCCTAAATAGCGAGTGCGAGTGACCTGTAGTAGTCAGTGAGCAGGACAGAAACTGGAAGCTAGCAGAGATCACTTGAGTAGTGGTATCTACTACAGAGATTTCCATGGGGATCCCACAGGTATGGCACATACATACTTATGTTGGCCCAAGCTGGACTACAGAGATTTCCATGGGGATCCCACAGGTACGTTACATACATATGTTGGCCCAAGCTGGACACAGAGATTTCCATGGGGATCCCACAGGTACGTTGCATACATATGTTGGCCCAAGCTGGACACAGAGATTTCCATGGGGATCCCACAGGTACGTTACATACATATGTTGGCCCAAGCTGGACACAGAGATTTCCATGGGGATCCCACAGGTATGGTACATACATATGTTGGCCCAAGCTGGACACAGAGATTTCCATGGGGATCCCACAGGTATGGTACATACATATGTTGGCCCAAGCTGGACACAGAGATTTCCATGGGGATCCCACAGGTACGTTACATAAATATATTGGCCCAAGCTGGACTACAGAGATTTCCATGGGGATCCCACAGGTACGTTACATACATATGTTGGCCCAAGCTGGACTACAGAGATTTCCATGGGGATCCAACAGGTACGTTAGATACATATGTTGGCCCAAGCTGGACACAGAGATTTCCATGGGGATCCCACAGGTACGTTACATAAATATATTGGCCCAAGCTGGACTACAGAGATTTCCATGGGGATCCCACAGGTACGTTACATACATATGTTGGCCCAAGCTGGACTACAGAGATTTCCATGGGGATCCCACAGGTACGTTACATAAATATATTGGCCCAAGCTGAACACAGAGATTTCCATGGGGATCCCACAGGTACGTTACATACATATGCTGGTACAACCTGAATGTAAAAATAGCCATGTAAACTTCAGCTTTACCCTGGAACGACATGCCACAGAGGATCAGCAATATTATTCCCAAATCACTCAAAGCCGTTGAGGGGGATTTACTAAGACTGGAATAGCTGTGTGTGGCAACCAATCAGCTTCTAGCTTTCATTTCCAAAGCTAAACTGAACAAGCATAAGCTAGAAGCTGATTGTCTGCTATGCCCAGCTGGGTGCTGTGATCAGGCATGCAGCCTCCCAGAAAGTGTCATGCCCCCTAGCAGTCTCTATATATAGCAGGTCTGGACGGGCAGCAATTGTGACACCCAAGCCGCCTTGGCATTCCATCAGCAGAACAGGTGCACCTAGTCCCGGAAAGTTGACGTACCTTTGCCAGCAGGAGGGCATTCTGACTGGCAGCAGCCAGATCCCTCAGACTCGGGGTGCAGGCAGCATGGTGTGGGGGTGCTGTAGTATTCCCTCCGGTGGCAGAGCACCCCGGGCTCCCGCAGTTGTTGCTGTTGTTACTGCTCGCTGTAGGACTCCCGGTGGGGGTGCTCCGAGGTCTCTGCCGTATGCCATCCAGCAGGCGGACCAGTAAGATATTGGCCGGTAAATCATCCACTCCACACTCTACCAGTATGCGGCACTCCGGGCAGCGCAGCTCGTTCCTGGAGCTCACTATACTCTGCAGGCAGCGGCGGCAGAAGGTGTGCTGGCATGGCAGGACCCGGGCAGTGGTGTCCAGTCTCTCCAGACATACCGAGCACTCCAATAAATCCAATAGAGACGACTCATCCATCTCTTCTTCTTCTTCTCTCCTCTCCCTTCTCCTCTCCCGTCTCCTCTCCTCCTCCTCCCCTTTAGATGATTTCTGTGGTCCTTTAGAGGTGCACAACCAGGACGCCCCGAGGAGCATCTAGAACAGCGGGGTTGGCCAACACAGCCAGCTCAGGGACCTAAACCGGGACCATCACCCTCACCACACCAAAGATCTCCTCTCTACTCACAGCCCAACTTGGCTCCTCTCCCCAACACCACGACCACCAGGCAACTTCATCGAGTCCAAGTTCACAAGACAGCTGGCATCACCATGCCACTCTATAGGGGATACCATGGAGACTCCTTCTGGGAGGAAGGATGGATGGATGGATGGATCACCAGCATACAGGGGCTGACCATAGAGAGACAAGCAACGCCTGGGAGTCTTCTGACCTGTCCCTCACCCCTCTACTGCTAGAGCAGTCTGCTGTGTGCATGGCTGATCCATAGTGGGCTGTGTAACCCGATCACACTACTCACCCTCCCTGGGAAAGAGAGAGAGGGAGGAGCAGGGTGTCACTCCTCTCCACTCTTTTGTCACTCCTCTCCTCTCCTCTCCTCTCCACTCTACTCTTCTGTCACCCCTCTACTGCTACAGCAGTCTGCTGTGTCCATGGCTGATCCATAGTGGGCTGTGTAACCCGAACACACTACTCACCCTCCCTGGGAAAGAGAGAGAGGAGGAGGAGGAGCAGGTTGTCACTCCTCTCCACTCTCACTCCTCTCCTTTCCACTATCCTGTCACTCCTCTCCTCTCCACTCTTCTGTCACCCCTCTCCTCTCCACTCCTCTCCACTCTTCTGTCACTCCTCTCTTCTGTCACTCCTCTCCACTCCTCTGTCACTCCTCTCCTCTCTTCTGTCACTCCTCTCCATAGTGAGCTGTGTAACCTGATCACACTGCTCACCCTCCCTGGGAGAGAGAGAAAGGAGGACACTCCTCTCCTCTCCACTATCCTGTCACTCCTCTCCTCTCCACTCTTCTGTCACTCCTCTCCTCTCCACTCCTCTGTCACTCCTCTCCACTCTTCTGTCACTCCTCTCTTCTGTCACTCCTCTCCTCTCCACTCCTCTGTCACTCCTCTCCATAGTGAGCTGTGTAACCTGATCACACTGCTCACCCTCCCTGGGAGAGAGAGGAGGAGGAGGAGCAGCAGTGTGTCACTCCTCTTGACTCTTCTGTCACTCCTCTCTTTCCACTCTTCTGTCATTCCTCTCCCCTCCACTCCTCTGTCACTCCTCTCCAATCCTCTGTCACTCCTCTTCTCTGCACTCCTCTCCTCTCCTCTCCACTCTTCTGTCACTCCTCTCCCCTCCACTCCTCTGTCATTCCTCTCCTCTACACTCCTCTCCTCTCCACTTCTCTCTCATTCCTCTCCTCTTCACTGCTCTGTCACACTTCTCCCCTCCAGTCCTCTGTCACTCCTCGCGTTCCACTCTTCTGTCACTCCTCTCCTCTGTCAATCCTCTTCCCTCCACTCTTCTATCACTCCTCTCCTTCCACTCTTCTGTCACTCCTCTCCACTCCTCTGTTACTTCTCTCCCCTCCACTCCTGTGTCACTCCACCCTCCTTTTCTGTCACCCTTCAGCTTTTCTGTCACTCCTCTCCACTCCTCTGTCACTCCTTCTCTCCCCTCCACTCCTCTGTCACTCCTCTCTTTCCAGTCTTTGATTACTCCTCTCCTTCCACTCTTCTGTCACTTTTCTGTCTGTCACTCCTCTCCACTCCTCTGTCACTCCTCTCCTCTCTGCTATCACTCATATCCTTCCACTCTTCTGTCACTCCACTTCCCTCCACTCCTCTGTTACTCCTCTCCTTCCACTTTTCTGTCACTCCTCTCCTTCCACTCTTCTGTTACTTCTTTCCCCGATACTTCTCTTCTCTTGTTATTTTCTCATCCAGTCTTCTATCCACTACGTCTTTTCTGTTAGACTTTTCTCTTCCAGTCTTCCGTCAGTCCTCTCTGCTACTTCTCTTCATTTATTGCTCTCCCCTGCACTCTTCTGTCACTCCTCTCCTTTCTACTTCTCTTCTCTTGGTCCTCTCCCTACTTCTGTCAGTCCTCTCCTCTCCACTCTTCTGTCACTCCTCCCCCTCCAGGTCTTCTGCCAGTCCTCTCCCCTCTGCTTCTCTTCTGTTAGACTTTTCTTTTCCAGTCTTCTGTCAGTCCTGTCTCTGCTACTTCTCTTCTGTCAGTCCTGTCTCTGCTACTTCTCCTCTGTCAGTCCTGTCTCTGCTACTTCTCTTCTGTCAGTGCTGTCTCTGCTACTTCTCTTCTGTCAGTCCTGTCTCTGCTACTTCTCTTCTGTCAGTCCTGTCTCTGCTACTTCTCCTCTGTCAGTCCTGTCTCTGCTACTTCTCCTCTGTCAGTCCTGTCTCTGCTACTTCTCTTCGGTCAGTGCTGTCTCTGCTACTTCTCTTCTGTCAGTCCTGTCTCTGCTACTTCTCTTCTGTCAGTCCTGTCTCTGCTACTTCTCCTCTGTCAGTGCTGTCTCTGCTACTTCTCTTCTGTCAGTGCTGTCTCTGCTACTTCTCTTCTGTCAGTCCTGTCTCTGCTACTTCTCTTCTGTCAGTCCTGTCTCTGCTACTTCTCCTCTGTCAGTCCTGTCTCTGCTACTTCTCCTCTGTCAGTCCTGTCTCTGCTACTTCTCTTCGGTCAGTGCTGTCTCTGCTACTTCTCTTCTGTCAGTCCTGTCTCTGCTACTTCTCTTCTGTCAGTCCTGTCTCTGCTACTTCTCCTCTGTCAGTCCTGTCTCTGCTACTTCTCCTCTGTCATTCCTGTCTCTGCTACTTCTCTTCTGTCAGTCCTGTCTCTGCTACTTCTCCTCTGTCAGTCCTGTCTCTGCTACTTCTCTTCTGTCAGTCCTGTCTCTGCTACTTCTCTTCTGTTAATCATGTCTCTGCTACTTCTCTTCTGTCAGTGCTGTCTCTGCTACTTCTCTTCTGTCAGTCCTGTCTCTGCTACTTCTCTTCTGTCAGTCCTGTCTCTGCTACTTCTCCTCTGTCAGTCCTGTCTCTGCTACTTCCCCTCTGTCAGTCCTGTCTCTGCTACTTCTCTTCTGTCAGTCCTGTCTCTGCTACTTCTCCTCTGTCAGTCCTGTCTCTGCTACTTCTCCTCTGTCAGTCCTGTCTCTGCTACTTCCCCTCTGTCAGTCCTGTCTCTGCTACTTCTCTTCTGTCAGTCCTGTCTCTGCTACTTCTCCTCTGTCAGTCCTGTCTCTGCTACTTCTCTTCTGTTAATCCTGTCTCTGCTACTTCTCTTCTGTCAATCCTCTCTTCCTCCAGGATGCATCTGCATCTCTTCTGTCGATCCTCTCCCTTTCATTTCTCTTCTGTCTTCCCTCTGCTTTTCTTCTGTTAATTTCCTTTCTACTGCCCTTCTGTCATTCCTTTCCTTTCTACTTCTCTTCTGTGAGTCCTCTCCCCTCTTTATCTCTTCTGTCACTCCTTTCTCCTCTGCTTTTCTTCTGTCATTCCTTTCCTCGCTACTTCTCTTCTGTCAGTTCTCTCCCCTCTACCTCTTTTCTGTCATTCCTTTCTCTACTTCTCTTCTGTCAGTCCTTTCTCCTCTACTTTTCTCTGGTCATTCTACCCCTCTACTTCTCTTCTATCAGTCCACCACTCTACTTCTCTTCTGTCAGTCCACCACTCCTCCTCTCCCCTCCACTCCTCTGTCACTCCTCTCTTTCCAGTCTTTGATTACTCCTCTCCTTCCACTCTTCTGTCACTTTTCTGTCTGTCACTCCTCTCCACTCCTCTGTCACTCCTCTCCTCTCTGCTATCACTCATATCCTTCCACAATTCTGTCACTCCACTTCCCTCCACTCCTCTGTTACTCCTCTCCTTCCACTTTTCTGTCACTCCTCTCCTTCCACTCTTCTGTTACTTCTTTCCCCGATACTTCTCTTCTCTTGTTATTTTCTCATCCAGTCTTCTATCCACTACGTCTTTTCTGTTAGTCTTTTCTCTTCCAGTCTTCCGTCAGTCCTCTCTGCTACTTCTCTTCATTTATTGCTCTCCCCTGCACTCTTCTGTCACTCCTCTCCTTTCTACTTCTCTTCTCTTGGTCCTCTCCCTACTTCTGTCAGTCCTCTCCTCTCCACTCTTCTGTCACTCCTCCCCCCTCCAGGTCTTCTGCCAGTCCTCTCCCCTCTGCTTCTCTTCTGTTAGACTTTTCTTTTCCAGTCTTCTGTCAGTCCTGTCTCTGCTACTTCTCTTCTGTCAGTCCTGTCTCTGCTACTTCTCCTCTGTCAGTCCTGTCTCTGCTACTTCTCTTCTGTCAGTGCTGTCTCTGCTACTTCTCTTCTGTCAGTCCTGTCTCTGCTACTTCTCTTCATTTATTGCTCTCCCCTGCACTCTTCTGTCACTCCTCTCCTTTCTACTTCTCTTCTCTTGGTCCTCTCCCTACTTCTGTCAGTCCTCTCCTCTCCACTCTTCTGTCACTCCTCCCCCCTCCAGGTCTTCTGCCAGTCCTCTCCCCTCTGCTTCTCTTCTGTTAGACTTTTCTTTTCCAGTCTTCTGTCAGTCCTGTCTCTGCTACTTCTCTTCTGTCAGTCCAGTCTCTGCTACTTCTCCTCTGTCAGTCCTGTCTCTGCTACTTCTCTTCTGTCAGTGCTGTCTCTGCTACTTCTCTTCTGTCAGTCCTGTCTCTGCTACTTCTCTTCTGTCAGTCCTGTCTCTGCTACTTCTCCTCTGTCAGTCCTGTCTCTGCTACTTCTCCTCTGTCAGTCCTGTCTCTGCTACTTCTCTTCGGTCAGTGCTGTCTCTGCTACTTCTCTTCTGTCAGTCCTGTCTCTGCTACTTCTCTTCTGTCAGTCCTGTCTCTGCTACTTCTCCTCTGTCAGTCCTGTCTCTGCTACTTCTCCTCTGTCATTCCTGTCTCTGCTACTTCTCTTCTGTCAGTCCTGTCTCTGCTACTTCTCCTCTGTCAGTCCTGTCTCTGCTACTTCTCTTCTGTCAGTCCTGTCTCTGCTACTTCTCTTCTGTTAATCATGTCTCTGCTACTTCTCTTCTGTCAGTGCTGTCTCTGCTACTTCTCTTCTGTCAGTCCTGTCTCTGCTACTTCTCTTCTGTCAGTCCTGTCTCTGCTACTTCTCCTCTGTCAGTCCTGTCTCTGCTACTTCCCCTCTGTCAGTCCTGTCTCTGCTACTTCTCTTCTGTCAGTCCTGTCTCTGCTACTTCTCCTCTGTCAGTCCTGTCTCTGCTACTTCTCCTCTGTCAGTCCTGTCTCTGCTACTTCCCCTCTGTCAGTCCTGTCTCTGCTACTTCTCTTCTGTCAGTCCTGTCTCTGCTACTTCTCCTCTGTCAGTCCTGTCTCTGCTACTTCTCTTCTGTTAATCCTGTCTCTGCTACTTCTCTTCTGTCAATCCTCTCTTCCTCCAGGATGCATCTGCATCTCTTCTGTCGATCCTCTCCCTTTCATTTCTCTTCTGTCTTCCCTCTGCTTTTCTTCTGTTAATTTCCTTTCTACTGCCCTTCTGTCATTCCTTTCCTTTCTACTTCTCTTCTGTGAGTCCTCTCCCCTCTTTATCTCTTCTGTCACTCCTTTCTCCTCTGCTTTTCTTCTGTCATTCCTTTCCTCGCTACTTCTCTTCTGTCAGTTCTCTCCCCTCTATCTCTTTTCTGTCATTCCTTTCTCTACTTCTCTTCTGTCAGTCCTTTCTCCTCTACTTTTCTCTGGTCATTCTACCCCTCTACTTCTCTTCTATCAGTCCACCACTCTACTTCTCTTCTGTCAGTCCACCACTCTACTTCTCATCTGTCAGTCCTCTCTCTACTTCTCTTCCGTCAGTCCTTCCTCCTCTACTTCTGTTCTGTCAGTCCTCCCACTCTACTTCTCATCTGTCAGTCCTCTCTCTACTTCTCTTCCGTCAGTCCTTCCTCCTCTACTTCTGTTCTGTCAGTCCTCCCCCTCTACTTCTCTTTTGTCAGTCCTCCCCCTCCACTTCTTTCCTGTCAGTCCTCTCTCCTCTACTTCTCTCCTGTCAGTCCGACCCCCTTTAATTCTCTACTTTAAGTCCTCTCTCCTCTACTTCTCTCCTGTCAGTCCTCCCCCTCTAATTCTCTTCTGTTAGTCCTTTCTCCTCTACTACCTCTCTTGTCAGTCCATCCCTCTACTTCTCTCCTGTCAGTCCTCTCTCCTCTACTTCTCTTCTGTCAGTCTGCCCCCTCTACTTCTCTTCTGTCAGTCCTTTCTCCTCTACTTCTCTCCTGTCAGTCCTTTCTCCTCTACTTCTCTCCTGTCAGTCCTTTCTCCTCTACTTCTCTCCTGTCAGTCCTTTCTCCTCTACTTCTCTCCTGTCAGGCTGCCCCCTTTAATTCTCTACTTTAAGTCCTCTCTCCTCTACTTCTTTCCTGTCAGTCCTCCCCCTCTACTTCTCTTCTGTCAGTCCTTTCTCCTCTACTACCTCTCTTGTCAGCCCATCCCTCTACTTCTCTCCTGTCAGTTCTCTCTCTCCTCTTTCTAGTCGAGGGCGCCCCGACTAGAAAAAGGTTGAGAAACACTGGTATAAGATATTTACTAACAGGAAAAAATGTTTTACTATGCAAAGTTAAAACAACAAGGGCAGAGGATTTAATAGATGGAAAGATGAAAAAAAGAATTTCCGCTTTAAATTGAATGACAAATAACTACTGAGTGCTACTCTTCTGTCAGTCCTCTTCCCTTTACTTCTCTTCTGTAAGTCCTCTTCCCTTTACTACTCTTCTGTCAGTCCTCTTCCCTTTACTTCTCTTCTGTAAGTCCTCTTCCCTTTACTACTCTTCTGTCAGTCCTCTTCCCTTTACTACTCTTCTGTCAGTCCTCTTCCCTTTACTACTCTTCTGTCAGTCCTCTTCCCTTTACTTCTCTTCTGTCAGTCCTCTTCCCTTTACTACTCTTCTGTCAGTCCTCTTCCCTTTACTTCTCTTCTGTAAGTCCTCTTCCCTTTACTTCTCTTCTGTAAGTCCTCTTCCCTTTACTACTCTTCTGTCAGTCCTCTTTCCTTTTACTTCTCTTCTGTCAGTCCTCTTCCTTTTACTTCTCTTCTGTCAGTCCTCTTTCCTTTTACTTCTCTTCTGTCAGTCCTCTTCCCTTTACTACTCTTCTGTAAGTCCTCTTCCCTTTACTTCTCTTCTGTCAGTCCTCTTCCCTTTACTACTCTTCTGTCAGTCCTCTTCCCTTTACTACTCTTCTGTCAGTCCTCTTCCCTTTACTTCTCTTCTGTAAGTCCTCTTCCCTTTACTACTCTTCTGTCAGTCCTCTTACCTTTACTACTCTTCTGTCAGTCCTCTTCCCTTTACTTCTCTTCTGTAAGTCATCTTCCCTTTACTACTCTTCTGTCAGTCCTCTTCCCTTTACTACTCTTCTGTAAGTCCTCTTCCCTTTACTTCTCTTCTGTCAGTCCTCTTCCCTTTACTTCTCTTCTGTAAGTCCTCTTCCCTTTACTACTCTTCTGTCAGTCCTCTTCCCTTTACTACTCTTCTGTCAGTCCTCTTCCCTTTACTACTCTTCTGTCAGTCCTCTTCCCTTTACTACTCTTCTGTCAGTCCTTCCCCTTTACTTCTCTTCTGTCAGTCCTCTTCCCTTTACTTCTCTTCTGTCAGTCCTCTTCCCTTTACTACTCTTCTGTCAGTCCTCTTCCCTTTACTACTCTTCTGTAAGTCCTCTTCCCTTTACTACTCTTCTGTCAGTCCTCTTCCCTTTACTACTCTTCTGTAAGTCCTCTTCCCTTAACTACTCTTCTGTCAGTCCTCTTCCCTTTACTACTCTTCTGTAAGTCCTCTTCCCTTAACTACTTTTCTGTCAGTCCTCTTCCCTTTACTACTCTTTTGTCAGTCCTCTTCCCTTTACTTCTCTTCTGTAAGTCCTCTTCCCTTTACTACTCTTCTGTCTGTCCTCTTTCCTTTACTACTCTTCTGTCAGTCCTCTTCCCTTTACTACTCTTCTGTCAGTCCTCTTCCCTTTACTACTCTTCTGTAAGTCCTCCTCCCCTCTACTTCTCTTCTGTTATTCCTCGCCCCTCTACTTTTCATTTGATAATCCTCTCCTCTCTACTTCTCTTCTGCCAATCCTCTCTCTGCTACTTTTCTTTTTAGTCCTCTCCCCATTACTTCTCTTCTGTTGGCCCGCTCCCTTCTGTTTATCATCTGTCAGTCCTCTTCCTTCCATTTCCAGTGGCGGCGTGCATGCTCACAGCCTTCGACGTATCTATCTACACTGCCAGATGTTTCTTCTCTGGACACCACAGAGAATTAATGAAGGAGCACATTAGCAGCATGAAGATGAGCTTAGGGATTAATTAGCAAAAGTTATGAAACCGTACCCAAACTTTTACTGTAGTCTAAACATCATGTATTATTACCGCAGTCTACATGATACAAATATATCTGTATTTCATCCTTTAGGGCAGGTTAAGAAGCCAATAGAGGGTAGGATTGAATAATCACTTACAACTCCAAACTAAAAGCTAAACTCCAAGCAAAAGGTTGTTTATTTAACCACTTCCATACAGGACATTTTTCACCCCCTTCCTGCCCAGACCAATTTTCCGTTTTCAGCGCTGACGCACTTTGAATGACAATTGCGTGGTCATACAACACTGTACCCAAATGAAATCTTTATGTTTTTCTCCCACAAATAGAGCTTTCATTTGGTGGTATTTGATCACCTCTGCAGTTTTTATTTTTTGCGCTATAAACGAAAGAAGAGTGAAAATTTTGAAAAAAACATAATATTTTTTACTTTTTGATTTAATAAATATATAAAAAAAATAGTTTTCCTCAGTTTAGGCCGATACGTATTCTTCTACATATTTTTGTTAAAAAATCACAATAAGTGTGTATTGATTGGTTTGCGCAAAAGTTATAGCGTCTACAAAATAGTGGATAGTTTTATTGCATTTTTATTTTATCTTTATTTTTTACTAGTAATGGCGGCTATCTGCGATTTTTATTGTGACTGCGACATTGCGGCGGACATATCGGACACTTTTGACACATTTTTGGGACCATTCACATTTATACAGTGATTAGTGCTATAAAACTGCACTGATTACTGTGTAAATGTGACTGGCAGGGAAGGGGTTAACACTAGGGGGCGCTGAAGGGGTTAAATATGTTCCCTGGGAGTGATTGTTACTGTAGGGGGAGGAGACTCACAAGGGGAGGAGACCGATCTGTGTTCTTCTGTACTGGGAACACAGCATTGGTCTACTCACCTCTGACAGGAGGTTTACACACACAGATCCACACTCCTGCCATGATCTCGGGCATCACGGCCGCCGGGCACGCGCACCGGGTCCCGAAGCGATGTCGCGGCGCTCACCCCTTAGTGGCCATGAAGCAAAGGTTGTCATATGAGTCCACCCGGTGGGAGAGACACTTTCTGCCGACGTCATATTACTATGGCTCGGTAGGGAACTGGTTAAAAAAAAAAAAAAGATATAAGCCCTAACAGAATGAAACTTGGTTTGCTAAATTTCTGTGGGTCTTAAACAGTTGTACAATAAAACCTTGGTTTGAGAGTAACTTGGTTTGAGAGCGTTTTGCAAGACAAGCAAAATGTTTTAATTTTGCCATGATATACAAGCGATGTCTTAACCCCTTCCATACAGGGCATTTTCACCCCCTTCCTGCCCATACCAATTTTTAGTTTTCAGCGCTGTTGCACTTTGAATGACAATTGTGCGGTCAGGCAACACTGTACCCAAATAAATCGTTATGTTTTTTTTCCCCACACAAATAGAGATTTCTTTTAGTGGTATTTGATCATCTCTGCGGTTTTTATTTTTTGCGCTATAAACAAAAGAAGAGCGACAATTTAAAAAAAAACAATATTTTTTTCTTTTTATTTAATACATATCACAATATTTTTTTTAAAAAACGTTTTTTCCCCTCAGTTTAGACCGATACGTATTCTTCTACGTATTTTTGGTAAAAAAAAACGCAATAATCGTATATTGACTGGTTTGCGCAAAAGTTATAGCATCTACAAAATAGGTGATAGATTTATGGTATTTTTATTTTATAAAATTATAGTAATGGCGGCGATCTGCGTTTTTTTTTGTGACCGTGACATTGCGGTGAACATATCGGACACTTTTGACACGTTTTTGGGACCATTCACATTTACACAGCGATTATTGCTATAAAACTGCACTGATTACTGTGTAAATGTGACTGGCAGGGAAGGGGTTAACACTAGGGGGCGCTGAAGGGGTTAAAATGTGTCCTAAAGTATGTTCTAACTGTAGGGGGAGGGGGACTCACAAGGGGAGGAGACCGATGTGTGTTCCTCTGTACTGGGAACACACATCGATCTCCTCACCGCTGACAGGAGGTGGATCTGTGTGTTTACACACACAGATCCACACTCCTGACGTGATTGCCGGAAATCGCGGGTCCCCGGTGGCAATCGCAGCCGTCGGGCACGCGCGCGGGATCGCGGGTGGTGCCGCGTGCGCGCGCGCCCTAGAACGCCATGAAGACAGGACGTTGTGCAACGTCCAGTCTCATCGGCGAGGGGATGACCATAGCGTCATTTCCCTATGGGCTGGAATTGAAGGGGTTAATATAAGAGTAGCGTCATGTCACAAATGAGTAGAAAAGAGAAGAGAGGAGCCTCTAAGTGCAGCAATATGGTTACATTTAATGAAGGTACAACATTTAGCAACTTATTGCTACACTTAGGCCACTTAAGGCCAGTTTCATCGGACCAAATCGATCGTGTGTACGGCCCATTGGACCCTTGTCCATCGGACCAAAGTTTTGAAACTTGCTTTAAAATTGGTCCGATGGACGCCTGACCATCGGACCAAAACGATGGTTAGTACGCAAAAGCATCGGACCAAAAAAACCGCGCATGCTCAGAATCAAGTCGACGCATGCTTGGAAGCATTGAACTTTGTTTTTTCAGCACGTCGTTGTGTTCTACGTCACCGCGTTCTGGCCCGACCGGATTTTGGACTGATGGTGTGTACGCACATCAGACCATCAGGCCACTTCAGCGTGGTCCGATGAAAACTGTCCGTCGGACCATTCTCATCGGACCGGTCTGATCGTGTGTACGCGGCCTTCTCTTTTATACCCTGTAAAAAAATGCTTTGATATACAAGTGCTTTGGATTTCAAGCCTGTTTCTGGAATGAATTATGCTCGCAATCCAAAGTTTTACTGTATTGTATTCTATTTTTTTTTATTTTACATCCCAGTGCTGCTGATATCCTGTAGCACAAAGATGATACAATTTTAGGAGTTGTTTACCTGCGAAATAATTTGTATTTCTGTCCATCCAGTCCAGGGATTGACACAGCTCTGCCACGTAGCACAGCCCTGTCTAACAGGACAGGAGACCTGATTTTTCTCTGCTGCAGATCGGCAGCACTAATAGCTTTGGCATACAGCCATTGCCCTGTTTATTATACAGTTCCAGCAGGCAAAGAGTGCTAGCCTCCCAGGCTTCTATAAACTGGAGCAGTCTGTGAACACTTACATAATAAAATAAAAAAAAGTCATAGCATGTTACGACTGTGACCATCTCCAACTGTTATCCTAAACACAGCTGTCACTGGAAGTCTCGGCTACTGCTGAGTTTGCTTATGAATGCCCCTGATTCTTTGTTCCTCGTATGTTCATTTCGCCTTTAAGTTCCTTATTGCCAACATGAGGAAAGCTGAGACATAGAAAATCCAAGAAAAGACTGCTTACTTTAATTTCCCAAAAGTTACCTTCAGTCTTATTTTGTTGTGCTTACAGAATAAAGAAGCTCCGTCATCTATGCTCTGTTGCCCCCTACTGACTAAAATCAAGAGCCACTGTGTAATATTGCGTACAGAGTATCCATAACATCTATGAAATTAATGTACTTATGTGTTCAATATTTGCAAAAGAGTAATTAGCCGTTTACATTTTAAAAAAAGCTATACTCCCTAACTGAATGAATGTTAGCTTGCTTCAATATTAAGGCCCATAAACAATCGTCTTTTATTCTTTGTTACATCTTGGTGCTTCCGATCTCCTGTAGCCTCTTTGCAGCTATCTCCTCTCTAAATGCATTCACTCTAGCAGTGGCTACATTGCATTTCTCAAGGCAGGTTCCTGATGTGACAGAAGTGAACAAACTTGATGCCCTATGCCAAGGAACCATGGTGGTGTGGCAGAGCGCTGCCCTGCCAGGATCTAGAAGGAGGTTGTGACCCAGAATTCTCAACCAGATGGGTTGAGGGGCTCCAGGGAGCTTGCAACATAAAGGGGAAACCTGGCTTTTCAGTTTCCTCCTTTCTTAGAAAGGTCCACTTTGGGACTTGGAGCCCGGGCATTTCTGGGAGATCCGGGTGGGTTGAAATCCCCAGTCCTGGGCCCTGATTTTGAGAACAGCCAGCATACTGATTGGTCAGGTGTGTGATGAGCTTTTAGTAGTAACCTGACCATAGTTCTGGGCTCCACCCCAGCAGTACCAGGAGTCAGGAAGGCTCCACGGGGGAGGCAGTGTAGCAAGAGGCTGCTAGCTGTGTGCACCAAGGTGGTCGGTAAAACAGTCTGTACTAGACAGACAAGGGCCTGGAGTGTAAGGCCAGAGCAGCAGTGCTGCAAGTGAGAGCCAACTAGGCTGAATGTCATCTTGTTGATGAAAAGGAGTGCTGAAACCCCTGCGAGGGAAACCTATCTTTGTTTGTTGAACTTTCTTTTAATAAAAATGGGCAAACAAAGCCCTTAAAAAGTAGGACCAGCGGGCAGTGGTGTCCTTCAAGCTCTACATTTGATGCTAGTCCTTTACAGTGGTTATAAAGGCTCAAGGTTTTTTACCTTCATGCATTCTACGCATGAAGGTAAAAAGTCTTCTGTGTGAACCCCCCCTCTCCCCGGCCCTCCTAATATACACTTGATCTCCATCTGGATCCAGTGATGTGCACAAGAGCTGAGCTTCCCCCAGGTCTCTCATTCCTAATTGGCTGAGACAACAGCAGGAGCCATTAGCTCTTGCTACTGTCAATCACAACCAGTGAGCCAAAATAGATGATAACCTAAGAGGCTTGTATTGAATACTGTTTCTTGGGTTTGCAGCATTCTATTTTGCCAACTTAATGACACTGTACCATGGTCAGGTATGTTCTGGGAAAAAAAAACCTGTGATAGTAGTGTCCAAAGTTTGTTAGTGACATTTTGCGCTAAAAATAGCCGGTAAAGTGCCTGAAAACTGCTTCTGCTTCTTGAGCATGGGACAGGAAAATAATTCCTTTTATGCAGCATTTAGGGGCCGTGGGGGAGTGGTGTATACACTGCTCCTCCACCGCCCCTGCCCACCATATAGCAGAATGATGGCGGCAAAGTGGTTGTGATATGCTGACCGGACGTCAAATGACTTGATCAGCATATCACGGCCACGAGGGTGCGAAAAGCGGTGATTGGAGGTGCTGTGTGTCAGTCTGACACACAGCAACTCTGATTGTGGTATGAAGCCTCTGACAGAGGCTTCATACCACTTGATCAGCTTTGACCATTCGCAGCTGATCATTGCATGAACAAGGATGTTTCGGTAAACAGCTTTCCGATTGGCTACATAAAAAACTTTGAAAAGGAAACAGTCAGTAAAGCAGTTTTGCAAAAAAATTCCAATACAATAGAGTCCATCGATTAGGACTGGAAAAACAAACCCGATGTTGTCTATGCAAGAACATCCAAAGCAGCACACCACCACAGTGAGATATAATATCCTGGAAGTGATCCCTTCACCGAAGTAAAAAATGGCTGCTTACCAGAAGCAAGCTCAAAGGGGCAATTGGCTATAGCCCAGCCACGGCCTTAGCGTCCAAACGTGCAGTGTTAAGCGCGTTCCCCCAGAGCAGGCAGATACAAATAGAACGATTTCAGGCTCACCAAGATGTTAATGCGCATAGTCCACCATTCGACCACATAAGAGGTTAAAACAGAGATTGCGCCATAGTGTGATTCCGTTTGGAAAAAATGTATCAAATAAAACACATTATACTTACAATGTGGATAATAAAAAGAGTGCATATAAAAGCCGGCCGGCAAGCGATAGGGAATCTCGCCACGTGGTGACGTCACTAAGCGTCTCCCAGACGCGTTTCGTTATCAATGGACGTTCTTAATGGGATGGGCTATCGCAGTGACTCACCAAGTTAAATAGTCCGCCCTCGTTGTGAATTGCAAAAACGAGCGCGGCTCAGGCGCCATCTTTAATATGGTCAAATTTGCCCTCACTTTGACAGTGTATCATAGGGAGTCATGATTACTTACAATCTTATAGACCAGGGATCCTCAAACTACGGCCCTCCAGCTGTGTCGGAACTACAAGTCCCATGAGGCATTGTAAAACTCTGACATTCACAGACATGACTAGGGCATGATAGGAATTGTAGTTCCTGAACAGCTGGAGGGCCGTAGTTTGAGGACCCATGTTATAGACATTCCTATTAACAAGGGAGGAAGAGGGGTCTACTTAACACACAGGACTCCTCTCTCCCACTCACTAAAGCGTAACAATAGCAACGTGTGTTTGAGCAGCGTTAAACGGACAACAGACCACCCATCACATGCTCGGATTAAAACGCAACTCTGGTGCCATCTTTAGTATGGTAAACGTTGCCCTCTTTAGATATAATGACATAACTTATACTGCTGATGATAATTGTATGCGGGCATATATAGTATCATTAGAGAGGAAAAGGGTCTCACTAATTTGCATAGGGATCAAGCCTCACACTCACTACAAGTTGAAAAACGAAAACAGAAACGAAAAACAAAGTTGGACAGCGCTGGACTGGCACAGAACCACGCGTCACAAAGCTCACACCATCCGATTGTTCACTCATATCTCTACTCAATGACAATCAGGGTTATTAACTGGGGGGACTGTACATTACTACTCCCTCAAAATTATATTTCTCCCAAACATTTCTAAAAAGGAAGAAAATGAATTTAAATTAAGTGTTTAATACTTATTAAAGTGTAATTAAATATTAATAATATGAATATAGCAAAGATATAATTATACCTCCTAGGTGCATAAGAAATATTGGTAGACTGCCCACACATGAGAATTGTCCCATGAAAGGACAGATTATGTGATTTAAAGTGAAAAAATATATTAGTAATTAGAATTGGTATATATATATGTGTAAATAGAAAAAGAAAAAGGGGGATTTTTCTAGTAAACCCAGGGAAAGAGACCTTTTCGCTTCCAATGTGTCCGAAAGAGATTCATTGGACGGCTCCTCCAAAAGGAGCTAGGAGTTTGGAGCTTAAATATTTTATTAGGCCACGCCTCTGTTAATGCAATTCACAATAAGTTCACAAATGTACATATCACGCGTTATTAATGAATGCATTTACATCTGTCTCTATATTTCCGATTGGCTGCTTTCCGATTACCGCTAACACTCGCACCGACCCAGTATGAAA
This sequence comes from Rana kukunoris, assembly GCA_029574335.1. Taxonomy (NCBI): domain Eukaryota; kingdom Metazoa; phylum Chordata; class Amphibia; order Anura; family Ranidae; genus Rana; species Rana kukunoris. The sequence continues at coordinate 254,339,272 of CM056050.1, read as the reverse complement.
GGGGTCATAATGAGACATATTTATTATTAATATTATACAGGATTTATCTAGCACCAACAGTTTAAGTAGTGCTTTACAATATAAAAGGGAGACAGTACAGTTACAATACAATAAAATAAAATACAAGATGCTCAGAAGAGCTTACAATTTAATAGGGTGGTGCAAGTGGTACAAAAGATTGTAACTGTGGGGAATGAGCTGATGGAAGTGGTAGAATATTAGTTGGAGGCGTGATAGGCTTCCCTGAAGAGATGAGTTTTCAGGGATCGCTGTAATGCCTCGTACACACGGCCAGCCGCGTGTAGCCTCCATCGGACTTTTTTTTCCCGGAAGTCTGATGGACCTTAGATAGAGAACCTGTTCTCTATATTTCTGTCGGACTTCCAACAGACTCACGGCAGGCTTTTGCACGATCAAAAGTCTGACCATGTGTACGAGGCATTAGTCCAGGGATGGACTGAGACCAAAATTTGGCCCTGGACTTTATCCAGACCGGCCCACTTTATGTTTGCAAACAAGAACAAAAACAGTATATAAACCAGGGGTGGGCAACTTCGGCCCTCCAGCTGTGGTGAAACTACAAGTCCCATGAGACATTGCAGGACCCTGACAATCACAGACATGACTTCTAAAAGCAGAGGCATGATGGGATTTGTAGTTTCACCACAGCTGGAGGGCCGAAGTTGCCCACCCCTGATATAAACTATAATTGTGCAAAAAAACATAAGTAGCATAACATAAAGGAATCCTCACTCACCTCTTTTATTATTTCACTTATTCTCCTCTGTATTTTTCTCATTCTTCTCACATCACTGCATGAAGTGGAGGGCGAGCTGCGCAGCCATTACTTTGACAGGCTGTCACTGAAACCGGCCCACTGAGCCATCGGCCCACCGGGAAACTCCCTGTAGTCCCTATGGCCAGTCCATGCCTGCATTAGTCAGTGAAACAAAAAATTCTCCTGCGCTCTGGTGTTTCGCTAAACACGGGTAGTGTAGTTAAGTCTTAAGGTAAGGGTAGGAGATTGCCGGAAAGATTGAGAGTTCCAGAGGATGGGAGAGGCTCTGGAGAAGCCATGGAGATGAGCATGGGAGGAGGTGACAAGGGAGCTAGAGAGTAGAAAGTCTTGAGCGGAGTGGAAAGGACAGTTTGGGTGGTAATTTAGAGGCAAGTTTGGTGATGTAGCTGGGGACAGAGTTGTGAATGGCTTTGTATGTTATAGCTAGTATTTTGAATTTAATTGGCTGGGCGATCGGAAGCCAGTCATCCATCTTACCCCTTCATTAACTGCCACCCAGTCCTTAAACATGTAAAAGATGTCTCTATAAAAAGCAAAGATACATTTTCCAGAATGTTCTCTATGGCTTACTCTGACTAGCCTCTACACAACATTTTTCTGATGAGTGTTTTTGTATCTTGCATTAATTAGCTTAGGATTTGCAGTAAGTAATGTAGTGTAAAATAAAACAGCACCCCATGCAGAAGAAAAAATAAGAGACTCAACTAAGTGGATTTTAAGCTAGTTTAAACCTTTTAGGTCTTACTAAGTTTATTAAATTGCAGTTTTACAAAATGTGCTCCTTTTACTGAGAAATTGCCTTTTAATGGGATTCTGCATTCAATATATACATCAGCATAGGTAATTTACATGCATAAATTCCATGCGGCAAACTGCGCTGATGAGAGTTAAACAACTTTAGTTCAAAAAATAAACATAATCAAAGCAGCCATAATGTTGCTTGTTCGGCGTGATGAAAATAGAAAGTAGTATAGAAAATCAGTGAGATGCATATCCCTCCATATACTGACGTGTGAGTGGCTGCCACACAAGACGCAATTATGGCAACGCTTCAAGTATTACTTTGAATTTCCAACTCTATTTTTAGATTTTTGTTAGAATAACATTCATTAATGTGCAGGGAAAAGAAAAGGTCAGTTCATCCTAAATTCATTTCCCTGCTATAGCTCTGGCTCGGTTCATGCCCACCTTGGAGTTTTGGGTTTTTTACTCCTACTTTTTTCCACGTCTTTTTATTTAATTGGTATTTATTTAATGTTCATGTTTACTCTTATTTAATTTAGCGATGGGATTCTGGGTGAAATGAAAAGAGTTTGTGGCTACCGTTGCATGTTCTCCTTATCAGCCAGAAAATAAGTAAACTTCAGTTGCAGTTACCAAGGAAAGAAAGGGTCTTCTACCTGCAGATTGGTGGTTGAGTTTTTAGTGGCAATCCTGCTGACCAATCACTCTGTTTCTTGCCCTTAATTTGTCAGAAATATCATCTAGATTGCCTGCAGTCATCTCAACAATAACATCTCTTGCCAACCAGGGGCGGATCCAGAGTCTAGTCTTGGGAGGGGCACTGCCAGAAAATAACTGAATTTAATGTATAATACAGTGTACAGACGTCAGTAGGATGTAGGGGAGTGTGCAGGGAACAGCAGGACAGAGGACTATGTGTCACCAGGGGGTTAAAAACGGCACACACTGGGGGGTCAGAACGTCTGGGAGAGGCCAGAAGGGCATACACTGGGGGGATCAGGTGAGCCTACACTGGGGGGAAATCAGGTGAGCCTACACTGGGGGGGATCAGGAGGGCATGCACTGGGGGCGGGGGGATCAGGAGGGCCTACACTGGGGGGATCAGGATAGTTTACACTGGGGGGGGGGTCAGGAGAGCCTACACTGGTGTGGGGGATCAGGAGGACATACACTGGTGAGGATCAGGCGAGTTTACACTTGGGGGGGGGTCAGGAGAGGATACACTGAGGGGGGAACTGGCGAGCTTACACTGGGGGGGATCAGGCGAGCTTACAATGGGGGGGTCAGGAGAGCTTACACTGGTGGGGATCAGGAGAGCTTACACTGGTGGGGATCAGGAGAGCTCACACTAGGGGGGATCAGGAGAGCTCACACTGGAGGGGATCAGGAGAGCTCACACTGGGGGGATCAAGAGAGCTCACACTGGGAGGGGGAATCAGGAGAGCTTACACTGGGAGGGGGAAAAAGGAGAGCGTACCCTCGGGGGGAGGAATCAGAAGAGCTTATACGGGGGGAATCAGAAAAGCTTACACTGGGGGGGTTAGGAGAGCTTAAACATTGGAGGGGGGGTCAGGAGAGCTTACCCTCGGGGGGGAAATCAGGAAAGCTTACACAGGGGGAATCAGGAGAGCTTACACTGGGGGGATCAGGAGAGTTTACACTGGGGAGGGGGGATGAGGAGAGCTCACACTGGGGGGATCAGGAGAGCTTACACTGCGGGGGGTCAGGAGAGCTTACACTGCAGGGGGGTCAGGAGAGTTTACACTGGGGGGAGGTCAGGAGAGCTTACACTGGGGGGGAGGTCAGGAAAGCTTACACTGGGGGGGAGGTCAGGAGGGCATACACCAGGGGACAGTCATAATCCTTTAATTAGTTAAATTGCTCACTAATCTACATGAATAGAAGATGAAGTAGATCCCATTTGTCAGCTAACAGCACCTCTATGCTAAACTGCAGTAACTCAGCAGACTTAGCATAGAGGTGCCTGTAAATAATCCACACTGTAGTGTAAGCAGCAGAGCAGAGCTCACCTCCAGGAACTTTGACTCGGCTCCCTCTGCTCAGCACTGCAGTTGGTCACACGGCTCCCTCTTCCAGACGAGCATACGAGCATGACCTCGGGAGAAAAGGCACCCCCCCACCCCTCCCACTCAAGTAGCAGCATGCAGGAGAGAGGCTGCTGGAAACTTTTGGAGGAAGTACAGGGGGCGGAGACTGCAGCCTGAGGTTTCTGAGCAGTTTCTCATGCTAAGTATGGCTAAGAATGGCTGCCAGTTGTCCCGACCATGGCTATGGCTACCGGGGGAGCGCTCAGAGTCAGTAATTTTTTCTTGGGGGGTGCAGTTGCCCCCCCCCGGATCCCCCCCTGTTGCCAACATACACTATATTGCCAAAAGTATTGGGGCGCCTGCCTTTACACGCGCATGACCTTTAATGGCATCCCAGTCTTAGTCCGTTGGGTTCAATATTATGTCGGCCCACCCTTTGCAGCTACAACAGCTTTAACTCGTCTGGAAAGGCTGTCCACAAGGTTTAGAAGAGTGTCTAGGGCAGGGGTCGCAAACTGGCGGCCCTCCAGCTGTTTCAAAACTACACGTCCCACAATGCCTCTGCCTGTGGAAGTCATGCTTGTAACTGTCAGCCTTGCAATGCCTCATGGGATGACTTGTAGTTCCGCAACAGCTGGAGGGCTGCAAGTTTGAGACCCCTGGTCTAGGGGAATGTTTGACCATTCTTCCAGAAACGCATTTGTGAGGTCAGGCACTGATGTTGGAAAACTAGGCCTGGCTTGCAGTCTCTATTGTAATTCATTCCAAAGGTATTATATTGGGTTGAGGTCAGGACTCTGTGTAGGCCAGTCAAGTTCCTCCACCCCAAACTCACTCATCCATGTCTTTATGGAGCTTGCTTTGTGCACTAGTAAAAATCATTTGGTGAAGGGGGGATTATGGTGTGGGGTTGTTTTTCAGGGGTTGGGTTGGCCCCTTAGCTCCTGTGAAGGGAACTCTTATGACGTCAGCATACCAATAAATTTTGGACAATTTCATGCTCCCAACTTTGTAGGAACAGTTTGGGGATGGTGCTTCCTGTTCCAACATGACTGCCCACCAGTGCACAAAGCAAGGTCCATTAAGACATGGCTGAGCGAGTAAGGGTTTACAACCACTTTATCCTACCTTTATTTCTTGTGTGGAAGAAAACCTGGGAACCTGCAGGGCACTCATGCTAGTGTGGAGAAGATAAATACTCCATGCAGATATGCCCTACTCAATCCCAGAATGCCTGTCAGAAGTTCTAAGCACTGAGTAGCATGTATATACATTGTATAGGATATGTGTCAGCAAGCATTCACTTGCATTTGAATGATTAGAAAGTTTAAAGGGGTTGTAAAGGTTTATTTTTTTATTTTTTTAAATAACTAACATGTCATACTTACCTCCACTGTGCAGCTCGTTTTGCACCGAGTATCCCCGATCCTCATCTTCTTGGGTCCCTCGGCAGCTGTCTCGGCTCCTGCCCACAAGAGCTAACCCCCCTATGGGAAGCGCTCTTCCAAGGGGGTTAGCTTGCGGGTGCACTCCCGTGATACAGTCGGCGGCCATAAAAAATGTTGATAACATTTTTAATAAACTGTTTGTTTGCCCATTGTTGCACTTCTTAGCTAGTGCATCCCTGTCTTTCTATACTGGGATCAAACAGGAGTGATGGGGGAAACCACATTTTATTCAGATAGGATTCGCACCACATTCCTGTTCAAATCATATGCAATTCTTTGCAGTGAGATTTGAGCCCATTCAATTTTTATGGGCTCAAAATGCACAGGTATAGGTCAGGGGTCAAGTCCTGGGGGAAAAAGTGTGGGAACTCCCACCCAAGATCCACTCCCCCACCAAAAAATAAAATGATACGCTTATATGCATAATTACTAAACCACATGTTTTTTTTCGATCCACTATACCTTAGTAATCCTTTATGTTACTGGCCGCTTCCTGTATATGGATTCATTGGGCAGTGTGCAGGTATTCCGTCACTTCCTCGATGCCGCAATCTCTCCTGGGAACAAGGACAAAAGCTCCCAGGAGACATTGCGGCATCGAGGAAGTGACGGAATACCCGCACACTACCCGATGAATCCATATACAGGAAGCGGCCAGTAACATAAAGGATTACTAAGGTTTGCCAACCCCTGACAGTGACGCGAGCTGGCATCGCCGCTTAGTGAAGGATTGGCTCGGCTGCTCTAGTCCTGCCAAGGGAACTGAGTTCCTGATGTGAAAAAAAGTGCAGGAACTCCGTTCCCACAGGACTTGAGCCCTGGTATAGATACTTCTTATTAGCGTGTACTTGACCAAAAGTATCGGTACTCGTATTTGCCGGCAAAAAAAACGGTATCGGTGCAACCCTTATACAACCTAAATAAATCTAACTCCTGCATTATTTTCAACTAAAAAAAAATGGACAAATCCTGGACACTGGTGAACATACTGTATGCATTACTGTTTATTGTATTCATGCCAATAATTGTAGGCAATAGCAAATCACTCCTGCAGGTTTCCTTCACGTCGTAGGAATGAGCACTCTTCTTTGCTGCTTGTCCACTCGTAGCCTCTCTGAAGTCATTATATACAATGTAGGACCAGCATTAAGCCCCCCCCCCCCCTCAAAAGAACAAGGAAATAAAAAATATTTGTAACCATATCTGCTATTAAATACAATATTTGTTAGAGCAGACGACACATTGTATAATATGGGGAGCCAAGACAACACCAAAACAATGAAACATACTAGGGCATCAAGAGATAAAAAGGCCTGGGCAAGTGATTAAAGCTATTTTACTTCTTGTTAAAAATATGTAACTAGTTCCAGGTCCACAGGTGTATTTTAACTTTAATAGAAGGCAAAGTTTAAATGGGAAACTGAGCTTTTGTGATCTGCTCTTTTACATAAAGAGGAAAAAAACAGCCACTTAAGCCTGCATAATGCACTACCTTGTGCTGGTATGCTATAAATCTTATACAGTAATACATAAATCTTTACAAGCAAATTAATCCACTAATTTGTCCCACTGATAGAAAGCATTAGTCTTTGTGTAAAGGTTGGAACAATGTCAAATATCATGCCTCATAGTTTTAGGAAATATCTTTCATTAAAATATAAATACCCAATATACAATTAACCAGATATTATGTGCTATAATTAACATGTTGTTCTGACTCTCTCTATGTTTCTAACACAAGGATTAATGCACTAATTAATCCAACCACAGTGAGTAGAATGCTTTATCCTCCAAAGTTAACAGTGCAAATAATTAAACTGTGAGCATCATATATTTCTTAGCACAAAATTGCACTGCTTAGTTGATTTTATCACTGGAAAGATTTTGGCTGAATTGTTAAAATAAGGAAGGAAGTATCTAAAAAAAAAATGTTTCAAATGTTTCTTTTTAAGTTCGTCTATACAGCTAAGTTAGGTTAGTTAGTTTATCCTAAATTATATATATGGATCATCATCTAATTCAAACATTTTCTTATGACAGGTAGTGATAAAGTCAGACACACTCTTACTACTGCTAGAATCAAATAGCCATATTGCTTTTTGTGGCCTATTTAATTAAATCAATTCTTCTTTTTTTCATAGGGAGAGAGACAGAGAAAAGCACACCCCTCATAGTGCAGTAATGAACAAATTGAGAGATAAAATGATACACTCACAAACTTTAAAAAGTGGGTGCAAAGACTTAGCAGATTGCTGGCGTGGAAAAGCCAGAATCCCTGGCCTGGCCACACCATCCGGAAATAGCATGGGTTGCTTAAGAAGATGACACTCCTGGCAGGGATGGATGGAGCCACCGCAAGGTCTGTGATCTGAAGTCGAAAGTCTCCAGTTGTCACTATGGTGTTCCCCTGATAACAGGAACGTATTTCAAAGCAATCTGCTTCTTTGTCAACCTGTATACATTTATTTATTAATTTACTAGTTATTAAAACATGATACAAATTACAATGATATTGCAAAACATTGTAAAACATTGTTCAACATGCTAAATTACTATTACAGTGTTTACCCAAATACCTCCCCCTTGGTGTTGGCAAAAAATGTATAGCATTGTAATGGTTTTCTATAGCCTGGTAGAATATGTTAATATACCATGATGTCTGTCATTACAATATATAATAATATAAATAATTTTTTAAGTGTTGATCTCCCCGGTGTTCTTTTCTTGGGGTGGTGCAGAGATCATACTGGACCCGCCCTCTTTGATCGGCTCTATTTCATGCTGGTAGCCCGGTTTTTTGACAGGTTGACAAATAAGCAGCTTTGAAATTAGTCCCTGTTATCGAGGGTAACACAGTGGTGGCAGAAGGATATCTATCTTTCCCTTTTAGCCACCCCATTTATAGTCTTATCATAGTTTTTTTATACAAATCTATCAGTCTCGGGAATACTGCAAACTAATTTTGGGATCTGCCGATTGTGTACACCATTCTAGTTTATAATATCCCTCATGCAGCAGTTCTTAAATATTTGATTGGGAGTCGTGAAGGATGTCTGTCTCTCATTCTCACTGGACATGTTTCTAACCACTCTCTAATTTCACTGGATGATTCACTGATGGCTCCATAAAAAATTCATGAGATAAACTAAGATTTATGTTGGATATTTCTCCTTGCATTGATGGGTAATTTTCTTGAATATTACTTTGGTAACATGTTTTTTATAGGGCTCATTAAGACATTTTTTAGTTGCTGATTTACTAAAGTTCTATTTTGTGGCAACCTGTTTTGTCTTCAAATAACCAGTCCATTTCAGGGGAATTTTCACAGAACCTGAAATGAAGGAATTAAAATCAAGTCTCATGACCCCGCAAAGCAGATGGCCACCACGCCAGAAGACATTGCATAGGCAGGACAGCTAAAATCTCAGGATTTTAACATCAAAAGCATGTCAGTTTTGGACATATCAGGGACAGATGTAAAAAAAAAAGACAGATTTTTACATATTGTCCCTGGTTTTATTGAGCCTGGCAACCCTGATGGGGCCCCCTAGTGGCATGGGGCCCTCGGGCAGTGCCCGAGAGTCCTAATGGTCAGTCCGCCCCTGCAGCCAACTGTATAAGGCCGCGTACACACGATCGAATTTATCTGCTGAAACCGGTCCGACGGACCGTTTCAGCAGACAAATCCGATCGTGTGTACAGGCGAGCAGACAGGTTTTTCCAGCAGACAAGTTTTAAAGCATGCTTTAAAACTTGTCTGCTGGAAACCTGTCTGTCCGACATGTCCGCTGGTTAGTACGCCTAACCAGCGGACAAAAATCTCCCGCATGCGCCGAATGGATTTGACGCATGCATGGAAGTATTTTACTTCCTGGAGTGGTGACGTGGCGGGGTAAACGTCACCGCGCTGTCTGTCAAACCAAAGTAGCCCAGCAGACATATCCGATGAAAACGGTCTGTCCGACCGTTTTCATCGGATTTGTTTAGACGTGTATGCGGCCTAAGATAGACTTGTAGAAGAGTTTCTGGTCTCTGGGTTATGACAACTATACTTCTATTTGCAATTCTCTCCCACCATCCAGTGGGATCTTGCTGCATTACTGTGTAGTGAGAAACTTCCAAGGATGAGATCATAGTTTACAGGCTGATCTAACTAATGGCAATGTCTTTCTGGATCCGTATAATGCCAGATGGCTATCAACCACTTAAGTGATTCTAAAAGCATTTTTTTTATACAAAAATAAAAAATAACAAACATGTTATACTTTCCTGCTCTGTGCAGGTTTTGCACAAATCATCCTCTTCTCACCAGTGCTCCCACCCCCTCTCCTTCCCTCTGCAGTGTGTCCCCATAGCCACTTGCTATGGGGGCTCTCATGCTTTCCCTGCTCCCAAGTTGGCTCCAATGGTTCCCGCTGCTGTGTCTAAGCCAATTAGGATAGAGAGAGAGCAGAAAAGAATGCATTAAGGTAAAAAAAAAAAATCTTTTGCCTTTAAAACCACCGTAACCATAAGAATCAGTAATTCAGAAAGTCAACTTAATTATGCTTTCAAAAACAATTCTAGCATTACAACTATCTCTGAAGAAACCTTCTTAAAAACTGATTATTCTGTCTGGATTATTATAGAGGTATTGGTCTGCAAGCCAGAGCTTTAAAGTTCTAATATTATATTCTTCATGAGATACCAAGACGGTATTATAACCACTCATGCTTGAACCTTCTCTGCCATCTTCCCTTTCTACTACTCAAATTGTTTAGGAAAAAATAAAGTCATTTTCTTAGTTTATTAAAATGTGTATTTCTGTACACCTTTGTACAGTGTAATTTTCACCCCTTGTATGGAGACTATACCAAATGTCATAGTTTTACGTAATGTTTTTTCCCCAATAAAACCTATTGAAAATAAATATCAGTTTGGATAGAGTGACACTTGAACATCTGCTACACTGAATCTTATTTAAAGCTCAATAAAAACAATATCAATGTATCACATGTGCTGATAAAATATTTGCTGACTTAGCAACATATAGTATTTTATCTTTCTGTATTTTTAATGATTTCGATTTATTATTTTCTTAAAGTAAAACATGAGTGGGCATTTTTGTTTGTTTTATTTTTTGTTTCTGTGTTGTGATGCTGAGGATAGCATCTGTTAAGTGGGGGGGAGTGTAGGCAGGTGCAGTCTACTTTCTCCACTGTGGGTGGCGCTCTTCTGCAGCTCTTTGCAGCTGGAGAGGAAGTCAAGAGGAACATGGTTCCTCTATAGCTTCTTGGGTCACTGGGGAAGCTATCAGATTGGATTCTGCCTCCCTATGTGACTCTTGCAGCCATCTTAAGTTAGGCAGAGCCTTTTTAAGACCCTGGCTCCCAGGCTTGGCAGGAGTTGGTGGAGTAGGGACATGTTCCCTCCCTGTTAGGGACAGAACTGGTGGCGAGGAAAGGTTCCTTATGAGGAGGAAAAGTGTAGGGCTTGCAACCTCTCTGGACATCTTGCTGCTTTGGCACGACATGGCCATGCCGAATTTTGCCCCTCTCAAGAGTCGCTGCCAGTGTGGCTAAAAACCTGCTCCCTACATGTGTTCTTGGTTGGGCTGTCTTCCCACAGGGTTTATTGTGAACTTTCCTTGCATGTCTCATTCCAAGTTTTTTCATTGCACTTTGACTGTGTGTTATTGCCACCGCTCCGCATCCCACCTACATGCTGGTCCAGTCTAGTTTTGTATTCAATGGCAAAATAAATGGACCTAAACTCAGCTCTGCTCATCTTCCGATTTGGCCCCTTACACAGTAACACAGTGGAGAACAAGGCATTGTAAGTCAGTAACAGTCGAAATATATGTTGCAGGGAACCCAAAGGCAATACTAGCAATTTGTTTGTTGCCCTCTTCCTGACTTCTATTGGGCATAGACTCAACAGTTCAAGTCCTTTTTAAAGCAGATCTCCAGAATGTATTTTTTTTTTAACCACTTTCCCACCGCGCCATAGGCATTTTACTGCTACGGCACGGTGGAGTTATTTTGACACGACGTCCCTGGGACGTCCTCATGCACTTCCGCGATTTCGCGTCCCCTGGGACGCGCTCGCGGAAGTGTCGGTGCTCGCCGGGTCTAGAAGACCCGGCGCATCACGGATCACGGTAAATTGCCGCTGATAGCGGCCGTTTACCACGTGATCGCGCCGTCACTTGTAAACAAACCGGTTCCTCCCTCTCCTGAGTCTCCTCTCTGTACCGTTCGGTACAGTGTGCGAGGAGAGGGGGGAGCGGGGTGTCAGCAGATCCAGCCATCCCTCCATCCATCCCAGCTCTGCAGTACCCCAGTACTCTGCAATACCCCAGTACCCTGCAATACCCCAGTACCATACAATACCCCAGTACTCTGCAATAACCCAGTACCCTGCAGTATCCCAGTACCCTGCAGTACCCCAATACTCTGCAGTACCCCAATACCCTGCAGTACCCCAGTACCCTGCAATACCCCAGTACCCTGCAGTACCCCAGTACCCTGCAGTACCCCAATACTCTGCAGTGCCCCAGTACCCTGAAGTACCCCAGTACTCTGCAGTACCCCAGTACCCTGCAATACCCCAGTACTCTGCAATACCCCAGTACCATGCAATACCCCAGTACTCTGCAATACCCCAGTACCCTGCAGTATCCCAGTACCCTGCAGTACCCCAATACTCTGCAGTACCCCAATACCCTGCAGTACCCCAGTACCCTGCAATACCCCAGTACCCTGCAGTATCCCAGTACCCTGCAGTACCCCAATCCTCTGCAGTACCCCAATACCCTGCAGTACCCCAGTACCCTGCAATACCCCAGTACCCTGCAGTACCCCAATACTCTGCAGTACCCCAGTACCCTGCAGTACCCCAGTACTCTGCAGTACCCCAGTACCCAGCAATACCCCAGTACCCTGCAGTACCCCAGTACTCTGCAGTACCCCAATACTATGCAATACCCTGCGCAATACGCCAATACCCTGCGCGATACTCTGCAATACCTCAATACTCTGCAGTACCCCAATACCCTGCGCGATACTCTGCAATACCCCAATACTCTGCAATACCCTGCGCCATACTCTGCAGTACCCCAATACTCTGCAGTACCCCAATACCCTGCAATACCCTGCGCGATACTCTGCAATACCCCAATACTCTGCAATACCCTGCGCGATACTCTGCAATACCCCAATACCCTGCGCGATACTCTGCAATACCCCAATACTTTGCAATACCCTGCGTGATACTCTGCAATACCCCAATACTCTGCAATACCCAAATACTCTGCAATACCCATTTTTTTAAAGCACCCCTGTCCCCGTGTGCTCGCGTGCAGAAGCGAACGCATACGTAAGTCCCGCCCACATATAAAAACGGTGTTCAAGCCACACATTTGAGGTATCTCTGCGAACGTTAGAGCGAGAGCAATCATTTTGGCCCTAGACCTCCTCTGTAACTAAAAACATGTAACCAATAAAAGTAATTAAAGCGTCGCCTATGGGGATTTTTAAGTAGCGAAGTTTGGAGCCATTCCATGAGTGTGCGCAATTTTGAAGTGTGACATGTTGGGTATCTATTTACTCGGCGTAACGTCATCTTTCACATTATGAAAAAAAATTGGGCTAACTTTACTGTTTTTTTTTTTTTAGCACAAAACTGTTTTTTTTTAAAAACACGCGTTCAAAAAATGTCTACGAAAATACCATGCGAGATAAAAAGTTGTAACCGCAGCCATTGTATTCTCTAGGGTCTTTGCTAAAAAAGCATATATAATGTTTTGGGGTTCTATGTAATTTTCTAGCAAATAAATGATGATTTTTCCATGTAGGAGAGGAATGTCAGAATTGGTCTGGGTGCTCCAGAACGCCTGATGGCGTTCCCTGCATGTTGGGCCTCTGTATGTGTCCATGCTGTGTAAAAGTCCCACACATGTGGTATCGCCATACTCGGGAGGAATAGCAGAATGTGTTTTGGGGTGTAATTTGTGGTATGCATATGCTGTGTGTGAGAAATAACCCGCTAATATGACAGAAACAAGATTTTTTTAGTTTTTTTTACAGAATTTTTAGTCGTTTTTCTTTTATAGCGCAAAAAATAAAAAACCCAGAGGTGATCAAATACCACCAAAAGAAAGCTCTATTTGTGTGAAAAAAAGGACAAAAAATTCAAATGGGTACAATGTTGTATGACTGAGTAATTGTCATTCAAATTGTGAGAGCACCGAAAGCTGAAAATGTGTCTGGTTAGGAAGGGGGTTTAAGTGCTCAGTGGTCAAGTGGTTAAAGGCTCCTCAACTCCCCCTGCATATAAAAAAGATGTTGTCAAGCTGTACTTGCCCTCTCCAAACTCCAGTGCTGTCCTCAGTGTCTTCCTCCATTCCTCCATTCAGCACCACCTGTCCTCTTTGGGCTGAACAACAATCACCATTATTCAACTCACTTACTGTAATCTGTACTTTCAATGACAAACCCCATGGAGGAACATCATCATGCAAGCTGGGCTGACAGTACTGCTGGGTTAGGTAGGGCACATACAGCATTACATATGTGTTGCTGAGTCCAAGAAGGAAGGATGCACTGTGATGTCACCGGACTGGCCAAAAAAATCAAGGGGGATTCAGTAGGGTCAAATGGTGTTCAAGGTCATGTGATTGGATTTCCACTTTAATTGCTGATGGATAGGAAAACATATGACAGGGGAGTTTTTGTACTATTTGTACATTATTCAAGCCTGGTACCTACTCAGGTAGACTAGCTAAGTGTTTAACAGTTACCATTTTCTGAGTCACTTATGACAGAAAAAGAAAAAGAACTCCAGTGGTATAGTTAATAGGTTCTATCTTTTTCTTTTTTTTTTTTTTACTTAAATTACAAATAATTTTACAATGCTCACGAAAATTAGGCACAATTAAAGTGAAGAAAAATAATACAGGTTATTAGAGCAGTAATTTTAATGTGAATGTAAGGTGCGACAGCCACTGCCCTCATTGAAACGAATGCCCTTTGAGTTGTCGCTGGTGTCTACATAATGCAGCAGTTCTTCAGTGGATAATTCATGGCAGCACTTATAGAAAGATAATTTGACAGAAATCACTGTCATTAAAAATATGTTGCGATGGCTAAATAGATGGTTTAAGAGCCATCTTGTGGTTCTTCTTAGAACTGCTTGCAATACATACATTTTATTTTGTGGTTATACACAGTATGCACATTACACACTGCATGTTAATAGTGGTATATAAAAATTAAACCTTTGTTATTTTTTGTAGATTCAAATGCAGTGCAAGATCAGCTGAACAAAATGACAACATTTTAGGAAGATCACAAGATCACAATATTTTTAAGTAATTTTTCCTTGTTTACCTGAAGTTCTAAAAGGATAATGGTAGATACTTAGTTGCAAGGTGTTGCTTGATTGAAATATATATAATAAACTTTTATTCTCCTTATTTTCAGAAACCCAAATAATATGGCATCAATTAACTAAATACATTTTGAATCTCAAATCGTCACTAAACACACATCATAAAAAAATATTAGTAAGTGCTGTATTACATGTTCTTCATACACACTCAGTCACTATGAGATTCGTTTTCTGTATTCTGCAAAAAAAAAAAAGTTTATCCTGCTGCCCTCTATCTCCCCGCTCTGTCCAAGTCCCGAATGCAGCTAGGGATTTTGCAGAGCAGTGTCAGCAGTTCTGCACATGCTCAGTTTTCTGGGAGTTTCTATGCTGACCATTTCCTCTCTATCTATCTGAGCAGCCCATGTGACTATAAAGTCACACATGTGGGCATATACACAGTGGTAAATGACAGACCACTCCCTCCCTCCTCCTCCATGCCCACTTACTAGCTAAACACAATGGGGGCAAGTTATTACATGTAGATTAATGGAGGATTCACCTCCCTCTTTTTCTAAGACACAGGCTGGAGGGGCATGACAGAAATCTGCCCACACCATGTTATTACTAAAAAATAATAACGTTTTGGTTTCGAATATATAGTTGTATGGCAATGTAAAACAATTTATTGATATCAATCTATTTTTTTTTTCTCTGTATTCCAAAGGATGTTTTTTCATTTTTATTTTGAACATGTGACCAATAGCAGAACACTAGAAGCTCTTGCAGACAGGCTGAGAAAAAGCTTAAAGTTCCAAATGATGTACTGCTGGCATACCCAATTCCCTGACCATGCAAAGACCTAGATGTTACATTATACTTCTTAAAAAAGGCAAAAAGTTAGAGATTATAAAAACTTAGTAAATTTTTATTTTACTTTGACCTCACTGTTGCTTAGTAATTAGCATTGAAAAATGTAAACTACCTTCTGTTTAAACCCTGCCAACCACATAATGGAAAATTGCAGAGTGTGCAACTATCTACAAGAAATTCTGATTTCTTCTAGATAGTGTTCCTAATAGTTAACATCCAGTGGCATAATTGCTGTGATAGCATGGCCTAAGTAGAGTTTGCAGCAGGGACGTGCGGTGAGGTCAGTGGCTGGTGAGGCACTGGGTAGTATCAGAGCCAGATACACACAGGTTACATACGCCACGATCACTAGAGTGAGAGCAATAATTCTAGCACTAGACCTCCTCTGTAACATAAAAACATGTAACCTGTAAAAAATTGATCTATGGAGATTTATAAGTACTGAAGTTTAGCACCATTCCACAAGTGTGCGCAATTTTAAAGTGTGACATGTTAGGAATGTAACATCATCTTTCACATTATGGGCCCCATCGGTCAGTTATCCTTCGGTCAAAAAAAATAGAACTTGCTTAAAAATGTAACCGATGGATGTCTAACCGGTCAAAACCAATCGTTAGTATGCAAAAGCATCTGTTAAAAAGTCACGCATGCTCAGAAACAAGTCGACGCATGTTTGGAAGCATTGAAGTTCGGTTTTTTTTCTGCACGTCGTTGTGTTTTACATCACCGCGTTCTGACACAATCGTTTGTTTGACCATCAGTCAGCTTCATCGGTTAACCGATGAAAACGGTCCTTCAGACCGTTCTCATCGGATGGACTGATCGTGTGTACGCGGCCTTAGAATTAGGCAGTAAAACCTTGGACTGCGAGCATAATTTGTTCCAGAAACATGCTTGTAATCCAAAGCACTTGTATATCAAAGCAAATTTCTCCATAAAAAATAATGGAAACTTAAAGCGAAGCTCCACCCGCATTTTTTTTTTCAAAGTCGGCAGCTACTAACAGTGTAGCTGCTGACTTTGAATAAGAACACTTACCTGTCCTAGGCGCCCGCGCTGACGTCCCCCGCCGATGCCGATCCTCGATCCCGGCACCGCCATCCACAGTCAGGGAAACAGGCAGTGAAGCCGTGTGGCTTCACTGCCCGTTTCCTACTGCGCATGTGCAAGCAGCGCGGCGCTTTGTGAATGGTCCGGCTGCTTTCTGGGATACACACAGTTCCCAGAATGCAGCGCGGCCCATTCACAAGAAGACACCGAGAAGAGGAGGAGGAAGAAAACCACACCGCGGATCATGAGGGCAGATTCGGGACTTCTGCATAGCAACAGCCTATTTAGGGTGAGTATTTTTTTTTTTTCCATTTAATTTTTTTTTTTAGATTTTTGAAAAAAAAATAAAAATCAGGGTGGAGCTCCGCTTTAAATGATTCGTTTCACAACCATTTATTTATAGGCCCTTCATTTTACAGTCCATATGAAAAGATTATAGCAATACTAGGTTGTGTAACCATAAAATGTCCATCCACAAATGGAAGCCTTCACAAGGGCATTAAAAAATCCATCAGGAGCTACAAAGTATAAAAGAGAAGAGAGGCACCCCTAAGTGTAGCAATATGTTGCTAAATGTTGTACCTTCAGTAAAGATAACCATATTGCTACACCTAGAGGCTCCTCTCTTATTTTTTTTATTTATTTTTTTAGTTGTGACATGACTCTACTTGTATATCAGGACATTGCTTGTATATCAAGTCAAAATGTATTAAAACATGTTGTTTGTCTTGCAAAACACTCTCAAACCAAGTGACTCTCAATCCAAGGTTTTACTGTAATATATGATTGAGCTTGTACCTTTTCAGCAGCAGAAGATTCTCCCTCTTAACTGTGTGAGAAAAACATGTTATTGTGGGTAAATCTTATACCCATAAACACATGTATTTCCTTGTAGTTAAAAGGGCTGGACTGGGCTGGACCGGACTTTTAGACACATGCCCCTTCTATGACATTGCAGTGAGAGGTGTGCCTCCACTGCAGTATTTTTATTGGACAGCTGGTATCAATGGTACTTTAACATTGGTCCAAGGTTCCAAGCTGTCCATTGAGCTCAGTGAGAGGCACTATGAGCTCATCCTTTCAGTCTGCTGAAAATAGAGTGTGTCAGCTTGTATTTAAAGTGGCCGTTCTGTATTTAGCTTCTGACAGGCTGCGCAAGGAGCCCAATATTTCTGAAACCATAGGTCGTAGGAGCCCTTGTGGAGGGGTAGGACTTAGGCTACATACCCCCCACATTTGAGGTCTCTGTTACCCAGGTCGCCGAGCTATGACCATGGAAGCCTGATTTTTTAAATTATTTTAGGGGAGGCCTCCCTTGACTGCATGACCCTGGTTTGCAATGTCTTGCGTAATCCCTCCTTGGGGCTTCTACTCCTGTTGATAAAGGAGATATTTTCCATTGACCACCAGTGAATAATGGGAACATTTATAACACTTTACCAAATGGACACATTTCATTGACCACCAATGTATATTGTTGGCATTTCTCCCCACTTACCACCACTGTAGTGGTATTTTCCAAAACAGTGCCTCTTGTATATTTGCATTACGGACTGTACAATGTTTTCACTAAAATGTATACAGTAAATCCTTGGTTTGAGAGTAACTTGGTTTGAGAGCATTTTGCAAGACAAGCAAAATGTTTTAATAAATTTTGCCTTGATATATAAGCGATGTCTTGATATAGGAGTAGCGTCATGTCACAACTGAGTAGAAAAAAGAAGAGAGGAGCCTCTAAGTGTAGCAATATGGTTACATTTAATGAAGGTACAACATTTAGCAACTTATTGCTACACTTAGGCCGCGTACACACGATCGAACATGTCCGCTGAAACTGACCAGTTTCAGCGGACATATTCGATCGTGTGTACGGCTTATCGGACCGTTTTCCAGCGGACCAAAGTTTTAAAACATGCTTTAAAACCTGTCCGATGGAAACCCGCGCATGCTCAGAATCAAGTCGACGCATGCTTGGAAGCATTGAACTTCGTTCTTTCATCACGTCGTGTTCTACGTCACCGCGTTCTGGTCTGATCGGATTTTGGTCCGATGGTGTGTACGCACATCAGACAAGTTCAGAGTTGTCTGATGAAAACGGTCTGTCGTGTGTACGCGGCCTTAGAGGTGCCTCTCTTCTCTTTTATACCCTGTAAAAAAAATGCTTTGATATACAAGTGCTTTGGATTACAAGCATGTTTCTGGAATGAATTATGCTCGCAAACCAAGGTTTTACTGTACTTAGCTCTAAATTTTATGTGCAACCTCTAAAAAAACACTATAGTGCTTAAGCAAATTTAACTTTTTTTTTTTTTTGTTTGTGTTTGACCAAAAAAAGTGTTCATGCATTGTTTGTGGTTTGTTAGAAGGGCATCTCTTTTGCTTGAATATATTTACATTAAAAAAAATGTTCCTTTATTGATTTCTCAGAAAGTTAGGTAGGTTGCTTATATTCAGCTATATCTAACAGAAATCTGCATTATTTTAAAACAGAGCAAGGTTTAGAGGAAGTATGATTTGTGAACTCATTGAACTTTTGTAAATAGAAAAGCATAAAAACTCTTAATGCACATTAACTTGTACACGTTCCAGATGTAGGGGACACAATAGCACACTTGTGTAAAGTGTAAGAAGAGAATAAGAAGCCCTTTGGCACTAGAGCTGATGTTGCGTTTTGACATTTGATCGGAGGATCTTGTGACGAGCTAATAAAGTTTTAGAGGGAAAGCAGAAAGTCCTATCTTACACACACATGATAAAACAATCCCTATATATTCCATTATTTCTGCATTGTATTATCTGTTTTGTTGAGATAAGGTCACTACCAGTACGTCTTGCAGCTGCTATAACCACATTTCATGAGATTCAATTACAGCATTAAAACTGTTTATTGAGTTTCATGTCCACAGATCTTTTTTCTTGTGTGCCTATAGGGAAGCACAACAGAGCGTGTAAAATTAATTATGAAATGAAAACAGTGTGCATGCATACAAGGATGTGAGGCACATTTCAGATAAAATGGCAGCTGTAACTTCACTGCATGTTCTGTTCAATTAAGGGTTCATTACTATTATGATTTATAATTGCTAGTTATTTTAAAGCCCTTGTGGAGTGAATTTGATTAGCTTCATGCATGTGTACAAAATGTTGCTTGTGCAACGAAAACCAAATATAATGGCTTATTTAATCTATTTGTTTTATACATTGGCATAGAGACCATTTCTGCATACTGTATATATTATCCTGAAACTCATTTATTGGGGTGGGGATTCCTGAAAGTCAGGGCTGTATTTACTAGACATGTGCAGACTGGAATATTTTGTTTAGTTTGGAAAATAAATTTATTTAGTTACTCCCGAAAATCGTTTTGATTTATTTAGTTTTTCGTTGGGGAATAGCTTTCGTCCGAAAATCCAACAATACTTGGTTTCTGTTGAATGGTCAAAAGAATTTTTCGATGGAACGTCGAATCTTAACGTCGAATCGTACATTTCCGTTCGAATATTCCGCCTACAAGAATTCTAATGTTGTATGACTACTAGTAATAATGTCGAATCTATTTTCTCATAAATCGAAATCTAATCTCTCTAATATCGAATCTATTATTTCTATAGTGTTGAATCTTTTCCCTATAATGTCAAATCTTTTCCCTATAATGTCGAATCTCTCTATATCAAATTTTTACCGCAACAAAAACGAAAATAAAGCATTTTTTATGTCGGATCTTTCGGTTTTCGTTTCTTGCGCTTTCGTTATCGTTTGTTAAAACGATAACGAAAAAAACAGTTTTTAGGACGAAAATGCATTTTAACGAAAACGAATGCACATGTCTAGTATTTACTATAAAGCTTCAATGGGTGAGTTGTCAGAGAAGGCAGTAAGCGAAAGCTTAGCATGACTTTTCTTACTTTTTTGATTTTCTCCCTTCTCTGGCTGCCATTGGACACGCATCCTAAAAGCTTCAATATATTCTATATTTCAAGTAATATGCAGCTATTTGTTTCCCTTGGTTTCAGATGTGTGGCTAAATAATTATTTGTAACTCTAGAAATGAGTGCCCTTTCTGAAATGAGTGTACATTTCTGCACCAGTGAAAGATAATTAAAAAACAAACTTGTTACTGGTGTAGTACCCTACTAGTTTAGGTGCTCGGATGTAAATAGTTAGACTAGTGCAATTTGCTCTTTCGCCTAATGGTGGGGCTAGAGGCAAATCTATATTTAGCAGATCTGTTTAACAGAATGCTATAATTTGCTAATTAAGGCTGTTGCTGTGTTCTGGTGTTGTGAAGTTTGCTCGGACTCCTCCCACCTCCTAGAAACCAGTAGAGCTTTCTAGAACATTGGTGGGAGTTAGGCAAATAGGCAGCATGAGTATGTAGCAGTCTCAGACAATTACAGGGGAGGTGCCCCTGAGCATCCTGGGATTGGCCTAAATATTCAGAGAACAATTTCCTTGCCTAGATGGTGGAGTGTACTAGCCGGGGTTGAGGCAGGCTTGCCACCCCTGACACTTGCAGCCATGAGGCCTTAGGTGGTCGGTCTGAGGGCCTAAAACTAAGCAGAAGAGTGAGCCTGGTGTTTCTGAAGAACTGACTGAAAGAGGGAGCCATGCCAGAGAGGATCTGTTTGCAACTACATTGAGTACAGCCTGTTTTTTTTTTGGCTACCCCTGTGTTAGTACTGTCAGCAAAGGGTCCAACCAAAAGGGATCGCTGGCTGGTGATCTGAAAAGCTTACCCAACTGCTGCTACTGTATGGGACTTTGCTCAGTTTTACTACTTGCCACGCAGTCTGCTGTAACTGGCTTGTAACTGAAGAGCTCTGTCTACCTATCACGCTTTATAAGAGACTTTGCTCATGCTACTGATTTCTACATTGCTCATCAGCAAGGGACTTCACCTACTACTCAATTCTAGATTAGCTAGAGTTCTCAAGTTGTATATATAAATAAAAGAAAGGTCTGGTGTCACAGTAACATACCTCCATCCCCAATAATACAATAGAAACATGGGGAAACTCGCTTTGATATGCAAGTGATTTGGATTACAAGCATTCTCCTGGAACGGATTATGCTCGTAATCCAAGGTTCCACTGTAAGTGTTTTTTAACCTCTTCAGGTCCGCGCTATTGACATAATACGTGAACAGCGCGGACCTGAGTCGCCGGGGTCACGTCTTTGGACGTGATTTACTTGTAATTCCCCGCGCGCGCCACAGGGTGGCACGCGGCGGGGAAAAACAGTCCCGACGCATCACCGAGGATCCGATGCGTGTACCCGGCGGCCGCGATGTCCGTCAGGTACACGCGATCGTCGGTGAGAGAGCAGGGACGTGGAGCTCTGAGTGTAAACACAGAGCTTCACGTCCTGTCAGTGAGAGGAGACAGATGCTGTTTCCCTTGTACATAGGGAGACAGCATCGATCACCTCCCCCAGGCACCCCCCTCCCCCCACACAGTTAGAACACACCCAGGCAATACATTTAACCCCTTCCTCACCCCCTAGTGTTAACCCCTTCAATGCCAGTCACATTTATACAGTAATTAGTGCATTTTTATAGCACTGGTCGCTGTATAAATGTGAATGGCACCAAAAATGTGTCAAAAGTGTCCGATGTGTCCGTCGCAATATCGCAGTCCCAATAAAAATCGCAGATCGCCGCCATTACTAGTAAAATAAAAATATAAAAAAAAAAATCATAATTATGTCCCCTATTTTGTAGGTGCTATAACTTTTGCGCAAAGCAGTCACTTATTGTGATTTTTTTTTTTTTTTTTTACAAAAATACGTAGAAGAATACGTATCGACCTTAACTGAGAAAAAAATATATAAAAAAAAAAAAATGGGATATTTATTATAGCAACAAGTAAAAAAAATATATATATTTTTAAACTGTCGCTCTTTTTTTCATTATAACGCAAAAAATAAAAACCGCACGGGCGATCAAATACCACCAAAAGAAAGCTCTATTTGTGGGGGAAAAAAGGACGCCAATTTTGTTTGGGTGCCACGTCGCACGACCGCGCAATTGTCAGTTAAAGCGACGCAGTGCCGGAAGCTGAAATTTCGCCTGGGCACGAAGGGGGTTTATGTGCCCAGTAAGCAAGTGTAAGGATCTGAATGCAGCTGCATTGTTTTCATTGCAGCTATTCACACAGGTCATAAATATGAGCTGCTTTTTAGATCCGTAGCTCAGAATCCAAAAATCGGTGTCTAAGAACATGCGTTTAATGCACTTGCGCACATAAAAACATGTATACACGTTTGTGAGCATGTAAATAAGTCTAAATAAAGAGGAAAATAAATTATTCTAAAAACAAGTTATTACACATACGCATTTACACACATCTATGTGTAAATCTTTTACTGATCATTACACTGGAACTTTTCTCCTAGAAAACAGATTTGTAATAAAATCAGTAGAATGTTTACAGCTGTGTGAATGAGGCCTTAGCAGTGTATCCTAATAATAAATGAACAATATATGATTGAAAAGAAAGGCAGTGTTTAACATAAATTATATGACACTGTGCAAAATAATACAATTCAGTGAAAAAGTTATTATGTAAATGCTCACAATTTCCACCATGAAAAATGCCCACTCTTCAATAAAGAAAAAAAAAAAAAAAAAAAAATAAATAAATAAATAAATAAAGAAAAATCAATTCCATATACAGATGAAATTCGAAAGATTTGAATATTGTGAAAAAATTCATTTGTTTCACTAATGCAACTTACAAGGTGAAACTAATATATGAGATAGACTCATTACATTGAAAGCAATATAGTTCATAATTGTGATGTGATTGTGATTCCTACTGAACCAGACTGAGAGATCATTTAACCACTTGCTTACTGGGCACATACACCCCCCTCCTGCCCAGGTGAAATTTCAGCTTCCGGCACTGCGCCGCTTTAACTGACAATTGCGCGGTCGTGCGACGTGGCTCCCAAACAAAATTGACGTCCTTTTTTTCCCCACAAGTAGAGCTTTCTTTTGGTGTTATTTTATCGCCTGTGCGGTTTTTATTTTTTGCGCTATAAACAAAAAAGTGCGACAATTTTGAAGAAAAATACAATATTTTTTACTTGTTGCTATAATAAATATCCCAATTTAAAAAAAAAAAAACACATTTTTTTCTCAGCTTAGGGCGATACGTATTCTTCTACATATTTTTGGTAAAAATAAAATAAAAAAACTCGCAATAAGCGACTGGTTTGCGCAAAAGTTATAGCGCTTACAAAAAAGGGGAGAGAATTTTTTTTTTTTTATATTTTTTTTTTACTAGAAATGGTGGCGATCTGCGATTTTTATTGGTACTGCGACGTTATGGCGGACACATCGGACACTTTTGACACATTTTTGGCGCCATTCACATTTATACTGCGATCAGTGCTATAAATATGCACTAATTACAGTATAAATGTGACTGGCATAGAAGGGGTTAACACTAGGGGGTGAGGAAGGGGTTAAATGTGTATCCTAGGTGTGTTCTAACTGTGGGGGGAGGGGGGGGGTGACTGGGGGGGGTGACCGATCTGTGTCCCTATGTACAAGGAACACAGATCGGTCTCCTCCTCTCCAGAGACAGGACGCTGTCTCTGTGTAAAACGGCAATGAGAGATGATCTATGAGATCATCTCTCATTCGCCCACAGATCGCATCGCAAACGGCCACTCTGACTGGCCGTTCGCCGCGATCTGTGATTGGCCGTGTCCAAGGGACACGGACAACACAGGGCTTCCCCGCAGCGCGCTCTACAGCGCGCGCTGGAGAAGCCCAAAGGGGCGGCCGTCAAAAGACGGCATGTTGGATATTCAGACCCGCGCTGGTGCCGTCATTTGACGGTAGCGCGGGTCTGAAGTGGTTAAAGGCTCAGGGACCCTTTGCAGGTGTTATGGCTTAATTAGCTGATTAGATTGGGACACTTTGAGCCTAGAATATTGCACCTTTTCACAATATTCTAATTTTCTGAGATTGTGGATTTGGGGTTTTCATGAGCTGTAAGCCATAATCATCTCAATTATGACAAATCATGGCTTGAACTATCTTGCTTTGCATGTAATGAGTCTATCTCATATATTTGTTTCACCTTTTAAGTTGCATTAGTGAAATAAATGAACTTTTGCACGATATTCAAATTTTTCGAGTTCAATAAAAATGAATCTTCTATTATTCATGCCCAGAATGCCACTGCCTTATGAACCCTCCACCTATAGGAAATGTCTTTATTTTCTGTTATATACCGTATTTATCCGCGTATACCGTGCACTTTTTTGCCCTTAAAATATATACGCCGATAATCGCTTCCGACGATGTGTTTGAACTGAGAAGCCGACATATACCGAGCGCAGTACACTCGGGTACATTCGGCCAGGGTGGGCTCCCCTCGTGGTCACGTCCTGTGCGTCCTGTACATCCTTTACGCAAGAGGAGCCGAGCCTGCCCAAACATGCCCGAGTGTACTGCGCTCGGTATATGTCGGCTTCTCAGTTCAAACACATCGCGGGAAGCGGGAATCGGCTCAGAGGCAACGCGGGAGGAAACCACGAGGCTGCAGACGGATGCCGGACCGGACAAGGCCGCGGATGGACGCCGGGCAAGACACCGACTAAACCGTAAGTATTTTTTTTTTTTTTCTGAAATTTTTCTTCTAGGTTGGGGGTGCACGCTATACGCGGGTGCGCGCAATACCCCGATAAATACGATACGTTTTTTTTATTGCTGCCTGCTGGTGAGATTTACCCTTTATTAATCATTGAGGTTAATTTACTAAAACTGGGGAGTGCAAACGCTGTTCATGGTAGCCAAATCAGCTTCTAACTTCAGCTTCAATTAAGCTTTGACAAAAAAAAAAAAAAAAATTGGAAGCTGCAGAGCTTCACCAGATTTTGCACACTTTTAGTAAATCAACCCCATTGTCATCTGGACTGAAAGTAAATGAAATTCACAAATTTTAAATTGTCAGTAGCAATAAAGTTTGGGTTCACCGCAACTATAGGTTTGGGGTGGATCCAGCAGGTGTGAAATCTGCAGTCTGCAGTGAATAAATATGTTAATTTGCTAGACCCAATTATTGTTAATCATGCAGCACAGTCTGGCTTTTAATCTTAAATCAGCTGATTTAGAAGGGTTAATAGGATCAAAAGGAAACATTTTTTTTAGCTAAATAGCTTCCTTTTACCTTACTGCAGTGCTGTTTTCATGTCCTCATTGTTCGTTTTTGCTTTGATGTTGCTGTAATTCTGCTCTGATCTCCACACTTCCTGGGTGTCTGTTTCCTTATAACCACAGTGCTGGGAGCTTTCTCTCTGTGGTCACTAATCAAGGAGGTGTGATTACTGTGTGTAAACTGAAACTGGGTTGGTGCTGAGGGGTTTTAGACAAACCATCACTGCCCTCTATTGGCTCTCTGGCTCTGTACATCAGAGAGACAGGAAATAACAGCAAAAACGAAACTAGAACTGTAGGTTGATTATATGATTGATTTTTATCTATTTCTAATCATTTTTAAAAGGAATCAGTTAACTTTTATGTCTCTATACCCTGTAAACAGTCATTTCAGACCAATTTTTTTTTTCCTTTAGTGACCCTTTAAAGTGGAGTTCCAAAAAATGAAACTTCCGCTTTAAGTGAAGGTGACCCCCTGGCATGCCACATTTGGCATGTAATTTTTTGGGGGGTGTGGATACCCTCTTTTTAGAGGCATCCAGCTCCCACTTCCTCCCTGGTCTCCGCGGCACCGGAAGGAAGTTTACCTCTCCCCCTCCCTCTCGGGGCTCTGTGGCACTGGAAAGAAGATCATCTCTCCCCCTACCTCTGTGCAATCTTCTGGGACACGTCACATGTCCCAGAAGATTGCCCGGCCAATCACAGCTCACAGCAGGGCTCATGAATATGCAGTGCATGCCCAGCTGTGAAGTCCCAACCGGATGCCCACAGTTAGAATGCTGGTGCCGTGGAGAGGAGGGGGAGAGGAGTGGGGATTCATTGGCCCGAATCGCTGGACCATGTGACAGGTAAGTTCCCAATTTTTAAAAGTTAACAGCTAAAATTTTTGTAGCTGCTGACTTTTATATGGGTGGAACTCTGCTTTAATGACAATGTGCTCTATATTGGATAGGGAAAGCATAGGCAGTGATGCTAATAAACTATATAGGGAGAGATTAGTGTAGGATTTGCAGCCACTGACAAGTCTGTTAAAGTAGCCGTAAACTTCTACTGAATATCATGTAGGTAGAAAAATGCTGTGTACCTTTGTTACATCCTTATGTTTGTGGGGAGATGAAGGGTGTTGTGGCGGCAATAAAGGAAGAAGAAAAAAAGTCAAAAAATGGAAACGAATACAGCCATCGCATCTAAGAATTGGTGATCTGCAATATAATAAATGAACATAAATACCTTAGTTTGAAGTCTCTATAACTTTCACACAGACTAATGCCGTGTACACACGGTCGTTTTTTGCGATGAAAAAAAAACAACGTTTTCTGTGAAGTAAAAAACAACGTTTTTGAAACGTCACTT
The DNA here is from genome assembly GCA_029574335.1 of Rana kukunoris. Classification (NCBI taxonomy): domain Eukaryota; kingdom Metazoa; phylum Chordata; class Amphibia; order Anura; family Ranidae; genus Rana; species Rana kukunoris. The sequence continues at coordinate 254,312,440 of CM056050.1, read as the reverse complement.
TTCAAAGACAATTTTGCATACACACCATCGTTTTTTCACAAAAAGCGAGGTTACGTTCACCACTCTTTTCCATTGAAGCTCGCTTCATAACTAGCTTCTGGGCATGCGCGGGTTGAAAAACGTTGTTTTGAACGACGTTTTTGCTACACACGGTGACTTTTTGTGAAACAAAAAACGACGTTTTGAAAAACGACACAAAAAATTCAAACATGTTGGAATTTTTTTTTAGTCGTTTTTTTTAAGACAAAAACAACGTTTTGCCCACACACAATCAATTTAAATGACGTTTTAAAAAACGTCGTTTTTTTTCATCGCAAAAAACGACCGTGTGTACGCGGCATTATATACACTGATTTGGGTTATTTTTTACCAAAGAAGTAAAGCACAATACACCTTGGCCTATATTTATTAAGAAAGATTTTTTGTTTGCAAAGTTTTATAACAGAAACTAAGAAAAATGTGTTATTTCTTTTCAAAAATATTTTTTTTTTTGTTTTGTTTACATGGCACAAAATAAAAAACGCAGTGGTGGTTAAATACTGAAAAAAAAGAAAGCTCTATTTGTGTGAAAAAAACAAGGGCTGTTACTGATTAGAATTTCCGTGTTCGATTAGTCGATTTTTTTTTAATCGATTGCTCAACTAATTTTGATTAATTATAATGCACACGCAGATCCAACTACTTTTAGCTGATCTCCTTGCAGGCTGATTCCCAGTGTAGCCACTAACTACTGAATAAATGGATAGCAGGATACAAAAAACACACAAAGGCAGCGCTCGATGGGAATAACATTAAAACTTTTATAGTCTTCAAGTAGGTAACAAAATAAATATTGCACTGGAGATAGAATCGATGTAGCTACATAAACTGTAAAAATGGTGCGAGTGATACCAAACGGTTGCAAAAGCAGTCATAAAAACATGTAGCTAAGTATGATACTGGTATAAAAATGTGTACAACGATACCACTGCTGAATCCAGATGAGGAGGGGTTAACATCAGTCCGCCAGCATGTAGATGTCCTGTGAAGGGAACTATCACAACTCCCAGTGGATGGCTGTAGAATCTCAGGTTGATAGAGGGAAGTGATAGAGAGATACCCTTCAGATGGACACAGCAAGCCTAACCGGTGTCTGTGACGTCACCGGATCTCCGATGGAACTCCCTGAAGACCTGTAAGCCGACGAAGAGGTGAGTACCGATCAAAAGGATTTTGATAGATCAAAAATGTTTACTTATCGAGGAATTAATAGTTAATTTCCACAGCCCTAGAAAAAATTCTATGAATTTCATTTGGGTATAGTGTTGCCTGACTAAGCAATTGTCAATTGAAGTAGCACAGCACTGAATAGCAAAAAATTCAATTTTTACAGAGTAAAACCTTCCTGAAGTCAAGTGGTTAAAGGGTTCTGGTGAAATTAAAAAATCAACAGTGTTTTGGGTTTTCGACCAATCGAGTCACCTGAAAAAGTATTTTTTAACTGGTATGAATTAAATGATAGTAGATTGGGGTGCTGCTTCTGTTTGTAATTCATCACATAAAAATACAGTCCCCAAATACACTACAACCAATAATGTAACTTTAAACCATGCTGGTTCTAAAATACAAAGTACAAATCCTCCAAACGTAGTAATTAAAAGATTTGTGCTTTTTCCCGTCGCCCTTTAATTTTTTTTTAGCACAATCTTCCTATGCCAGTGCCCAATTTACAATAGTTTGCCTAATAAAAATGGTCAGAATTTAGTATCAAGATTCACCCACATAGATTTCAGTCGGATTCACGGCTAAGTTTAGGTTTCGTAATTTTCGTAATTTTACATTTCAAACTTCAATAATTTGCTTTCCCACATTAGTTAGAATATAATGGGGCTTGATGGTGACACTATAGCTTACGGTATATTCTTTGAATAGAGTGAAAAGCAGACCAGAAAAGTTTAAACATTAGAACTGGGTGGCCTTGATATTAGAAAAGTGGAGGAGACATCTGAAGAAAGGAATTCTAAAAGCCTATTGAGTATGCCATGAAAAAGGTTGAGGAAATGGGCAGATAACACATAATATAATGAGTATATAATGTGACAGACAGACAACAGATGGAAATGTGAAAGACACATGGCATACATTAGGAACAGATATGCTTGGTACAATAAAACAGGTCATACAAAATAAGGACCCTGTTCAATCTTACTCATATTTAACCAAATCTGCCTAATTGTAAATTTGTTTTTATATAACATACCTTCTTCACTTTTAGCCTTTAGGGCCAATTCACACCAAATGCAGTCCATTGCTTTCTTTATTCTGCATGAAAAATGCATGGAAAGTAGGTTATATGGTTTTCAATAGAATAGTTTACACCAATGAGGGCAGTTCCAGAGCGTTCCAGTTCCATAAATAAAAAAATAAAAAAACATGTTGCATTTTTGCTGCACTGGACTGTACTAGAACGCTGAAGAAACGCATCAATAACACACTGGGACGCACCTAAATGCACCAAAAACGCACTGGAACACACATGTCCTTGTTTTAGGTTAAGAAAAAGGAGGGGGGGAATGCACTGGACTGCATGACAAATGCACTGAAACGCATATGGACTGCGTTTCTATGGTGTGAACTGGCCCTTAATATGAATACTTAAATTAAAAAAGGAGTGCTGAAGGCCTAAAGCAGCAACAAAACACAGGTAAGTTTATGTGTGGGTGAGGAAATTCCATGCCTTTGATCCTCTGTATCTATGATGAATGTGGCTTTTAATTCTGTTACCTTCAGGTGTGCACCATTGCATGTAGTATGATAGCGAAGCAGGAAATTCTTTTGGCACAGGTGACAGGAAGATTCTTTCCCGCAAACAACATCAATAGGAGATGAATGAGATGCAATCCCACGCTCTTTCAAGAAACTCTGTAGTACAAATGATCCTGATGCAGTAGAGGTGAGTAAACAAATAAAGGAGTTGATTTACTAAAGGCAAATCGACTGATCACTTTGCAAGGGAAGTTGCACTTTGCAGGGGACTTTGCCTTAGAGCTCAGTGGATTTTGTGATGGTCCACTTTGCAAAGAATATCCAATAGCCAATAATAATTATGCTCTGTGGAACATTCACTTGCAATGTTCAATTTTTCTTGTAAAGTGATTTACTAAAGGCCTTTTTGCCTTTAGTAAATCAACTCAAAAGAGTTAAAGCGTTTGTTACATTTAACATTCCTGATTTGTGCTTGCTGTACCATGTACTTGTATGAGAAAGTATTCTGTTCTCTTTGTATTGCTTTCTTTAAATGAAATTCCTGGTGTTCCTGCTAGTCCCCTTGCTTTCCTATTAAAAACTGACCACACTAAGCAGGAGAGCATACCACGGTCAGTTCTCTAGCTATGCTGGGAACTCAGTATCCTCTCCTGCAATGATCAGACTGGACTTATCCTGACATGCCCCAACTGCACAGTCATTCTCCAGGAAGCTCAGTGTGCTGCTGCTTCTCCTCCCCCAGCTCTTATGCAGCTGAGAACAGAGGTAATGTGACCACTAATAAAAAGGAAGTTAAAACTTTTTCATTATTACATAATTGAGCACCAAATTTACAGTTATGTTAGTACATTTTTCTTCAAACAGGTTACCATTCTAGCCCTGGTGGGTGATATGATTGTGTAATACAAAGTTGGTGCTGTACTGCTTTTGACCACATGAGTTGGAATTACCAGTTGCAAATGTAATTTGTTCAACATAAAAAATGAATTTCCCTTGGAAAATTCTCAATTTACTTCTCGCCAAACAGATTTCATTCCACCTAATCCTATTGATAACGCATGAGAACCATAACATTGCAACAACAAACAATTTTCAATGAAAAACATCTCCAGAACATCTAATGGTCACTGCATTGATTGATCATTTTCATTTGTTTTGTCTGCAAATAATCGAATAGCCATAACTTGGATTTAGACTCAATTTAGATTGGATTTTATCAAGCTGAGCTGATTAGCCTTGGTGAAAAATCATAAATACAATCGTGTTTCGCTCATTCAGATTGAGAAATTACTTGTGGCCATACATACTTTGTTACCAGGTTTTTCTTTGTTTCTGTTGTAAAATTTTGCAAATAAATAATCTTTCTTCATAATGTAGCGCCCCCTTTCTTTCAGAAAAGTCGCTACGCTAAAGTTAGTGGGAGAGTGGGAGAGATGTTGCTCCCACTCCTAATTTTGCTAAATTGGGCTGCTGTCAGCCCTGAATTATCCTGTGGGTCATTCTGTGCTCCAGAGATGTGGTTCCATCTCTGGGTGACAGGTGGCGCCAGAGGGATTCAGGCAGAGCCACTTTTCCCCAGCAGCCAATTAGAGGAGTTTTTCCTCACGGGGCATGCTGGGGAGGGGTATATCTGTGGCAGACGCCATTTTTCGGGGTTCTTCGCGGGTTCCAGGTGCGGCACCCACCTTTAGGGTGTGCGTACCAACGGACCCCGTTGATATGGCCTACCAGGCCGGGGTCGCATGCTACGCAGAGTTCCCTGCTGATGCAGAAAGGGGCCCTAGCGACTTGCTGGAGGCCCCACTTCTACAGAAGAGATCCTAAGCTGTATGCTGTTCGGTGGGGGATCGGCTTGAGGAGAACCAGGAGGCAGGTGATCCAAAAGGGCTTGAACGAACCATCGGGGATCTGGTTTCCAGGAACTGACAGATAACCATAGACTGTCAACTGGTGACCCCTACTAAAAGAGAACTTTCTGGGAGGATTTGCTTTCTGGGCCTGTGGCAGAGGTCTTCATCTAAAACGCTAAATTCTACTAGAGCCAAGTCAGTGAGAGAAACTTGTTCCTCCCAGCAACCTTAAGTGATGCTCCGGCTGCCAGGCTTGTGGCAGAAGTCTCTGGCTAGAGTGGCGACGAACTATTCTATTGCAGGAAGCAGGACTGCTTTCTTTTTCATCCAAAGCCTGATACCGCAACGTTCTCTCCTTTCATCAACCTTTTCTTTCTACCTCATGTTGATGTTGGTCGTGTTGGACCAGGAAATAAAGCATTCAGAAAACTTCAGCGGCAGGTTTGGACTTTCTCTTATTGCTCTGCTCACTGCAATCACCCCTAGACAACACACAGAGGTAACTTAATACGCCGATCCCAAATCAATCAGCGGCCCTTGAGGGGGTATCGCTACAATAAATTTAGGCCAAAATGTATCTGTGAAGGACTTTTATGCAATTGCCTATATACTTCAGTGTAATTCTCTCCCTGCTAATTTTAATGTCTGTGTGTTATGGGGTCTGCCTCTAGCCCTGGATAATTGGATTACTTTCCCCTTTGTAGAGGCATCTGTAAAACCTGTTTAAACCAGATTGCCATGCTGCCAGTAAGGGACAATGACCTTTCAATGCTAAGTGGCTTGTGAAATACCTTTCCATTGTGTCCTGCAGATGAATAGCCGTGTCAGAGACGAGACGCCTAGCCACCCGACCCCCTGGGGGCTTCTGTCTTAACACACATATTCAGGCTATTCAAGCTTTGGGACCAATCTCTGCTGTGTAATTTTCAAGTTCTCATTTGCATGGTTTAAGAGGACCTGAGTGAGACTGCATACTTTACAATGGACCAATAGGAAAGCGGTTGTTGGGGGCGGGATGTTCCAAATCCTGTATAAAGTGTGCTGTGTACTTTCAATAAAGTGTGTCCTGTTTACATACAGCATTAAGCCATGGCTCATGTGTGGATTATTCGGCGATTCCAGGGATATTCCTAGTCGTGGAATATTGGGTGATTTATTTTATGGGAGAAGAAGGGAATGCTTGACGGGGATATGTTCTACTACCGTCACAAGTGGTTGGCAGCAGCGGGATTTTCCCTTCTACTTTCCTTTACACCAGGATTCCAAGCAGACACTGGGAACAGTGAATGGAAGACTGGTACACCCGGCTTAAAAGAAATACACTGAAAGAACTAATGGAAGTTTGTGGAAGGATTGCTAGCAACAAAACTGAGCATGTCATCATAGCAGAATTAATGGAGCTAGACCAGGAGAACTCGGTTGCAGCAAGGCCAGCAGTACAAGAGATGGAGACACCAGTGATTCAGGATGAGGAATCACCAGCCAACAAGCTAATAAGAGAGAAATTAGCATGGTTCGGTCCGAACCCAACGGCGGATGTGGTGCTGAAAGTGATGACCCTGTTAGCGGAGGAGGCTAAACAAATAAGAGACGCAGAGCTACAGTTAAAACTGGCAGCAGTCCAACAAGCAGCCGCACATTCTCCAAACAGTGAGTACAGCACAGCAGACACAAGTAAGATTCCGTTTAGCGCTTTTGAAGCTTTTGATGAGAAAGAAAGTGAGCGGCAACATGAGCTGAGAATTGCAGAAATACGACGATCGGTGACAACGCCTAAAGAAGCAGCACCAAATGAAAGACGAGGAGAGGTACAGATACCAGTAACCATGGAAGAGGAATTCAGAAGAAGGTTACAAGAGATGCGGATACAGCACACAGGACCAGAATCAGAGGAGGTCCTGCTGGGATGGGCGGATGTGATTCGGTGCCAACTCTGGAAGGAAGCGCTAGCTCTCGAGCAGCAACACCAAGGAGAGGTCCTGCCCTACACCTATGCAAGGTACTGGCCGCAGTATGACGTACGAATGCTGTTGTTGGGGGAACAACCGAAGCAGGAGTGGATAGCGGAATTAAACAGGCTGATCCAGGCAGAGATGCAGCTGGATGAGAGCTACAGAGCCCTCCGGTGGTATGTAGCCCACGAGTGCCCATGGTCAGCGGATGACAGCCCCACAGAAGGCTATGACTATGATGGCCTGGGATTGTTGTATTTGAGGATGTCCAGTGATCCCGACTTTGGGGATGATCAGGAGTGGCGCTTGGAGGACATAATGGAGCACAGAGAGAAAAAATTGAATATCTCGGAAGCGCACTGGCTACAGGAAGATTTGGAATTTCTGGCCGCTCGGGAATGGGACCTGGAGATCGCCTACAAACAGCTGCTAGACTCTGCTCAGCGCCAGGGCCGGGCTCCCTTTGCCTGGGACTATCAGGAAATACCAGTGGACAATGCTGAAATCCTGGCTGAAGAATCGTCCATGTGGCAGGGTAACAGTGTGCTTTTCCAACCTGCCCCTGCAGCTATGGACCAGGAGGTTATATGGCGGATGCAGCAAGTGCCGACTGACCTTGATGATCCCGTTTCTGCATGGGACGATCTTGAATGGAGGAATGTGACTGTCCAGCAGTATGCCAGTGAATTGGCAGTGGAAAATCTGGAGATTGCCATTCCAAAAGCTGAAGTTCTGACCGCAGGGCCGAGCTCTGCTAACCTCTGCTCAGTACCTAGAGCATCTTCTGGGTTACATGGACAGGAGATGGTGAACCTCTATCCCCAGACACCAGTTGCAGAGACAGGGGATTTAATAGATTTTTCTGCTGAGCAAAAACAACCTGATGGGCCTCCAGCAGAAGAGCTGGGATCAGGGCCAAACGTCACTGTGCTCTGCCCAGCACCAAGAGCAGTATTTGTGGAGTTACACGGAACTTCCCCAGCTATAGCGCTGGTCACCGGACAGAGGGTTCAAGACCTCTGCCCCACCCCTGTGGCAGTTTCGGAGGCTCAGGGTGAGAAGATGGCGATCACTCCCCAGCCACAGATTACAGAATGTATGGACTATTCAGAGGATGTTATGGATTATGCACTCCCAGCAGAAGGGCTGGCAACAGGGCAGAGTGCCAGCCATCTCTGCCCAGCACCGGGACCAACTGTGGAGTTCCAGGGAGCCGGGGCGGTTGGCCCCCCTCCCCAGCAACCAGCTGAGGTGGTAAAGCTCTTACTCCCAGCGGAATCACTGGCAGCAGGACAGGATGCTTCTGGCGGCTGCACCCCACAACAGCTTGAGCGGATATCGGTGGATGGGACTGTGGTCTCCACTCACAGCAACCCAGCGGAAGAGCTGGCAACAGAGCAGAGTGCCCCGGGCCTCACCTAACAGAAGAAGGGGTTCCTGGGGTAGTGGATGGGACTTCAGTCTCCACTGGCACAACCCCAGAAAATGGTACAGGACTGAAACAGGAGGATGTCGGCTTTGCTTTGCAAGCACTGGGGGATTTTCACCTCACACCAGTGGATGGGACTTCAGTCTCCACTGGTATACCCCATAAATGTTGGCCAGTTGGCCCAGATCCCCAACAGCATGATGGACTGAGCCCAGCCACCCTGTCATCTCTCCAGCGCTTGAAAGGACTCCAGGGAGAAGGGCTAGTCCAGGCCTCTCCCCAGCGGCAGACGTGTTCCCTGAGAGAGGCAGAGGATGGCGGGGTGAGTAATGCTCGGTTTGGAGCAAGTGATTTGGGGTACGTTATGGATACCTGCATTGGGGGACTGGAACTACTGACTAAATTCAGAGACAACCCATCTGGTGTCTCCTACTGGGTTAGTCCCCTGCCAAAAGGGGGGATGTGTGACAGGCCTAGCCGGGACAGGGGCTTTTGGAGAGGACTGAATGTGAGCCTCTTGCTGTCCGATTATGGGCCAGGGCCTCAAACCAGGAAGGCGGATGGGTTATCCTGGCAGACAGTCCTGGAAAAGACTGCTCTGGTTAATGCTCCGGTGTTGATTACCCCAGATCCTAACAAAAGATTTATTGTTCACACAGACGCTTCAATGTTTGGACTGGGGGCAGTACTAAGCCAGATCGGGGAGGATGGAGGAGAGCACCCGGTGGCATACCTGAGTCGGAAGCTGTTGCCAAGGGAGGTCAGTTACGCCACCATTGAAAAAGAGTGTTTGGCCTTGATATGGGCCCTCAAAAAGCTCACACCTTACCTTTATGGCCGGGCTTTCACTCTCATCACCGATCACAACCCCTTGGTGTGACTTAACCGGGTTTTAGGGGACAACGCCGTTTGCTACGCTGGAGCTTGGCCTTACAGCCCTATGACTTTACGATTCATTACCGCCCAGGCAAGCAAAACGGGAATGCCGATGGATTGTCACACCAAACGGAGTTAACCTCGGACTAAAAGCTCTGAACCCGTCAACCCTACTGGACCAGGAAAGGTCCAACCGAGTTGCCGGAGCAGGGAGAAAAGGGGGGGCCATTGTGAAGGACTTGTATGCAATTGCCTATATACTTCAGTGTAATTCTCTCCCTGCTAATTTTAATGTCTGTGTGTTATGGGGTCTGCCTCTAGCCCTGGATAATTGGATTACTTTCCCCTTTGTAGAGGCATCTGTAAAACCTGTTTAAACCAGATTGCCATGCTGCCAGTAAGGGACAATGACCTTTCAATGCTCAGTGGCTTGTGAAATACCTTTCCATTGTGTTCTGCAGATGAATAGCTGTGTCAGAGACGAGACGCCTAGCCACCCGACCCCCTGGGGGCTTCTGTCTTAACACACATATTCAGGCTATTCAAGCTTTGGGACCAATCTCTGCTGTGTAATTTTCAAGTCCTCATTTGCATGGTTTAAGAGGACCTGAGTGAAGACTGCATACTTTACAATGGACCAATAGGAAAGCGGTTGTTGGGGGCGGGATGTTCCAAATCCTGTATAAAGTGTGCTGTGTACTTTCAATAAAGTGTGTCCTGTTTACATTCAGCATTAAGCCATGGCTCATGTGTGGATTATTCGGCGATTCCAGGGATATTCCTAGTCGTGGAATATTGGGTGATTTATTTTATGGGAGAAGAAGGGAATGCTTGACGGGGATATGTTCTACTACCGTCACAGTATCATATCTATATTTGAAAAAAAAAAATTCATGACATGAATAACGGTCGTGTGTACGCGGCATAAGGGTCACAAGAAAAATTTTTTAAATGTCCTTTTTTGCCACAATGTTTTTGGGAAATGTGGACATTTTTTTTAAATGTATTATTTTACACAAAGTTGTCAATTATGAAGTTATGTCTAACACATGGTGCAGGCATACTTATGCCGCGTACACGCGATCACTTTTTGGCATGAAAAAAAAATTCATTTTTCAGCATGTCCAAAAAACTAAGTTTTTCCAACTTCATCATTAAAAACGATGTTGCCCACACACCATCGTTTTTGAAACATGATGAACAAAGCGCGGTGACGTACAACGCGTACGACGGCACTCTAAAGGGGAAGTTTCATTCGCCTTTGGGCTGCTTTAGCTGATTCCATGTTAGTAAAAGACGATTCGCGCTTTTTTGTCTGTTACAGCGTGATGAATGTGCTTACTCCATTATGAATGGTAGTTTTACCAGAACGAGCGCTCCCGTCTCATAACTTGCTTCTGAGCATGCGGGGGTTTAAAACGTTGTTTTAGCCCACACACGATCATTTTTTACAACACAAAAAACGTCATTTTCAAAAACGACATAAAAAATTGAAGCATGTTCGAATTTTGTTTTTGTCGTTTTTCAGAAGACAAAAAACGATGTGAAACCCACACACGATCATTTTAAATGACGTTTTTAAAAATATCATTTTATTTCATCACAAAAAACGACCGTGTGTACGTGGCATTAGAATTACACCTTAAAAAGACATTCTGCCATTTATCCGAAGTACCACATGTGTGAGACTTTTTTACAGCCTAGCCACACAGACTAGGTCCAACATCCAAGAAGCACCTTTCTAGCGGCATACATTATGGATCTAAACTAAAAACACCCACAAAATGACCATATTTTAGAAAGAAAACGGTGGTCTGTAGTGTTAGGAAGGGGGGTCTGTATTGTAGAAGGGGGGTCTGTATTGTAGAATGGGGGTCTGTATTGTAAAAGGGGGGTCCGTATTGTAGAAGGGGGGTCTGTATTGTAGAAGGGGGGTCTGTATTGTAGGAAGGGGGGTCCGTATTGTAGAAGGGGGGTCTGTATTGTAGGAAGGGGGGGTCTGTACTGTAGGGGGAGTCTTCACTGTAGCGGGGGTCTGCACTGTAAGGGGGCCTGTACTGTGAGGGGGCCTGTACTGTAGGGGGCCTGTACTCTAGCGGGGGCCTGTACTGTAGGGGGGCCTGTACTTTAGGGGGGCCTGCACTGAAGGGGGGTCTGCACTGTAGGGAGGGGGTCTGCACTGTAGGGGGCCCAGAACTGTTTAGGGGGTGTCTGTGTAACATACAGGTGTCTAGAGGTGCAGGGTGCTGTGTAATGTAAAGGGGTCCAGAGCTGTGGGGGGCTGTGTAATATAAATGGGTCTAGAGGTGCAGGGTGCTGTGCAATGTAAAGGGGTCCAGAGGTGCAAGGTGCCATGTAACGTAAAGGGTCCAAAGGTGCAGGGTGCTGTGTAATGTAAAGAGGAGCAGGGTGCTGTGACATGTAAATGGGTCCAGAGGTACAAGGGCTGTGTAATGTATAGGGGTCCAGAGGTGCAGGGTGCGGTTTAATGTAAAGGGGTCCATAGGTGCAGTGTAGTGTAAAGGGGTGCAGGGTGCTGTGTAATGTAAAGGGGTCCAGAGGTGCAGGGTGTTGTGTAATGTAAAGGGGTCCTGAGGTACAAGGGCTGTGTAATGTAAAGGGGTGCAGGGTGCAGTGTAATGTAAAGGGGTCCAGAGGTACAAGGGTGCAGTGTAATGTAAAGGGGTCCAGAGTGTTGTGTAATGTAAAGGGGTCTAGAGGTGCAGTGTTGTGTAAAGGGGTGCAGGGTGCTGTGTAATGTAAAGGGTCCAGAGGTGCAGGGTGCTGTGTAATGTGAAGGGGTCCAGAGGTGCAGTTGTGGAGATGGGGGTACACAGAATTGACAAAAAGATATTGAAGGATGCAGAGGTGTGGGGTGGGGGGGGGGGGTGCCAGATATAGGATCCGCCCTGGGTGCCAAATGCTCTAGGTACGCCCCTGGGAACCCCTAAAGTGGTTGTAAACCATTACACATCACTTTAACCTATAGGTAAGCCTATAATAAGAAGTACCTGTAGGTACTGGAAATATCTCTAAACCTGCACAGTTTAGGAGATATTTACCATATACGCTGCATGCTCATTTATAGAAAGGGCATGATCGTGCCATTTCTACAGGGCCCATGCCATGACCGTCATCTCCTGCGTGACATGACATCATGTGACTCTGGCAGGTCACAGAGCGAAGGAAGAGGGGTGAAGATGGATGCGGCCACCAGTGTGGACATCGGAGACATTGCGGGATGTGTTGCCGGTAAGTGGCACATAATGCTTTTACTTTGCAGGGAACAAAAGAGGAAGCCAGAACCATCCAGAAAAGGGGAAGCAGCCAAGCCCACAGCCTGTGAAACTCAGAGCAGTCCAAAGTAATCACAAGCAGCTTCACCGATTTGATGAGAGCTAAGAACTAAATTTACTTAACCTAGCACCTATCTAGGAGGGTGCTACATCAGTATAAATGACCGATCTTCGAGTTTTACAGGTAAAACGTATCTTCATGTGATGTTATCACATGTAAGAGCAAACACACCAATATACATATCCATTGTGACAGAAAACCATGCTAATTATGCAGACCAACATACAGAAGGAGACCATGGTGTTGAATTACTAAGGGCAAATCCACTTTGCACTACAAGTGCACTTGGAAGTGCAGTCGCTTTAGATCTAAGGGGAATATCTGAAATGAGGGGAAGCTCTGCTAATTCTATCATCCAATCATATACAAGCAAAAATGCATTCATATGATCAGATGTACAGCAACTGCACTTCCAAGTGCACTTGCCCTTAGTAAATAAACCGCTTTGTATTCATAACCCTGAACTATAATGAGGCTCAGAAGTTGATTTACAAAAGGCAGAAAGACATGCAATGTGCAGTTGCCCTCTGTAAGTGCAGTTGCTCCAGAGCTTAGTAAATGAGGTAAGGCTTCACCTTGGAAAGAATACCCAATCATGTGCAAGGAATATAAAAAAAACTGCATTTTTGCTTGCACATGATTGGATGATGGAAGTCAGCAAAGTTTCTTCTTATTTACTAATCTCTAGGAAGTGTTATTGGGGGAGGAAACACAAAACATATTTTTTTCTTATATTTGATCAAGGGTGGGGACTCATCTTTGTTGAGGCAAACCTAAGGTGTATAAAACAAAATAGCAATGAAATGAAATAAAATAGCCAAAAAGAGCTGTCAGTAGGGTCCTTGTATACATGGTACTGATGTAAAAACTCTGGATCTTCTTGGTAGAAAGCTCCTTCACAAAAAAAAAAAGAGTATGGTCCATATAGTACACATTTATTTATTTATTTATTTAGGTGTGTTGATTTACAGATGCAAAACAGTAATACATGTTTTTCTCTAAACATGGCACTATTTTACCGATATTACAGGCCCATTCAAAGCAATGGGCTACATTTAGATTAGTAAAGTAGCAAAACACTGGAATACCTAAAAACGTGCCATTTTGGCACCTATGTGCAAGTGTTGTTGACAATAAACTGAATTTTCTATAAAATAAAAACAAAATGGTCCTTTTTGGCCACATACACACGATAGGATCGTCAGAGGAGAATGGTCTGAATGACCGTTTTCATCAGTTCAAACCAATCGTGTGTGGGCCCCATAGGTTAGTTAAACTTCGGTCAAAAAAATGAGAACTTGCTTCAAAATTTAACCGATGGACGCCTAACGCCCAGGTCAAAACTGATCGTTAGTAGGCACGACTATTGGTTAAAGATCCATGCATGCTCAGAATCAAGTCGACGCATGCTTGGAAGCATTGAACTTCATTTTTTTCAGCACGTTGTTGTGTTTTACGTCACCCCTGTACTAACACGATCGTTTTTTTAACCAATGGTGTGTAGGCACATCAGACCATCAGTCAGCTTCATCGATTAACCGATGGACTGATCGTGTGTACACAGCCTTTGACATCACCATAAAGTCAGCTAACAGACAAATGTAATAAAAAATGAACACACATGAGTGAAGAGGTGTTTTTCTAAGATTCTCCTCTAGGTGTCAGTCAAAGACATATGTTGCAAAGAGTAGAAGAGGCTTGTACTGTAGCTGCTGCTTCATTATATGTTCTACTATGCAATCTTCGGGAAAAAGATCTTCATCTGAAGCCAACTTGGCACAATCACTAAGTGTTGGCTCATTAAATTTACGAAAGGTGTGTCCATTTCCTCAGGGTTTTAATAAATATCAAAGTTAGTCAAATGGAATTGGTGACATTTGCCCAACTTAATTTTGCAGCTAAGCGAGTGTATTCAAAGTTTAATAATTTTTTCTATGTAAAATGTTCTGCCAACACGCTAACACCTTGATTTGCTGTCTTTTGCACCGGCACTAAAGATAAGAGCATTGCCCATTGATTTCCACATTGAGATGATAAGATGATGATTAGCTCAGACAGGAGGTTCATGCCACAAGACAGTGTCAGAGGAAAATCTTGCACATGTTGTAGATAATCACCCTTTCCAGCACTTACATTTACATTTGAAGCTTAGTGGAGGGTATAGACTCTATGATTCTATATTAGGAAAAGTGCAGCGTGTTCAGATGCCCATCTGTAATTATCCAAACATGTTAACAGAACTGTCACAAGGCAATGCTTTACATATAATTTGCCATTCTCCGATTGCTTGGTTACTAGCTCTATGCCAACACCTTTTTAGTTTTTTTATTGAGGTCCTGAACATAAAATAAAAATAGAAATTATGAACAAAATAAAGCATATCCCCTTTAAAGTTCATGAACTGTCTTTCTTGAATAGTATCACAGACACGTGCTTACCACAAATCACAACTAAATGTGGGTAATAAATGATATGTCTCCTATACTTAGGGCTGCCACCTTTTCTTCAAGCCAAACCTGAACACTTTAGTGGCCTGGGACACCTTTGGGAGCCCCAAGGAGAGTTGAAATGCGGACAGTGGGTGTGGCCAACTTGCTTTTGCTGACATCATCATTCTGCCCCTCAGTGATGCCAACCCTACCCCCAGACAGCCCCCCGCAGCTCTTGGACAGCAACAGATTTGTGTGTGACTATCTTGGTTACTTGGAGAGCCACAGTTCAGTCTGAATATTGTGTCCAGGTTTCAGTTCCCCTGAAACCCAGACACATGATTTAAAACCCGGACTGTCCGAATGGATGCCGAACAGGTGGCAACCAAACCTATACTCTGTGTTAATATATACAGTGTTAAAGCTACCTGCAAGGTATTAGGTATAGTTTATCCTGTTTATGCAAAATATTTCAATACATTTATAATGCCTCCCATGTAAATATGGCTTCTTTTGTAAAGTAATTTATTTCAGAACACAGGTTGTTAAAGCGTATTTATGGCCAAAATACATAGCTCCCAACTGTCCCTGATTTCGGGTGACTGTCCCTGATTTGAAACAAAGTTCCTCTGTTCCTCTTTCCTCTTCATTTGTCCTTCATGTTGGTCTGATTTTTTTTTTTAGAAAATGTAAACATTTTAAAAACGTCACTGTGGAGGTACAAAACAGGGCCATTGGGGCATACCCCTGCCAATTGGCGCACACAGAGCCATGTGCATAACAGCGTACAACTCACCATGTATCTCAAAACGAAACATACCTAACTATAGTTAAACCTAACTAACAAAATATCTAGTACCCAGTTTTACATAGAAGGATAATGGTAGGAGATAACTATTCCTGTAGGACCTCTCATCCCTCTTATCTGTCTGAGCCGGACGTTACAAGGACAGCTAAGGTCGAGTGTGATCACTCGACCTCTGGACTAACACCACCACTCACTTGTCTGGGGTCTGGACCTCAACACTCAACAGGGCCAGGTATTTTTTAAGGGTATCTAACCAGGGCAGTGCCCAACAGGCTGATCATCGGTCGTGTCCACAAGTGCCAGACTTTTTCATATTTTTTGGGGCATCTTTGGGATAAATATGTTGCTTTGTAGAGGGGTATCATCGTATTAATTAAGGTTTTCCACAATGACAAGGTAGGGGTGTTGGCTGACTTCCATTTTAGTACTATGACTTTCCTCCCGTAAAATAGTAGGATACCTATTAGGGTGTGGATTGCTTTGGCTAATGCCAGATATTACACAAGGCCGAGGAGACAAACACTGATTGTCATAGGAATAGGTATGGTTGTTAATGCATGGATAAATTGAGTTATCTCCCTACAATATTCTTCAACCTGTAGGCAATCCCAGAATATATGTAGGAAGCCAGCAGGGATACTAGAGCATCTCCAGCAAGCAGACAATGAGGTTGGGTATATGCGATTAAGGCGTTGGGGCGTGTAGTATATTCTGTGTAAGATTTTGACTTGTCCCTACAAAGTTCAGAAATGGAAAACAATAACTGTGGAGAGGTATTGAAGGTCGGACTGTCGAGGCCAAGGAAGTAGTTTAAAAATATAGTTTTAATTTAGTCATAAAAATAAAAACAGATTAAACATGTACATAAAATAGACAAAGATACATATATATAGATGGGTAAGCCACTCAATACGCAAAAAATCCCCAAAGTCGCCGACGCGCGTTTCGCCGTGGGGCTTCTTCAGGATGGATGTTTAAGGATTTTTGTAAGGAGATGTATAGAGATAGTTGTATGGCCGATGACTCTGCAATCAATGCACAACAGGGCACACACCACGATCGGATATTTGATGAGAAATACTGAATTCAGGAAGGTCCTCAGAGCTTGTTATAGATCTGTCTGTTAATTGACAATAGAGTCAGAATAAGGGTATTTCCAAATTATAATATGGTGCTATTAGCAGCCTTCATTCCTTAATAGTAGACCTTGGGGCCAACTGGGACACAGAGCCAAAAGAAATGTAATCAACTTCAAATTGTCGAGGAGTACCATAGCACCAATCAGCGCATAGATTATTAAGCTTCTAGATGTCATGCAGATGTACACCCTGGGACACGGACGCCTGTACGAGCTAATCCTCTGATCGGCTGGCTCATATCTAGAAGCTTAATAATCTATGCGCTGATTGGTGCTATGGTACTCCTCGACAATTTGAAGTTGATTACATTTCTTTTGGCTCTGTGTCCCAGTTGGCCCCAAGGTCTACTATTAAGGAATGAAGGCTGCTAATAGCACCATATTATAATTTGGAAATACCCTTATTTTGACTCTATTGTCAATTAACAGACAGATCTATAACAAGGTCTGAGGACCTTCCTGAATTCAGTATTTCTCATCAAATATCCGATCGTGGTGTGTGCCCTGTTGTGCATTGATTGCAGAGTCATCGGCCATACAACTATCTCTATACATCTCCTTACAAAAATCCTTAAACATCCGTCCTGAAGAAGCCCCACGGCGAAACGCGCGTCGGCGACTTTGGGGATTTTTTGCGTATTGAGTGGTTTACCCACCTATATATATGTATCTTTGTCTATTTTATGTACATGTTTAATCTGTTTTTATTTTTATGACTAAATTAAAACTATATTTTTAAACTACTTCCTTGGCCTCGACAGTCCGACCTTCAATACCTCTCCACAGTTATTGTTTTCCATTTTTGAATCCATATACGGATGTGGCCCATGTGAGTGCAATCCCTTTGTTTTTTCTTATCCCATCTATTTACCCAGTCCACCCCTTCCTTTCCCCTACCATTCTTATTTTTATATACCTACAAAGTTCAGTTCCTGCACCTCCGCCCGCCACAGGTCCCACAACCCACACAACCCAACCTGAATAGATGGCTGCAGTGCCTGGTACATTTGAGATAGTGGCTTAAAGAGTTTAGCATCATTTAGCAAAGTTTCAAGAGCGTCATGCTCCATCCGGAGCTGAACCGATTTAAATTGAGGGTCAAAGGCGTGACAGAGCTGCAGGAACCTGAAGAAGAAAGAATCTGGAAGTTGGAATCTGTTTTTTAAACTGTCAAAAGTAAACAACCCCAAACCATCACAAATATCCTTCAAGTATTTGATACCCTTGCCGGCCCACAGGCTGGGGTCTTGTGGACAGTGACATTCTCCCAGCCTGGGATTACACCAGAGTGGTGTGCTAAGAGACCATATGGCTTTCACCAGGTTAGGCACCTAACCTGGCTTTCACCAGGTTAGGTGCCAAGCCCTGACAACCGCTTTCAAAGCCTGTGTTAAGAGTATCGGAGAGCCCCCCATCCCCCTATAAAGGTCATTGCAAAGGGCCTCATAATTAGGATTACTCAACTTCTTGAGGCTCCATCACCAAGGCAAACAGTGTAGGGGAGAGAGGACACCCCTGCCTCATCCCCCTCCTAATTGGGAAGGAGGGCGAAAGTTTACCATTCAATTAAATATAGGCCATGGGGGATTTGTAGAATAAGCTGATCAACTTTCGGAAGGTTGGAGCAAAGCCTAAACCCTCGAGAACCTGCATCATTTATGACCATCTTACTGTGTCAAATGCCTTCTCTATGTCAAGGGCTATCAAGACCCAAGAGGCATTCTCCTCGGCCGGAAGCTGGAAATGGGTAAAGACTCGTCTTTTTTTAAATCTACGATAATTTCTTCATCAATTTAGGCCAAAATGTATTCTGATACATATTTTTGGTAAGAAAAAAAATCCCTACAAGCGTATATTGGTTGGTTTGCACATAAGTTATAGCGTCTACAAACTATGGGATATATTTATTTATTTATTTTACTAGTAATGACGGCGAAACACGACTTATAGTGAGACTGCAATATTGTGGTGCACATTCTGACACTAATAGACACTTTTTGGGGACCAATGGCACTAATACAGTAATCAGTGCTAAAGAAATAGCACTGTCACTGTACAGATGACACTGGGAAGGGGTTAACATCAGGGGCGATTAAAGAGTTAACTGTGTGCCTGACCAGTGTTTTTGTGTAGTGTGGGAGGTGCTTTTACTAGAAGGAAGACATGGATCCATATTGCCTGCTTTGCAGAGACATAGAATCTATGCCTTCCCTCCTGTCAGAATGGCAATCGGCCTTGTTTACATAGGCAGACTGTTTTACCTTTCTGCTGCAGGATCGGCCGGGGTGCCGGTGGACATCGAGTCCGCGGTACTTGCCACTGAGGTTCCTGCTGTGTGTGATCACAACGTGAGCAAACCAGCGGTGGCGCACATGTAAACCCCCCTACCCAGAAGAGCCTGATCATGTCAATATACGTGATCTGGTGCAGAAGTTCCACCCTGTAGCAGTAAAATGGCAGTCCTTAAATGGTTAAGAAATAGTAGTGGTAAAAAAAGCACTTGTGGGTTTAACTAATCTTTTTTTTGTATAATTCTCCTTTAAGGGGGCATGACAGGGGGTGTGTCTTATACCTACATACTTTTGCTAATAGGTGTCCCTCGTTTACATCAATTTGAAGGTATCAAAATGTAAAATCATATATTAATTTCTACACTTCAATTATTTCTAACCTACTCCTATAGTACTGAATGATCTTAAAGTTTATAAACTTAGACCGCGTACACATGACCAGTTTCCTCGACAGAATCCATCAAGAAACTTGGTGGCAGAGCTTTTTTTGCAGAGGAAACCTGTTGTGTGTATGCTTTTCATCGAGAAAACTGTCGAGGAACTCGACGAGGAAAAAGGAGAGCAAGTTCTCTTTTTCCTCGACGGGAGTCTCAATTTCCTCGTCGTGTTTCTCGTCGGGCTAGTTTTCGATGAGAAACACGTTGTTGTGTATGCTTAGAAACCCACGCACCTTCGGTAAAAGTAGCGTTTGTAATGGAAATAGCCCATTTGTCACGCTGTAACAGACTGAAAAGTGCAAATCGTCTCTTACCAAACTTTTACCTAACACGCAGTAACATGAGATTAGCAAAAGCAGCCCAAATGGTTGTGCCAGTGGAATCGATCTTCCCCTGCTGTTGTATGTATTGAAGTCACTGCGTTTGAGAACGAGGAGATTTGGTCTTGACAGTGTGTACGCAAAGACAGCTTGTCAATTTTCTGGACAAGCCTAACAAAGAACTCGTCGAGGAAAACGATGTGTCTTTCCCGACGAGTTCCTCGGTCCTGTGTACGAGGCTTCACTTTGTGAAGATCCCCATACATTTACTTCCTGGAAACATGTGACACATACTCACTATGCCCTATGATTAGACCCCTTTCACACTGACATGTTTTACAGGCGGTTCAGCGCTAAAAGTAGCGCTGCTATACCGCCTGAAAAAATCGTGCCCTGCAGGCTTCAATGTGAAACAGTGAGCTAGCAGGACCGCTCCAAAAGTCCTGCTAGCCGCATCTTTGGGGCGGTATAGGAGCGGGGTGTTTACCGCTCCTATACCGCTCCTTCCCATTGAATACTGCCCGCGGTAATACTGCCCGCAATGCGCCTTAATAGAGGCAGCATTAACCCTTTTTCGGCCACTAGCAGCGGTTAAAACCGCACCGCTAGCGGCCGAATATCACGGTAAATATGATGGCATAGCGGCCCTAAAATCGCACCGCTATACCATCACCGCACCTCCACTGCCCAGTGTGAAAGAGGCCTTAAGCACTGCTGTATCACATGGAGCCTGCCTTTTAAACTACAGAGGTGTTGAGAGGAGTTTCAGGAGGCAGAGTCAGTAAAGGAATCACAGCTTGGGGACAACAAGGTACTATGGGATATGCAGCACTCACAACATGAAAGAGATTTTTAAAGTTATTGGATTGCATTGGTTTGCAAAAAATAAATATTGTTTGTATTGTTATTATCATAATGATGGTATAACATGAAAGTGTATGCTGTGACCATAGAATTTATTTAAAGTAGAATTAAAGGCAAAACAAATTCTTCATTTCACAGTAAAGGAGGATTATATCCCCTGTCTGATTTTTTTCCCACCATCTGTGTCCCTTCGTGAAGATTTCCCTTCACTTCCTGCCCCATAGCCAAACAGAAAGTGAGCCTTAACCTCTGCAAATTAATGGAAACCCCCTCCCCAATTGGAAAATTTCCATTATATTACTTTTCTGGGGACAACCCAAAATTTGGGATCTTCTTTTACTTTCAATGTTAATGGTAAACAGGACAAATATAGGATTAATTAATGGAGGCACAGATAGCAGTAAATACTGACAGGGGTTATTTTGCCTCTCTACATTATCCAAAACAAAGTTTTTCCTTTAGCTAGGGGTGCACCAATATCATTTTGAATGCTTCACAGCTATCACTCCTCTCAGATATTTTTATTTTTTTAAAGTTTTGCCTGCAGGTGAGCTTTAAAAGAGAAGAATGGGCAAAGCTTTATCCAATAATACAACTCTGGGTCAAAGGAGTACACATATTTGTGCTTCCATGGGACCCAAAGTCAGCCAACAGCGGGCTACAGTCCATTGTCAGCTGATATCACAGTGCTGTTCCAGGCTCTAAAGGGTTCTCAACAATAAAATTGAGATCCACGTGGAAGCCTGACCAGCAGCTTGTTCAGTCTCTCAGGCCTCGTACACACGACCAAGAAACTCGACAGAATCAATCAAGAAACTTGGTGGGAGAGCTTTTTTGCCAAGGAAAACGGTCGTGTGTATGCTTTTAATCGAGAAAACTGTTGAGGAACCCGACGAGGAAAAAAGAGAGCACGTTCTTTTTTTCCTCGACGGGAGTCTCAATTTCCTCATCGTTTTCCTCGTCGGGCTGGTTTTCTACGAGAAACACGTTTGTGTGTATGCTTAGAAACCCAATCACCTTCGGTAAAAGTAGAGTTTGTAATGGAGATAGCACATTTGTCACGCTGTAACAGACTGAAAAGTGCAAATGTCTCTTACCAAACTTTTACCTAACACGCAGTAACATGAGATTAGCAAAAGCAGCCCCAAATGTTGTGCCAGTGGAATCGAACTTCCCCTGCTGTCGTATGTGTTGAAATCACCGCGTTTGAGAACAAGGAGATTTGGTCTTGACTGTGTGTACGCAAAGACAGCTTGTCAAGTTTTCTTGACAAGCCTAAAAAGGAACTCGTCGAGGAAAACGTTGTGTCTTTTCCGACAAGTTCCCCGGTCGTGTGTACAAGGCCTCAGAGTGCAGCTGAGAGTGCGATCTTGCTGCTCCTGCCCCTTCCATGGCCTGGCACTCCAGTAAGTGCTTAAGAGGCAGAGCAGAGATCAGTCACTGACAGTCACTGCTCTCTGTCAGGGACAGAGAAGAGCAATCAGTGGTCCTGTGATCACTCTGTTCTCAGGCTTAGAGTTGACAGGTGGACAGCTGCAACATCAGACTGATGCTGCAGCAAGGAGATAAGTATGCTTTTCTTTTTTCTTTTTTTTAAAAAAAATCCTACACTTCTTTAATGCTTAAAAAAGGTTATTTTTTTGGATGTAGCAAATAATCAATACATTTTCCCAAAGTTATGTATGCATATATCTTGGCCAACAACAATTATCGACTACTGTATGTAAAACAGATTTATTTACATGGTGTAATAAAATATGCATTGACTAATAAATGTACTGTTTAGTAATACAATAGTACAGTAATACAATTCCTCTTTTTCTAATATTGAGTCCATATTTTGACAGCAGCATTTTTTTTACAAAACATATGATAATTGCTTGCCCTTGGTTTGGCCAGACTTTACGTTGACTTATAATTAAACATGGCTTTTATTCAGCTTTACACATTATAAAAATGAAGGCGTTGATGTTTTAATTAATGGAAGTTAGTGTTTTTCACTTTTCACACCAAACTACTCGGTAAAGTTGTATTTTATTTTGTTAGCATTAAACTCGTCACCTGGAGTGCACAAAATGTAATTTAGAATATTGAAAGTTGTAAATTGTGACTCACCGACTGAGATTGCATTATTTACATCACACTGAAATCTAATATTTAGTGTGCCTTTCTTTGTAATATATAATCTGTTGCCCCACATATCATTTTCATTGTGACATTTCTTTAATTAAGTTATAAATTCTTCACTGTAATAATATTCTAAAGGTAAAAATCAGGAAGAAAAAATGTAATAACAATGAGGGAAAAAAGTGAGAATTACATAGAGCTACATTTGTCTGCAATGTATGAGGATTACACAATTCACCACTTTGGCACATATGCTGCAGTATGCTAACTGGGGACCAATTTGAAATATAACCTCTGAAGGTAAAAATAAATAAACACTTACAGGGGGCGTACCATCATCCAGAGTATAGATATAGAGAAATTGGTTCTGAGGTCCCCAAACCAGAGAGCCAAAGAAAGGGGGGGTGGGGCCATTGTTGGACTATCGCGGTACTGGTAACATAAATATAAGATGTACAGAAAAAAATAAAATATATGAAAAACATTTTTATTAAATACAGTATCAGTGAAGACACAACGAGGGGTACAAAATTAAAAAGTTAACGACCAACGCAACACCAGTATAGAGATCCCCAGGAGGGGGAGAAGAATAGTGGGTTTAGAGTCGTAGCGAACATCTTTACTAGTTTTGCGGCTTCAGCCCCTTCATCGGAAGCATGTCTAAAATTAAAATGACAGACAGTCAAACAGTTATAAATTGAACAACAGTTACAAAAGATAAATTGGGGAACAAGGGGCTCAGCGGCTCACCTAAAAACCACACAGGCGAGCGAGGCGGGTGCCACCGCACCAGGTCCCACATGGCGACCAGGGGGCATGCATATGTATGGATGGACCTACTTCTCGGATATATAAGATAAGGATAGTAGTTAATATAATATAATAAACTCAGGTCATGGATAGGGAAGGTATGTGCAAGATTCGTGATGTCAAACGGTGATAAGAAAGCAGGAACCTCCTCCTCTCCGCGCAATGAATGCCGGACCCCGGGACTCCTGTGGCTTTACCCAGCCCACAGTAAGTCACTCTTTATCCCTCTACTGAATTCTTCAGCCCGTTTTTTGTCTCAAAGTGCTTTCTCTCTCTCCTCCTCACCACTGCTCTTCCTCACCACTCACACCTTCACATCACATTTCTCTAACTGGGGACCAGTTTGGAAGCTGGCACCTGGTTCACTGCATACCAGAGAGAAACATAGGAGCTTGGAGCTGTGCTTGTTTCCCAAATCTTCAATAACAAGAAATGTTGTAACATTTTGAAAATGTTATGTTTTTTTATTACATAGTTACATATTAGGTGAGGTGGAAAAAAGACAAAGTCCATTAAGTCCAACCTATGTGTGTGATTATATGTCAGTATTACATTGTATATCCCTGTATGTTGCGGACTGTTTTCCAATTTTCCGACAACAAATGCTGAATGACAGGCTAGTACATTTTTGTCAAATGACAGCTCCACATCAGATTTTCGGATGGTCCGTCACACAAAAGTCGAAAGTCCAAACACGCATGCTTGGAATCAATACCCACCAAACACAAAATTAACCATAAGGGCCCAAAGGGTGGCGCTCGAGAGCTGAAATTCCTCGTAGTACGTTACTACATTCGTAGCACGACAATTCGTGTAACGTTAGTATGCAAGACAAAATCATGGCGCACGCTCCTTTGACAAAAATCTGACGATCGGTTGTCCAACAATCGTACCGTGTGTACAAGGCTTAAGGCTGGTCATACATTATACAATTTTCTTATTCAATTTCCTTTAGATTTACCTTCAACTATGTAGTACAAGGGCCTGCCTGATTGCAATAAAATTGAAAGTGTTTGAGTTTGACCTCATATTATATGGTTTTGGTAAATCTAAAGGAAACTTGTACAAGAAAATTGTATAATGTATGGCCAGCCTGAGTGTGTATCTCCATCTTGTGTTTTAAATAGATAGATAGATAGATAGATAGATAGATAGATAGATAGATAGATAGATAGATAGATAGATAGATAGATAGATAGATAGATAGATAGATAGATAGATAGATAGATAGATAGATAGATAGATAGATACAGTAGATAGATAGATAGATAGATAGATAGATAGATAGATAGATAGATAGATAGATAGATAGATAGATAGATAGATAGATAGATAGATAGATAGATAGATAGATAGATAGATAGATAGATAGATAGATAGATAGATAGGTTGATATGTAGACGGATGGATAAGTGGATGGATAGATAGATATACTTTGCTGAAATATATTTGAAGAACAAGGCATTATTCTGATTGTCAGTCGGCCAGTTAGCAATTCCTGCCTTTAGACATGCCTGAATTACAAAATACATTACATTTGATATATTGTAGCTGTGTTATTAACACCTGCAGCCTCCTAACATATTACTGACAACAGAAGATAATGTGTGGATGTAGACTTACTGTATATTTTGCATCAGGACTGCATAGTGACAATGGTTTATTATTACCAGACAATCATTATGATTCGATTGCCTTTTACATCCTGCAAACTTCTGCTCCAGTATCTTGGTAATACCTCTTAAATAGGAGCCATTGTACTGGCAGCCTAGGGCAGCCCAGACGCAGAAGATAGGCTACAGGCTAAACAACTGCATTATTTCTTCTCTGCGGGTCCTTTGTCTGAAATCTGAATTTTACTTAATAGAGGGTACAATTATTTCTTTGTGTATACTTATGGTGGGAAACTACCAGGTCTTTTCTGGTTCAAATGCAGTTGCTCTTAATAAAATTATTATTTTGCGATATTTTAAAATATTTTAGCGTGAAAAGCAGAAATGAATGGCATTTTGTTATATTCAACCTAATTAATGTGAGCTCCAGGCTCATCAAAGCTTACATTGTTGTAAAATGCTCTATATTTCCATTGTTAATCAGTCTATGAAGTTATTTTTCTGCAGTATTTTTCAAATACGGCCAGGGTGCACATGTCATCTCACAGTGAAGTAGTAATACGCCACAAGTAGTAACATTCCAAAATAATCAATTAGACAGCATATCTTGCAGGAAAGCTTTCCAGGCATTGCAAAAGGATAGTGACATAAAAAGCTCCCCAGCAATACCAAAGGTCACACAATAAGTCACAGGGTGGCAATGCTCAGAATATATATATGCCTCTTCTTTAATGTGACCATCACTGCTTTATATAATGATAACACTGTGATAATAACATAATAAACCTATGCTTCTCAGCTTCACATAGCAGCACATTAAAACCACTTGCCGAACAGCTCATGCTGAATTACATCGGCAAAGTGGCACAGGTGCGCAAAACGATGAAAATAAAAAAATTAACCTTTACAACCCCTTTAACCACTTAACGACTGCCCACTGTATATATACGTCCTTTTTTTTAAAGATGAATATCTCGGTAATGGCAGCAGCTGCTGCCACAACCGAGATATCCATCTTTACAGTGGGCGGTTCTGTCAACGATAATGGCGGTCTCCGCGGCGGATTCGCCGTTATCGGTGGTGGGAGAGGGGCTCCCGCCGCTCTCCTGCGCCCTCCGCCGCTTACCGGAGCCGCCGGCAGCAGCGGAGGCAATCGGGTCCTGTCTCCTGATTGCTGTGGATACGAGTGAGGGAAAAATCGCCCCCACCCATCCCCATAGCTCTGCTGGGTGGAAGTGACGTCAAAACGTCAGTCCCGCCCAGTGTCTTAAAGAGACAATTTCTTTGTTTACCTTTTTTTTTTTTTTCATTTAAGCCTAAATATGAGAACTGAGGTCTTTTTGACCCCAGATTTCATATTTAAGAGGACCTGTCATGCTTTTTCCTATTACAAGGGATGTTTACATTCCTTGTAATAGGAATAAAAGTGATATTTTTTTTTTATTTCAGTGTTAAAAATTATAAAATAAATAAAAAAAAATCTGAAACCGCACAAGTGAGGTATCGCCGCGATCGTTAGAGCGAGAGCAATAATTTTAGCCCTAGACCTCCTCTGTATCTCAAAAAATGCAACCTATAGAATTTTTTAAACGTCGCCTATTGAGATTTTTAAGGGTAAAAGTTTGACGCCATGCAACGAGCGGGCGCAATTTTTAAGCGTGACATGTTGGGTATCATTTTACTTGGCGTAATATTATCTTTAACAATATGTAAAAATATTGGGCCAAATTTATTGTTGTCTTATTTTTTAATTCAAAAAAGTGAATTTTTTCCAAAAAAAGTGCGCTTGTAAGACCGCTGCTCAAATACGGCGTAACAAAAAGTATTGCAATGACAGCCATTTTATTCTCTAGGGTGTTAGAAAAATATATATATAATGTTTGGGGGTTTAAAGTAATTTTCTAGCAAAAAAAATGTTTTAGTCTTGTAAACACGAAATCTGAAAAACACCCTCGGTCCTTAAATGGTTAAAGGGCAAAAGCCCATGAAGGGAAGACCATGTGCCTGGAACAGCCTCACACATTCCCACCATGCACCACCAAGTTTGCTGCTTGACCAGATATCTCTTGCACCTGTTATAGCACACTCACAAAGCTAGTGACAAAGATTAGGGATGAGCCGAACATCCCCGCGTTCGGTTCGCACCAGAATCGTCGAACAGCCCGACTGTTCGCGCGAACATTTAGAACCCCATTGAAGTCTATGGGACTCGAGGAGGCTGAGCTGGGGAAGCAACTCGATCCAGAAGACTGGCAGGCTATGACCACGGCATTGTCTAAATGTTCTACAAATGTTCTCTTCCTGGAGAATGCTTATAAAGTGTTCTATAGGTGGTACTATACCCCTGCCAGGCTGGCGAGTTTTATACCATCCTACTCCCCTTTGTGCTTCCGTGGATGCTCTCAGGAGGGTACAATGGCACATGTCTGGTGGACCTGCCCCAGGGTATGCAGATTGTGGGTTAGAGTTTATGCGTTGCTCCGCAACCTTTTTAATACCAACTTAAGGAGGGACCCCTTTGAAGCCCTCTTATGGAAACCGATCATGGAGCTTCTCCGCCCTGAACGCCAGTTGGCGGCGCATGTTTTTACTGCAACTAAATTGACCATAGCAAGGGCCTGGAAGACCCCGGCCCTCAGCTTTGAAGCAGTTAAAAACTGCATTAATGATATTATGGTTAATGAGAAACTTACTGCTGTGTTAGCGGATACCCACGATAAATTCCTCTGGGTATGGTGACCATGGGTGGCCTACAACCACCCTTCGCGATTTGACCCAACACTACTTTCTCTTTGATGAGCCTCTGTTCCCCCCGCCCCGTGGACCCCTTTTTTTTTTTCTCTTTTTCTCTCTTCCTCTCTTTCTCTTCAACGCTACTTGTTTATGTTATCTTTCTAGCTGGTTCTTTTTCTCCTCCTCCTCCTTTTCTTCGTTCTTTGTGGCTTGGACCCACGGGCTCGGTCCTGTCGGTCTTGGACACATGACGCATTGTTAATTTTACATTTTGGATAATGCTATCCTCTGCTATGTGCCTGTTTGAATTTTTTATTTTTGTAATGTTATGTACCGAATCGTTATTTTGCTTTTAAGTCATACATTTACTCCGGTGTGTTCACCGGTATGTTACCTAAACCAGCATTAGTTCGATTTAGCAGGCTACTTGAGATGGGGACATTCTACTGCTGGTCTTCTGGATTCACCTCTGGATTCATAAGTGCTGGATTGATTCCAAGATGGACTACCTTTTTTGACGCCTCCAGTTCCTTATATGATAGCTCATGGTGTGTCCACCACTGCTTTTTCTTTTGTATTCCTTTCTTTTTTTCTGTTTAAGTGTTTTTTCAATAAAACTCGTTGTACAAGAAGTCTATGGGACTCGAACGTTCGAATTCAAAAACGATCATTTTAAAGACCAATATTCAAGTTATTGTTGGAAAACGTATTTGAGAACCCGGGTCTTGCCCCAGGGAACATGTATCAATGGAAAAAAGTTGAAATAACTGTCGTTTTTTCAGGAGCAGGACTCCTGAAAAAATTACAGTTTTTAAAACTTTTTTTTCCATTGATACATGTTCCCTCGGGCAAGACCCGGGTTCACAAAGACGTTTTCACAGGCAAATTATAGACACCCAGCAGGTACAATATTTAAAGGAATTTAATTTTTTTTTTTAAGTTAAGCATCATTAAAATCACTGCTCCAGGAGCAGTGATTTTATTGATGTTTAAATAAAAAATATAAATAAATATTGTACCTTATGGGTGTCTATACGTGTGATAACGTCTTTAAATAGCACAATCACCTGCCTGCCAGTAAATTAGGAAGAACTGATCTAGCTAAGCTATACAGTGTATAAATATATGTACAACTCCTAGGGATGTATATATATCCTCTACACACTGTAAATTAAGCTAAACTGACTAGCCTGCCTGCCTGCTCTATCTAGCTATCTAAAACGACTATCTCTCTGTCTCTCTGACTGCTTTCATTAACAAGCCGGAACACACTACACAAGGCCCCCCAGCAGGCGGCCTTATATAGTGTGGGGCGTGTGCTAAAGCCCTAAGCCATAATTGGCCAAAGCCACCCAGGCTTTGGCCAATTATGGCTCTTCGTTTTTTGCGCGCTGTGATTGGCCAAGCATGCGGGACATACAGCATGCTTGGCCAATCATCAGCGCGCAATGCCGCAGTGAATTATGGGCCGTTTTGCGTCACTCGAATTTGGGGCGAACGACCGCTTTTGTTCGAATTTCGTCTAACGTACGAACAGACAATGTTCGAGTCGAACATACGTTCTTATCGAACGCGAAGCTCATCCCTAACAAAGATAATGTATTGTTTGTTAATGTGCTATGTTTCCGTTTGTTATTGTGATTTTGTTTTGTCTTTATTGAATGTAACGGTATCTCAGTTTCCCATAGGGATTAATAAAGTATTCTTAATCTGAATCCACTGTATGTTTAGAGAACATTAACAGACATATAGCTAAGCTGACTAAAGCTTAATAAGATCACAAAATTACAATGAATGGAATAATACTACATCCCTACATAATATTGTCCAGGATTACACATCAGGTACCACAGAGAAAATCTACTGCTGATCGTGGGTGCAATGCTTTACAGGCTCCTAACAAAAAATAAAACTAAATGCATATTTTTTACATGCAGAAAATTTGCATTTTTTTTGTAAAGGTGAACTTATTCTTTTTTCTTTTTTTTTTATATCAGAAACAAAGGTTTTATTGAAAAAGTCAGGTGAAGACAAAAACATAAACACAGTATCAAACAAAGTGCACTTACAGTAAGAATTACACCTAACAAAGTACTGATATTTAGCTATACAAAGAAATATATAACCCATATTGCTATGAAACATGAACAGTTTAAGGCTGGGTAATCACCATCCCAGGACTAGTAGCCCTGGGTCATAACCAGAAAGAGATCCAGTTCCATCTATACATCACTGAGGACTCAGCATAACAAAGAGACATGAACAAAAAATATACATATAAACATATGGCCGTGTGCGATATTTGAAGCATGTCGCGCCTACTCCTCCATGATACACAATAACAAATCCAACTGGTATGTGTAATAAATCACACTAGTGTCGCCTATCCTAGTTGATCACATTTGCAATAGCCTATCCATTACCAATTGAGGAGGGCCCAGCCCTGGCATATCCAGCCAGGGCTGCCACATCGAATAAAATTTCCTAAGGGCATTACGATGTTGATATGTTATTTTTTCACGTATCAACAGGCTGTTAACCATCTCTACCCATTGTGTCTCCTTCGGCACTCTGGGAGTGATCCATAATCTCGCTATAGCCTTCCTGGCAACATACAGCAGGCGTATAACAGCGGTGTGACCACCGGGCGAGAGAGAAGGTATCTCAAGTGCACCCAGTAGGCACACCAGGGGGTTACATGGCACCGGGAAGGCATAGACTTGGGATATAGTAGAGATAACGTATTGCCAGTACCTAAATAACTTCGGGCATTTCCACATCATATGGAGCAAATCACCATCATGAGCGCAGCACTTTGGACAAAGCGGAGAGTCCCTAATGCCCCATTTATGCAGTTTGAGCGGTGTCCTGTAGACCCTATGTAGGAGAAATAAATGTGAGAGCCTGTGTGCTACCGAGACCGACACCAGGGGGGCGGAAGACAAGCATAGCTCCCACGTTTCCCCGTCAATGGGCCCCAAATCTTTTTCCCAGCCCTTCCTACAGATCAAAGTGGACGCATCATGAGTGGAATTAAGCAGTCTAGCATAGACCCTCGAGATCATGCCCTTCTTTTCCCCTGTCACCAAGACATCATTATGCAAGGGATGCACTATCACTTGAGCCGGGGACAATCTCTCCTCGCACTGGACAGCATGCCTCAACTGCAAGTACCTGTAGAATTGCGTCCTCTCCAGAGAGAACTCATCCCGTAGGTCTGTAAACGACTTAAGGACCTGTCCTATAAACAATTGGGGTACGTAGTGAATCCCTGCTTCTTCCCATGGTCTGAAGTCCCGGAGCTTGGAGAGCTCTTTATAGTAAGCATTCCTCCAAATGGGGGTGAAGGAACATACCCCTTTTACTCTAAAGACAGATCGGACATATTTCCACAGTGTGTTTAACAAAATTATTGTGGGAAGAGCCTGTGAAACATGCGTAAATCCCGCCTCCAAATGGGATACAGCTGGGAGCTCTGATCCATAGGGGACCAGCAAAGCTCTTATTTGATCCTCTTCATCTACAGTCCCCCAGTTGCCGATATGTTGGATCTGGGAGGCAATAAAATAGTACCGGGCGCGTGGGACTGCCATGCCCCCTTGGTCCTTAGCCAGGTGTAGCGTGGATAAACTTATCCGAGCCACTTTATATTTCCATATCAATTCCCTGAACTGCGTATCTATTTTGGAGAACCACTTGTGTGGTATCCAGATTGGAGAATTATGAAATATGTACAATAGCTGCGGGGCCCAGACCATCTTAATAAGATTAGCCCTGCCCGTTACCGATAGAGGAAGCTTCGTCCACGCTGAGCACTTCGCTCTGAACTTGGTGAGCAATGGCTTCAAATTCAGAGAGAGGTATTGGGTTGGGTCAGAGGTCATCTGAATTCCTAGATAGTGAAATTGGGTCACTACCTGTATGTCCGAAGCGCAATCAGGTAAGGGAACTACTATAGGGTCCAAGGGCATAATCACCAACTTATCCCAATTGATGCTGAAACCCGACAACCCTCCAAAGTCTGCGATCAAAGACATTGCATTCCTCAGAGAGGCATCGGTATCCCCCAGGTAAATTAAAGTGTCGTCTGCGAACAGGGACACAACATCCTGTCTATCTTCCCTGATAAATCCAGTTATATCGGGCGAGGCCCTAATGTGGATCACCAGGGGCTCCAGGGCCAGGGCAAACAGCAGGGGTGAGAGAGGGCACCCCTGCCGCGTGCCCCTGAAAAGCCAGAAAGAGTCTGAAATCTCTCTATTGACCCTCATCCTAGCCATCGGTGAGCTATAGAGCAGCTGAACCCATTTTATGAAGGAGGGACCCACTCGAAACCTACGCAAAGCCTCCCATAAGTAGGGCCATTCAACGCTATTGAATGCTTTGGCAGCATCCAAGGAGAAAATGGCCCTATTACCTGGATTATCTACGGGAACCTGCATATTAAGAAATAATCTGCGCACATTCTGGGACGTGGACCTGGTCGGTATGAAGCCGGATTGGTCCCTGTGTATTACATGGTGAATACATCTAGCCAACCTCGTGGCTAACACCCTAGCTAATAGTTTGATGTCAAATGTCAGAAGGGAAATGGGTCTGTACGAGTCTGGAGAAAGAGGATCCTTCCCCGGCTTCAACAGAACCACTATCAGCGCTTCATTCATAGATGGGGGGAGTGAGCCAGTTTTGAAAGCTGTGTTATAGACCTTCAATAGGATAGGAATCAATTGAGTAGAGTAGCGGCTGTATACCTCCGAGGGAAGACCATCAGCTCCTGGCGCCCGCCCATTCTGTGCCTGCGCCAGTGCCTCCAGGAGCTCCTCCTCTGTCAGAGGGGCTTCCAGCAGTGCTACATCTGGAGCAGGCAGACAAGGGACGGGATATCTATCCAGGAAGGAGCAAAGCTCGGCAGATGAGGGTTGAACCCTAGATGTATACACATCCTGAAATTTTTTTGTAAAGCATGCCATAATAGACTGAGTAGAGTAGCAACTCTCTCCCCTGTCATTAGTCATGGCTACTATGTAGGCAGAGGGTTGCTGGGATCTAGCCAAAAGGGCGAGCATGTGCCCTGTGGTCTCCCCCTCCTCAAAGTGTTTCAGCTGTAAGAAGAAACGTTTGTTTTCTGCTAATTGTATGGATAGGTCTTTAAGCATAGACTGAGAGGCCAACCACCGCCTTTTGTTACCATCGGAGGGGTCCGCCACATAGTCCACTTCTGAGCTACGAGCTTCCTCCAATACCTGCATCTCCCACTCCTTAGTATTAGTTTTAACACGGGATATGACCCCTCAAATAAGCTTTGGCTGCATCCCACACCGTCCCGAGACTAGCCGATTCCAAGTTATCATGAAAGAAAGCGTTAAGGAGTAGAGGGATCGGGTCAGGGTCCGGTATGAGAGACAACCAGAATGGGTTAAGTTTCCACAGCCTATTGCCCGCTATTCCCCCCAGCCCCAGGTCTACCGTCAACGGTGAATGATCCGACACATGCCTCGGGTGATACTGGGACGTCTTCACCAAAGGCAACATGAGGGCATTTCCCAGACCCAGATCAATCCTGGACAAACCTCCCACAGACGCCGATTGACAGGAAAAAACACAGGCATCGGGATTATGTAACCTCCAAACATCAGTAAGATCTAGCTCTCCTATAAGGCGAGCGAAAGACGTGGGACCCCGACTCACACTCGGGGGTCCAGCCCCTCTAGGCCTGAACTTGTCCTTCTCATGATCAAGAAAATTATTAAAGTCCCCTAGAACCATGACTGGGATACCCGGAAGTCTCGACATAAAGTCAGCCAAACGCTATTCGTTTTTGTCCGACCCCTCCGCATCGCTCTCAGCCAATGCGCGCGCTCCCCCTGCAGTGCACTTCCTCCTCCTGTATAAACACAGGAAGGAGGAAGCGACGTGATCTCTCCCTCTGTGTTTTTTTCAACCACCGCTGAGGAGAGATCACAACACAAGTAAGTCTGCACAACACTACACTGCACCTACACTACACAAAAAACACATTTAACCCCCGCGATCGCCCCCCCCCCCTCCCCTGTCACAGTGTCACTGAATGCAGTAATCATACATGTATGATTACTGTATTTAGTGTCAGTGTGACAGGCAGTGTGACAGTCAGTCAGTGTTAGGTTCAGGGTAGCCCTGTACCCCCCCTAATAAAGTTTTAACCCCTTGATCACTGCCCTAGTTAACCCTTTCACTCCCTATTGCCAGCGTCACTAAGCGATCATTTTTCTGATCGCTGTATTAGTGTTGCTGTTCCCGCTAGGTAGCTATTTTTTTTTATTGCGATTTTGTTTTACTAAAGACATGTGGCTAAATACATTTTGGCCTAAATGTTTGACTAAAATTTAGTTTATTTGATTTTTCTTATAACAAAAAGTAAAAAATATTGATTTTTTTTCAAAAATGTCACTCTATTTTTGTATATAGCGCAAAAAATAAAAATCGCAGAGGCGATCAAATACCACCAAAAGAAAGCTCTATTTGTGGGAGGAAAAGGACGCAAATTTTGTTTGGGAGCCACGTCGCACGACCGCGCAATTGTCTGTTAAAGCGACGCAGTGCCGAATCGCAAAAACCCCTTTGGTCATTTGGCAGCATATTGGTCCGGGTCTTAAGTGGTTAAATAAAGAAATAGAATATAATTTATTTAAGCATAATATGGGTTCAAACATTTTTTAGATTATTTTATACTCAGGGTTTATAGTTTCTAGCAAGACAAAATAAAATTCAGATTTTTTGAGCTTTAATATTTTTCCTTAATAAAAAGAATATAATTCAATCAAATCCTTTATTAAACCATTTGATGCCAGCTTTATTCATTGCAGCTGATAGCAAACATTTAAAATCCTGGGAAGTGAATATTCCATATGGCCAGTTCAAGAACATCAGCCAAAACAGTTATTTCTAAAAGATTTGAAAACCATGCTAAGACTTTGGCAAATAGGCTTAAACAAATCTTTGTCCAGAATCCTTAATTAAAAAAAATCTCTCAGTGAGAGATTTAAGATGAACCAGTTTAGAGGATCTGGAGACATTGCAACTGCAAGATAATACAACAATATATACAGTGCAGAAAATAAGTATTTGAACACCCTGCTATTTTGCAAGTTCTCCCACTTGGAAATCATGGAGGGGTCTGAAATTGTTATCGTAGGTGCCTGTCCACTGTGAGAGACATAATAAAAAAAAAAAATCCAGAAATCACAATGTATGATTTTTTTAACTATTTATTTGTATGATACAGCTGCAAAGAAGTATTTGAACACCTGTCTATCAGCTAGAATTCTGACCCTCAAAGACCTGTTAGTCTGCCTTTAAAATGTCCACCTCCACTCCATATATTATCCTAAATTAGATGCACATGTTTGAGGTCATTAGCTGCATAAAGACACCTGTCCACCCCATACAATCAGTAAGAATCCAACTACTAACATGGCCAAGACCAAAGAGCTGTCCAAAGACACTAGAGACAAAATTGTACACCTCCACAAGGCTGGAAAGGGCTACGGGGAAATTGCCAAGCAGCTTGGTGAAAAAAGGTCCACTGTTGGAGCAATCATTAGAAAATGGAAGAAGCTAAACATGACTGTCAATCTCCCTCAGACTGGGGCTCCATGCAAAATCTCACCTCGTGGGGTCTCAATGATCCTAAGAAAGGTGAGAAATCAGCCCAGGACTACACGGGAGGAGCTGGTCAATGACCTGAAAAGAGCTGGGACCACCGTTTCCAAGGTTACTGTTGGTAATACACTAAGGCGTCATGGTTTGAAATCATGCATGGCACGGAAAGGTTCCCCTGCTTAAACCAGCACATGTCAAGGCCCGTCTTAAGTTTGCCAATGACCATTTGGATGATCCAGAGGAGTCATGGGAGAAAGTCATGTGGTCGGATGAGACCAAAATAGAACTTTTTGGTCATAATTCCACTAACCGTGTTTGGAGGAAGAAGAATGATGAGTACCATCCCAAGAACACCATCCCTACTGTGAAGCATGGGGGTGGTAGCATCATGCTTTGGTTTTTTTTTTCTGCACATGGGACAGGGTGACTGCACTGTATTAAGGAGAGGATGACCGGGGCCATGTATTGCGAGATTTTGGGCAACAACCTCCTTCCCTCAGTTAGAGCTTTGAAGATGGGTCAAGGCTGGGTCTTCCAACATGACAATGACCCGAAGCACACAGCCAGGATAACCAAGGAGTGGCTCTGTAAGAAGCATATCAAGGTTCTGGCGTGGCCTAGCCAGTCTCCAGACCTAAACCCAATAGAGAATCTTTGGAGGGAGCTCAAACTCCGTGTTTCTCAGCGACAGCCCAGAAACCTGACTGATCTAGAGAAGATCTGTGTGGAGGAGTGGGCCAAAATCCCTCCTCCAGTGTGTGCAAACCTGGTGAAAAACTACAAGAAACGTTTGACCTCTGTAATTGCAAACAAAGGCTACTGTACCAAATATTAACATTGATTTTCTCAGGTGTTCAAATACTTATTTGCAGCTGTATCATACAAATAAATAGTTAAAAAAATCATACATTGTGATTTCTGGAATTTTTTTGTTTGATTATGTCTCTCACAGTGGACATGCACCTACGATGACAATTTCAGACCCCTCCATGTTTTCCAAGTGGGAGAACTTGCAAAATAGCAGGGTGTTCAAATACTTATTTTCTGCACTGTATGGTAACAATTAGGACGCGTACACACGATCGGACATGTCCGATGAAACTGGTCTGCAGACCAGTTTCATTGGACCAGTTCGATGGTGTGTACGGCCCATCAGACCGGTGTCCGTCGGACCAAAGTTTTAAAACATGCTTTAAAACCTGTCCGATGGAAACCTGTCGGTCGGACAGGTTCGATGGTTAGTACACAAAAGCATTGGACCAAAAACCCACGCATGCTCAGAATCAAGTCGCATGCTTGGAAGCTTTGAACTTCGTTTTTTCATCACGTCGTTGTGTTCTACGTCACCCCGTTCTGGTCTGATCGGATTTTGGTCCGATGGTGTGTACACACATCAGACCATCAGAGTTGTCTGATGAAAACGGTCCATCAGACAAGTCTCATCAGACATGTCCGATTGTGTGTACAGGGCCTTAAAGATGCAAACTACTTAAGTAGGGCTACGAGTAGTACTGTGTCCTTCATCTCCAGGGAAGTACTGTGAGGTGCCGTACACACGGCAGAGAACCTCGACGGGCAGAACACATCGTTCCGCCCGTCGAGGTTCTCTCCCGGCCGTCGAATTCGGCGACCCGCCCGTCGGGAATGGCAACCAGCCATTCTTCCAGGCGGGCCGTCGAGGAAATAGAGAGCGTGCTCTCTATTTCGGCTCGACGGGCTTCCCGACGGGAAGCTCGCTGAGACCGTACACACGGCCGAGGTCCTCGCTGGAATGTGCATTCCAGCGAGGTTCTCGCTGATTTTCAGCGAGAACCTCGGCCGTGTGTACGGGGCCTCAGACAATTTGCCTTATGAGCCCTAAACAATGCTTTATTTTCATAGTTCTAAAAACATGCTTAGTTTGGAACATACATTTTTATGTGTTTAAATAATTTTTTATTAAATTTAAAAAAAGGACATAACAAGACAAAACAATCAATAAAACAGGTAGTATTCCTGAGATATGCACACAAAAAAAAGCATAAACAATCACAAGAGATTTCTTATACACCACAATATACATATAAAGTTGAACCTCGGATTACGAGCATAATCCGTTCCAGGAGTGAGTTTTCCCATTGAAGTCAATGGAAATGAAAATAATTTGTTCTGCATTGATTTCAATGGAACTCAATACCGAATGCGGCCAGAGGTGGGGGGGGTGCCAGAGAGCACTGAAAACGGCCGAAAAGGCCCCAGGACACTTTGGCTTGTTTCCTGCACCCCCGTATCTCAGGCCAAAAGAGGTACTGCAGGCCAATGTTCAGCTTTTCTCTGCTCCTGCGCCCCCGTACCTCAGGCCAAATGAGGTACTGTAGGCCTATTTTAGGCTCTGCTTGGCATCTTTGCTCCCGTACCTCAGGCCAAATAAAGTACTGCAGGCCTATTTAGCTTGAATTCTGATCGTCTTGCGAGTTAACACTCGCAAACCGGGTCAGAATTTTTTTTTAAAAAGTTGCTCGCAAATCCAAACGCTCTCAAACCAAGTTACTCTTAACCCAAGGTTCCACTGTAATTACCAACATAAAAAGGAAAGAAAATAAAGAATAAAGACAAATCCTTATCTTTAAGACATAAATATAGTACCTTTTTCAATCTTCCTCCTAACTGCATTCAAAAGAAGTCCCCCCTTTTTTTTATCTCTTTCTTAATCTTTTTCCTCTCCTTTCTCCCCTTTTCTTTCTTTCTTTTTCTGCTTCCTGTCGAAAACACCCAAAAAATAATAATTGTGCAAACGATTTGTAATAACTAAGAGGGGAGCGCCAGGGATGGCCCATATGTGGCTACTTCCCTAATTCTACTTATATCTTCTCATTCACCCCCCTAAAGCTCCAACCAGTGACCTCACTCCAATAAAATAATAAACAGCCATAACATACCATAAAAAATGTGCACTAATAATTGTTGATTAAGGGGTGGGCCCAGGGGTAGCTGCCTATAGCTGCTACCTTGGTTCCACTCTAACATACGTGTATCATAATCTGACCCCCCCCCCCAATCCCTCTTTCCCATTTATTTAAACACAATTGATACAAATATAGAAATCACTCCATTGCCACATCCGTAACTATGGACTTAGAGGTAAATTTGTAAACAGTATCAGTAAAAAAACTATTTTATTCACACATAGAAAAGGCATAAAACTAACATCAAGACACCATTAAAAACATGTGCACACATCTGTGCAAAAATCAAGCCCATAGAGTGAGTGAGCCCCTATGCGTCAACGTGTTTCACTGATCCCTTTCTTTGAATTTTATTATCACTGAGTGTGCAAAACTATTGCTAGTTTAAAAAAAGAAGAAGAATAGGAGGGGAAATTGAACAGAGGATAGAGACCTATTGCCAGACCAATCTTTGGTCAACGATTCTCCATCGTCCTTATACCTTATTATGAAATGTCCTCTCTGTCTCACCGCCCCCCTCACCCCCTGAAGAACAATCTTATTACCCAGACACTATATTACACTATATATAAACTGGGGATTGTTTAAACTCAAGACAATTTCTCCAAGTTCAATTGAATTTTGACCCAGAGTCATTTTGCAGGTGTATTAATTCCTCTGTTAATCTAGTACTATCTAATTCCGTAAACCAATCCTTCATTGTTGTATTTTCTTTGATTTCCAGTATTTCCAGATTATTATTTTCACTGCGTTTAACAGGAATGCAATTATGGTTTTTCGTCATTTTTTCCTTGGTTCACCTGTGGCATGAATGCTTTTCAAAAATACCTCAATGATAAATAAATATATATATATATGTAGCACTACCTCATGGCTCCTTCGAAATTCCTAGGGGTGAATGATGTGTAGTACATCTAGTAGAAGTAAAGGAATGTCCACGACAGGTGCTCTTTGCAGTGCTCTTTATTACCCAGCCGGTACCCACAGTAAACTTACCCAGCCGGTACCCACAGTAAACTTGTGTTGAGGAAAGTTAAGTTGAAGAAGAATGGAGAATAGCAGATTCAGGCGTGATAATAGGAAACAGTCCTGCTCCCAAACATAACCCTTCTATGCGCCACTCGTGCCGGAGTGGGCTCGAACATTTGTAGGATAAAGTCTCTGCCACAGACCCTCCTTAGTGAACTTTAGCTTGAGAAAGAGCTTCTGCCACAGACTCACCTCGGTGAGCATCAGAAAGACACCTCTGCCACAGGCCCTCTCTGGATTGAATTCTTGGAGATATCCCTCCTTAGATTACGCCTGGATCTCCTTCAACTGACAGGTGATTAATCCCTCAGTGTGCGGCTACCTTGATCCCCGATGGTTTGTCCAGGCCCTTTTGGACTGCCAGCCTCTCAATGGCGCTCCTCAGATTGACTCCCCTGTCACTCACTGGGTCACCGTCGCTGTTCAGTTGCTCTGGGCCAGCATGGTGCCGGAACCAGGAACACCGCGTGGCACACACTATGGCTATGGCTTACCTGGCTGGGGTGCCGTGGTGTGGCCACCCTAAAGGTGGGTGCCACACTGGACGAAGAAGACCCAGACCAAATGGCGTCTGCCTCATAAATACCCCTCCCCAGCATGCACAGCGAGGACAAACCCTCCTGATTCGCTGCTGGGAAAGAGCACCCAAACCTTGACTCCATTGCTGCCACCTGCAGCACCGGGGCTGGAAGAACACCCCAGTACAACAGAATAAGCCCACAGCACAGCCAAGCTGAAACAGACACCCTGTTTTGCATTTAACAATCTGCATTTAACAATCTACCCTTAAAATTAACTAGCACCAGTACTATAAAAATACATAGGCACTACACACACATATATATATGTACTCTATACACTATATTACCAATAGTATTGGGACACCTGCCTGTACATGCACATGAACTTTAATGTCAACCCAGTCTTAGTCAATAGGGTTCAATATTGAGTTGGACCACCATTATCAGCTATAACAGCTTCAACTCCTCTGGGCAGGCTGTCCACAAAGTTTAGGAGTGTGTCTGTGGGAATGTTTAAGCATTTTTCCAGAAGCGTATTTGTGAGATCAGGCACTGATGTTGTATGAGAAGGCCTGCCTCGCAGTCTCCGCTCTAATTCATCCCAAAGGTGTTCTATTGGGTTAAGGTCAGGACTCTGGGCAGGCCAGTCAAGTTCCTCTACCCCATAGTGTATGTTGGCCTCTAGATGGCCCAGATAATACATGGGTTAATTTATTTAAAAACACATGCTGAAATTGTGTTAAGCTTGTATGAAACTTTCTGACATTCGTATAACAAATATTTTATAAATAGACCCCTTAAAGTGTATCTAAAAATAAAGGGCCAGATTCAGGTACACGTACATTTGCGCAGCGTATCCGAGATACGCTACGCAGCCGTATTTTACCAGGCTCTACACCGAATCCTGGTAGATTTTTGCCCGTACGATACGGCGGCGTAGTCTATTTCTCGCCGCGTAATCGAAATACGCGATTAGGGGGCGTGAAGCATTTAAATTAGGCGCGTCCCCGCGGCGATCGAACTGCGCATGCTCTGTTCAGAAATTTCCCGCCGTGCATTGCGCAAAATAACGTCGATACGTCATTCGTTGTTTGAGTAGCGTCGTTTACGGACATTCCTATTCCCGGACGTTTTACGTCAAAAATAAAAAAAGACGTCGGAAAACGTTGATATTCGACGCAGGAACGACGGCCATACTTAACATGGGCTGTCGAATATTAGACCAGCAAAAAGCTGGTATAGTTTTACGCAGCAAAAAGATGACTAAAGAAGCCATAAGAGATTGCGATAGACGTTCGTAATTTCGTGGATAGTCGGCAAAAGCTCATTTGCATACCCCGACGCCGAAAACGACGGGAACTCCACCCAGCGGCCGCAATTTTATTGCAGCGTAGATCCGAAGGCGTACGAACACGTAAGCCAGTCGGATTGAAGCGCAAAGCCGTCTTTTCATGGTTTGAGGATTCAAACTAGTGAAAAAACGCGCGTAATTAGAAAGTACTCCAGTCTAACACCAGTTAGACAGGAGTTGCGGCTCTCTGAATCTGGCCCAAAATGCCTACTAGTCCTTATATGGCATGGATTCGTTTCTTCATTTTTTCATGCTTTTTACCTTGATTTGTAACTGGTAATACTGTATAAAACACATTTCCTGTTCCTGTGTGGCTACAGACACTCCTCTATATTTGTAGAGGAATCCATGGTCGCTGACCAGATTACCTTGTGTATTCTAAAACATACATGAAATAGATTTAAAAGGTGAAATTCACACTCACAATAGACTGTATGGATTGATGCTTATAAACAGCTTGTTGGTCCTAGTAGCAATGGTCCTTTATAGGTAGGGAGATGGAATAGCACCACAATTCTTGAAACTGAAAAACAGTGACTTGGCTCAAGGTACAGCAAAGATGGCTTGGTCTGGCCATATACACCTCCCTATTATGCAGGGTTACTCCACAGTGGGATAGGAAACTGCGCATGACCTAGTACAGTGATGGCGAACCTTGGCACCCCAGATGTTTTGGAACTACATTTCCCATGATGCTCAGCTACACTGCAGAGTGCATGAGAAATATGGGAAATGTAGTTCCAAAACATCTGGGGTGCCGAGGTTCACCATCACTGACCTAGTACATCATCTACCTTACCAGGCCTTTTTTCAGGTTTTGGCACAGTGATAGTTTGACTGACAATTACTAGGTCATGCAACACTGTAACCAAAATCATTTTAAATAATTTCTTATTATGTACCACTTTGTGTTGGCCTATCAAGTAAAATCCCAATAAAATACATTTACATTTTTGGTTGTAAGATGACAACATTTGAAAAATTTCAAGGGGTATGAATACTATTTTAAGGCACTGTAAATTAAAAATGACAAAAAATACAAATAAAAAAAACGTGTTATAAAGCATATATATATGGGTCAAAAAATAATATTTGGTAAAAAAAAAAAATTGTATATTATTAAGTCTGTGTGAAAGTTATAAATACTTCAAACTATAGTATAGATCTGAAAATTATAAAACCTGATATTTTGACTGCCTGTAACATTTCTTAATGCCCTAAAATGTCAGGGCAGTAAAAAAAAAAAAAAAATCAAAATTACTCTTGCAAAGTAGACATACCCCAGGTTGAGGCGTTGAGAGTATTTTGAAGATCTTATTTTTTGACACAATTTTTTTTTGATAAATTAAGAAAGTGATTGGAATTAGATTTTTCCAAAGAAGTTGTTATTTTAATAAGCTCAAAGGGAGTCAGTGCAACCAATAACGAGACAGTTTCAAACATTTAAAACAATAATATTTATTTTGGTAAATATTACAATTTTGGCAATGGTGTTTATTGAAGGGGTAACCCTAATAACATTTCAAACAACCTTTA
Organism: Rana kukunoris; assembly: GCA_029574335.1. Lineage (NCBI taxonomy): Eukaryota > Metazoa > Chordata > Amphibia > Anura > Ranidae > Rana > Rana kukunoris. The sequence continues at coordinate 254,269,638 of CM056050.1, read as the reverse complement.
ACTAACATTAAGCCAATCTGGTAATTAACCACATATCAGTAAATCAAGACACGGTGTCCATCCAGACTAATCCCTCACTGAAAAACACCATGACGATTTAAATAAACATTTAGTTTGGCAGGGTGAGCAGGGGCCATGGTTTGGTCCTCTCCTCAGAGCGCTGACTGACCCCAGAGCTGCTTGCTGGCCTTTAAATCAGCTCTCGCTGTGCGGGCAAACTAAGCTTGCCAAATTCGACCAATCCTGCACCAGTTGCCGAGCAGAGGCAATGGCAAACTGTGGATAGATAAAGGGGTCGGAAGAAGACACAAATGGCCCCTTTAAGCTATTCCATGGGGTTTTGCTGACCATTAGGGACCCATACATGGAATAGCACAAGGGAAGTCAATACAACCAATAACGAGACAGATTCAAACATATAAACCAATAATATTTATTTTGGTAAATATTACAATTTTGGCCACAGTGTTTATTCAAGGAGTAACCTTAATAAAATTTCAAACAACCTTTAACTGAAATTAAGCCATTCTGGCAATTAACCACATATCAGTAAGTCAAGAGACGGTGTCCATTCAGACTATCCTGGACGACAAATGCCCACCAGTTGAAGCCAGAAGGGAACCCGCTGGCTGTGACACCCCCAAACACCATGGCTAATTCAATTAAGCTTTGTAGGCTCATGTAAAGACATCTAAACCACATCCGAAAGATGGACTAGATCAGTTCTGAAAATCCTGGAAGAAAACCCTCCAGCTTAATATATCTATATGTCTTCCTCCACCTGAGGTTACCAGAAAATTGTGAATCTTTCTATTTAGGCATCTCCTAATTTTATCTAGGTAAAAAAGGTTGCCTCGAGAGGAACCAGAGAAGTCTGGGAACCATTTCCGAGAAGGCCAACACTGAATTGGTAAATAAAAGCTTAATTGAATACAGATCTCTTTTAATCTCACAAAGAAGATCCTAAGTTCTAACCTCCCCAATATCGTTAGACTCAGCATGTAGGATTAAGACACTAGGGGAGGGCCAAACATTAGACAAATGCATTAAATGGTCTCTAAGATTATGCCATCTGAGGCCTCAGACCAGTAAATTACGTATTTATGTTAATCCATACCCAAATTAGTTACATAAATCCTGGATTCCGCTCGCTTCCTGGCCCAAAAATGTAGGAATGACCCACTATCCAAATCCTGATTGTAGGTGAATCTGAAAGAAAGTAGTCATATAACAAATCAGGACAAGCATATAGCTTGTACCTATATGCGTAGTAACTTAATAACAAATTCTGTTTTGGATGATAATAAATTGATAGCGAATAATATGCCTTTAATGTTGGTATGTACAATGAGCCGAAAATTCTGAAAAACATCCTTCCAAATAAGAACTACTAGTATTACATGAAAAAGCTCCAACAATACCAGGTTCAGGGGCGGACTGACTATTGGGACTTTCGGGCACTGCCCGAGGGCCCCATGCCACTAGGGGGCCCCATCAGGGTTGCCAGGCTCAATAAAACCAGGGACAGTATGTAAAAATCTGTGTTTTGTTTTTACATCTGTCCCTGATATGTCCAAAACCTACATGTTTTTAATGTGAAAATGCTGAGATTTTAGCTGCCCTGTTTCTGTACTGCCTCCTGGCATGGTGGCCATCTGTAAGCCCAGGGGCCCCATAATCTACTATTGCCCGGGGGCCCCATGGGTTGTCAGTCCACCCCTGGCCAGGTTATGAAGGATGTCAGGCATATTCCAACTTGCATGCCATCTCGAAGCACACTAATGATCATTCAAAAAAGCCCCAAATCCAATTGATTCAACTGCATCCCTAAAAAAAAACGAAGTGAAAGTCAATCAAATCTGCTTTTTATGTATTCTATCTACTCACTGATCTTGTACGAACCATTATCTTCTCAATAAAGATATTTTGACAAGGAAAGTCAATCAAATCAATAAAATCTATCTGCCAAATGGTGAATCCATTAAAGTTACTCAAAAAGGCATCCCAAATTCTTAGGTCTTCTTTAACTCTCCTTGAAATGGGGACATGAGAAAAGGGGTTCTTTAACCCCCCTTGCGGTATCCCCGAGCGTGACTCGGGGTGGATTTTTTATGTAAATATCGATATCCTCGAGTCGCGCTCGGGGTGAAAATGCAGAGCCTGCAGCGCGCGCTGGCTTACCTTGTATCCAGGCAGGGTTACTGTACTTATCTTGTCCCTGGATCCAGCGATGCATCCCCGCTGTGTGAGTGAGTGGCGTCCTCCATTCGACTCACACAGTGCCCGCGCGCCGCCGATCTCCGTTCCCTGCGACGTAACGGCGCATGGGGGCGGAGACCGGCGGCAAATTCAAAAAAGTAAACAAACACATTACATACAGAATACTGTAATCTTATAGATTACAGTACTGTATGTATAAAGTACACACCCCCCTTGTCCCTAGTGGTCTGCCCAGTGCCCTGCATGTTCTTTTACATAATAAAAACATTTTTTTTGTGCCTGCAAACTGTAGATTGTCCATAGCAACCAAAAGTGTCCCTTTATGTCAAAAGTGATTTTAGAGCAGCTAGAAAACAGCGATAATAAATGATAATCACTTGCAGAATTGAGCAATAGCGATTTGTGGGGAAATTCGTCATAAAAAAAAATAAAAGTAATGACAGCGACAATTCTGCAACTGAGCAAATTTCAGTGATTTTGATTTGATTACATTAGTGAATAATTGTTATTATAATTACATTATTATTTGTTATAATTATTTATAGTTATTTATTATATTATAATTTTATGATTTTGTGTTTCAAACTTTATCATACCAGAGATGTTTACTAGACTATTGTTTGGACAAATTTAAGTGAGTTATTCCTAAGAATTGCAGGCCTACAGTATAAAACGCAGAATTTCCATGCAAAATAATTGTACCGCTTTTGGTACGCAATTCCAGACAGAATCATACCGCCAGGGAGGTTAAGCTCGTTGTGGTCAGGGCAAAACGCCTGGAAAGTATACTTGTGACCAGAATCACCCAGGCTGCGAATGCAAAACGTCCCAGAAGAGATTGGACTTCCTTCAGCAATCCTTTACACTTGGAAGATATCATGTATCTTATGCGCATCAAAATTTCTGGGGGAAGCCTAATGCCTTGTATACACGATAGGCATTTCTGATGAAAACAGTCTGATGGCTTTTTTTCATCAGAAATTCCTATCGTGTTTGGGCCCGTAGGATTTTTTTTCATCAAAGTAAAAAAAATAGAACATGTTTTAAATTTTTCTGATGGAATAAAATCCTATGGGAAATTCCGATCGCCTATGTGGAACTCCGTCTGAGAAAATTCCTATGCATGCTCAGAATCAAGTCTATGCATACTCAGAAGCATTGAACTTAATTTTCTCGGCTCGACGTAGTGTTTTAAGTCATCGCGTTTTGTACGGTCAGAATTTCGCCGGACAGCGTGTATGCAAGACTGATGGAAGACAGCTTGAATCAGAAATTCCTATTGTGTGTACAAGGCATTAATTCCATTAGGAATGAATCAATCGTGATGCCCAGGAATTCAATGATCGTAGTTGGAAATACTGTTTTCTCATGGGCAAGCAATATCCCAAAGGAGTCACAGTTATTGGAAAAACAAGTCAAGGCCTGTGCATAAATTGGTGAATTGGGAGGACCTACAAACAAAAAATCATCCAAATAATGCCAGCAACCGCCCTCTGGGGATGACTCTGAAAAACCCCACTGAAGAAAACTGGAAAAAGCTTCAAAGTAAAAGCAGGAAAGAGAAAACCCACAAGCATACATTTATCAAAGTAAAAAAGGTTGTTGAACTGGAAGCCGAGAGAATTAAATCCTTGCAGATAGACCGGGAGTGAACAAGAAGCCGATTTCATATGGGCCTTTGCCAACAGGGCGTACCAACCAAAATGTCTCAAAAACAACAAAGCCTCATCAAAAGAACCTTAAGATACCGAGTCTTCAACATCTGCAACTTCATCATTGAGAGAATTGTCTGAGGGATATAAGAAATGGTGAATTAGTCAGAAGTTTCCCTGTTCTTTCTTGGGAACTAGGCCTAAAGAAGAGAGCTGGAAATTGGAAAAGGGGGAGATAACCCTGCGATCTTCCCTGCCTTCAGCTCCTTACTGATTTTACTTCCAACTTCATCAGGATGAAGAAAAATTGAACCAAAAACCCTGTAAAAGATCAGCCATCCTGTGGTTTGGATAGTGATCTAACCAATGGCAACCTGTGGATAGAAAAAGGGGTGGGAGGAGACTACTCCTCATAATATTTAGGCTTACAAGGGGCATACAATATGTATCTGGTTATGCATCTGATTTCCGGACTATCAGTAAACAGTAAAACCACCCATACAATGACCCAAAGGTATTTACTAGTAGGCATGATGAATCTTTTGAAGATTTCATTTTTTGTCACAAATTTAAGTGAGGATTAGACATGTGCACAGAATTTTTTTTCGTTTTTTTTTGTTCCGTTTCGTATGGTCCCGTCTGTTCGTTTCCGTTCGTTTTTCGTAAGACACCCGTTTTCCCGTTCGTTCCCGTTCGTTTGTCGTACGACGTGATTTTTCGTATTCCGATCGTTTCGTATTTCCGTTACCGTTTTATTTTCGTACATGCGGGATGATTCGTTATTCTGTTTAATTCATGTTCGTTTCTTGTTAGACAATAATTATCGTGAATTTTCGTCAATTTGCATTCTGTGTATCTTGAATGCTTTTCTTTTGTTAGTGTCAGTTGTATGTTCGTTGTTCAATGACATCTATAACAAAAGAATTTCATTATGTATATTGAATGAATTCCTTTTTCTGTTATAGGTGTCATATCAACATACGAAAATAACAAAAGAAACAGGTTCAAATGCAAATCTTTTGTTTATGTTTTTTTTGAATGGCCAGAGAGTTAGGCTGGCCATACATGATACAATTTTCTGTGCAATTTTCTTTAGATTTACCTTCAACTATGTAGTGCAAGGGCCTGCCTGATTGCATACAATTGAAAGTGTTGTTTAGTTTGACCTCATATATGGTTTTTGGTAAATCTAAAAGAAAATTGTACAAGAAAATTGAACATGTATGGCCAGCCTCAGTGACTGAAAGCAGCTTCTCTTTTGTGCAGAATAGTGAGTACACTTGTACAGTAAAGCCTAATAAACTTTTCTGTGGATTTTCATCTGAAGGGAGATCAGTTGGCCAGACTTCTGAACCCAAAAATGGTTTTCTGATGCAGTTTAAAAACGAACAAATTTTCTGAGAACGATCGGAAAACGATCGTTTTTATGTTTGTTGTTAAAATAGTCTGACCAAGTGTATGGGGCTTAACAATAGTATTACACAGCCCCATACACTTGGTCAGACTATTTTAACAACAAACATAAAAACAATCGTTTTCCGATCGTTCTCAGAAAATTTGTTTGTTTTTAAACTGCATCAGAAAACCATTTTTGGGTTCAGAAGTCTGGCCAACTGATCTCCCTTCAGATGAAAATCCACAGAAAAGTTTATTAGGCTTTACTGTACAAGTGTACTCACTATTCTGCACAAAAGAGAAGCTGCTTTCAGTCACTGAGGCTGGCCATACATGTTCAATTTTCTTGTACAATTTTCTTTTAGATTTACCAAAAACCATATATGAGGTCAAACTAAACAACACTTTCAATTGTATGCAATCAGGCAGGCCCTTGCACTACATAGTTGAAGGTAAATCTAAAGAAAATTGCACAGAAAATTGTATCATGTATAGCCAGCCTAACTCTCTGGCCATTAAAAAACCCATAAACAAAAGATTTGCATTTGAACACGTTTCTTTTGTTATTTTCGTATGTTGATATGACACCTATAACAAAAAATTTGCCTTCAGTATTTTGAATACACAGACAAAAGAAAAATGAATTCATTCAATATACATAATGAAATTCTTTTGTTATAGATGTAATTGAACAATGAACATACAACTGAAAACTAACACAAAACGGATTCAAACAAAATACACAATGCAAACCTCTTGATACAGATTTCATTTTCGTTATTTTGCCATTTTCGTTTTGTCGTTTTTCCCGTCGGATTGTTCGTTCGTATTTGCGGTCGTTCGTTATGCGGCTCATCCGTTATCCCGTTGTTTTCGTATTTTGGTGCTTTACCGTTTTCGTATGTACACATTATCCCGCGGGTACGAAAATGAACATTTTCGTACGAAAATAACATTCGTACGAACGGGAATGCACATATCTAGTGAGGATAAAGAAAGAACACATATGTTTTTCCACGCGTCATTTTAACTACTTCAGACCCGTGCTATCGTCTAATGACGGCAACAGCGTGGGTCTGAATATCCAACATGCCGTCTTTTGAAGGCCGCCCCTTGGGCGTTCCCAGCGCACGCTGTAGAGCGCGCTGCGGGGAAGCCCTGTGTTGTCCGTGTCCCATGGACACGGCCAATCACAGATCGCGGCGAACGGCCAGTCAGAGTGCGGCGAATGAGAGATGATCTCATAGATCATCTCATTGCTGTTTTACACAGAGACAGCGTCCTGTCTCTGGAGAGGAGGAGACCGATCTGTGTTGCTTGTACATAGGGACACAGATCGGTCACCCCCCCTCCCCCCACAGTTAGAACACACCTAGGATATACATTTAACCCCTTCCTCACCCCTTCAATGCCAGTCACATTTATACTGTAATTAGTGCATATTTATAGCACTGATCGCAGTATAAATGTGAATGGCGCCAAAAATGTGTCAAAAGTGTCCGATGTGTCCACCATAACATCGCAGTACCAATAAAAATCGCAGATCGCCGCCATTTCTAGTAAAAAAAATAATAAAAAATAATAATTCTCTCCCCTATTTTGTAAGCGCTATAACTTTTGCGCAAACCAGTCGCTTATTGCTTTTTTTTTTTTTTTACCAAAAATATGTAGAAGAATACGTATCGCCCTAAACTGAGAAAAAAATGTGTTTTTTTTTTAAATTGGGATATTTATTATAGCAACAAGTAAAAAATATTGTATTTTTCTTCAAAATTGTCTTTTTTTTTTTGTTTATAGCGCAAAAAATAAAAACCGCACAGACGATCAAATACCACCAAAAGAAAGCTCTACTTGTGGGGAAAAAAGGATGTCAATTTTGTTTGGGAGCCACGTCGCACGACCGCGCAATTGTCAGTTTAAGCGACGCAGTGCCGGAAGCTGAAATTTCACCTGGGCAGGAGGGGGGTGTATGTGCCCAGTAAGCAAGTGGTTAATAGGATCTATTTTGCACACAGCATGTGCATACTTAAAGTGGTTGTATCCTCCTCTTTGTGTTATTTACCTACGGGTAAGCCTACAATAAGGCTAGCCTGTAGGTAAAATGAATATCTCCTAAACCTGCACGGTTTGGGAGATATTTGCCTTGCATGCAGCCGCTGACGGCGATGCATAGTAGCTCATTATGCCTATGCCTTACAGGATTTTTTTGGAAGGGCATAAAACCGCTTAAAAGATACATCCTAAAACACAGTCTGCTATTCCTCCTGAATATGGAGTTATCACACGTGTAAAGCTAGGTATATACTACAAGAATTGTTTTCGAAATTTTTCATTGTAATAATGTTGTAGGATGGTTTGTTAATTTTTCTACTCATTAGTGGGGTTAAATCAATATTTGTTTTTAACTGCAGTGACGAGAAAATTTGAGGAAGCGGTATGGAAATTGTTTCTTTAATGTACTAATTTCTAACATTGAATGTTAAAAGCAAATTAACTACTTTCATACAACATTTAAATGTTCTGAGAATTTTTGTATGAATTTTGCCAAGCATTTTTTTATTAATTTTCATTTGAAAATACTTTATGGCTGCCTTGTAACATATAGGGGCCCAATATCCAAGGAGAACCTCCAGCTTATAAGGGGCATAAATTACTCATTTGATTCCTGGCTACATAATATGTTTTCAAAGGACCTGAAGTAACAGGAAAGTAGAAGCACTTACAGAATGACCACGTTTTGGAAAGCAGACACCCCAAAATGGAAAGGTAACATTGGCACTGGCTGCAATAAGCAAACTGGAAACACTGGCACTGGCTATGATTCACAAACAGGAAACAGTGGTGCTGGCTATGATCAACAAACTGGCAACTCTGACAATAGTTGTAATCAGATTCTAGCTGTAAACAGGTGCTGGCTGAAATCTAGAACTGGCTGTAATCTGGCACTGGCTGTAATCTTGCAGGGGTACCATGATCAGGTAGGGGCATTGTTGTCAGGCAGTAGGCATTGTAATGTGTGCACTGTAACACTAGTGTCAGTAAGAAGTCAGGTTTCCCTTCTCCCCTTCTTCCCACAACAGCTCTGGGTGTATCACAGGTAGGGAAGAACTGGCTGCTCATTACAGCCAGTGTTTACACTTGTGATCACACAGTTCTTAATGCGTATGATTTCATTCACAAATGCAATTACAGACATTTAGGATTGCTGTGATTGAAAATTGTGATGCAAATTGGCTATTCACATTTCTCCTGTAATCTGCCATGTCCAATGACAGTACAACCACAGGTATTGTGCTCCTACACTTGCTAGGTGGTGCATGTGAGCATAGTAAAAATTACATGTATAAAGAGTAAGTGTGCCTCCATGTCATAGAATTACAATGGCTGGTCAAGGAGTAGTTAAAGGAATTGTGATGTCAGAAGGTTTTTTGCATTCTATGCATCGAGATAAAAAGCCTTCTGTGTGCACCAGTCCCCCTCGGCCCCCCTAGTATTTACCGGAGCCCCATCTCTGTCCAGCAATGTCCATGCATGTCTGGGCCTTTCTGGGACTCTCCCTCCAGATTGTCTGAGACAAAGCAGCAGAGCCATTGGCTCCCGCTGCTATCAATCAAAGTCAGTTAGCCAATCAAAAGAGAGGGGATGGGGCTAAACCGCAACTCTGTGTCTAAATGAACCCACGGAACTGCAGCTCACCTTGGATGCCCCCATAGCAAGTTGCTTGCTGTGGGTGCACTCAACAGGAGGGAGGGGGCGGGAACACCAAAGAGGGACCTGAGAAGAGAAGAATTGCTCTGTGCAAATCCACTGTAACAGAGCAGGTAAGTATAACATATTTGTTATTTTTTTATAGAAAAAAAATGTGACTTTACAATCACTTTAATATACATTACTGAATATTTGAAATTTTGTTTTTCCCCAGTGAATGGTGACAATTCTTATAATGAAGACAGGAGTTGCTTTAAATTTATATTTTGTAATGATATGGTTATTATCTTAAAATACCAATGTGGGGTCAGTTTCATAGGTGAAAAATAAACCATAATTATTTTTGCTACAATGCTTAACAAAAGGAACTACAGGAATTACTACTCCAATTAATCTGAATGATCTTTGCATGATCTTTGAAACGTTTAGTTTCTTCAATTGAATGATATGTAGTTACTATGCCATGTGAGTAGGCACTGCTATGTCACACATATCACAGAGTCTGCCTTCTGAACTACAGAGGTACTGGGAGGTGTATTTTTAGGAGGTGGGGTCAGTACAGGAATCACAGTTTGCAGGCAGCAGGGTACCTTGGGATACTTTGGGATACCTTGGGATATGTAGTCCTTAGAAAGTAAACAGCAGTTTAGGCTGAAAAGCATACAGGAATACAGGAAAAGATAGAAAGAAATGGCCAGCAAACAGGCAGCATTGACAACACAAAAGAGATGTATTCCAGGTAGGTTTATATTGAATTGTCAAAACAAAATATTGTTTGTATTGCTATTACAATGATGATGTTATACTATCAAAATATATGCTGTCATTATAGATCCTATTTGGCAATTAAAGAATATGGGCCAGATTCACGAACACTTGCGCTGGAGTATTTGGATATGCGCCGCGTAACTGTGCTGATGCGCCGACGTTTCTATGTGCCCGTACCCACCAAACTAGATGCGCCCAATAACGGCTCATTTGCGACCGGCGGAACGTTCCGACGCCAGAGTATCGTCAGCGTTTATTTTCGCTGGGCGCATCAGTCGCGCCCATTGATTTCCCCTGCAAATATGCAAATGAGGGATTTTTCACAATTCACGAACGGATTAGCACCATACGCTGTCTACATGCGCCGCGCGTATCTGATCCGTCCGGCGCAAAGTTATTTCTACAAAAGGCTGCTTTATCTTTACTCCAGACGGTCACAGGTCAGCAGGAGAGCAGCTACAGCAGCGTTACCGACGATAGGAGCTAGCTGAGCACCCCCACTTGCAAGGACAACACCTCTGTGTGCCAACATGCCAGGGGCACTCGTGGTCCTAGAACTACTGATGGGTCCCCTGGAACCAAGAAGGCGGGCACGTGAGAGGATATACCGCACACGTATGAGCCTCTTTGGCATGGGGGATGAGGAGGTGTATCGCCTATTCAGATTCAGCCCAGATGCAATACTTGAACTAACCACAACCCTGCAGGATGACATCACCAGCCCAACACACCGATCACAAGCAGTGCAGCCACTGGTGAAGGTCCTGGCAACACTCCATTTCCTTGCAAGTGGATCATTCCAGCGTACAAGTGGAGTGGTGGCTGGGATGTCACAGTCCTCCATAAGCAGATGTGTGCACCAGGTTGTCCCTGCAATCCTCAGACGCATGTCCAACCAGTTCATCAGACCCACCACTGAGGAGCTACGGCAGAAGGCAATGACAGATTTCTACAACATTGCCAGATTCCCACGCACTGTGGGGGCCATTGATTGCACACATGTGGCCCTACAGCCCCCCAGTGCCACAGAGCACATATACCGCAATCGGAAGCATTGGCACTCCATCAACGTACAGGTGATAGCTGATGCCCAACGCCTCATATGGCACGTCCGTGCCAAACATCCCGGGTCCAGCCATGACAGTTTCATATACCGTCAGAGCCCCATCCCAGCAGAATTTAACCAGAACATGTATGGGGACAGCTGGCTGGTTGGTGAGTGACATGGGAGTCAGGCATGACTATCCCCTCCCGTGATGCACAACAGAAATCGCACATGCATGACTAACATTCTCCTGTCTTTTACCTTACAGGTGACTCTGCATATGCATTGGGACCCCATCTAATGACTCCTTTCCGGAACCCCCAAACCAGAGGAGAGAGCAAATACAATGAAGCACACATCAAAACCCGTGCAGTGGTTGAGCAAACATTTGGGCTCCTGAAGTCCCGTTTCCGATGCCTGGATAAGTCTGGGGGGGCCCTATTGTATTCCCCTACCTTTGTGTGTCAGATCATTGGTGCATGTTGCATACTACATAACTTTGCTATGAAAAAAGGCCTGCATATTGACATACGTGATGACCTGACCCCCGACCCACACAGTCCCCACCTGCCAGAGGACACCCAGTCTGCTGATGGAAGAGCAGTCAGGAGGGTCCTCGCCGTAGGCATCTTTGGACACTAAACCAAAACATTAATAACACAGACAATGCACGCGTGTACACCACTGATGTCCCTAGATCACACACACCACATGCACATCGCATTGGATTAGCCCAAGTCCAGCATGTAGGAGTTGGGAGCAGTAACGCCAGCGTCAAGGCCCCAATGATGTCACTGTCCATTCACACACCTTTCACACGTCATTCATTCAGCCGTGGGGTTAACTTCACCACCACGGCCGAGGGTGACACCCCTTACTGTCAGGAGTGCCACCCTCTCACATTCACACACCATTCACACTGTCCCCTGCACTCCTGACCGTGTGCAGTACAAAAAGAAATTAGAAATATCATATCCTGATCATTAAAAGAAAAATAATCTCATAACCTGAGAAAAATAAAAAATAAACTCATGACCTGAGTATGTCAAAAACAATAAGATAAAACCAGAAAAAATAAAAGGCCTCATCGGGGATGCCGGGGGCTTCTTCTGGGGGCCCCTCTCTGGCTCCGCAGCTGCCTGGATGGAGTGGGTGGGGGTGGGGGGGCATCTGGAGGTGGCTGATCCCCAGGTGGGCCACTCCTGGCAGGTGTGGCCTGCGTGCCCTCCAAGGCCCTGGCTATCCGTCCAAGGTAATTGTTCGTCTGGGCCTGCATCCGGAGCTGACGGGTCACCTGGTAATGCTGGGCCCGCCGACTCAGCCTCCCCTGCTCCCGGATGGCAGCACTGTTCCCATGGATGGCAGCAGTGTTGGCCTGGACGGCTGCAGTGAGGTGCTGGATATCCCCCTGCACCTCCCCCAAAGTGGTGACCACTGCAGCGCAATTAGAGCTGACATCCTGCACTGCGTTGCTGAGGTTGGCAACGGAGCCCAGGCTGTCAGCCACTTTCTCCAAGTGCACCGCTATGGCCCCCATCTGTTCCGTCTGCCTGGCGTGATCCCTCGCCAACTGGTCCTGGACACCATCAGACACCCCCCTGGTCTTCTGGGTCGCCTTCCTGGGGCCAGAAGATGGATGTCCTCGGGTGGAAGGAGTCGCCCTTGAGGGACTTCCAAGGATGGGGGAGGGGACGACAGACGGGCCAGGAGAAGGGGAGGAGACAGACAAAACCAAAGAAAAGTCCTGCTCTGCCACAGCAGGATCCTCCACAACCACCTCGGCAGGTGTGGTGTGGCCACTCTCCTCCTCCACAACCTCTTCACCACCCAGTGGCTCGGGCACATGATGGCGTGGGGGGGATGGGGTGGAATGCAGGCTGACAGATGATGGCCCAGCTCCGTCATCTGTGGATGACACAAAGCAGACACATGTTGGTGGTCCCACACACTTGGCACATGTTCCCCCCCCCCCCCCAAATGCAAAACAACAAATAGGGGATTATAAAACACTTACCTGTCCTTGTGCCTTCCTCCACGGAGTCATAGCCTGCGACCCCCTCCACCTGCTCCCTCTCCAGGCAGCGAGCAACCACCTCCTCCTCTGCGGTTAGGGTGACAGGACATGGGGGACCACCACCTGTGCCCCTCTCATACCTCCTGATGGAGGCCACCTTGTCCCTCACCTTGCGCCGCAGGTCATTTATTTTCTTTTGTATGTCCCCAGCAGTCCGGGTGGAGTAGCCCAGGACATTGACCCTGGCAGCAATGGACTCCAGGATGCCCTGCTTCCTCTCCCGGCTGGTCTTCCGGCTTTTTTTGCCATGGAGAAATTCATTCTCCGTCTCCATAGCCGAGATAATCACTGAGACCTCCTGGGTATTAAAGTTGAGGTTCCTCCTCTCTCTGGGGGTAGCGGGAGCAGCCATTACAGTGCAAAAGTATCTTCCCTGGGGTGGGGGGAAACGGAACTACTTTTGCGCCGGAATGGCGTTTCCGCCAGCGCTTTTAAGCGCCCAGCGGAACGCATTGCGCTGACGTTTCCCAGGAAGTGGTGCCGACGGAAGTTGTGAGCATGCGCACAAGGGGGCGAGTGGAGCCGCACTCACTGCGCATGCTCCGTGGATGATGCGCTGAACGTAAGCCTCTGCGCCGGGCTCCGCCCATCATTTACATATGATCACACCCACTTCCACTTGCGTCGGGTTACGCCAGCGCATTATCGTTACTCTGGCGCAAGTTTACGCGCAACTGCTATGTGAATTACAGGACTTGCGCTGAAAGGGTCTTCAGAGTAACGTAAATGAGAAGCGTTACTCCAGAGGAAAGATACTCTCATCTACCTGAATCTGGCCCTATGTGTCCTCAATTATTTTCTCGATCTGAAAGGTGAGCTATCAGGGGTTTGTTCATACCCCTGATATGTTACCCATGTTTCCCCAAGAGGGTTGTAAAAAAACATAACAACAAATTGTAAAAATTAAGTTTTAGAAATTGTAAAAAATAATTAAAAAAACTAAGGACTCATTCACATGGGTTCTCTTGCCCATACAGTGTGAATGAGCAGTTTGTTTATGTGACTGGAGCCATCTGTTATTCTAAAAGCGTTACTAAAGGCTGTCTCTGGTCCTCCCCGCAATTAGTGACCACAGTCACGTGAGAACTCGCATGATGGTCACTAATTGCGGGCGTGCTCCCGTGATACAGCGAGCGGCCATAGCCGCTCACTGTATCACTCGGCCCGCCCCTGGCCAATGGCTGCGCTGCTCTCAGTCCATCCGCTCTAGCGGCCAGGCTGAGCGGCGAAGCGGATCGCGGGACCACGCGCGGGACTTTCGTGAGGTAAGTATGAGGGGGGCTCGGGGGGCATTATCAGATGTTTTTCACCTTAAGGCAAAGATTGGATTAAGGTGAAAAAACATTTTCCTTTACAACTCGTTTAAGTATGAAGTGGACGAAAACAGGCGCAGGTCCTAATTTGACAGGTGTACAGGTATGGGTGAATGGCCTCAAATACAAACTGTCCATGTTTGGAGGCCATACACCTGCGTCCACACGCGTGTCAAGTTAGACTTGTGGCTGTGTTCATATAGCTGGTGCATCCCCATAGCGTAACATGTTTAAAAAAAGAAAAACACTGATTTACATTGTACAGGCCACAGCGCCTATGTGAATGAGCCCCAAGACCACATTTACACACATAACTTAACTTTATAGACTCAATACAGATTTATCTTTTAGATTTAGCAAGAATTGACTAAGTTATGTTATGTTTGTGTTGGATTATAATTATTTTAGTTTATTTATTGTGAAAATATAATTTTGAGAGGAGGGGGAGCGTGTCAGGTAGGCTGTATGGGGCTCTGTGATTTGTAACAGTAGCCCTGGCTGTGCAGTCTTTATAATATATTTCCTGTTAGCCTGAATTACATATATTGAGTCTGAATTAATTTCAGTTCTTGAGATGTATATACACATTTGGCAAGCGCCGGCTGAATCTAAAATCAATGCATAGCTTCTGGAAAGGGTACAGAGCTTTTGGCAAATGTTTCTAAGGTGATTGTACAGCTTGCCAGCATTAGGATTTAGATATGTCAACCATGATATAAAGTAGCTAACTGCAACTGAGGTAAACTCCACAATGGCGCTGTATCAAATCAATCATCTCTCCTATTGACACTTTTGTCACACCATGTGACATAATAGCCAGGTAAGAGAATAAAAGTCTTGGCGCAAATGACTGTCAATCAGTATACTACCAGATTGGAACTTCACACAATTCCAAAGGTTAATGCCGCGCACACACGATTGGGTTTTACGATGGGAAAACCTAGGACCGGCTTGGTCATTTTTCCCCATGTACACACGGCCGGTTTTCCTGACACGTTTTCTCTTGGTCGAGAAAACCGGCCGTGTGTAGGCTCCCTAACAGTGTTTCTCTATGGGAAACCTGCTGAGAAAAAAAACGCTGCAATTCACAACCAGAAAATTTAGAACATGTTCTAAATATTCCCGTTGTGATTCTCTGCGGTTTTCTCGTCGGGAAAACTGCTGGAGAGCCTACACACGGCCGTTTTTCTCGTCCAAGAGAAAACATGACAGTTTTCCAGACGAGAAAATTGATTGTGTGTACGCGGTATAACACTCTGTTTTTGGCAGCATCTTCATTCAACTGCCAAAGCGGATGAGTGAAGATCTGTGAGAACTTACAAGGAAAAATCATGCAAGACATTATATACGGCAAGTAACTGATTAGAGGGCTTTTCTGGTGGTGATGTAATGCAGTCTCCTGTAAATGTTTACTGTTTTTACTGAAGTTGAGCGGCGCTGCTGCCCATCTGCCTACTCTGAGTCTTCTCACATGGGGGGGGGTCGGACTTCGCGGTGGCGGCAAGCTTCCGTCACCATCTCACCCTCCCTGGCCGGTTCCACCATCTTTCATCATGCAGCACTCGGCTGCTCTTCCTTGTCATCCCGGCTCTCTCTATCCCCTCATCCTCTCACTGCCACTGCTACGGCACAGGCAATGCAGGTTGGGATAGAGTGGCAAAGGTGATGTCTGTCTCCACAGGCGCAACAGCCCCCTATCCTGGCGGCTGGCGCCAAAAGGCATGTTTTAAAAAAATGACGGTCCTGGAGTAATTTTAATAATCCAAATCCCCAGCGAGTGGCTGGGGATCCAGATTTTGCCGCTCCCCCTAC
Organism: Rana kukunoris; assembly: GCA_029574335.1. Lineage (NCBI taxonomy): Eukaryota > Metazoa > Chordata > Amphibia > Anura > Ranidae > Rana > Rana kukunoris. The sequence continues at coordinate 254,253,651 of CM056050.1, read as the reverse complement.
CCTGGCGCTCTAGGCAGCCGCCTGACTTGCCTATGCCTAGCGCCGGCCCTGGGTTTGCACACATCTCAGGAGGGATTTTGTTCCACTCTTTTTTACAGATCTTCTCTAAATCCTTAAGGTTTCTTGGCTGTTGCTTGGTAACTTGAAGTTTTGGCGCCCTCCATAAATTTTCTATAGGATTAAGGTCTGGAGACTGGCTAGGTCACTCTGTGACCCTAATGTGCTTCTTCTTAAGCAAGGGCCATCTTAATAGCATCATGGGCCCCTGGGCAAAGTAATGCACTGGGGCCCCTAACAGTCTGCCCCAATTTACACACCTGCTCTCAAAAATGTAAGTATAAATAGCAGATAGAAGTAAACATAAATTCATTGGTACTCTGAATAAATGTTTTACATCAATTTTAAACACTAATGCCGCGTACACACGATCACTTTATGTGATGAAAAAAAATGACGTTTTCTGTGAAGTAAAAAACTACGTTTTTGAAACTTCACTTTTCAAAGACGATGTTGCATACACACCATCGTTTTTTTTCACAATGCTCTAGCAAAGCGAGGTTACGTTCACCACTCTTTTCCATTGAAGCTCTCTTCATAACTAGCTTCTGGGCATGCGCGTATTGAAAAACTTCGTTTTAAACAAAGTTTTTTGCTACACACGGTGACTTTTTGTGAAACAAAAAATGACGTTTTGAAAAACGACACAAAAAATTGAAGCATGCTTAAAAAATAATTTTTCATTTTTTAAAAGACATGAAACAACGTTTTCCCCTACACACGGTCAATGAAATTTACGTTTTTAAAAACGTCACTTTTTTTTCATCACATAAAGTGATCGTGTCTACGCGGCATAAGAAATTATGCCATAAATCGTAGACTAATCAACACAAAGGACACAGTACAGGGGGCGAGGTAGAAGAGCTCACTACGAGGGAGGGGGATCAGTAGGGCACAGTACAGGTTTAAGGACTCTACCTGGGACAGGGCCATGCCGAGACAGCTTAGTAAAAACTGTGACTGTCCCAGGAAACCTGGGAGAGTTGTCAAATATGATGTAATGCAAGATTATCATGTGGCCCCAATGCACTGGTGGCCCCTGGGCAGTGCCCGGAGGTGCCCATGCATTAAGATGGCCCTGTCTTAAGCCACTCCTTTGTTGACTTGACAGTATGTTTTGGGTCATTGTCATGCTGAAATACCCATATATGAGCCATTTTTAGTGTTTTGGCTAAGGAAAGAATGTTCTCATCCAAGATTTTACAATATATTGACCCCGCAATGAGGCAAAGTCAGTCTGTACCTTTAGCAGAGAAACAGTCCCAAAGCATAATGTTTCCACCTCCGTCCTGGACTATAGGGATGGTGTTCTTAGGGTCATATGCCGCGTACACACGATAATTTTTCAGCATGAAAAAAAACGTCGCTTTCAAAAACAACGTTTTTCCAACTTCATCAATAAAAACGACGTTGCCCACACACCATTGTTGTAGTATATGTAGTAATGTGTTGGGTGTTATGTATATGTGTGTATATGTATATATATATATATATATATATATATATATATATAGATGTGGATATATATATATATATATATATATATATATATATATATATATATATATATAGATGTGGATATGGATATATATATATAATATATAGATGTGGATATGGATATATATATATATATATATATATATATACAGTGCGGAAAATAAGTATTTGAACACCCTGCTATTTTGCAAGTTCTCCCACTTGGAAATCATGGAGGGGTCTGAAATTGTTATCGTAGGTGCATGTCCACTGTGAGAGACATAATCAAAAAAAAAAAATCCAGAAATCACAATGTATGATTTTTTTAACTATTTATTTGTATGATACAGCTGCAAATAAGTATTTGAACACCTGAGAAAATCAATGTTAATATTTGGTACAGTAGCCTTTGTTTGCAATTACAGAGGTCAAACGTTTCTTGTAGTTTTTCACCAGGTTTGCACACACTGGAGGAGGGATTTTGGCCCACTCCTTCACACAGATCTTCTCTAGATCAGTCAGGTTTCTGGGCTGTCGCTGAGAAACACGGAGTTTGAGCTCCCTCCAAAGATTCTCTATTGGGTTTAGGTCTGGAGACTGGCTAGGCCACGCCAGAACCTTGATATGCTTCTTACAGAGCCACTCCTTGGTTATCCTGGCTGTGTGCTTCGGGTCATTGTCATGTTGGAAGACCCAGCCTCGACCCATCTTCAAAGCTCTAACTGAGGGAAGGAGGTTGTTGCCCAAAATCTCGCAATACATGGCCCCGGTCATCCTCTCCTTAATACAGTGCAGTCGCCCTGTCCCATGTGCAGAAAAACACCCCCAAAGCATGATGCTACCACCCCCATGCTTCACAGTAGGGATGGTGTTCTTGGGATGGTACTCATCATTCTTCTTCCTCCAAACACGGTTAGTGGAATTATGACCAAAAAGTTCTATTTTGGTCTCATCTGACCACATGACTTTCTCCCATCACTCCTCTGGATCATCCAAATGGTCATTGGCAAACTTAAGACGGGCCTTGACATGTGCTGGTTTAAGCAGGGGAACCTTCTGTGCCATGCAGGATTTCAAACCATGACGTCTTAGTGTATTACCAACAGTAACCATGGAAACGGTGGTCCCAGCTCTTTTCAGGTCATTGACCAGCTCCTCCCGTGCAGTCCTGGGCTGATTTCTCACCTTTCTTAGGATCATTGAGACCCCACGAGGTGAGATTTTGCATGGAGCCCCAGTCCGAGGGAGATTGACAGTCATGTTTAGCTTCTTCCATTTTCTGATGATTGCTCCAACAGTGGAAGTTTTTTCACCAAACTGCTTGGCAATTTCCCCGTAGCCCTTTCCAGCCTTGTGGAGGTGTACAATTTTGTCTCTAGTGTCTTTGGACAGCTCTTTGGTCTTTGCCATGTTAGTAGTTGGATTCTTACTGATTGTATGGGGTGGACAGGTGTCTTTATGCAGCTAATGACCTCAAACAGGTGCATCTAATTTAGCATAATAAATGGAGTGGAGGTGGACATTTTAAAGGCAGACTAACAGGTCTTTGAGGGTCAGAATTCTAGCTGATAGACAGGTGTTCAAATACTTCTTTGCAGCTGTATCATACAAATAAATAGTTAAAAAAATCATAAATTGTGATTTCTGGATTTTTTTTTTTTGGATTATGTCTCTCACAGTGGACATGCACCTACGATGACAATTTCAGACCCCTCCATGATTTCCAAGTGGGAGAACTTGCAAAATAGCAGGGTGTTCAAATACTTATTTTCTGCACTGTATATAGGTCCAAGATTGACCAGGCCAAATCTTAGTAACCTGTACTTGCATGTTACACATCAAAAGACATTTGTCCATTGTCAAATGGACAAAGAGAAGGAGATAGGAAGTAAATTTTTGCACATCAAACCTGCATTTACATGTTGCACATCAAAAGACACTTGTCCATTGTCAAATAGGCAACGAGACAGGATGAGCCCTTGTTTACATATTAAACTATTTCTTAGGCCACAGGTTATCTAATTACTTAATAAAAGAGAGCTAATTGGTATACAAAGATGTATACGGGTTGGCTCCCGAATACTAATGTGACTCCTACTGGGAGTGACAATTACCTGACACTCTGCAAGACCGGACGTTGGATCATGTCTTTCAGATCAAAGACGACCAATCAAATTGTTCAGCTATTCAGTGAAAAGGATATTTATTCTGTGGATTCTGTTTGTCACTCAGAGAATGTACTCCTGGTATTCTCTCTGTATGAGTATGGGGGCGCAGGTAGAAATCTGAATTACTCTGTTGGACTTTGTATCATCTGTGGACTTTGGACTTTATTCTGTATTGAAGTCGTTGAATTACATTTTGAGTTCTCTGGAGAATCTGTTAGTTGCTGCGAGAACAATTTACTAACATCATACTAGACATTATACTGAAGTCTATTATACCTAAAATCTAAGGCCGCGTACACACGAGGGGATATGTCCGCTGAAAACGGTCCGATGGACCGTTTCAGCAGACATCTCCGCTCGTGTGTATGGGCTAGCGGACAGATTTCTCCACCCGACAGATTTCAAAGCATGCTTTGAAATCTATCCGGTGGGAATCTGTCCGCCCGACATGTCTGCTGGTTAGTACACTTACCAGCAGACATGTCGGCTCCCACCGCCGCCGCGCCGCTGCCGAATGGATTCGGCGCATGCGCGGAAGTGTTTTACTTCCTGGTGCGGTGACGTAGCGGTGACGCGGCGGCGTCAACGTCACCGCCGCGTCATCGCCACGTCACCGCGCCGTCCGGCGGCGGGGAATTTGATCCGATGGTGTGTACACGCCATCGGATCAAACTCCCGATCGGACATATCCGATGGAAATGGTCCGCGGACCGTTTTCATCGGATATATCCGATCGTGTGTACGGGGCCTAAAGACTACAACCATCGTTGGTGTTTTTTTTTTTTTTTTCAGAAATACTAATTTCCTGTTCTTCTGTCTGTAACTACACACAGCAATGCAAGGCTTTCTCCCTGGTGTGGAGAAAGCCTCTTGAGGGGGAGGGGAGGAGCAGGAGTGTCAGGACGCCCACTAATAAACAGCTCCTTTCTCTATCTGCAAAGTAGATAGCATCCTGACCCGCCTGCTTGCCCCCTCCCCTTCAAGAGGCTTTCTCCACACTAGGGAGAAAGCCTTGCATTACTGTGTGGAGTTACAGACAGAAGAACAGGAAGTGAGGATTTCTCAGAAGAAAATAAGGACGTTTAAAAACAAAATGGAAGGATGAGGTAAATGAAGGAGGACTGCACTAAGGTAAAGGAAGCTATTTAGGGAAAAAATGTTTACCTTTACAACCCCTTTAAGCATGTATCTCAGGGATGTACTCAGTGGGTGGATTCCTCCAGCTTTATTTCTTCCCTAATTCTTTCATTCTCTGGTAGCCCCATACCATATTTGGATCAGACATGCACATGGGAAAAAATAAAACCACCAAACAGAAGTAATATAAAATAACACTGTGAAAAATGTATTAAAAAGTGCAACAATCCAGTGCAGAAATGACCTGTGTAAAAATATATATATATATATGGAAAAGGGTGAATGGGACTTTAAATGAGGGAACGCCATGTCAAGGGGAATAAAACCATAAATCAGATATACAGTACATGATATATTTATTACATTATTAAATACATGTCAGATATTTCATATCAGGTAGATAGTCACAAGACTTATACTAACTGTGCTGCTCTTAGCATGCAATACAAAAAATACAAAAAGGAGACATGGCAGATATACATAATAAAATGAATTAGACAACATATATGAGGTATGAACAGGTGATTAGTAGCATCTGGTGGCACTCTACGCGTTTCCTGGCATTTCAGCCAATCATCAGGAGTGTTTTAAAGCAGTATACTGAAAAAAAAAATATACAAAAATTAATGATAATGCATTAAAAGTAGGGAGGTGCAGGGACTATGTCCCAGCAAAGTGGAAACAGTAAGGAGACTTACTATTAACCTCAGTACCAATCCGGTATCTGCCAGGGAGCAAAGAGGGGGTTTCGGGCATGATGTCTCCTCCGGGGTTGAGATGGGGCATCCACCAAGGGCGAGGAAAAGCAGCTGGAGCATAGACCGGTGGTCACAGCCTGATCCAAAATGCTATGTGTGCACATAAAGCGCATAGTGTTCCTAAAACAGGTGTGGCAAAAATACATAAATAAATAATTAAAGAAAAATTATGAAATGGGGATATCAATGTGTTCCCATAAGGGGAATGTGTGGGGAAGTGTATAAGGAACAAAGCCAAACAAGGGAGGAAAAACATACCAAAAAGTGGTGACTAAGCTCCCAGCAGTGAGGATGACCTGTGTGTAAGATCAAGTGTGGTTCCTTGTGATTGAATCAGGCAAATGAACAAACGGCTGCTCCAAGGCTGCTAATAAAGCCCATCCCCGGGAGGAGCCCCATCAACGTCATGTGTGATTGGCCAATTGCACAGGGGAAGGGGAAACCCAGCTGCGCATGGTGGAGCCATCAGCAGGGGGCTCTCCGCCCTGTCTGTGCATGGTCAGAGATGGAACAGGGACATCAATGGATGTCCATGACGCTGCAGTGCAGCATCAATGCATGACGCCGATGCGCAGGAGTACAGTACCCGCCCCTACCAGAGGGCAAGGGGAGGGTCGGGCTGCTGCGCATCGCAACCCCGGAGCCAGAGAAAACGCACAATCCCCCCCTCCCCCCAAACCCCAGCTGGGCCGGACAAAGGATTGAAAAAAGTGGTCTGGTAAAGTAAAAACAAAAAAACAAAAAAAATTATGAAAAAAAATATATATAAATAAAAATATAAAAATAAAAAATAAAAAAGTTGGAAAAATGAAGAATCGGGTTGAGCATAATATATGGGGAAGTTATAATATTAAATCTATTGCTGGACATTAGTATAAGGGCAATGAACAAGGTTAAGGGATATGTAAAGTGTGACAGATCACTGTAGTGGGTGTCTTCCACCCAATTATTTGTTGTACAGTGAATGGATGTGATCTGTCACAAAATAAAACACATGGCGGCCTCCATCCCTAATTTGGTATATGGAAAAGAAGGGTGAATGGGACTTTAAATGAGGGAGCGCCATGTCAAGGGGAATAAAACCATAAATCAGATATACAGTACATGATATATTTATTACATTATTAAATACATGTCAGATATTTCATATCAGGTAGATAGTCACAAGACTTATACTAACTGTGCTGCTCTTAGCATGCAATACAAAAAATACAAAAAGGAGACATGGCAGATATACATAATAAAATGAATTAGACAACATATATGAGGTATGAACAGGTGATTAGTAGCATCTGGTGGCACTCTACGCGTTTCCTGGCATTTCAGCCAATCATCGGGAGTGTTTTAAAGCAGTATACTGAAAAAAAATATATATATACAAAAATTAATGATAATGCATTGAAAGTAGGGAGGTGCAGGGACTATGTCCCAGCAAAGTGGAAACAGTAAGGAGACTTACTATTAACCTCAGTACCAATCCGGTATCTGCCAGGGAGAAAAGAGGGGGGTTTCGGGCATGATGTCTCCTCCGGGGTTGAGATGGGGCATCCACCAAGGGCGAGGAAAAGCAGCTGGAGCATAGACCGGTGGTCACAGCCTGATCCAAAACCCCCCTCTTTTCTCCCTGGCAGATACCAGATTGGTACTGAGGTTAATAGTAAGTCTCCTTACTGTTTCCACTTTGCTGGGACATAGTCCCTGCACCTCCCTACTTTCAATGCATTATCATTAATTTTTTTTTTTTTTTTTTTTTTCAGTATACTGCTTTAAAACACTCCTGATGATTGGCTGAAATGCCAGGAAACGCGTAGAGTGCCACCAGATGCTACTAATCACCTGTTCATACCTCATATATGTTGTCTAATTCATTTTATTATGTATATCTGCCATGTCTCCTTTTTGTATTTTTTGTATTGCATGCTAAGAGCAGCACAGTTAGTATAAGTCTTGTGACTATCTACCTGATATGAAATATCTGACATGTATTTAATAATGTAATAAATATATCATGTACTGTATATCTGATTTATGGTTTTATTCCCCTTGACATGGCGCTCCCTCATTTAAAGTCCCATTCACCCTTCTTTTCCATATACCAAATTAGGGATGGAGGCCTCCATGTGTTTTATTTTGTGACAGATCACATCCATTCACTGTGCAATATATATATATATATAAATTCCATGTATGCAAAATACATACACTAGAAAAGAACTGTATAAAATTGTGCAATAAACAGTCTTTAGTGCAGAAAAAAATGTTCCAAAAACACATGCAAAATAATGCAAGTCCTTGTGCTGGAAAATCTCTAAGCCACACTCCACAGCAATGTGCAAATAAATACAAAAAGTGCAGAAGTATGCAAAATACATACACTAGAAAAGAACTGTATAAAATTGTGCAATAAACAGTCTTTAGTGCAGAAAAAAATGTTCCAAAAACACATGCAAAATAATGCAAGTCCTTGTGCTGGAAAATTTCTAAGCCACACTCCACAGCAATGTGCAAATAAATCCAAAAAGTGCAGATGCATAACAATTGTCTCTTAATTGCAGTGATATCCAATTAAGTGCAGGTGCTTTCATCCAGTGCTACGTGCCAAACGTTTCCCCCAGCCTCTCACCTTAAGAGGCAAAATAATAAGCCTTTCTGTTGTATTCCTCATAAAAAAACAATCCCTGCTCACTTTCTCTTTATGGTCACACCTCCTGGTTAAATGCTCAAACAGACACATACAGGAATAAGAGGATACTCCATAGTGTAGTATTTAACACAAAAAACAAACTTTTATTAATGGTCAAACACTCACATTTCAGTAGAGGTAATTCTAGTGTATGTATTTTGCATACACGGATTTTATATATATATTTTTACACAGGTCATTTCTGCACAGGGATTGTTGCACTTTTTAATATGTTTTTCACAGTGTTATTTTATATTATTTCACCTTTATGAAGAGTCATTTATGGATATGTTTTGCAATTATCACTCTTGAATCATTTTGTTGTTTTATGCACGTTATTTCATATAGTTTAACATATTTTATAATAAGCGCCCCCTCACTCCCCTTTTATTGTTATACCTTTCAGTGCGTGAACACTTTTTAGGTGGCTGCTACTTTTTTAATATATTTTATCCCTTGTTGGTTTGCGCATTAGTTCCCTAATTTTTCACCAAACAGAAGTGCTTTTAAAAATCACTTTCCTTTATTCCCCAATCCTCCAGAAATTACACTCACATTAAAAGAGTGCTTACAGCGCACCACACATATACAGCAAGATTCATAAAACAAACAGCGCTGGTGTTAGATATAAGGTGACTAACAACACTACAGGCCTTCTTAGAAGAACTGAATTCGAATAACAATAACATCAAACTCACTAGTGAATGCAGTCCTGCCAGCATTCATTTTTTAGATGTAGAAATACTCAGGATGGGAAATAGGTTGGGAACAAAAGTTTACTTCAAACCGACGGACTCTAATAGCTACTTGCTAATCAGTAGTGGCCACCATCCATTGTGGCTGAGAAATATCCCTAAGGGGCAGCTAACCAGAGTGAAGAGAAACTGCTCTGAGCTGGATGATTTTTTGACACAATCCCAAGTTATTAAAAACAAGTTCACAGAAAAGGGATACTGTGCTGATATGTTGGATTCAATAATCTCAGAATTGGCATGCGTCCCCAGAGAGAAGTTTCTGTGTAATGGGAACAGAGTGAAAAGTAATGGAAGTCGAGAATGGAATTTTCTCTCAGATTTTCATTCTCAATATAGAGAAGTTGAAAACATATTCTCAACTCACTGGCACGTTTTGTCAATGGATAAGACATTAGCTCCTATACTGCCCTCTAAACTGGGGTTTATATACCGGAGAGCTTTCAGCTTTGCAGACAGGGTGGTTCGGAAGGTACTCGATCGTCCATCCCGTTCTGCAACTTTTTGGGACAGAGATGGCTTTTTTGCTTGCAAGAAGTGTCGAGCATGTAAGGAAGCTAGTCGGCCAGTAGGGGCAGTTGAGAATATTGTCTATAGGTCGCACTAAGCGACAAATGAAAATCAGGATCGCAGAACATGTTGCCAATATTTTAAATGGATTCAAGGATCATAATGTGTCCTTACATTTTAAATTATTTCATGACAAAAACCCTAGGGGTTTGAAATTCTGGGGTATAGACCATCTCAAGCCTGAATGGAGAGGGTGTAATTTGATCTCTCTAAAAGGGAGACCCAATGGATTTTTTCCGTCGACACTTTATCGCCTAAGGGGTTAAATGTCGATCTGGATATTAACTGTTTTATTAGTGATTTTTAAATTGACTGGGGGACATTCAATGGTATGTCTCTATTTATTATTATTTGCTAATGTATTGGAACTCTGTTAGGTGTACTACATTACTTATTTTAAATATTTTATATAGTGTTATCCCCCCATATATATTTCATGTATATTATTTCGCACATAGCTTTATAACATGTGCGTTTTGCACTTGTGATATTCTGTGACCATAAAGAAAAAATAGATGGTCCAGCTTTCTATACATTATAGTGTTTGTATTTTAAGTTTCCAAAATGTGCGTTTTTAAACGTGTTTATGTATTTGCATTATTTCGCACATAGCTTTATAACATGTTATGATTATAGCATTTATTGTATTATAATTAATTTGCCCTTCATCCCGATTGTTGCATTGAAGCACGTGATGGGTTAATATGTTATCTGAGATTCTCCCTCACTGAGGGTGTATGGCTGAATGCTGTGCGTTTTTGTGTGTCGATTTCATGTATATTATTTCGCATTTCGCACATAGCTTTATAACATGTGCATTTTGTTGTGATATTCTGTGATCATAAAGCATAAATAGACGGTCCAGCTTTCTATGCATTATAGTGTATGTATTTTAAGTTTACAAAATGTGCGTTTTTAAACGTGTTTATGTAATCATTCACCTGGAGTCTATAAATTTAGAGGAATGCAGGTTACGATTATATCATTCAGTGTATTCTAATTCATTTGCCCTTCATCCCGATTGTTGCATTGAAGCATGTGATGGGTTAATATGTTATCTGAGATGCTCCCTCACTGAGGGTTAATGACTGAATGCTGTGTGCAGCAGCTATCTGTCATCTCACTCCGATCTGCATAAGCCTGCACACAAACGAGCTGATTGTGAACACATGACAGCGTGACGTGCACTCGTAGGAACGCCACCTGTGTGTCGATTGGCTGACGGGCGTGCGCCTGTAGGAACGCCCCCTGGTCTCCAATTGGCTTTTCATCTGAAGGGAGATCAGTTGGCCAGACTTCTGAACCCAAAAATGGTATTGTTAAGCCCCATACACTTGGTCAGACTATTTTAACAACAAACATAAAAATGTTCGTTTTCCGATCGTTCTCAGAAAATTCGTTCGTTTTTAAACTGCATCAGAAAACCATTTTTGGGTTCAGAAGTCTGGCCAACTGATCTCCCTTCAGATGAAAATCCACAGAAAAGTTTATTAGGCTTTACTGTACAAGTGTACTCACTATTCTGCACAAAAGAGAAGCTGCTGTTCAATTTTCTTGTACAATTTTCTTTTAGATTTACCAAAAAACATATATGAGGTCAAACTAAACAACACTTTCAATTGTATGCAATCAGGCAGGCCCTTGCACTACATAGTTGAAGGTAAATCTAAAGAAAATTGCACAGAAAATTGTATCATGTATGGCCAGCCTAACTCTCTGGCCATTAAAAAACCCATAAACAAAAGATTTGCATTTGAACACGTTTCTTTTGTTATTTTCGTATGTTGATATGACACCTATAACAAAAAATTTGCCTTCAGTATTTTGAATACACAGAAAAAAGAAAAAGGAATTCATTCAATATACATAATGAAATTCTTTTGTTATAGATGTCATTGAACAATGAACATACAACTGAAAACGAACACAATACGGATTCAAACAAAATACACAATGCAAACCTCTTGATACAGATTTCATTTTCGTTATTTTGCCATTTTCGTTTTGTTGTTTTTTCCCGTCGGATCATTCGTTCGTATTTGCGGTCGTTCGTTATGCGGCTCATCCGTTATCCCATCGTTTTCGTATTTTGGTGCTTTACCTTTTTCGTATGTACACATTATCCCGCGGGTACGAAAATTAACATTTTCGTACGAAAATTAACATTTTCGTACGAAAATAACATTCGTACGAACGGGAATGCACATATCTAGTCATTTTTACTCTGCTTCGTTTTCATTAGTTTGTGTACGTATAATATATGGGGGATGCCTGATGGAAGGGATGAGTATTAAACTGAATTACGCTATGTTGGAATTCTTTGTTTTTTTATTACATCTGAGGCTGATCCTCTAAAAGTGATTCCCCTATCAGACGGATATGTCAGCAGCCCTCATAGATATATCTTGGATTATTGTGAAAGGATTGATCTGATTGATCTCTGGTGAGTTTGAACCCCTGCTGGGATCGTTTGTATAACACGTGGTGGATTGCGAGTGCGGTGGATGGTGCACGATCTCTATCTCCTCTATCACCATTATTGGACATTACATCTACGTCAATACTGACCTCAAAACACCTGAGGCTGTCTATTTGTTGATTTATATTATATGGTGTTGTTAGTCACCTTGGGCCAGATTCATAGAGCGATTACGCCGGCGTTACAGGAGATGCGCGGCGTAAGTCTAAATTTGCGCATGCGTTTCAATGCGCCGCATCCCCAAAACGAGATACGCAAGAAATCTACTTTTTGTTGTCCGGCGTAGTGTCGATAGACAGGCGCATCCGTCCGCGCAAAACTGCGCTAGACACACCATTGATTTGCTATTCAAATATGCTAATGAGGGAGTTACGGGGATCCACAAAAGAACGTTGTTGCAGCGCAGGCTACGCGCTGTGCGCAACCGCTGCACGGCCTGTCTAAAATTAGACCATATAAAAGGTGGTATAAAATTAGACAATCCGTCTACATGTCAGAGAAAGCAACACTGTTAGTGAGGAGCTGAGCAGTCACACGTGTTGCACAACAATCTGTATGCAAACATGCCAGGGACATCCTTGCTCATAGCTATACTACTGACTTTAGAGGAGCAAAGAAGGAGAAGGGCACGGAGGAGGGTGCGGAGGAGGGCACGGGAGAGGATATACCGCACCAGCATAGACCTCTTTGGCATGAGTGATTCTGAGGTGTATCGCATCTTCAGATTCACCCCTCATGCCATCCTGGAATTAACCATAACCCTGCAGGAGGACATCACCAGCCGAACACACCGCTCACATGCAGTGCAGCCACTGATCAAGGTCATGGCAACACTCCATTTCCTTGCCAGTGGCTCTTTTCAAAGAACAAGTGGAGTGGTGGCTGGGATGTCACAATCCTCCATGAGCAGATGTGTGCACCAGGTTGTCCCTGCAATCCTCAGACACATGGCCAACCAAATCATCAAACCCACCACTGAGGACCTGCGGCTGAAGGCAATGACAGATTTCTACAGAATTGCCAGATTCCCATGTACCGTGGGGGCCATTGATTGCACACATGTGGCACTCCAGCCCCTCCATAAGTCAGAGCACATATACCGCAATCGGAAGCATTGGCATTCCATCAACGTACAGGTGATAGTCGATGCCCAAGGCCTCATATGGCACGTCCGTGCCAAACACCCCGGATTCAGCCATGACAGCTACATCTACAATCAGAGCCCCATCCGAATGGAATTTGAACAGAACGTGTATGGGGACACCTGGCTGGTTGGTGAGTGACATGGGTGGCAGGCATGACTGTCCCCCCCATGATGCATACATCACAAGGGGCACATGCATGACTAACATCCTCCTGTCTTTTCCCTTACAGGTGACTCTCCATATGCACTGGGACCCCATCTCATGACTCCTATCCGGAACCCCCAAACACCAGGAGAGGAAAGATACAATGAAGCCCACGCCCAAACACGTGCAGTGGTGGAGCGCACCTTTGGCCTCCTGAAGTCACGTTTCCGATGCCTGGATAAGTCTAGGGGGGACCCTGTTGTATTCCCCAAACTTCGTGTGCCAGATCATCGGTGCATGTTGCCTGCTGCACAACTTCGCAGTGAGAAAGGGCCTGCAGATTGACATACGTGATGACCTGACTCCTGAACCAGACAACCCTGTCTTCTGAGGGAAGAGCAGCCAGGAGACAGCTCACATTAGGCATCTTTGCACGTTAAACACACACATTAATCATGGCACAATGAGAATGCATGCATACACACCACTGTGGTCCCTAGCACAGACACATCACATCCTCATCTAATTGGATTAGCACAAGCCCACCATGCTGGACTTGTGAGCAGCAACGCCACGCCACGGCTCCAATTATGTCACTGTACATTCATACACCATTCACACGGACCTGGGGATCACTTCTCCCTGGTCCTGGGGAACCCTTCTCCATCAAACTGAGGGTGACACCCCTTTTCCGGCAGGAATATCACCCCCACATTCCAAAAACATTCACAAAAAAAAAAAAAAAAATTGTCCAGCAAAAAAAAAAATTTACAGAAAAAAAAAGGGGGAAAACAAATTAATGCCGCTGGCGTGAGCCACGCCTGGGGTGCCCACGGCCACGGCCCCGGCTCCTCAGGGGAGACTCATGGGGAGGGGGTAATCCGGGGAAGGAGGAGCAGCCCCTGGTCTCTGCCCACCTGGTGGCCTGCCCTCCAAGGCCACGGCAATTCTGGTCAGGCCAGCACTTAGTGTTGCCGTGTTGGCCTGGATAGCCTGGGTAAGGGGCCCTCACATCCTGCCCAACGTCTGCTGTTGTAGTCTGCAGTATGTTTAGGCAGTTTGTAAGAGCCCGGGAGTGGCAGTCCAGGTCCCCAAGCGTATCCTATATGGAGGACAGGCTCTTCTCCATCCGCACCGAAGTCTGGCTGACCTGTCCCAGATGGCGGGTCTGAAAGGCCTGGTCCCTTCTCAGATTGGCGGGCAGAACCTCGGCCACCCCCCTGGTCTTCCGGGATGACTTCCTGCCTCCAGCTGAGGCTTGTGGCCGGGGAGAAGGGGAGCCCCTTGGGAGGGGAGCCCTGTTGGGGGAGGAGTGGGTGGGGCTAGCCCTTATGGAGGGCTGGCTGCTGCCAGCCAGAGAGGAAGACTCCTCCAAAAACAACAATCCACTGGCTGAAATGACATCCTTCTCCTCCTCAACCTCCTCCTCTTCAACCTCCTCCGAGGACTCCGGCCTTGTCGGGGGGTCCTCATCAGGCTGCTGTCCTGGGGATGGTGCGGTCAGCCCAGATGGCCCAGCACCCTCCTGCACATCTGTGGATGACACAAAACATTCACAGGTTGGAGGATCCACACACTTGCCACATATTCCCTTTCTCCCTCCCCCACATGCTACACACCTGATAGGGCAAAAAAACCTTACCTGGCATCACGCCTTTATGACTGGAGTCATAGCCAGGCAGGCCCTCCACCTGTTGTCTATGAAAGGTCTGGGCCACTGCACGCTCCTCCGCTGTCAGCCTAACAGGGCATGGTGGGCCCCCTCCTGTGCCCCTGGCATGGGCTGCCATTTTGGCCAGCTTCTTTCGGACCAAACGCCGGAGGTCATTGATTTTCTTTTCAATCCCCGGGCGTGTCCGGGTCTCCCCCCCCCCCCGCTGAATTCACCTGGTCAGTAATGTGCTGCAAAATCTCACGCCTCCTGGCCGGGGTGGTGTTGGCACTCTCCGGCCCGTGGAGGAAACGCCCATATTGTGTAATGGCCCGGGCAATTATTTGTTTCTCCCCCAAAGTAAAATTCAACTTCCTCTTCCTCTCAGTCATACTCATACAACAACTCTCTCCCAAACAATCAACAAAAATCACTCACAAAAACATGCAGGAAAAATCAAGCAACAAAACAAACAAACCAAAATCTATCAACCAAAAAGTCTCACAAGCAGTCACCAAAAAACACTTTCAAATATATTCTACCAAACACTAGATCAAACAGTCAACAAATATCACAAAGACAAGTCACAACGCAACAAACAACAGAACAAAAGCACCTTGCTGTACAGGGAGGGATACAAAGGGATGTACTTTTGCAAAGGAAGTGCGTTTGTGTCTGTCTATTTATGCTGTCTGCGTAGTTCACAAAGTTGCCCGGGTCCACTTCCAATTTCACTGATTGCGCCGTTCCCGAGTTGTGAGCATGCGCACAGAGGTGCTGACCATGGTCTGCTTCATGCGTGCATGCACGAGCCGGCCGGCCCTTCATTTGCATGGGGTCATGGCTCATTTCAATGTAACACGCCCACGTCCTTCCCAATTTGAATTACTCCGCCTTACGCCTCTGAAATTACATTGCACCGGCGCTAATTTCTGCGCAAATCAAACGAGAATACGGTGATTGCGCCGCTACATTGCGGCAGTCTAACGTAAAGGAGGTGCGCTACGCCAGTCAAAAAATGCGCCGATGTACGTGAATCTTGCCCCTTATATCTAACACCAGCGCTGTTTGGTATTTTGCACTGAGGTGGACATTTTCTCTAACTGTATGTTAAGAATACTTTTTTACATTTTGAATCTATTTTAAAACAGCTGCTTTTTTCTGTTTCCTCTGCAATTATTTTCAGAGGAAACCATATCTCTGGTCTTGTGTTTTTTGAAAAGTGGGAGTCTGTCAGGCCCTTCAAGAATACACATTTTTACATAAGATTCATAAAACACCAATGGTGGAGATCAGCAGAACAATATAGTATACCACTTGCAGTCAAACACAGAGCATTGTGATGTCAGTTGCCCCTCCTCTATGTGTTGCGCCACAGGGTCACTTGGCTTTTTCAGGGGGATTCTTCCATATGTATTGTTACCCGTTTGTATGTATGTATGTAAGGTCGAGCAGGTGCTGATGTAATGCTGGGATTTTCGCTGATGTAAACATAATCACTGGCGACAGCAGTAGCATGTGTAGTGGGAAGTATATTTTGTTTCGGAATTTCGTTTTCGTCCGAAAAATACATTTATTTTAGTTAATTCCGAAATTTGTTTTTATTTATTTTGTTTCGTTAAAAAAATGCATTCATCCAAAAATCCAAAATAATTAAGGTCGAATCTGTCATTGAAGGCTTATGGTGTCTGTCGAATGTTCTAAAAAGTTTCGACAGAGCAGCTAAATTGTACGACGCCGCAATCGTACATTTACGGTCGAATGTTCAGCCTACAGTCTATAGAAGAATTCTACTGTTGTATGACACTAGTAATAATTATATTTATAAATTATTATTACTAGTTAACCAACATTAAAAATCTTCTATAGCCTATGGGCGGAGCATTTGACCGGAAATGTACAATTGCAGCGTCATACAGCTTAGCTGCTTGTCGAATCTTCTTAGAACTTTCGATACACCATAAGCCTTCAATGACAGATTCGACGTTTGCATGTTTTTCGCTGCTTCATCGAATTTTCGTCATTCATGTTGAATGGTCTACTCCAGTGGTCTCCAAAGTGCGGCCCGAGGGCCGGATGTGGCCCTTTGCTTGCCTTTATCCAGCCCTCGGGGCACTATCTCTCCCACTGATACAACACACTATTCTGCCATCTGACACCGACAGTAGAGCACCATTTCTCCCACTAACACCACTAATGGGGCACTATTCCTCCCTATGATACCAACTATGAAGCACTATTCCTCCCCCTAATACCAGATGATTAGTCCCACTGATGCCAGGAAAATTTCCACACCTGCTGGCCAAAGTCCGGCCCTCCAAGTGTCTGAAGGACAATAAATCGGCCCTTTGTTTAGAATGTTTGGAGACCCTCTGGTCTACTCCAACACTGTCTCTATAATAAAAAGGAAAAAAGTTTTGCTGCTAGTATTAATTTGTGTAGCTGCCAGCACAAACAGTGAAACAATCTGTGAGTGAACAATAAAAGAAAAAACAAGTGCGGTGCTAAAAAGGTATAACAAAGTGATAATCAATTAATTTGCATGAATCACACCCAAATGGGTGGGACTATATAGTGATGAATGAAAAAAATTACAGTACATACATCATGAAGTAGTGCTAGGGATATTATACTCTTAATGTGCACATATCAAAGTGTTAAAGAGCATGTAGGAAGTCTTTCCAAAGAACAGTGTATAATTAACCACCAGCAAAATGAATCTTCTTAGAAAGAAAGACAGTCCTGCATCATTGAGAATTCAAATGTGGGATGGGATTACACCAAACAATCCGCCTCCAAAAGCATGCAATGTAGCCAACATGGTGAATTAAGAGAATGGATACTCTTACCGCATGAGATGGTCACCTATGCCAGCGGCACCGTGTCAGATGGGCATGTGAGAGCTCTTCAGATGGATAGCTCAATCAGAAATGATGGTGAAGAAATGATGGGTCCTTCCCAGGAATCCAGGGATCACAGATGATGGATGGCTCCAGGGATCGCAGGTGATGGATGGCTCCAGGGATCACAGGTGATGGATGGCTCCAAGCTGTTTAACTGGAACAATTTGCATGTATGGCCATAGAAAGGATAAAAAAACTCCACATAGTGTAATTTGTTCAAAAAAGGGAGAGCCTTTATTAGGCTAATAATAAAAAGGAATTAAAAACAAAGAGAAATACCAGTACTATGGAAAGATCTGGCACACGTGATCACATGAATAAAAAAGCGTGGTAGTTGGGTATGTAAAAAGAGCTATGTACCCGACATGTTTCGAGCTAAGGGCTCTTCAACTGGGGCCTCCCTTTTTTGAACAAACTACACTATGTGGAGTTTTTTATCCTTTCTATGGCCATACATGCAAATTGTTTCAGTTAAACAGCTTGGAGCCATCCATCACCTGCGATCCCTGGAGCCATCCATCATCTGTGATCCCTGGATTCCTGGGAAGGACCCATCATTTCTTCACCATCATTTCTGATTGAGCTATCCATCTGAAGAGCTCTCACATGCCCATCTGACACGGTGCCGCTGGCATAGGTGTCCATCTCATGCGGTAAGAGTATCCATTCTCTTAATTCACCATGTTGACTACATTGCATGCTTTTGGAGGCGGATTGTTTGGTGTAATCCCATCCCACATTTGAATTCTCAATAATGCAGGACTGTCTTGCTTTCTAAGAAGATTAATTTTGCTGGTGTTTATACACTGTTTTTTGGAAAGACTTCCTACATGCTCTTTAACACTTTTATATGTGCACATTAAGAGTATAATATCCCTAGCACTACTTCATGATTTATGTACTGTAATTTGTTCATTCATCACTATATAGTCCTACCCATTTGGGTGTGATTCATGCAAATTGATTGATTATCACTTTGTTATACCTTTTTAGCGCCGCACTTGTTTTTTCTTTTACTGTCTCTATAATGTTGAATCTTTTCTCTCTATGTCGAATCTTTCCTCTCTATGTAGAATAATCTTAGACTAATAGGGTTAAGGTTAGGCACATTCGACCCCAGTTTCGATAGGCACAGATTGCTATTGTCAGCATCATGTCGAATCTCCTATCCATATCGAACTGTTGTAGCAACGAAAACAAAAATAAAGCATTTTTTATGTCGGATCTTTTGGATTTTGGATTCTGCGTGTTCGGTTTTGTTTGTTAAAACCATAACGAAAATACCCGAAATTTGGACGAAAATGCATTTGGATGAAAACGAATGCACATGTCCAGTGGGAAGCAGCGACTGTGCTGCCTTTGTCACGCTCAAGAGCTGCATTTGCACCACCTAGGTGAGCAGATTGTTAAGGGTTACAAGACTGTAGAAAGTGACAACATAAAAGCTGTTATCTCATCTGGGGACAGGTAATCAATAGAGAGGGAAGGGGGAGGAAGAACACCTTTCAGATAAAAACTGAGCTACACATTTACAGAGACTGTTATAGGTTCACCTATACCCAGTCTCTGTAAATGTGTAGCTCAGTTTTCTCCCCCAGTGTATCATCCTCAGTTGTCCAGGCAAGAGTTAATAGAGATAGCAAGGGACAGATATAAGCACCTCCTCTATGCTGTTGTTTTTAGCTAGGCAATCAGGTTTTATGCACCATAGTGTTCAATATTGAGAGCAACGTACACTGTGCCCACTTTTTGCTGCAGGGTGCCACGTTTTGTTTTTCACAGGTAAGGGGTCCAATTTATGAACTTGCACACTGCATTCAGAGGACTCCCCTGCCTATGACAGTAGAGAGTGCGGTTACCGGGACAGGGATTTTGGGGCTCATCAAAATGTTCCTACTCCTGCTTTACTGTGAGCTGTAGAACATTCTTAGGTATTAAAATTTTTGATTTGAGTGTTAAAAATAGTTATTTGTATATTTTATATTGTATGTAAAATTGGTTACAGTAGTATCTACTGCCTAATACTGAAATGCAAGTATGTCCAGGCATTTGGACACAAAGCATTTTTTTCTATTTTTTTTTTAACCGTGAGCAAAAATAACCTGTGGTCAGAGTTCAAGGAACAGCCGTACTAATTCTCAAGGTGTTGTTTTAGTGAAAGCTTTATGCTAATAACTTTAAAAAAGTGGGCATACTTAAAAGGAAAGCTGCGTGATCATTCAGGTTCGGAATATGGTGGAAAACCCCTTTTAATAGTGCCAAAGCTTCCTAACTCTTTAGGCTACAATTATACAGACAGCTCTTTATGATATAATACATCCCTTGCAGCAAACCGGTATTTCTTTTTTTCTTCTTTCTTAAAGGAAGCCTAGATGAAGAGAAGACAGGTAAGCCTCTAGGTGGTGTCAGAGAGTTTACATGTATACATTAAAAAGGGGAAGAAGAAGAAAAAAAAAACTCTGCTCTCTCCAGGCTAAGTTTAATCACTTTTTGCAAAGCATGTGTACTGCTCGGAGAGAGACGTAGTGACCCCACTTAGGTCTGCAACATTACCTGGAAATAATAGGGACCTTAAAGGACTGGTCACAGCTTGGCAACAGATGAGAACTTGGTCACAAAGACAGAGCCAGCCTGGTAGCAGAAAGGAGCTCCTATGAAAACACTGGAGGGTCAGCACTCATACATTCATTGTCATCTGGTAAGTCCATTTCACTAAATATATATATATATTGTATCGACACCGTCACTTCTGAAAAAAGTGTTTCACATTGTGACGGATCCTATCCCATATGAATTCCTCAAACTCAATGGCGTAATATGTCCTGCTTTTGAGGAACTACAAGTCTCAGCTAACCCGAACGTCTCTAGTGCCGTTGAGTTATTCTATGATTTGTAGTGTCATAACTAGATTTGGCAGCTAAAATACCTTGGCGTTTTTTTTTTTGTTTTTTTTCATATATGGAATGTACGTTGTAAAAACTAGGATGATATCTACCATTTAATACAAGCTATCATTTTCAGAAGTAAAATTTTATTGTTCCTTTAAAGGTTGTTGACTCTTTAATCTTCGGCTGATAATTAATTGCCTGTTTTGATTGCTGCATTCCTAATAAAGCAGCTGAATCTACAGTTTAGTTTCCTATCCAGGCGAGGCGGTGCTCATGATCAGCTCCTTGGCTGAGGTTGAATGAATGTGGGGAATTACAGCCTGCGAATACAAGCCCTCAAGCACTTGCTACAATGTATCTGCAGCTACTGTGTATATAGACAATATATGTGTACTCTGGGCATAAAGATAAGGCCCTTGTCTAATCCCTCTTTTATAAACAAAAATACCACTTAAATAAATAGATAGCCCACATCTGATCTTACGTCTATATCCCTACAGGCTCCATAAATATGGCAAAGCAGGTGAACCATTATCTACATGTTGACATTAGTATATACTGTAGATAAAAAGTTAGCGAATATAGCAGGGCTTTTAGGTGGTGCATGTGTATGGATTATTTTTGGAAAATAAGGATCTTGTGTAGTGTCACTTTAACTATTCCAATATAAATGGTGCGGGAAACTTAGCGAATCCTGAACATTTCTCACACTGGATTGAAATCACAGTCAGTTCATGCGATCTGCCACCAGTATCAATGTTAAATTAATGGCACCCCAAAACAGGTCCTAAAAACACAGTGCAACCTGTTCCAGTGCAGGTAAAAACAAAAGGATGCCTGCACCTTTCTAGTGCAGTGTGAATTGAGCCATACAAAATAAATGGGCTGAAATTGCACTCAGTTCATGCAATCTGCCACCAGTAGCAATGTTAAATTAATGGCACCCCAAAAAGGTTCTAAAAACACAGTGCAATCTGTTCCTGTGCAGGTAAAAAAAAAAGGACGCTTGCACCTTTTCCATGCAGCATGTATTGAGCCATACAAAATAAATGGGCTGAAATTGCACTCAGCTCATGCCATCTGCCACCAGTAGCAATGTAAAATTAATGGCGTCCCAAAAACACAGTGCAACCTGTTTTGTGAACACCTATGCTACCCGATTCCAGTGCAGGTAAAAAAAAGGATGCCTGCACCTTTTTTGTGTGGTGTGAATTGAGCCATACAAAATAAATGGTCTGAAATTGCACTGCAAAGAATTGAGTCTGAATCACATACGGTGTCCCATGGGTGAACCCTGGCTAAGGTTTTGTCGCTGTAAGAGGAAATTCACAGTTTATTGAGTCATGTCAATGTTTAGGCTGACCATACATTATACAATTTTCTTGCTCAATTTCTTGTAGATTGACCTTCAACTATGTAATGCAAGGGCCTGCCTAATTGCATACAAATTGATAGTTTTAGGTTTGCCCTCATATTATATAGTTTTGGTAAATCTAAAGGAAAAGTATGCAAGAAAATTGTAAAATGTATGGCCAGCCTTAAGCAGCTCATAGAATTTTCTTTCCTTCCACCATGGGTAGTTAGTGTTGATGAGGTAGTCCTACTGAAAACTATTGTGATCTGCTGGTGGGAAGCTTTCCATGCTTCACATAACACAATGATCACTGTTGGCAGCTGTAACCGCCGGATATGTTTGCATGAAAAAAATCCAACAGGCTGGTTGTACTGAAGTTGATTGATGGATCAACTTCAGTACAACCAGCCTGCCCAAATATAGATCAAATCCCAGGTGGTTCCTGCTGAACTGGCTGAGATTAGATCCATCTATGGCCAGCTTAACAATTGATCTATCTATCCTCTTCTATCTATCTATTATCTATCATTGGGATGTTTAATATAAGAACTAGCCACTAATTTGTGTGTAAGCTCATCAATTTGCTGGTAAAAAACATATCTAATTATCATACATAACGTTTGCAAAATCACCTGTATAATACAAATGCATAACTGCTTTCAAAAATACTTTAAGCACTACAATCACTAAGGAAGAAAACATTTTTTGCAATGGTTAATTGTTAAAAGGTTTTGCACGTTTTTTTACAAAGACTACTGCATTGAAAAATTGTATTGAATCTACCTGCAAGTATCATTGTGCCATGTCCTTGGGAGACAAACCGTCACCATGTCATAATACTGGGGTAGGGCTATAATCTAATAGAATGTGGAAAAACTAATAACTTTGGCTCCCAAAAATGCTTATGAAACTTCCATTATGAGTCCCTACCTACAAAATGTAACCTCCATTCTAAAAAAATTAATACTAAAATGTGAAATTATTCTTTATGTCTGAATCCAAGAACACAAGAAGTTTAATATTTTCCCTTTTTTTACCTTGTGATCTTGATACTAAAGCACTTCCTGTCCTAGGGTGACAACACTCACCATACTCTATTCACGGAGAGGCAGTGTTGTCACCTTAGAGCAAGACGTGTGTTAGGACTGCAGAATACCTTCTACACCTCTCTTCCCTATAACATAGGGGATAGGTGTTCTGTACTTCCAACACACTTAACAGGTATTTTGTGCACTTATTGAACAGATATAACACAACACTATTAAGGGTATATTTAACAGCTCAAAATGGAGAAAATATCAGAAGTTAATTGATATACATTACTTATTTATGTATTAGCTGCACAGTAAACATATTCATGTATTAGCTGCACAATAACAGGATATATGTCTTTATAGATAGATTAATTGCAATCACCTATACCTACCAGTCATAGAATATTTGTGCCCATGCGTCACATAAAAATTGTATTTTTAATGCACAACTTAGGCCCTTTTCACACGGAGCCGAATCCTCTTTGATCTGCCAGAGTTCTCTGAGCAGATCCCTTGCTGATCAGAGCAGAGAGGGACTTATGTCACATCTGTCCCCAGACTCGGGCAGACCCCACTGAGCTTTATGGGTGGCCGGGTGTAAACGAACCCTGCTGACCTTTTCCAGACCTGATCAGACCCAGAGGTAGGCAGATGTAAACAGGCACAAGTCCATTTCTATCTGCCTGTACATAGGGCTCCATGGACCATCCGATCAGGTCTGCCTAAAAAACTGATAGGTGTATCTGATCAGAAGACCTGTGTGAAAGGGGGCTTATGCCACATACACACGGTTGAAATTTCCAATGGAAAACGTCAGATGGAACTTTTCATCGGATATTCCGACCGTGTGTATGCTCCATTTGACTTTTTCCGTCAGAATTTCAGACGGACTTAGATAGAGAGCAGGTTTTCAATTTTTCTGGAAAATCCGTTCGTCTGTATGGAATTCCAACGGGAAAACCCCACGCATGCTCAGAAACAATTCGACGCGTGTTCGGAAGCATTGAACTTCATTTTTCTCTGCTCGTCATTGTGTTGTACGTCACCGTGTTCTTGACGGTCGAAATTTGGTGTGACCGTGTGTATGCAAGACAGCTTGAGTGGAATTCTGTCGGAAAAACCATCCGATTTTTTTCCAATGGAAAATCCATTCGTGTGTACGCGGCATTAGCTGTCTTATACTTGAGAAAGTGAAAATCTAAGTGAAGTTTATGTTGCTTTTGTGTTATTCACTAGTGTTATTTATTGAGGCCTGTGGTTAGGCATGTTGGTGTTTTACGTCTAGTATATGATTCACAAACATTTTCTTATCAAGCTTGCCAGAGCACAGTGTTGAAGTCAAGATAAAAAACAAGACAGACTAAAGCAGAAAGCAAAAAGTCCACAATGACATCATATTTCTTGGCACGTTGCATAAACTACCTTCTTTCAGAGCAGTGTGTCGATGATAAGTAAACAGAGATAAAACAGAAAAAATATTAGGATTGCCGTTCTGAGTCTGGTTTTACAATATATCACATGCAGATTCTTAGGGTGAGTTGTGACAGTTTTGCATGACTGCACTGCTGTCCATGTCAGTCCTTAAATGGCCTAGAAAATAGATGAATCGTCCGGCTGTATTTGCAATTACAGGCCATCAGACATGCATGGGAAACGACTGCTTTAGGTGTAGGCTTTAGGCTTTAAAGTTCAGCTCCAGGGAACCTAAAAAGTCTCCCTTGCAGTGGGTCTGTACTTGCATTGGAAGTTTAGTCTAGAACAAACTTTTTAAACTAAAGGTCAGTTTATCTCCTTCAGACTTAAGGGGGTGGACTATGGTCAGTGGGAGTAAAAAAAATGACATAGCACCTGTCTCATAATGGATATTAGGAATAGAAATAATGCCTTATCTTTTGGGTATCAGTGGGAGCAATAATACCCTATTGTTGGTGTCAGTGAAAGAAATAGTGCCCCATCGTTGGTGTCAGTGGAAGAAATAGTGCCCCATCGACGGCATCTGTGGGAGGAAGAGTGTTCCATTGTTGGTATTAGTGGGAGAAATAGTACCCCATCATTGTTGTCAATGAAAGGAATAATGCCCCATTGTCGGTATAAGCGGGAGGAATAGTGCACCATTTTTGGTGTCAATGGAAGGAATAGTGTCCCGTCATTAGTGTCAGTGGGAGAAATAGTACCCCATCATTGGTGTCAGTGGAAGGAATAGTGCCCCACCATTGGGTTCAGTGGAAGGAATATTGCCTCATCCATATCAGTGGGAGGAATAGTGCCCCATCCATATCAGTGGGAGGAATAGTGCTTCATATCTGTAGGAGGAATTTCCAAGGGCACAATAAAGGAGTGGCCTCCAGACTGCGGCAGGTAAAGGGCTGCAGTCTGGAGGCCACTGGTCTAGGGGAACAGTAAAAGCTATTTTACATATCCTATCCTCTGCACCCCAGGCAGTTGGCACTGCTTCAGCAGTGTACTGTCCTTTGACATCCTCATGTCCCATCCAGGGCTATTGATCCTGCATGGGTCTTGATGACTTTAGAGGTCCTTAGATCACCAAAACATAAGGGTGAAAAGGCTGTGGGGTCCAGTCTAGCAGCGCAAAGGAGTCTGCAGGGGGGAGAGGATCATGTATATTAATCTACTTACCAGACCCCTTGAAAGGCGCAGCCCCACTGCAAGGGAGAATTTGTTATATTTCCTGGAGTTCAGTTTTAAAAAGGTTATAAACCTTAGACATGAAATATTAACAAAGCATATCCCTCCAGAGCGTGCACTTATCTTAATTAAGAGTACTAAGTGTAATTTCTGTCTGCTGCTTCGTTCCTCTGCTATCAGCATAAATCAATTCTAACAAGTTTTCCTGACACCAAGAGAAAATGGTGACAGGGGAGGAACCTCCTGCTAATTGACATCTTCAGCTGTGTTCCTGTGTGCTGTGTGAAGGGGATTTGTCCCTTCCCTACAATCAGCTCTCAGAGCTCTCCTCGCTGAGCTCTGCAGAGTGTAACATCAGCTATCCACATATTTTTTTCTCACAGCTCAGACAAGCTTTTCAAATTCTGGGCTTTGAATGGATGTAGAGAAGAGAAGACTGCATATAAACAGGTACAAATTATATAGGAGGGTTTGTTTCATCTCTGTGTATCAACTAAGGCCAGTCACCTCACTGGGTATATGCAAGGGTTTACAACCATTTTAACTTTTGTACTGCTGTACCTGCGTTCAAAAGACTTGAGTTTATAATGTACTAAAGTAGCCTTTCTCAACTTTTCTTAACTTGAAGGAAACTTTGAAATAACTTACTGGTCTCAGAGAACACTTGCTGATAATTACGGTACTGTGTACAGCTCTTTGTACATTAGTGTGTTTGTCAGTGGGAATGGAATTTCTTGACATCTGGCATAAATATTCATCCACGGATTTTGGGCTGTTTATGTTGGAGATGATTTTACAAGGAACCCCGCATGACGTTTGTTATCTTTTGTTTGCACTTTGTTATGCATGTATTTGATTTTGTTATGTGATGAGGTGGTATATTTGGTGTACTTTTTATAAATGGTTTCTGGAGTTAATCCACCTATGTTTTAAAGTGTTAGATTATGTATCACTGACAGGAAATAAATACAGCATATGAATCCGTTTACTTATTCTTTGCATCCTACAAAATGGAAAGTCTCCTAATTTCTAAGAATTTCTTCAGATATTAATCAAGTTTTTTTTTTTTTTCCTATTGCACATCCATGACTGGTAATGCTATCCATGTGACATTGTATTAGAGTGAAGGAATGGATAATAGTCCCTGCTTGTGTTTACCGAAGGGTCCTGAAAAGGAAAATGTAATACGCTGTGGCTTAGCAGTGTTTAGATGTGGCAGTTGCATCACCTTTGTTTTTTCAGGCAAACAACAATTTCAGTAAGTACAGAAAATACCTGTTGACCTTGCCAGAAATTCAGGATCCTTTGTAGGTCTGTGAAGATGAACAAAAGCCGACATGTTTGAAGTCCAGTCTTGGTCACAACATGGCTGCCTCCATAGGTACAATGGAGGAGTGAATGTAGCTACCCAAAGGATAGCAAGTGTGTTATGTACAGAATTATCAAGTGAAAATACAGGAAAAGGCACCTCACTTAACTGCTTCCGGACCGCCAACCATACATATACTGTGGCAGGGTTGCCTGGCAGTGCAAAATCACATGTATGTGATTTTGTGCACGCAGTGTAGGGAGCACACGCTCACCGCCGAAGCCCAGCTCCCGGTGATTGGACACAGCGGGCGATGGCTGCCCCGACCCACCGATCATTCACTCTAAGCTGTCAGTGAGGAAACAAGCTAAGCTGAAACATGATCTCTGTTTTCCCACAGTTAGAAAGCACCACCCTAGGACACACTTAACCCTTTGATTGCCCCTGGTGTTAACCCCTTCCCTGCCAGTGTCATTTATACAGGGATCAGTGCATTTTGTTTAGCACTGCTCACTATATTGGTGTCACTGGCCCCCAGAAAATGTTACTTAGGGTCAGATTTGTCCACCACAATGTTGCAGTCCCACTAAAAATCACTGATTGCCGCTATTTCTGGTAAAAAAAAAATACCATAAATCTAACCCATAGTTTGTAGACATGATAACATTTGCGCAAACCAATCAAAGATTATTTTTTTACCAATAATATGTAGCAGAATACATATTGACCTAAACTGATGAAGAAATTTGATTTTTTTTACATTACAGAAAGTAAGGAATATGAGATGATCAAATGCCACCAAAAGAAAGCTCTTTTTGTGGGGGGAAAAATAGGACATTAATTTTACTTGGGTACAGCATTGCACGCCTGCGCAGTTGTCAGTTAAACAACGCAGTGCCGTATTGCAAAAAATGGCCTGGTCAGTAAGTGGGTAAAACCTTCTGGGGCTGAAGTGTTTAAAGTGTTACTAACCCCACAACAGTAAAATCAGTCTGTATATACACTAAAGCATGCTTGTTATACTCACTGTGGAACATAAGGGGTTAATCCTCTGCAATGTGCAAAATGCTGTTTGATCCTGTCTTCTCTGATTATCTCCTTCTTTCACAGTCCCCAAACCATCTTCTGATAGTACAGAGTCTAAGGGACAAGCTGCACAGGCTTAGTTTGGTGTGTATTGCTAGAGAGTTTATTTTTTCTTGGGAGGGTGCATGTGATCAGCACAGGGCCAATCAACACTGTCCAGACAGAGGGTCCTGTAGCCTTATAGGACAATCCGAGTAAAACAAAAAACTCCTACTACAAACTTTAATCAGTACTTTAGGCCCAGTTTAAACTCATAAATGGCAATATTTGGATTTGTTTTATCCTGTGTCCAATTAAAGTGGAGTTCCACACAATTTTTGGTTTATTAAAAGTCAGCTTTTAATAAACTGACACTAACCAACTGTCCAGCGATGTGGCCACACGGAGGCTCGCTCCTCGTCCTCGTCCTCTCCTCGGCGCCGTCATTATACCTGTGGGCACCCGGCCTTATGGCTTCGCTCTCCTATTGGCCAGCTGATCTTCTGGAAGCTGTGCTGTGTCCCAGAAGATCGCTGGTAGGGAGGGGCTGCCTAGGGCGAGAGGAGCAGTCACCTAGGCGGCTGAAGAAAGGAACTAGGAAGTGGGACAGGAAGTCCCACTAAAAAGAGAGTACACACCCCCCCCCCCCCCAAAAAAATGACATGGCATGTCAGGGGGCGAGGAGTGCTTAAAGCGGAAGTTCCACTTTTGGGTGGAACTCCGAATTAAGATTTTCAAGCTATCCCAGGATTGAGTGCCCTTTTCAATTATACAGTTACTATTACAGCAGACAGGAGCTTAAACCACAACATTGATCACTCTAATCGTCATTATGGACTACCTGGGTTAAGTGTGGTGAGATTCTTTTGTTAAATCTTTCACTAAGCATTTCCTCCTGCCGTTTTTTTTTTTTTCCAGGTGCTCTATAATTTTTATAGGACTGCAATTCTAAAATGATAACAAAAAGCCAGAATCTATGCAGAATTGTCCATTAAAATAGTTTTGATATGGCAATATGCCCTGAACTTCTTTCTGAACTTGTGTGAAGCTAAGTAAAGTTCACCTGTGATCGCTTCATACATCCAATTATGTGAGTTGATTGGATGTCTGAAGTAAACATAGGTCCACTACATTTCACTTCATTGCATTCTACCTAGCTTCACACTTAGTAAATCAGGTCCGCCGCTGTGTTCTCTAGTAGCCCAGCAGTGTTAGTTAGAAACAGATTTATAGACATGTTTTGATATTGATGCAGAGTCCTGCTAGGAAGATGGAAATAAAAGAACAATCAAAGGAATATTAAAATTCAATTGAAAATAGTAAATGGAAACAGATTTCTAGCGTATACAAGAAAACAACAGATGATGGTGACAGATATAGAAAGGAAGAGACAACAAAATAAGCCGTGACAGTTGGTAAAAAGAAATGTGAACAGTGTGGGCACAAGATGCTGCACAAATAGCTACGTTTCAAATAGAAAAAGTACAATGCAAATACATTTCTTTGTAGAGAAATTTCAAAGAGTCAATTGCTTTTGGGTTTGTGATACTATTGCTTTTGGGTTTGTCATCTAAAATACAAAATAATAGTTCAGAATGTTCCTCGTCAAATGTAGAATCGTTTACTCTCATGAGCTCCTAGTTAAACAGAGTCTTGACTGATGGAAACGTGGCTCATTAGAGTGGTTGATAACAATAATGCAGATAAGCTTGAAGAAGGTCAGATGTGATTTGCTGCTATGGTAGTTGTACCTTAAGAGGTTGTGTCTGAACTCCAGTCAAGGCGTGTAGCCTCTACTGACCTGAAAACCTTTATCCCTCATAAGGCTTGACCACCCACTGGTGATCACAGCTTTATTGGTGGTTGATCTTGCCAGCGGGTAAAGTTTATTTAATGGTCTAGGCCAGGGGTAGGCAACCTTGGCTCTCCAACTGTGGTGAAACTACAAATCCCATCATGCCTTTGCCTCTAGGAGTCATGCCTGTGATTGTCAGGGTCTTGCAATGTCTCATGGAGCTGGAGAGCCAAGGTTCCCTACCACTGGTCTAGGCCAGTGATGGCGAACCTTGGCACCCCAAGATGTTTTGGAACTACATTTCACATGATGCTGATACACTCTGCAGTGTAGTTGAGCATCATGGGAAATGTAGTTCCAAAACAACTGGGGTGCCAAGGTTCACCATCACTGGTCTAGGCCTTCAGTCAGGTTTTTGGGCCAGTAGAACGCATGTCTAGCCCTCATGGTAAGGACAGGCTTTTTGGGCCATTGACGTTTACTGTTCAGTGTTCTCACAGTATAACTGTGGCTAGCACTGGTTTTGTTGTTATGATGTAAATTAGTAAAGCTGGGGCCTTGCTGTTTTACAAATTAACCTGCCATCTTTGGGCAAAGTTAGATATTATGCTTGGTTATGGCTTTAGGTTTGTGCTTCTCATCAATCATGGAGTCTGGAGAATGCCAAGACTAGAGAGGTGCCAATCGCATGTAGTCACTGGTCAGACAGAATAATAATCCTCATTATAAAAAAGCTCTAGGACAGGCATGTAGCACTCTCCTGTCTGTAAGCCTGTTATCTTTCATCAGGTGGACCTCAGCTTCCAAATGTCTACTGTTTACTGCAGGGTAAATCCTGCAATGTGTCTCAACGCTTGCAGCCTATTTCAGTGCCAATGTACTGTAAAGGGGCCACACAATGTTTTTAGGGCCGATCCTTAGTTCCAAATTTCTAGTTTGCTGCAGAGTTAATTCAACGCACCTCAACATTTGCAGTCTATTTTGGTGCTCCATTACTCAAATAAAATGTGGCTTTTGTCTCTCAGATAATAACCTGTAATATTTATTTCAATATAAAACATGCCTAATATTATATTCTTATATTGTGGATTTACCAAACTGATTACAAACTTTCCATCTACTGCACAATATGTATGGATATTGTCTCTCAGATACAGATACTACAATATATTTATTGATAAAAAGTTAACAAAGTCCTTTTCTCTTTCTATTTGTTACCTATTCAAGGGCTCACATACTGTCCTGATGCTAGCCAATTTCTAACAAACACATACCTGAAGTCTATTTTTGAATATTTGGAAAATAATTGGGGATACAGGGACAGTAAAGTGTTCAGGGAATGTGACAGTTTGGTTTTGAATTGTTTTTATGATCGTTTTGACATTTTATTAAACTTTTAGGCTGGGTTCACACTGAGAAACGGAGCCGCTCACAGCAGAGGGTCCGTCTACATTCATCAGTTCAGGTCCAATTTCAGCCCAAATTTTGGGCAGAATTCGGACCTGAAACAGATCAGAAAACGTAAAGGATTTTTTTGCGATTCGCACTGGAGCCGCTTCGGGGGTATGTGAACCGGCTCCATAGAGAGTCGGTTACCATCTCCTGCCATGCAAATTGAAAGCAGGGAAACCAGCATCCATTTCGCACTGGTGTGAACCCAGCCTTAAGAAAAGGCAGTGTGGTGCCAGGAATAAAGAAACTTATCCAAGGAAACTTTTTATAAACTGACTATTCTCAACTGGCATTAAGACCTGATTGAGCTCTACATCTGCGGACATCTGCCTGTGATACATAGCTATTTACAAAGCTTTCTAGCCTTTGTTTGACATTTTCAGAGACGGATGATACATGGCTAAGATAAATGGTCAGGGTAGCAGCACATGTTTAATATAGAATGTGCATAGCTAATGTAATTTGTGAGCATATTTCCTCTGTATTAATGGTAACAATGTGTGTGTTTCTTCTTGAACTTAAGAAATGCACTAACTTCAGTTTGACTGCTAACAACAGAACCTGAAAGGAACTAAAAAGTCAGAAAAATGTACAAATAAGCAGGAGAAAAAGGTTTTCTGTGTTACAAGATAGTCAGTAATATGCAGAATTTACAGTGTGGTTTCCTTAATCTTCAGTTGCTTCACGTTGGATCTCTGCCATGGGATATAAAACAGTTAATTCATTCATTTAAAAATGATTGTGGTAAAAGTTATGGAATTACTCATCCACAGGACAGGCTCTTACCTATATTTCGGAAGTAGTACATGCATCAGAAAGGCTGTTTAGAATGAACTATAACTGAACTTTAAGGTATGCATTCAACTGCTGCAAATAGTATCATCTACTAAAGTAGGTGCACATTTGAAACAACATTCATTTTACCGTTTTCTAAGCAAAATAATTTTTCTGTGATTCAGCACAGGTTCTTTGAGATTTTGGTTTAGAGGTTCTTGGAGGAGAACAAGATGAGTATACAGAGGAAGGGATTAATTTGGTTTGTTAGTTATGTTTGGTTAGTGTTAGACATGTTTTCATGGGTTAAGTGATAAGGTAGGAGGTTGAGATGTCAAGGGCTCACTTATAGGATTAAGTATAGAGGAAGGTTAGGAATCAGTTGCTTTCTTGAAGTGTTAAAAGATTTGAGAGTTAAATGTAAAAATGAAGGGCTTAATTTTTAGGGGTAAGTGAAGAGGACAGCAAAAATCAAGAACTCATCTTAGGTTGCATATGATGATATGGTTTGAATTCAGGTCCCACTTTAAGGCGAGACATACATGGGTTGAATTTCGAAATAATTTTCTTTCGAAAATCTTATCTAAGAATTTTCGTTTTTGTATTTTGCACCATTAGTGGGCTGCAGCAACAGACGATTTTCATGTTGCTATCGAATTTGAGTAATCGGACATGTTAGAATTTTTGGGGAAAAGGAACAATTTTCTAATCAATGATGGGAGAATCGAGCAAGAAAAAAAATTCCCAGAAAGAAAAGAAGATTTCTAGCCACAAAAATTATTTTCTGTAGCAACATGAGGTGAAATTGAAGGCTTGGTTGGTCGAATTTTGAAATCAATGGTGGCACTATCCAATCACAAAATGCACACATTTTCTGATTTTCAAAAGAAAATTCTTTCGAAATTCGACCATGTATGGCCAGCCTGAAGCCTCGTACACACGACCGATTTTCTCGGCAAGAAAGCTGCTGGGAGAGCTTTTTGCCGTGAAAACCGTGCATGTGTATGCTTTCTCGTTGAGAAAACTGCAGAGAATCCAGACGAGAAAAATAGATAACCTGCTCTCTATTTTCTCGTCGGGATTCTCGGCAGAGTCTTTCCTGCAGAGAAAACCATACGTCAGTATGCTTACCTGTCCCCGGGTAAACCCACGCATCCTCGATGAGACTTCGACGCATGCGCTGTAGCATACAAGGGTAGTGTAGCAAGATGGCGGCGACGGCATCGAATGTGACAAACGTTCTTGCCATTCAAAAAAACAATGGTTCTTTTGAATGGCTGTCTGTATGCACGGCAAGCTTGACAGGAATCCCGTCAGGAAAACCAACCTGTAAATTAAACTGTACACTTACCTTTCCAGAGGGTATATTATAATGGTGTACCCTCCTAAAGAACTGTAGAAGAGTTGTACAACGTTCCCCCACCAACTTTACATCACTGTAAAAATCAGATTTTACAAGTCATCTAACAAGGTCAGTAGAAGTCAGCAAAAGACAGTACATCCTTAAACCTGTGCTGCGTACTTCCCCTGCTTTCTCTCTCGGCTTGATTGGTGGCTCTAGGCTTTTAGTAATAGCGTTTTTTCTTTTGCACAGAAAACAGGACATCATTTCTAGGGTCATAGGCAGTGTACCCATTGCATCATGCTAATGTTGTTTAGGGATAACCCAAATGCTGTTTCAATACTATTTACCCAAGGATAGGGCATCACCAGGAGACAGATATACTCACTAGATATGCGCATTCGTTTTCGTTAGAATGCATTTTCGTCCGAGAAGCGCAAGAAACGAAAACCGAAAGATTCGACATAAAAAATGCTTTATTTTTATTTTCGTTGCGGTAAAAATTCGAGATTTTGATATTATAGGGAAAAGATTTGACATCATAGAGAAAAGATTCGACATTATAGAGAAAAGATTCGACACTATAGAAAAAATTGATTCGACATTACAGAGAATAGATTTCGATTTATGATAAAAATAGATTCGACATTATAGGTAATAGATTCAACATTATTACTAGTCATACAACATTAGAATATCTTGTAGGCGGAATATTCGAACGGAAATGTACGATTCGACGTAAAGATTCGACGTTCCGTCGAATATTCTTTTGACCATTCGACAGAAACCAAGTATTATTGGATTTTCGGACGAAAGCTATTCCCCAACGAAAAACGAAATAAATCAAAACGATTTTCGGAAATAACTAAATAAATTTATTTTCCAAACGAAAAAACAAAACAAAATATTCCAGTCTGCACATGTCTAATACTCACAAGGAGAGTTTAGTGTGTTTTAATGCTAGATGTAATTAAAGAAGATTTAGGTTTATGTTTACAATTGTAATGTGAAAATCTGCATTGCCAGTACCAGGTATACAGATACAGTGTCTTGGAAAAAACACTTCACATACCATAGCTACATAATCTCTAGTTAAGATCCAGATAGCATATATAATTATTACATCAGTTAGCTTATAAAAAGTATATGTAAATCCCATCACTATAATCTAAATTTTAACATGTTAAAGTTGAACACCAGCTATGTTCTTAAAGGGCTTATATAGGCAGAATATTCTATGCATTAAGATAAAAAGCCTTCTGTGTGCAGCAGCTCCCCCCCCCCCCCCCCCCAATACTTATCTAAGCCCCATCTCTATTCAGTGATGTCCACTAGTCCCTCGGCCATCCGGGACTCTCCCTCCTGATTGGCTGAACACAGCAGTGGCGTCATTGACTCCCCCTGCTGTTAATCAAGCACAGTTAGCCAATCAGGGGCGTGAGGGTGTGGGGCCAGGCTGCAACTCCGTGTCTGAATGGATGCATGGAGCTGTAGATTGGCTCCGGTGCCCCATAGCAAGCTGCTTGCTGTGGGGGCACTCAACAGGAGGAAGGGGCCAGGAGCTCCAGCCAGGGACTAGAAAAGAAGAGGATCCAGGCTGTTTTGTGCAAAACCACTGCACAGCACAGGTAAGTGTAACATGTTTGTTATTTCAATAGAAAAAAAAATAATAGACTTTACAATCAATCAATTGCATAACTACATGGCTCCAGTTTGGGCTAATTTAAGTATGTATAACTCATACCTAACAGACTGCTGGGGAAACTGTCATCACTGTAGTAGTCAGCGACACTACAGTGAGCGCCACAATCTCCTGGGTCCTGTGCAGAGCAGTTTTCTCTCTGCACGCTGAACACAGAGGGTTGCTTGCTTGGCATTGCCACTATTAACAAAATGCCTTGTATTTTTTCAATGAATACAAGGCATTCTCTGATTGGACAAGGAGGAGATCATGAAGTCAACCACCTCATCTTCACTTCCTCTAGTCAGAGAATGTTATGCATTTATTAAAAAGATACAAACCTTTCTGTAACTGGCAGCAGTGCTAAGCAAGCTGCACCCCGTTGGGTTTTTACTGCTATCCATGGCCCTCTTAAAGAGATTTTCCATCACTTCCTGCCCTGCTGACAATGTTTTACTGGAGACAAATGAGAGGAACGCTCCAACTACAACACAAAAAGAAAAAAAATATACCTTTAGTAGAAGGCTAAGCCTCTGTCAGATTTGTATTTCTGTCTGTGTTACTGAAAACACTTGCAGATTTTTTCTCACTTCCTGTCTAGTGAAACGTTTTCAATGAGTCAGAAAATGAAGGAAAATTTTTCCAGCTGAGGCCCAGATAGCAGTAAAATCCTGGCACTCTATCCAAACTAAAATTACATTTGGGCTTCAAATACATTTAATATGTATCTCTGATAGACACCATTAGTTTCCACTGGGAATTATAAAACTTTACCAAAAAAAGGTATATATTCAATCTGTCAATCTTAGTAATTTCTTTTAAAGTAAATGGAAGGTGGGAAACAGAATATAGTAAACTATATATTTTATTACACTATGCTTAACAGGAATTCATGGCACAACTTCAAAGGTCTTCATTATTATTGGGGTTACAGGAGTATCACTGCATGCTTTGCTCTCATCCCATTGGTTGCATTTAGTTCACTTTAGTGAATATTTTATTACAAAAAGTGGATTCCTAAGCACTCACGAAATGCATAGAAAACATAACCTTTCATTCTGCTCTAGAAAATCCAATACAGATTTCTAGTACTGATAACAAAGGATTTTCATGTTGCTGAGTTTTAATTTCCTTTAAATTAGTCCTATATGAAAGTTGGTGCTAAAACTTGACATTTTATTGACAGAAAATATAGGATTCATATGGTGTGGTTCATAGGTCTGTGCACTTTACATGCTGTACGTGCAGTAAAACATTTCAGTAGTAGTCTTTGTATATGGCTGAGTATCTAGTTAAAAGATGCATTTGCTTTTGTTAACATACGTATTAGATTTAGTTTAGCAAACCTGAGACTAATTAGTTGTGTGAGCAATTACTGTAGCAAGTATTAGATTGAAGTCTACAATTGAAGACTATAACATGAAAAATAGGATGCCAGTTTAATTATTAATGAAGATGTACCCAAAGTATGCCCTGTACACACGATCAGGCTTTAGCCTGACCAAAGGAATTCCATCGGAGGGAAAAAAAAAACATGTTCGCTATGTAAACTCAGACGGAATTCCTTGGAATATCCAATGGAAAAACTTAGATGGGCATACACACGGTCGGAATTTCCCATGGAAAAAGGCTGACTTTTTCCATCTGACTTTCCGATCGTGTGTACGAGGCATAACTAATCCCAAATGCCCAAATATATATATTGTTATCATGAAGCCACACTTACTTGTATCCCCGTATGCTTATTTATATTATATATTATATTGCTATATTGCCACTAGGTTCTTTTTATCACAGGATCGATTTATTTATTTTTTTGCTTACCCAGACTATCATTTTTGTAGTGGTCCTATTTGGTAGTGGGGTCACTTCAAGTTGTGCACTCCCCCCAGGATGTACACATACTTGCAGCTGCTCTGTGCACAGGCATGCACAGCGGCACAGAAAAGTTGCAGTTCGAGAGAGCGTGTGATTCTGTCCACTGTCTTGTCCACCTTGACAGTTTATGTCATTACTGATGTACTGCACAGAAGGCACAACCAAAGCAGGTATAAGATCTAAGTAAATAACACATTATGTAAACCATGCAAATGTAAAAAAAAAAAAAGAAACTTTGATGCGCACATGCAGTATAATGTGCGCATGTGCCCATGACACATGTATTCCTGCCTTTAGGGCTTAGGGATAGGATTAGTGTTTCCCCCAACCCGAATATAGTAAATATTCAGAAGTAGATTTTATGCAAAGTAATGGAATTCATAAAGATAGTTTCTGTATTTCGAGAGATAGGTACTCTTAACAGAGGGTTTAATACTACTTTAATGCATGACAGATTTAAAATACAGTCTATGAAAGATTTACTATATACATATACAGCTAGAATATAAATTGTAACACACAAATTACACAAAAGGGTACCTTTATTATGGGTTTTCCCAAAATTAACGCAACTTTCACTCAACATTCTCACATTTTTAAAATAGTATTTTAGGGGAAAATCTTGGGGGGAAATTGCATGAATCCTGTAAACATTAATAAACTAGACCCCAAGTGTTCTTATTAACCACTTAAGGACCGCCGCATGTACATTTACGTCGGCAGAATGGCACCGACAGGCACATCAACGTATATATACGTTGGTGCCTTGAGGTGGGTCGGGGGTCCGATCGGGACCCCCCCTGGTACATGCGGCGGTCCCCGCGGCTGTACGAGCGATCCGACAAGAGGGGGCGGCTATTCGTTTTTGTCCGCCCCCTCCAGATCGCTCTCAGCCAATGCGCGCGCCCCCCCGCCCTGTCACTTCCTCCTCCTGTGTAAACACAGGAAGGAGGAAGCGATGTGATCTCTCCCTCTGCGTTTTTTTCAACCACCGCTGAGGAGAGATCACATTACAAGTAAGTCTGCACTAACACTAGACTAACACACAGACACACAGGCACATTTAACCCCCACGATCGCCCCCCCCCCCTCCCCCTGTCACAGTGTCACTGAATGCAGTAATCATACATGTATGATTACTGTATTTAGTGTCAGTGTGACAGTTAGTGTGACAGGCAGTTAGTGTTAGGTCCTGGGTAGCCCCGTACCCCCCCTAATAAAGTTTTAACCCCTTGATCACCGCCCTAGTTAATCCTTTCACTCCCTATTGCCAGCATCACTAAACGATCATTTTTCTGATTGCTGTATTAGTGTCGCTGTTCCCGCTAGGTAGCTAATTTTTTTTTTATTGCATTTTTTTTTACTAAAGACATGTGGCTAAATACATTTTGGCCTAAATGTTTGACTAAAATGTATTGATTTTTCTTATAACAAAAAGTAAAAAATATTGTTTTTTTTTCAAAAATGTCGCTTTATTTTTGTATATAGTGCAAAAAATAAAAATCGCAGAGGCGATCAAATACCACCAAAAGAAAGCTCTATTTGTGGGAAGAAAAGGACGCAAATTTTGTTTTGGAGCCAAGTCGCATGACCGCGCAATTGTCTGTTAAAGCGACGCAGTGGCGAATCGCAAAAACCCCTTGGGTCATTTAGCAGCGTATTTGGTCCGGTCCTTAAGTGGTTAACATGAGCCTTTGAGTAATATGCTTATTGTCATTGAATTTAAATTTAAATGATCACATATAAAGGTACATACATTTCACTATATTTATGATGTTATTGTAATGTAATTAAACATAATGGCTCTTGGTTACGGAATAATAAGTGATTCTACACCATGTTCATCTATCTTCTACATATAATGGTGTCCTGACAAGGCTACCCTGGTGATTTAACAACAATTCCCACCTTTAGCCAGATAAAAATTGAGGCATGTGATTATGTAACTAGAACAAGTTGGTTCTACAGCTTTTACACCTCCAATCCTGTTCTTTGACAATCAACATTCCATAGTGATTGGATTAAGGAGTCTTAAGCCCTGTACACACGACCAGTTTTCCTGCCAGGAAAACTGCATAGAGAGCTTTTGGCCGGGAAAATCGGACGTGTGTATGCTTTCTCGCAGTTTTCCCAACATGAAAACTGCCGGGAATTCCGGCGGGAAAATAGAGAACCTGCTCTCTATTTTCCCGCCGGGATTCCCGACGGTTTTAAACCCGGCAGTTTTCCTATGGGGAAACACTGCGAGGGAGCATACACACGGCTGGGATTCCTGGCCAAAGCTCTCCCCGCAGTTTTCCCGACGGGAAAACCTCTCATGTGTACACAGGGAAAGATACTGAGCAGGTTCTCGGTTTTCCCGGCGGGATTCCCGGCGAACTTTATACCGCCGGGAATACCGGTTTTGTGTACAGGGCTTTAAGGTGTGGATATAAATGCTGGGGTATCTTCCTGACACACATTGGAACTGTAGAAGTGGCTTAGTAAACTACGAAATTTCCTAAACATTATAAAACAAGTCCAGTTGAATGTGATGAAATACTACTGCTAGCTATACCATGAGATGAATAATAATTGATATTTACATACATACTGCCTAAAAGTTTTTTGCATTCTAGATATTTAATAAAATGCACAGAGCTTGAAAACAATACTTACTATATGGTATTTCCTGAAGTGACAAATCTCATTTGAAAAAAGCTAAAACAGTGTTAAAGGATACATTTTACCTTTTTGAAAATGTTACACGTGCATTTAGGCTGTAACATGCAGCATGTTCAGCAACCTCACCCCCTGTCACAATTTGAAAACAGCGTCATTCATTCACAGAGTTCTGTGAATGAGTAAACTACAAATACCATCTGCCATTGTTGCAGGCGGCTTATAGTTCCAGTCTTGCTGGACTTCAGTAACTGTCTGCCCGCATGGGAGGTATGGACATTAGGGTCCTTGTATAGGCACTTCCTGTCATAAGGTGACAACACACAGACCCTGTCTCACATTCGACTATCAGATGTCATTCCATAGGAAATATAGCAGGCTACTCAGTGTACTATTTAAGATAAATCTTTATTGGCTGCATATGCCAAGGTCCTAGGAGTAGTCCTGAACTCTGAACTCTCCTTTAAGTCCCATGTCCAATCTCTGTCCAATTCTTGCCGTCCCACTCTCCGCAACGTCTTTAAAATACACCCCTTTCTAACCAATGTCACAGCAAAGCTCTTAATTCACTCCCTGGTCCTCTCTCACCTTGATTACTGCAACTCCTTCCTCATTGGCTTACCTCTGCATACTCTAACCCCCCTTCAATTTATCATGAATGCTGCTGCTAGACTCATTTACCTTACCAACCGCTCTGTCTCTGCTACTCCTCCCTGTCAATTCCTCCACTGGCTTCTGCTCACCCAACAAATTTTATTCAAAATACTAACAATTATTTAGAAAGCCCTCCACAACTCTGCCCCCAGCTGCATCACTGACCTAGTCTCAAAATACCAACCTATACGTTCTCTTCGTTCCTCTCAAGACCTCCTATTCTCTAGCTCTCTCATCGCCTCCACTTTTCCAGAGCCTCTCCAAGCCTATGGAACTCCTTACCCCAATCTGTCCATCAATCCCCTACTCTATTAGCTTTTAGACAATCCCTGAAAACAATCCTCTTCAGAGAAGCCTATCCTACCCACACCTACCAACTTTATTTTCATTTTGTCCATCTGCATTTTTTTCAGCAGGAAAACGGCTGAAATTTGTCTTGTATACATGCTCTCGCAATAATCTTGTCTGAAATTACGAACGTCAAGATTGCGGTGATGTACAACACGTACAACAAGCCGAGATAAATGAAGTTCAATAGGCAGTTTGGCTCTTCTGCTTGATTCTGAGCATGCGCATTGTAATTGCATACAAGCGAACGCGATTCACGACAATCTTTTTTCCTGTCATCAAAATTGAGATCCTGCTCTCAATCTTTTCTTGGCCGGAATTCTGACAGAAAAAGTGCGATGGAGCATACACACGGTCAGAATTTGCGACAAAAAGCTCACATTGCACTTTTCCCTTTGGGAATCGCGTTCGTGTGTACGAGGCATTAGTGTAGCTGCTAAATGTTGTACCTTCATTAATTGTAACCATATTGCTACACTTAGAGGTTCCCCTCTTCTTTTTTATACCCATTTGTGACATGACGCTACTCTTATATCAAGACATCGCTTGTATATCAAGGCAAGATTTATTAAAACATTTTGCTTGTCTTGCAAAACGCTTTCAAACCAAGTTACTCGCAATCCAAGGTTTTACTGTATTTAGAAATCTTCTGAAGTTGTTATGCTTAATTGCCTAGTTATTTTTTGCATCTAAAATATCATGGAAATAGTTATATATCCCCTTAATAAGTAGCAGAGTTTCTGTAAGTTCAGTGATTAACATAGAGACAGTTTACAATAAAATTCGAGAAAACCACTTCCCAAGAACTGGCTAAGTTAGGATGAATGCCACAATCGAACTATTAACATAACTATGGGTAATAAAAACAGATAAATGTGCAAAGACAGCCTGTTTTGATATCTCCAAGCCCAATGTATAATTACTAGGCAACGCATCCAAAGATGACAAATGCCAGGTACAGACTCTTAAATGTGCTTTCCAGCATTGTTAAACTCAATTTCTAAAAGCCAACAAGCTGTTGTTAAGATGGGTGTTACTTATAAAATAAATCTCCATTTTTAATAGATGAAAGTCTAAAATGTGTTATGCTGTATTAGACAGATATTGGATTCTTCAGTTTAAAAATATCTGCACATAATATTTCAGTGAAACATGAATGTTTGATTTCTGATGGATCTCTATCTCCCTCAGCCCACTTTAAACTACTACAGTACTTGTTCATTCTAATGTTCCATCTTTGATATATAATAATTCTTGTAATCATTAAAATATATGTTTATGCCAAAGAAACATGATTTTTGCAAGAATTGTAGCTGCAAGTGAAGTTCTTTATTGTTTATTGTAAAACGTGCAGGAAGGGACCCAATACAAACAGAAGATTTGGATACTTTTCTTGTAAACTCCCTTTAAGTGTACCTGTATCTGCTCTCAGGCCAGTTTTTTTTTGGCACCCCAAAAGGTCACTTCCAGAAACCCTTTTTTACCAGTTACCTAAATAAAAAGAATTAAGAGTAGAAAAAAAAGAAAGCCAGATTGAACAGTGGCATCATAGATATACAGTGGAACCTCGGTTTAAGAGTAACTTTTTGATTTGCCAGCAACTAGGTTTGTGAGTGTTGACTTGCAAGACAAGCAGAATTCAAGCTAAATATGCCTGTAGTACTTAATTTGGCCTGAGGTAAGGGGGCGCAGAAGCCAAACAGAGACGAAAATAGGCCTGCAGTACCTCATCTGGCCTGAGGTACACGGGTGCAGGAGCCGAGAAAAGCTGAACATTGGCCTGCAGTACCTAATTTGGCCTGAGGGATGCGGCGCAGGAAACTACCTGAAGTGTCCTTTGGCCTTTCAGACGTTTTTGTTGCTCTCTGGTGCCCCCCCCCACCTCTGGCCGCATTCGGTATTGCATCCCTTTAAAGTCCATGCAAAACAAATTATTTTCGTTTCCATTGACTTTAAAGGTAAAAACTCGCTTTGATATGCGAGTACTTTGGATTACGAGCATACTCCTGGAACGGATTATGCTCGTAATCCGAGGTTCAACTGTATGAGATAGCCGAGTATCAGCTTAGTATTAGCTTGATTGACCCCAAACAGATGTCCTAACTTGTGTATCAGCTGTGTCAGCTCAGATGGGTATATAGGAAGGTAAAATGGTTCATTCCCACTGCCTCAAAGCTGAACTCTGAAGAAAACAAAAATCCTTACTTGCAGTGTGGCTACTTCCACACTGCAAGGGTTAACAGTTTATATCTAGGAGAACCAGGTATAGGTCTACCCTGCAGCCTCTTATTCCATGCTTTTCAGTCACCTAAGTTCCTCGGAGATCATTAAAGCCTTAAACAAACAGTCCAAATGTCTCCTGGGTTTGGACAGTTCAATGGAACCTGACTGACATTTGACTGGTTTGTACTGCAGTTGGTCCGACAGAATCAGGACATTCAAGGGGCATGACCAAAAAAGGTCTGCCAAGCATCTCCTAATCAGCGTTCTCACCAAATGGCTGAGAGTGTGACCAGAGTGTTCTGGTGGGGGGTGTTGGGACAAAATAGCAAGGGGGAACACAAACTAACGTCGGATAGTTAGTACAGTGGCTCCTCCTGAGCCGTCAGGTTTTTTCGTTCAGCCCAGCTGGATTAAACAAGGAAAAAAACTACTAGTGTGTACTAGGTTTTAGACTCTTGCAGGGACTATAGTTGTGCACCAAATGTACGGATGCCAAGGGACAATCCACTGATGGAGTGTAGGGGAGCACCATCTGCCAGGTGGAGGATCAAGTGCTTTTCCTGTCTCCTAGACAAAAACAAGTAGTTAACCCTTGCAGTGTGAGTGTAGCCAGTTTCTCATCCCTGAGCATAGCCATACTGCAATGGAGGACTTTTCGTTTTCCTTGAGTTCCATTGATTCCTTGTAGTTAGCTGCTCCTGGAAATAGCAGCTAGTGCAATGCACTATATTTTGGTTACATTTTAACAGACATGGCACAGGAAAAGTTATTTTAGCAGATCTGTGGTGGGATAGACAGACCTGTCCACAGGCAGTGCTGGCTTAACAGTCAATCAGCAAAACTACTTGGGCACATACCTCACCCCTGCTGTGACTTCATTACCCATACCAAGTCCAAAGCTTCTAAACTGACCAGTTAAGGACATGAGAAGTATCGGTTTGATAACATGGTCTGGTCCACAGCAGTTTTTGTCACTATGAAATGCCCACCCTATTTGTTCCCTTAAAGCATTCTGTATGTATAATTCTAGAACAAAATATACATACAGCAGATGTGACTTCTATAACGACTGAATGTTTAAAGTGCCATATGAAACCTGCATTGGCATTACCTTTCTGTTACGCTTTTGTTTCTTCTTTTTATGCTTTTACATCAACAGAATGCACACAATTTTACTTCACAGGTACTGATTATATTTCCATGAATCCTCCGACAGGTTTCTTCTTGAAAGAAGCCACAGACAAAGGCTTCATGGACCTTCCCTGTCAAGCTACC
The DNA here is from genome assembly GCA_029574335.1 of Rana kukunoris. Classification (NCBI taxonomy): domain Eukaryota; kingdom Metazoa; phylum Chordata; class Amphibia; order Anura; family Ranidae; genus Rana; species Rana kukunoris. Next base: position 254,209,349 of record CM056050.1, on the reverse strand, counting down.
CTGCATTATTATGCTTTTTATTCTTCACCATAAAAAAAAGATCCCTTGATTCATGTTTAACTATTTCCCTTATAGACTTTATTACAATTATCCGTTAAAATTCCAAACTAAATCTCTCCATGGGATGATACACCTGAATGCATTGCCTAGAAGTAAGTGAACATGTAGGCACATGCTGTCTTCTTACACACATCATACAGACATAACAACATCCTAAATTGAACAGGAGAGAAGGTAGAACATGAAGACCAAGATGTGGCAGGATGAGATATCTGTGGAAATAAAAATTTTCCTCATTCACAGAGACACTATTGTTTTTTGCTTTCTTGAACAGCACGTATAAAGATAATAAGCAATATATATATATATATATATATATATATATATATATATATGCTCTTCTCAAAAAAATTAAAGGAACACTTTAAAAACATATCAGATCTCAATGGGCAAAAATCTCATGCTGGATATCTATACTCATATGGACTGGGTAATGTGTGAAAGGGGCTCCTGCACTGTTGGGGAATACAGCTAGCGGGCACTGCGTGCAGATGCATGGTAGTCTGTCCTAGACCAGAAAATAAGTGATACGTGAAAAAATATTGGTGTCTGCGCTGTGCTAGGGGTATGTGCCACAATAGGGCATGAACCAGGGGGAGGGTCCTAGGAACTAGGAAAATAATGAACAAGCGTAAGGCCGCGTACACACGATCAAATCTATCTGCTGGAAACGGTCGGCCCGACCGTCCTAGCAGACAGATTCGACCGTGTGTACGGGCTAGCCGACGGATTTGGCCACCCGACAGATTTCAAAGCATGCTTACCAATCTGTCGGCTGGGAACCTGTCCGCCCGACATGTCTGCTGGTTAGTACGCTAACCAGCAGACATGTCTTCTCGCACACGCGCCGAATGGTTTCGACGCATGCGCGGAAGTGTTTTACTTCCTGGTGCGGTGACATGGCAGCGTCAACGTCACCGCCACGTCACCGCGCAGTCTGGCGGCGGGGATTTTGGTTTGATCGTGTGTACACGATCAAACCAATATGTCCCCAGCAGACAGATTTGTTCAAATCGGTCGGCCCGACCGATTTGAACAAATCTGTCTGCTTGTGTGTACGCGGCCTAAATGGACTGGGTAATGTGTTGGGAATGAAAGGATGGTGCATCATTTGATGGAAATGAAAATTGTCCACCTAAGGAGGGCTGAATTCAAAGACACCTCGAAAATCTAAGTGAAAAAATAATGCAGCACGCTAGTCCATTTTGCTGAAATTTAATTGCAACAACTCAAAATGGTCCTCAGTAGTTTGTATGACCCCCAAGTGCTTGTATGCATGCCTGACAACATCAGAATGGGCAGACTGGTTCAAGATGATAGAGAGACAACAGTAACTCAAAGTGTACTCACTTTTGTAAAATACTATATATACACAGTATATGTATATATTAGCAAGAGCCACTGGGCATCCAGTGCAGCCATAAACATGGAATTGTGCTCTCATTTCATGTCATGCCGTCTAATCCTATTTCAGTTTAAGATTAACTTTAATATAGGAACACTTATTGACACCTGCTAGTTACTAGACACAGTGGGGTTGATTATTAAAGCAAATAGGCTGTTCATTTTAAGAGGGAATTTGCTTAGTGAATGTGATGAGGTTCCACCCAATCGTGTGCAAAGAAGAAAAACATTTTTGCTTGCACATAATTGGATGATGGAATTCAAGTGAACTTCACCTCATTCGCAAAAAAATTGCCTTGAAAAGTAAAACCACAAAGTGAACAGCCTATTTGCCTTCAATAAAGCAATCCCAGTATTTCTAAACAAAACAAACAAATTGACTTTACTTTTAAAACAGTTTTTTTTTATTGTTCTCTCGAAATAGAATAATAGAAATATGGGGTCCCGGGAATTTTGCCTATAAGGTGTATTCTCTCTTAAATGCCAAAATGCATCGGTGCCAGCTTTACTCTTTGCCGTTTCAAGAAATAGACCTGTACATATTTTTATTATTTGCTTTAAAAGAGAGCAAAAACAAAATGAAGCATAAGCAGTAAAACACTCCTGAACAATTGGTACCATTGAATGTCTTGGCAGTATTCCGATAAAACAAACTTGGTTTGCTAAACCATCCATGTATAGCAATTCCTTATAGTCTGGAAATCTGCCAAGCATCTGCACACAGAGCACAACATGAACTGTATGATTTAACTTAGGTAAAATAATTGAGAAGACCGCTGACATCTAATAATTTCCCTCAATATTCCTTTTCATTAACCCCTTTGGAAAAATAGTAACCTATGACAAGGCCTATCTGCAAACATGACTGAATTGTGGACACTGTTATTATTTGTCCTAAATAGTTTAAATGTACTGCATGCCAACTATCAGTTCACCCGTAAGCATTTTGCCAAATATATTTCATAGATGGATTTACTTTTTTTGGCAACACATGTGAAGACTTAGGCTGATGAAATCCATCTTGAATTTTTAATTTAGAAAATATATGTTTCTTTAAGGGTTTATTTCCTGTGGTATAGATGGCAACTATGTATTCATTATTTTATCATTTATAAATCACATTTAATATCAATCAGCCATTCAAGAGATCGATAATGCAATCAATAAATCAATCATTCAAACCAAGGATAACATTTTATATAAAACTTGTTTCTGGAGGATATTGTTTTTATTTAGCCCAGGTATTCTTTTTAAATATCCAGTCATATGAAGGGAAATTTGTTTTTCTTCATTCTGACAGTAAGAAATAAACCTCAAGAAGTTACAAAAAGATTGGCACTCCTCGAAACATAATTTGGTCATTTGTTTTTATAAAAAACTGTTAATGCAGCTTCTGTATTCCGTACTATTTCAAATATTAATGTACAGTTTATTTTTTTACATATTTAACAGTTAATTCTTTGAATTTATTTTACACATATTATGAGCACATGTATCTGAGTTTTTGACTCAAAGAGAGATTAAGGGTCAATCATGTCTCTCATAATGAATATGCTTACCGGTGGGATAGAATAGTGGCACCTACTGAACTAATGTGCGCTGCTGTTGCTTCTTCATTGTCTTGTCACAGGTTTGAAGCGGCGTACACACGGCAGAGAACCTCAAAGGGCTGAACACATCGTTCCGCCCGTCGAGGTTCTCTGCCGGCCGTCGAAATCGGCGACCCGCCTGTCGGGAATGGCAACCAGCCATTCATCCAGGCGGGCCGTCGAGCAAAAAGAGAGCGTGCTCTCTTTTCGCTCGACGGGATTCCCGACGGGCGGGGCGAGCGCTCTGTGTACACACGGCCGAGGTCCTCGCTGGAATGCAGCTTCCAGCGAGGTTCTCGCTGGTTTCCAGCGAGAACCTCGGTCGTGTGTACGCCGCCTAAGAGGGTTCTAGACCAGACTGTAATGCCGCGTACACACGATCACTTTATGTGATGAAAAAAAATGACGTTTTTAAAAACGTCTTGTAAAAAACGACAAAAAAAAATTGAAGCATGCTTTAATTTTATGTGTCGTTTTTCAAAACGTCGTTTTTTGTTTGCAAAAAAAACGTCGTTTAAAACGACGTTTTTCAACCCGCGCATGCCCAGAATCTAGTTATGAAGCGAGCTTCAATGGAAAAGAGTGGTGAACGTAACCTCGCTTTTTGTGAAAAAATGATCGTGTGTAGGCAACATCGTCTTTGAAAAGTGAAGTTTCAAAAACGTAGTTTTTTACTTCACAGAAAACGTTGTTTTTTTATCACATAAAGTGATCGTGTGTACGCGGCATAATGCACAACTATATCATAGTCTACAGAGAGGTTTAGGACCTGGGTGTGCGATCTGATTGGGCTGCTTGGATTAGGAGATTGACTGAACAGAATTACAGAATTTTTCCAAGTTTCCTTAAAGGAGAAGTACAGCCAAAGCTCGTTGAAGAGCTCGTTCTGCACTTCTGTGTTCGTTCTGCACTTCTGTGAACCATTTTCAGCAGACAGCGGGCTGAAATCATGCTGTCTACTGGCGTCACAGAGTCGGTCCAGGCTTGGGCAAGATTGCGCCAATGGAGTCGGGATCCGCCCACATGCCTGGACTGGCTCAGTCTCTCTCGAGGCTGCCGAGAGCCTCATGCCCCTGGCAGACTTTTTACCGCCGGGAAACCCGGGGGGAAAGCCGAGAAGTGGCTCGGCAGCTTTTTTCCCGACGGAAAAACTGGTGGTGTGTATGAGGCATGAGCCAGCCGCTCCAGTGCCCTCCACAGCCCAGTGTTTCAGTGAGCGAGGAGGGGGCAGAGCAGAGGGCTCCTGACTGACAGTTACCAGCTCTCTGCTCAGGGTTCTCAGTGTTCTCAGTGTTGGAGATGCCGGGGGGACAAATACAGCATTGGACCGATAAGTATGATATAAAAAAAAAAAAAAAACATACATCTCTTTTAACAAATCCTCCAAAATAATTCAATGTATAAAATAAATAGCAATTGTACAATTTTATTTGCAGAAATACATCATGTCCTACTTTGTTCCAAGCAGGGTTTATATTCATTTTGTATTCATTTTGTATTTTAAAAGTCTTCAAACTGTAATTAGACCACAGGTGCCCAAACTAAGATAAATTTGTTTGAATTGGGCAATTTAACTTGTATCTTATTGAACTGAAGCTGAGACTCTCTTTATCTAACAAGGTGTCCTCAGGTCCTTAGTACGGGTACCTCCAGATACCTGTCCTCATGCTCCCTCTATCTCCAAAGTGTCCAAATGTCTTCAAAGTCTTGATGTTTTATTATGTATAATCAATATCTGACTTATGTCATCTGACCTTATGCATGTTTGTTGGCTTACACATTTCATTGACAGCCTTTTTGGCCAGTAGTTCTTAGTGGGCAGAGTGACCAACTTTGGTAAAAGCTGAAAAATTTGATTTGATCTGAAGACACCCATTATCTTCATAGGCAGTTTTTTGGTAAAGGCAAACTAACCCTTTAAGCAAGAATGGGCATCTGCCCTAAATGTATCCATTGCTATATATACAGTAGTATGTTCCAAGATGAAGGCGCTCATAAATTAGGATTAGGGGCCACAGTCCTTCACAAGGCAGTGTGGCCTCCACATATATTTGCAAATCTAAAATGAAAATCTCTATTTTTAAAGCAAACTGTTAAACAGTGTAATTTGTTTCTTTGGTAGCTAGCTGGTAAGTGTGCTGGGAAACTCTTGTATTGTGTTTGTTAATGTGATAGTTATGACCAGTGGCGGCTGGTGTTTTTTCCTGGGGGGAGGGGCGACAAACTATCCACCCCCCACCCCATCTCACGGGCAATACTCCATCAGCTTCTCTCCGGCCTGTTCTCCCAGCTGCTTCCTTGCTTCCCCTGCGTCTCCTCCCTCCTTCTCCTGGTGGCCAATCCGAATAGATCTCCTTTTGGGCAATCGGATGAAGGATCTCACGACCCGCTTTCTGATAGGCCGGGAGGAGAATCAGTGTTACAATAGTGAATATTCATTTGCTATTGTGGCACAACTGGGTGGGCCCGAGCCCACCCTTTTTTTGAAGCCTATTAGAGCTTCTAGCTCTAGTCACTTGCTTCAAACCCCCCCAATTGGAATCAATGCGTCCGGCACCCTGCATGTAGGTCAGGGGGCCGGACGCATGGATGGCAACTAAATGTTGTAAGTTGGGCGTGTCCAAGATGGCGACGGGAGAGGACGTGTAGTGACCGAGCTCCCGCTCTGAGAATCCTTCCTGCATTGTTCCCTGTGTGGATTCCGGGCCACCTTCTCACAAATCCTTCCCCTGTCTCCTAGGGAATGCGCCGGAATAGCAGGGGCTGTCGGACGCGCCGCAACACCGCCGCAGGACCTACCCCGCCGAAGTCCGGGCCTAAACACACGCCTGCCCCTCTGCGGCCTCCCCCTCCTGTCCACATGGCATCCCATCCGGACGTTCCGCGGGACGATGCGATCCAGGCCGGGTCGGCGGCCTTTGAGGCACTTATGGCGGCGATCTCCACCTGCCAATCAGCCCTAACAATCAAGATTGATCATGTCCAGGCGGACACAGCGCTCATACGCCGCGACCTGGATGCGTTCAGGGACCGCGTGGCGGAAGCAGAGAGACGGGTCTCGGACCTGGAGGACACCCAGAGGGACCATCACACTGACATCCAGTCCCTGAAGGCCAGGGTGAGGGTCCTGGAGCACAGAGCGGAAGACGCCGAGAACAGGAATCGCCGCAATAATCTCCGTGTCCTTGGCCTCCCGGAGGGGGCAGAAGGTACCGATCCTGTGGCCTTCATGGAGCAAATCCTTCCCACTATCCTCCCGGCCGCCCGGTTCTCCCACTACTTCTCTATTGAGAGGGCCCATCGCATCCCGGCGACCAGAGGCCCTGTAGGAGCGCCGCCGCGCACCTTTATTTTTAAATTCCTCCACTACCGCGACAGGGACACTCTTCTCAGAGCAGCGCGTCTGCAAGGAGATCTCAAATACCAGAACGCCAGGCTCCTGATTTTCCCAGACTACTCGGTGGAGACACAGCGCCAGCGCAAGTCCTTTGACCACGTCCGTGCCATGCTGAGAGAACGGGGGATCAAGTACAGCATGCTCTTCCCTGCCAGGCTCAGAGTTCAAGATGGTGAGAGAATCCATTTTTTCACCTCCCTGAGAGATGCAGCGGCCTGGGCCGAATCCCTCCCTGGCTGAGAGTCCGGTGATTCACCCCTTCTTCAACTTTGACAACTGACTGTGAGTACACTATTCAGGGGTCCCCCCCTGGGGTATTGGGGGTTCATTAAGATCCTGGCGGACCCGCTGCAGATATGAGGCCTGCTGACTGCCATCACCACAACACCCCTACCTGACTAACGCCGCGGAGGCATTCCCCCTTTGCTCCTGGGGGGTTGGGGGGGCCGGTCACCACCCTGTCACCTTGTTTGGCTGCCGCCTTTCCCCCCCCGCCTGTATCTCCCCAGCAGTGGACCAGAAGCTATAGCTGATCCTCCTCCCCATCCCCCTTCACCACCCCCATGTCCCCTGTCCTGCAGACATGTCGAGGGGGGGCCCCCCCCCCTCCCATCTCCTCCCCCTGAAAGTTGACTCACACATGTCTTTCCCCCCTTTTTATTTTTAGTTTTACTTTTTGACTCCCTGTTGGATGTCCTTGTTACTAGTACTCAAGAACTGCACCCCGGGAATCCGGGTGATCCACACACCTCATCCTCCTGTGGATTCTCAGGACCACTAACTGTTTTGTTTACAGTAGCGGGTAACCGCTTGGACACTGCCCTCGTGTCCGGCCTTAGGGCTGGGGTTTGTTTTGGGATGCAAGTCCTCCTCCATGTTAGGGGGGGGGGCGGGGTGGGGGGGGGGTTGGGAAGCCCGGTTGGCGCCCTGTTATGTTTGATTGTATTATACGTTATGACAGTACTGTTGATTTCTTGCATATTGATTGCTCTAGAGTTGGGCCGACGACTCTCCCTCGCCCCGGTGATGGGTCGGGTGATCGGTTGGAGGCTCCAGTGTAGCTCTACCCCTGTGGTTACATGCCTAGTGGTCTGCAATGGCTGCTCTTGATGTCCTCTCCTGGAACACACGGGGCCTGAACTCCCCAGTCAAGAGGTCCCTAGTGTTCCAATTTATTAAAAAACATAGCCCGCATGTTTGTGTGTTACAGGAGACACATCTGATGGGTAGCAAAACCCTCAGCCTTAAAAGGCCCTGGGTAGGTCACCACTACCATTCCACTTATTCTAACTATGCCAGAGGGGTTAGTGTTTTAGTGCTCAAATCCCTCCCCTTTAAGCTCCTTGATTTAGTTCTTGACCCCGATGGCAGATTTGTGTTGGTCCATGCTATGATCTACAATCTCCCCTGGGTACTGGTGGGCCTGTACCTGCCCCCTCCCGCCTCCCTGGCGGTCCTGGGAATACTCGCGGCCAAGTTGGCGCAGTTTCCCTGTGAAAATGTGGTCCTAATGGGTGACTTCAACCTAGTCCCAGACACTGGTATGGACAGGTTCACCCCATCGGGCACCACTCGCCAGGGACTGGCGGAATGGGCTGACACGTACGGGCTCACGGACGTTTGGCGCTGGAGGAATCCGGGGACTCGGGCCTTCACCTGCCACTCAGCCACCCATAAATCCTTCTCCCGAATTGACTTAGCATATGTGGGGACGCCAGTACTACCCCGGGTACGTGACATTACTATCCTCCCTCGCGGGATTTCAGACCACGCCCCACCCCTCCTCTCATTGACCTTGACGACGGATCCGGCCAGCAACCTCTGGCGGCTCTCCAGGTTCTGGATCTCGGATCCGGAGGTGGAGCCCAAAATTCATGACACTCTCCGGTCCTATTGGGCGGAAAACCCGGGTACGGCTGCGGAGAACACGGTGTGGGATGCCTTTAAGGCCTCCTCCCGGGGACACTATCAGTCCCTGATTGCGGGGGTTCGGAGGGAACGCAGGGCGGAACTCACCAGGGTGGAGGGGGAGGCGGTTAGACAGGAGGCCCTGTATGTCAACACCCGAGACCTGCAACACTACTCCTCCCTGCAAGCCCTGACGCAACAGGCAGTCCTCCTCCGGACAGCCTTGACTCAGAAGAAGCTTCTTCATCAGACTCAGCGCATTTTCGAACAAGGGGAGCGGACGGGGAGGCTATTGGCCTGGCTGTCCAGGGAGCACTCAGGTGCCTCTGCTGTTGCCCAGGTGAGGGATGGGGAGGGGAACTTACACTCAACTCCGCAAGAAATCAACCGATGTTTTGCGGAGTATTACCAGCAACTGTACACCTCTAGAGTAAAGTATCACCTCCCGAACCTAGTGGCCTATCTGGAGGAGGTGGACATCCCGGTCCTCACGTCCTCTGCGGCGCGTAAACTAGACGCGCCATTTCAGATCGAGGAGATACAAGCTGCCCTGAAAACGATGCAAGGGGGTAAGACGCCGGGCCCGGATGGGTTCCCGGTTGAATTTTACAAGACTTACGGAGAAGACCTGGCCCCCAGGCTGTTATCCTTGTTTGCGTCGGCCTCGGATCTGGGTGTACTCCCGGACTCGATGTGTGACGCGGTCATTGTGGTAATTCCCAAGGCCGGTAAAGATCCCACTTTATGCTCCTCATACCGTCCTATCTCCCTCCTCAATGTTGACGCGAAGCTCTTTGCGAAGATCCTTGCCAATAGGCTTAACACTGTTATTACAGCCCTGGTCCACCCAGACCAGACGGGCTTCATGCCGGGTCGGGGGACCGACATTAACCTTCGACGTCTACACACCCACCTCGCGGTGGCGGTCCCGGACGGCGCAGGCGTGGTGGCCTCGCTCGACGCTGAGAAGGCCTTCGACTCGGTCGAGTGGGGCTACCTCTGGGCGGTTTTGTCGCGCTTCGGTTTTGGGCCCCGGTTTTTATCCTGGATACAAATGCTGTATGCTCACCCAAGGGCACGTATCCGCACTAATGGGACCCTGTCGCCCCCCTTCTCCTTGGAGCGGGGGACCAGGCAGGGTTGCCCACTTTCCCCGGCTCTATTTGCCCTGGCCCTGGAGCCCCTGGCCGCGCACATCAGGCGCGACCCGGGGGTCCGAGGGATCAAGGTGGGACCCCTAGAGGAGAAACTATCACTCTATGCTGATGACGCCCTCCTGTACCTGGCAGATGCGTCTGCCTCACTTGGTGAGGCACTGTCCCACTTTGAAAAATTTGCATCATTTTCGGGGGTGAAAATCAACTGGGACAAATCAGTGCTCCTTCCTCTCCACCCATCGCTGCCTCGCTCCGACTCACACACCTCCCTGCGCTGGGTGGATGAGTTCACGTATCTGGGGGTTAGAGTGGGCCTCGAGCCGAGGTCCTACATGGAGAAAAATGTTCTCCCGGCGTTAGAACACCTGTCCGGACGTTGTGCGGTCTGGCGTACACTTCCCCTTTCGCCGGTCGGACGGGGTAACCTCATAAAGATGGTGATACTCCCCAAGTTGCTCTATTTCTTTCGCCAGACCCCTGTCACTATCCCGAAATCCTTCTTCCGACGACTTGACAGCATAGTGACGGCGTTCATATGGGCGAACAGCCCTCCCCGGGTTGCCAGGCGCTTCCTCTATCTCCCCCTATCCCAGGGGGGTCTGGCCCTCCCAAACTTCCTTGCCTACTACTGGGCGGCGGTCCTGGTGACGGCCCGTTGGTGGTTTTCCCAGGCGCGTCGGAACCCAGCGGTGTCCCTCGAGGCGGCTATCCTAGGCTCGTACGCTGCTTTATCTAACCTTCTGTTTCGGGGGCGTAGGGCACATCCATCGGTCACGGGTCCTATGGCTACTGTGATTCAGGTGTGGCGGTCCTGAAGCTGAACATGGTCCCTGACCCGGGGGTCTGGGCGCGGCGGGGCATCCTAGCCCTCCGGCATATTATGCCGGACGGGGTGGTGTTGTCCTTCCGAGACCTAGCCCTTCGCTACAGGCTTCCCCCCTCCCTGGGATTTAGATATGCACAACTGAGACACGCGCTTGCGGCCCAATTCCCGGATCCGGTTGCGCTCGAGTCGGACTCGGTCGAGCGCCTCCTGATTTCGGGTGTTATGGGGAAACCTCTCTCATCCCTTTACCTGCGATTTACGGTGGCGTACGACGCGGACACAGTGGGAATCCTGGCCAAATGGAACGCTGACATACCTGACCTGGACGAGGAGATCTGGGAGGAGTGCGTCTCTTCATTCCTCCCGTCCATGATTGCCTCTAGAGACCGATTTATCCAACTAAAATTTTTACATAGGGCCTATTACACCCCGCAGAGACTGGCGAGGATCTACCCCTCCAGGAGCTCCTTGTGCACTAGATGTTCGGGGGATACTGGGTCGTTCATTCATATGGTTTGGTCCTGTCCCAAATTGGACGCGTACTGGAGAGAGGTGGCGGATACCCTGTCGGACCGCTACGGGGTGGAGCTCACGATGGACCCGAAGTTGTTCCTCCTTAGCTACCTGGGTGAGATTGAATGTGACAGATATACCAAACTGGGCATCACCTTTGCCCTGTTCTACGCCAGGAGGGAAATCCTACTCCGTTGGCGGGGCACTGACCTCCCAACTGTGTCCTCCTGGCTGGGGACGATCAACAGAGTCCTCCCATTATACAGACTAACGTATGAAAGCAGAAACTGCCCGGCAAAATTTGACAAGATCTGGTCAAACTGGATAGATGCGTCTAGCTGAGTAATTGACGGGTCCCCTGTGGCGCATCCTATTTGTTAAGTGTGGTGGGTGGCTGTTCTCCCCCTCCCCCTCCCTCCTCACCTTCCCCTTACCCCCCCCCCTTCCCTCTCTCCTCCCTCCCCCCTCTCCTCGCTCCCCCCCTCTCCTCGCTCACCCCCTCTCCTCGCCCCCTCCTTGGAGTCACCCCCCCCTCTATTCCTCCCCCCCTCGTCCTCCCCTTTCTTGGGGGGCGGGGGTCGGCGGTGCTGGAGGGGTTGCCCTGATGATTCTCCATCCCCCCCTTGCGGGGGGGGACCTCACGAGTGGCGACTAATATTTATAACTATGGGGTAGAGTTGTCTGTGTCCCCTTAGCTTCTGTATCACCGGCTATGTGTGTAATTTATGTCCTTTTTTGATATGCCCTGGTGCAATCACTTCGTTAACTCTGTTATCTATGTACTGTCATTGGTTTGTGTGTATGTTTGTTGTTTGTTTGAAAAGACAATAAAAACTTTTTCTGTTAAAAAAAATGTTGTAAGTTGGAATTTATGGGCATATAGGAAACGTTTTAAACAATAGGTGCATGTATAGTCTGCGTGTTTGCACACATTTACCCACATTTAAGTAAAGAACCAGGAGTAAGTTCTGTTAATACCTAATCTTTTTTATAGTTTTTATGCCTGTGTGCAATTTTACATGTTTTTGTTGGGCTTTTTTTAAAACATAAAGCTTTAATGGAACTTGCTTCTGTATTGTAATTATGAGCAAAGAAAACAATATCATATGTCTACATTACTTTTACCTACTTTGAATTTTCTATTACTTATATGTATTAATGCTGCATATTTACTGTATCTTCTCATAGAGAATCACAGAAACGGTAACTTTGTGTTGTGTTAGTGAAACTTGGAGCTATGTTTTTCATAAGATGTTTGATTTCACTGTGGATTTCCACTACACATTCTCTTAATATAAAAATGAAGAAAATGATAAGCATTCCCACACATGATATATTTACTTTTCTTCCTTTTAATATACAATTTATTGGGTATATATTGAACACATAATTCACTATCTGTTTCATAAAGAGGTGATGTTCTTTGTATTGTATTTTATCTGTGACTTTATGTAATGAGAAACATGTATTTCAAGAATGCTTTTTATCCTTAATGCAATTCTCTTACTTTTATTACAATGGCCATGTAAGCGATTGTACTGTATATGGTGTGATAGGATATGTTTATATTTAATAATAAAAGTAGTTTCTTGTGACCATTTTTTTTTTTAAGCCAAATGGATCAACAAACTTTGTGGTGACCTTAGAATTTATATTGCGCAAACGTGTTAAAGAGTACAAATCATGACTGGGCTTATGACCATATGCCATTGGACCAGAAAGATAGAAGCCATGAACACCATCAAGCCAAGGAAAACATCAGGAAGTGACATTGGCTCCCCAGAATGTGTTCAAGCTTCTCCTGATGACGTTCCATTTTAATGACAAAATGTGTAGGATGGTACTTCCAGTACGTAATTTCGGCTTCAGGTGGAATGCACACTGCAGAGCCAGCGACACGTCTTAATGTCATAGAGTGATCATTAGACTACTTGTGCATGGTGTACATGCATTTTTAGTTACTTGTTGAGAAATTAAAATAGTTTTACACTATAGGAGTCCTCTCCTTTTTCCTTTAGCATCCCAGTATGAGTGTCCGGTTAACCTGAGAGAGCCACTCAGAAGCAAGGTGGATCAGTGGTGGCGACAATGCTGTATCTTGGCCTATGCCAAAAAGGCCCAGGCATAGGGCAGCACCTTCCAAGGGAGCAGCATGAAAAGAGTCCCCACTGACTTGCAGTGCACTTTTAGTGTAGCCCCAGTCTTATGAGGTGAACTGGGCCACAAGACAAAATGGTCTGGTGCCCCCATAAAGCGGCCGCACTGCTTCCAGTATGATAGGGATGGTGCAAACACAAGGGACACTGACACGGTCACCTATACCTGGCAGGTAGGTAGTAGAACTCTCTTGCAATCCTTTTCTTGTGTCGTATATATTAAGGATTCTTAATTGTATTTCTGTTGATTGCTGGTGAGAAAAATAAACAGATGGATTATTTGTTCCTGCCTCCAATCCTTCCTTTGCTCACTGCCTGGACCACATACCTTTGTCACTGTGCTACATGTTTCCTGCATGGTTATATCCTCTTAGTCCTCCATAAATTTTGCAGAAATTTGTGCTTAAAGTAGAACTGTAACATTTTGTTTTCTATTTTGCATAGAGTAAGGGATGGTTATAGCCAATGTTGATTTTTTTTTTTTTTGCCATTCGTTCATTTCTCTTTATTTCCTGCCCCATAGCCAAACAGGAAGGTAGAGGAAATCTCTGCAGATTAAGGGAATCCCCCCAAGGTCCTCAGAACTAGTGTCCCCACTGGAAAATTTCAGGGCAGGTCTTAAACAGGAAGAGGTGTGACCTTGACAGGAAGGGGTGGGTCATATTTAAATTAGGTGTTGAGTTTAGTTAGGCCTAGGGCAGCACAAAACCTAAATACACCACTGGGTGGCGATATTGGCAACAATATTTCCAGTAGGTTCTACTTGGCTGGATGGTGTTCCTGGCTTCTATCTCTCTGGTCCAATTTTATTTGGAGCATGCCGGTGTTTTAGAACACGCAACAACGCGTTTATATTTGATAAGACTTTATTTTGAACGTTTGATATTGATTTTTGAGTACTAGCTTTATTTTGACACTATTTGTGTTTATTTCAGCAGATGTACACATTTCTTTTATGTTATAGTTTTCATAACAAGTGCAAGTGTATTTATTATTTTATGACTGGGCTTATGCAAGATTTCGACCATTTGTTCAGTTAAGAGCTTTTTAGGAGGCCAGAAAAGAGCATGCTGACAAATAAAAAATACATGCATTCTAGATCAGCTTTTCTGAACCTTTTTAAGTTGGCTGTACAGAAATTTGGGAACTAATGTGGCAGTTATAACATTGTTATGTGACTTCCAAATACTGTACCTGTACAATACAACAAATAATAATACAATCTCCCTCAAAAAATCAGATGGCCAAAAATTCCTTACTTACAAAACTAAAGATCATTAAGAAAAAGTAAAAATAAAGTTTGGGCTTTTAGTATTAATATTATTATTATTATTATTATTATCATTATACAGGATTTACCCAACAATTTACAATATAAAATGAGACAGTCAGTTGCAAAATAATTCAAGTAAAGAAGGTTCGGAGGGCAGCATATGGTATCATTTGGGACAAATGAGTGACAATATTGCACTGACGCCTATCATAAACTAATATGGTTCTGTGAAACACATGGCTTGGATAGCAGTAATGACATTCACCTGGAACCACAAAATTGACACTAAGGGCCAGATTCTCAGCGGCGTTACGACGGAGTATCTCAGATACACCGTCGTATCGCCGTTTTTTTTGTCTCGTATCTATGCGCATGATGCTTAGCATCACTTTTGCATAGATAAGCTTCTACATCCGACAAGTGTAAAACCATTACACTTGCGGATCGTAGGTGTAATGACAATTTCGGCCACTAGGTGGCCTTTACGTTGTTTTCGCATTTGCATATGCAAATGAGGTAGTACGCCGATTCCCGATCGCTTTTACGCCGCCCCGTCGTCGCATACGTCGTTTTCGTCCGCGTAAGGTTACCCCAGCTTCTATGTGGAGTAACCTTACGAAGTACCGTCGGATGCCGTCGGGTCCCGTCGGATGCCATGTTAAGTATGGCGTCGGGTCAGCGTCGGCTTTTTCCGTCGCTTACGTAGTTTTACTAACTCGTTCGCGAATAGGAAGTTGCGTAAATGACGCTCACGTCGTTTTGACGTCGGTTTCAACGACGCTTTCCGACGTGAGCTGGAGCATGCGCACTGGGCTTTTTCCCTGGCCGGCGCATGCGCAGTTCATTCGACGCGGGGGCGCGCTTAATTTAAATACAAGCCGCCCCATTTGAATTGCGCGGGTTTACGCTGGGCGATTTACGCGACGCAGGCGAAACCTACGGAGCAAGTGCTTTGAGATTAAAGCACTTGCTCTAGTACGATGCGGCGGCGTAGTGTAACTGGCTTACGCTACGCCGCCGGAATTCTTAGAGAATCTGGCTCTAAGCTTCTTATAGCAGATGTGAGCAGACAGGGATCAATGAGATGGGACAACGATTAATTAATCTTTTGCAAAACACGGCAACACATACATTCTGGCCAAACTGACTATTAAGGTCTCAGCTAGGCAATTGTAAGGTTGGCAACACACAGCTTGTATCTCGGCCAGTTCCTGCTGAACTGGCCCAGATTCAAACCGTTAGTGGGCAGGCTGAATGTACCAAGTTGATTGATCCATCAACTTGGGTACAACCAGCTTGCTGGATTCGCTTCCAATAATCCCAAGTAGCTGCTATAGCTACAAGCGATAACCACTGTCTCCTCTAATGTGGATGCCTTCCCCTGCCTCCGCTGGGAAAAGACAATTTATCCGCACAAGTTATTCCCCTGTCTGTGTTGACAGGGGAAGGTGCAAATTCCTTTCCTGCAATCCCTGGCTACAGGAAAGAAATTTGCACCATCTATGGACTGCCTAAGTCATTGTAATTTCTCATCGTGTCTACATTGACACTCCTCACACCCTGTCCCCAGTACAATCTCTTGCATACATTCCCCAGCCACACCTACTGTATAATTTCCCTGTTTTTTGAGACACCCCACACTATTTTCAGGCCCTATTCATACAACCAGGGGCGGACTGATCATTGAGGAACTCGGGCACTGCCCGAGGGCCCCATGCCACTAGGGGGCCCCATTAGGGTTGCCAGGCTCATTAAAATCAGGGAGAGTATGTAAAAATCTGTGTTTTTTACATCTGTCCCTGATATGTCCAAAACCTCTGCACTGCCTCCTGGCTTAGTGGCCATCTGTAAGCCTGGGGGCCCCATAATCTTCCATTGCCCGGGGGCCCCATGAGTTGTCAGTCCGTCCCTGCATACAACCTGCCCTATAGTAGACTCCAAACAGTGTTCACAATATTGTCACAATCGGACAGATAAACTATCAGCGGTGTAACATTAAAATAGTGCAGATGGCAACAAATAAACACTGATTCACAATGCACGTTTTATTTGAATGCTACACATGTGTCATAGATAGAAAAATTCCTCTTTGTGACACCAACAAAATGTAAATAAGGATATATATGCCCTTTGCATTTAGATCATTTTTATGTACTAGTTCAGTTTTAGTCCCGATTCAGTGCTGGATCCTGCATTGCGCCTCAATCGCACAGTGGTTTACACTGAAATCTGCAAACTACTACAAGTGTCAATGTAAAGTTAATGACACCCCCAGAGTGGTCCGCAGATCGCAGTGTGAACTGTCAAATGGTGCAGGAATCGGATTGCATAGTTGTGAACACCCATGCAGTTCAATTTCAGTGCAGTCCAAAAAAAAGGGCCCTGCACTATTTTGGTGCAAATGCAGCCATACAGTTTGTATGGCTGAAATCGCATTGCATAGACATTGCATATGATCTGCACAGCAATGCAGTGCAAATCACATGCAATGTCTGTCAATCGCACAAGTGTGAACCCAGCCTTAGGGCTCATTCACACACAGTCCCAACACATAAATAATGTGCCTTGAGTTCCATGAAAGAGAGAAAATAGGACATGCAACTACTTTTCAGTGCAATGTGTTGCAATCCAGTACTCCATGATGGTTAAAAATAATAAATGAAATGCTTGCATGACATTTCCTTGGCAGTTTATACTTATACTTCAATGTAATTTTTCTTCTAAAACATCTTTTATATAATGTATGACAAATAATTATTTGTTAGAAAAAGTAGAGCTGTGTTTAGGAAAATCACTGCTTTCCTTTATATCTAAGAGGGGGAAGTTGAATCATGAAAGTCGAAGAAAAAAAAAAAAAAGTACCATAATGCTGATGTTACCCAAACTGCTCCAAAATCCAAGTAAATACCTCAGGAAGCCCACTTTTTTCAGCTTCTTTTGAGTCCCCATAGGTGACATATACACTAATCACAATCCTGCTAATTAGTTCTTCAAACTATAGATGTTAGACAGGGAAATGAGCTCTATAGGGGTACAAAAAAATATTTTGTATATTTATATGCATCATTTTGTATTGGCTGTCCTCAGAAATGTGCATCATAATAACTTAAACCTGTTTCCAGAAGAACACTTCTGACAAAATTATATTTGATAGATTGAGAGCATCTTTAAGATATTTCTGATTTTTTTTAAGGGAGCTACTAAATGTAAATAGCATTTTAACACTAAGCAGATAAGGCATACAGGCTACTACACTGCAGACATAAAGCACAACCAAAGGCTCCTGTATGACAGTTTAAATAAGTCCTAGATCCAGTTACTACATAAGCCCTAAGAAGTGACGGAGCCAAATCCTTTTTTCATTGGTGTCTCAAACACTTTCCCTTTCAGACACTGGAATCCACAGTGGGACGGTTTTAGCAGCAGGTTTAGGTAGTCAGTTCTGCAAATCCAGAAAGCAGAGGGCACAACTAGGCATGGTCAGGTGCTGATTGGCAAGCTAGTTAGAGGCTTGTCAATCAGCAGTGACCATGCTGATGTCCCCTGCAACATTTTCTATCCTATTGTAGTGCAAGCAGGCAAAGTCTACATGAGAGTGACAATTCAGCTCTGAATTCAGGAGCAGTGCAGCATTGTATCCCCACCATTACAGGAAGCTTCATTAGATGGACTTCACTGGCAGAATTAACTTTGCAGGGGGACTAAAATAATACTATATGTGTAGGTGTACTTTAGATTTAGTGACACACTGTTTTTCATGGGAGGTTATAGTCCTACTTCTTAGAAAGCTGTATCCTACCTTTTACTTCACATTCAGAAATCCCCATTTATATTCAATCGCTGTCCCATCATTTTTACTTCAGGATTTGAAGTTCACAGATGAAAATGAACAGCAATACATTGCAGGTTCAGACAACAGTCGTGTCATGTAAAACACATCATGTTACAACATGGGCAGTGTTTATCTGTTAATGCATCTATGCTACTAAATACACAGGGATCTGCCACATAATTATTATTTATAAAATAAAAATGTACATTCCTTAGAAAGTGTCCTAGAAACATTGCTAGTCTAGAAACAATAGATAAACACAAGGGTGTAACTAAAGCCATAGTAGCTTATGCATCAGCTACAAACTAGACCTTGTGCCACATGGGGGGAGGGGCATTTCACAAGGCTAAAACATCCCTATAAAGGCCCTGTGATCTAATTTTCATCATAAAGTTAGCATTAAAAACTTTTTTTTACAGAAGGCTTTATGTGGATTAGTGTTACAGAACATATTTCTAAAAGCCAACACTTGAACATAGGTCACCCTGCCCCCCCCCCCCCTCCACGTGACAGCTATTGGACCTAGTAATAGTTTGTGCAGACATCAACCAAGCATTACTCTATGGGATAGGATAGAGAGCATTCAGATTTACCAGATGTCTAGATGTCTGGGTGTTTTAGATAGTTGCAGCAGTGAAAAGCGGGGGTTGCATGCTTAATTTAAGATGAGGCATTGTCAGAATCCCACAAAGGCCACACACCAATGAAATAATTTAATAAGAAAACTCCATGTAGAAATTTATGACTAAGCCTTTTCAAGGTAAAATGCGTATCAATGTGTTGGCTTTATTTGAAAAAGGTGTGAGGCCTTTGTGGGATTCAGGCAGTGATACACAGAGTGTATGGTTCTTCAAGCTGGTATTTGCTTTACCTGGGGAAGAGCGGTGGAGTTTTGAGGAACAAATTTGAGTTACAAAACTGTTAGGTGTTTGCTATAGGTCTGCAGATTTGCATTGTATTTTTTTTTATCAGTCAGTGGTGTCGCTACAGGGGGGGAGGGGGGTGGCAATTGCCTCCCCTAGGTTATTCCTTGGCTCATATGTACCCCAATGCTAAATTAGGCTACCGCATTGATACCGTCGGACATCTCACAGAGTGGCAGCAGAGTGCCAAGCACTGGAACATAAACTGCTGCGTAAACTGGCACTAATACTATGGGTTGGTACCGCATAAACCGTCACCAATACTAGGGACTATTACTGCGTAAACTGGCACCAATACTAGGGGCTATTACTGCATAAACTGGCACCAATACTAGGGGCTATTACTGCATAAACTGGCACCAATACTAGGGGTTATTACTGTGTAAACTGGCACCAATACTAGCGGTTATTACTGCATAAGCTGGCACCAATACTCTGGGCTATTACTGCGGAAACTGGCACCAATACCAGGGGTTATTACTGTGTAAACTGACACCAATTTAGGGGCTCTTACTGCATAAACTGGCACCATTACTAGCGGCTATTACTAGGGGTTCTTACTGCGTAAACTGGCACCAATACTATAGGCTATTACTGCGTAAACTGGCACCAATACTAAGGGCTGCTATTTTAATACTCTCATATATTGTAATCCTATTTATAAATACTTTTTTTTGTGGTATGATTTAGTGGTGAAAATTATTAGTGCCAGCCCCACTCCAGTTTTGACTGTGGTGTTTTATGTGCCCCACCCCTATATTGTTCTTAAGGCCGCCTACACACCACTAAATAAATCCGATCAAATCGGTCTGACAGACCGTTTAGATCGGATTTGTCTGCTGGGATATATTGGTTTGATCATGTACACACGATCAAACCAAAATCCCCGCCGGCAGACAGCGCGGTGACGTGGTGGTGACATTGACGCCGCCACGTCACCGAACCAGGAAGTGAAGAACTTCCACGCATGCCTCGAATCTATTCGACGCATGTGCGGGCAGATATGTCCGCTGGTTATTGTACTAACCAGCAGACATGTCGGACGGACGGGTTCCCAGCAGAGAGATTTTAAAGCATGCTTTAAA
Source organism: Rana kukunoris (assembly GCA_029574335.1). Classification (NCBI taxonomy): domain Eukaryota; kingdom Metazoa; phylum Chordata; class Amphibia; order Anura; family Ranidae; genus Rana; species Rana kukunoris. The sequence continues at coordinate 254,189,226 of CM056050.1, read as the reverse complement.
ATTTGTCTGCTGGAAAAACCTGTCCGCTCGCCCGTACACATGATCGAATTTGTCTGCTGAAACGGTCCGTCGGACCGTTTTCAGCAGATAAATTTGATCGTGTGTACGCAGCCTTAGAGTCGACACTGCAGTCATTGTTTAACATTTTAACCTTTTTTTTGTTTTTTTGGCAGAACCTGCAAGGTAAAGCCTTAATGTGCTAGTATGCATCGCATTCTACCACATTATGTTAAACTTACCATAAAACAAAGCTCTCCAGTGCTGAGAAGTCAGCGCTGCAGGGGCTCCCATCTTCACCCATGTTCGCGGACTCCGGCTCTGTGACTGGCCGGAGCCGCAATGATGTTTAAGACACAGGGCTTAGAAGAGAAGTCATGGGTGGCCATTCCTTCAGAGCGCATGCGCTAGTGATGTCACTGGCTGCATGCAATGTAAATATCCTGGGGCATGTTTAGGAGATATTTACACTACCTATAAATAAGCCTTATTATAGGCTTACCTATAGGTAGAAGCAAAAGATGGAAATGTACAACTAACAAAGATTGGTGCAGACTTTACTTTAATTATACTTCTAAGCTGAGAAAATGGAGCAGGTCTTGCCCCTAATCAGCATAAGGGACACAAGCCCCTTTGTTAATTATTAGTGACCTATTCTGCATTCTATTTCTTGTCTGTAACAGACACAGCACAAAGAGCTGTTAGGCTGGCACTGCACATTCTGGTTCTCTGCCCACCTCCCCAGTCAGCTAATTGTGGCAGGGAGGAGAAAGGGTGTTAACTCTGTAGGTTGTTCTCACGCATTGTGTTTACTACATGGATGGAGGAAACTATGAGCTGTCTCCTGACAGTTCACATCCACTTCTGTACAACCGCCCTGTCAGATTGAACGAAAAAACTGATCCACGTTTGGGCTTTACACAAGGGCTCAAGCTACAGGCCTCCATTTACCTGGAAGTATTCAGAGATTAAACTAATAAGGGCACACCAGCCTACTATGTTACACAAAGCACCATTTAAAGTAAAAATAAGTAATCATACTCACAAACGTTAATGCATAAAAAAAAGTCTAGTACGCACTAGTAGTTTATTTTCGTTCAACCCATCAGGGCTGAACAAAAAAAACTGGCATCTTAAAAGTACTGACTATCCGCCGTTAGTACAGCGATCTCCCCTGATGTGTTATTGTGTTCTGATAGGGGGGCAGCAACCCCTGCTATAACACTCATTCAGTGCCATTGGCTGAGAGCGCTGATCGGGAATTGATCAGCAGACCTTTTCCAGTCATGCCCCTTCGACAGAAGCTGGCTGAACTTTGGTTTCTATCAGACCGGCTTCAGTACACACGGGCCGCATGTCAGCTGTTTTCTATTTAACCAGCTGATGCCACCTGACATTTGGCCCGTGTGTACTAGGCTTAACACAGACACTGACACATTCCAAACTGTTCCAGATTCTGAATTTACTAGTTGTTAAAGCCATGGTCCAAATAAAAAAGCCCTATAGCCAGGACTTTACAGAGCAGGAAATTTAACATTTTCGTTTACCATTTTTAACTTTAGATCCACTTTAAGTGAAAGAATGGAATGCTTTATTTCAGAAAATACCAAATACCAAGCTTGTTGTCTGATGTTGATTCCTTAAGACTGCAAAGCTTCTCTGTAATTGTGTAGACAAACTGATGCTGTTTAAGCCTGTTAAATTACATCTGATGTCTTAGAATTCCTTTACACTCATTGACAGCCAAAGCATATACTAAAGCAATGAATATAACTGTGCTAATCACATAATGGCCCCTTAGCAAGTAAAAAAATAAAACCTTAAAGGCGTTGAAAGGATTATTCTTAAATGTGACTCATCCATGATACATTTCAAAGACAACCATCTGCATTTTGGAATCTAAGGTGTCAATAAACATACAGATTGGTATGCCTAGCATTAATCTGCCAATAATCTACCCCCCATCCATCGCCGCCTCCCCCTTTCCATGCGTCCGGCCACCTATCAGGACGCCGAATGCATGGATTCCAATGCAAGAGGGTGTTTTTTTTTTGAAGCACTGATTAGAGCCTGAGGCTCTAATAGGCTTCAAAATAGGCTTGGGGCGTAGAGAACACGCTCACAGCCCAACCAGGTGTGTTAGAACAGGGAATGAATATTCGCTATTGTAACACTGATCCGCCTCTCGACTAACCAGGAAGCAGGTTTCCGATTGGCTGAAAGGACAGGCAATCCTATTGAACGCCTAGGAGGAGGGGAGGAACCGTACGCTGGAAGCCACAGATGGAGGAGAGGACACGTAGGCCCTACACGCTGCCCGCCACCCACTACTCACCTAGATGGGGTAATTCCTGGACTGCAGGGGGAGGGGAAGTGCAGCTGGCCACTCAGGGGGGTTGTTTGCCGCCACCCCCCTACAACTTTAAGGTTGTAGTCATCTGTGGTTCCACTGTCATCTACATGATGTGGACATTTGACTTGGGTACCAATGGTTCCACATTATCATCATTATGGATGGCCAGATCTTTTGCAGACTGTGCTGTTCACTCTTGACTATGTTTTTCAAGAAAATACATACAGACACTGACACAAGACACAATACATACACTGTCCCAAGGCACAAACACATAATAAACTCTGAACAATCAATAGTTTCCATAACGTTTGAGCTTCATTGGTGGGTAGTCCTACTTTGGTATGTTCAGTGTAATTTGTTATTTTCAGAAAGGTGTCAGAAATAGCATTTAAGATAAGATATTGGTAAGCATGTCCAAAGCTGCTCAGTAAATTTGCCAGGGGGGTTTTCATTCCACAACTCCTCTGGTTTTCCATTATGTGGATATCTAGCGGGTGTTAGGTCCAAGCCTGCAATTAAACAGGAACTTTTACGTCTGCTAGTTGACAGCATGTAATAAAGTCATCAGATTTTCATTTAACCCCTTGCACTAGATTTTTTAAATATATATATTGGAATATAAGACTTCATTCTTTTTCGAAAACAAAAGCTAAAACCCCCTAAAGGGAAGTTAACAAAACTGACTTGGAATTTTCAATCTTGAATATTCTGTCATTTCTGCACAATAGTTATAGTTGGAAGGATAAGTCCATCTGACACAGCATTGAGAGGAATCCAACACATTAAAATGCTCACTAGCTGATCAGTTAAAACTCTAGTTTTGAGTGACTGGGGTGCCCTGCCAGTAGCGGCAAACAAACAAACCCTTCCCCTGGTGGTGCGGCACTGAGCCACCCCCAGCCGGTGCAGCACTGACAATAGGCGGCAGTATTGCCTCCTGAATGCTTGGCTGCCAGTGCCACTGCTCCATGGCCCGCTGAAAATCAAACCATCACAAAATGCCCTAAATCTAAGTTCTCTGTAACTCTGCAGGCAGAATTCAGATTACCGCCTACTGGGTCAATTGGTGTGTGCTTTCTAAAGGCACACAGGGGTGGAATTTCTTGTTTCTTTACTAGCTGTATCATCAATCACATTCAGACTTCCAAGGCAGGTTTGAATCTTCATGGTGACTGTGAGAATTATTTGTAATACTGATATATATATATTTTTTTTTTACTTGATCTTACATGCTTTTTATATCTATTGAGCTATTTGTGCTTTTTTATTTTTCCCTTTAACAAAATACAGAATGTGACAGTTTTAATAGATAGAAATACTAATAGCCAATAGTTGAACCGACAGTTGAATTCCAAAGGTACAGAAATGAATCAAGATATAGTGAAAAATAAATCAGTGAATGCAGGGCTCCCCTTTAAGCCTTCTCCATATTAATATACAATTATCATTTTGTAAACAAATACAGTTGTCAAAGAAGCAATAAGACATATCATTTCTCATCAATAAGTACGAAGAATTTACTTTTTTTTTAACAGAATTAAGATAAAAGTTGAACTCAGTTTCCGGTATATAATATTTGTAACATTATGCATTTGACATATTTTCTGATTGTGGGAAAGGATGCTCTGAAATGTCTGGAAGAATGACTCTGTAAGATATCCTTGAACTGTAGTACATGCACATATCTTATAAGATTCAAAAACTGTGATGGCCATAAGTTCATTAGTAAACATTCTAGCCTCTGACTTTCTCAATTACTCATTCTTCTTAGCTGGAAGGAAATACTCCCACAAATGTTCACATCAAAAATTAGATGCTGTTTTGCACAGATTTTTTTTTTACAACATGTATCAAGGTCTCCAGCCTTATCCAGTCTAATGAGGACTTCCAAGGCCAAAGATAGCTGACATCCTTCAATATGTAGTGGGTTGTAAGGCATAGTGAGTGCAAAGATGGTGAAAGTCATTGGGCGCCAGACACATCTTGAATGTAAAAGAGGTTGTATTTCTTGTGACATTTTTGGGGGAAGAGAGTAAGGGCCAGGACACCCTTTAAGTAGTTATGAATTCAATTGGCAGACTCTGAGTCTTCCAAAGGAGAACATCCATGCAGTGAAAGGCCCCAACACCCCTTCTGTACATGCAGGACTAGTTGTCTCCTGTTCTTTAACAATTCCTAACTCAAACTTAACAGTTCTTTCAGCTCCACTACAAATGCCACCTGTAGTTCTTCAACACTGAGCTCCCGGTCTCTCACTAGAACCACTGATTCACTGACTTTGAATCCCTTGAGCTCCTCCAAGGTTGGCGGTGGTATCTCCCTCAAGCTTCACCCACGCTTCCCTGCTGGGTCCCTATTTTGGCACCCCAGATACTTCTCATGCTTCACCCCTGCTAACCAGCAAGGTCCCTGGCTTGACTCACAAGGCTGACCTGTAAGCATCTCCTTGGCGGGTTGGTTCCCTAACTTGATCACTGTCTGAAGTTTCCAGATTCTCCACTGTGCCCGTTCGGTGAGAATATGGTTCTGGTAATTTCTTCAGTTATTCAATGTGATTCCTGGTAAAGGTGGTTGGTCCCTTTGTAGTGACAGCTTCCCTTCTACCTCAGATCACTGACAGGTTCTCTGGTCGACAGAACTGTCACTTTTGGTTGTGTCATTTGTCATGTGCTGCCCTCTTACTTCTGGATAGGCCCTCATACAGCCTGGCAGCCAGATACCCCTGGGATAGGCCCAATATCCAGCCTAGCAGCCCGGGGAGTACGACACACCTCTACCCAGACAGCTGTCCAGGTGGCACAGAACAGATCACCTGACCTCGCCCAAATATATAGGCTCTCCCAGCACGCCAAGGGATTAAAGAAAACCCCTGCCCATTGACTGAGATACCCCATATACCCATAACCTGACCTTGGGTTGCCCTTCTCATATCCAGTACCACCAAGTTCCCAGCCACCTAGTGGTAGAAGAGAAAAGTGTAACAAGGCAAAACTTCTCTATCAATTGACCAAGATGACTACTCTTGGGAAGTACATTTGTGAGGAGCTCCCTGACTAAAGGTTTAGAAATAATTTAATATACTTACATTTATCTTCTGTTAAGACCACCCCTAAGTAAGGTACTGCAATGGGTAACGGGGTGCAAGTATCCACTTTAAGGTTTGGTTAAAAGTGTTGCCTTCTCTTGTCATAAACATTTCCATGGCCCTAATGGACAAAACTAAAGGACTGATGTGAATATGACCGATTACAGTGTTGTTCCAATGGGCGGACAACTGTTCAATGCATGGGTCTACAAACTTTCTAAACAAAGGCTAGTTTACTGTCCTTTACACTTTAGGGGGCTGGATTGTGGTCAATAGGAGTATAAAATGGTCCAGCATCACCGAGAGTAAACAATGTCTCAGACTCTGTGATCAATGAAATAAAATAAAAAAATAACACTTGCTGTCAATAGGAGAATTAATAGCACCCAATCATTGGTATTAGTGGGAGGAACTATGCTCTATTATTGGTATCAGTGGGAGGATAAGTGCACAATCCTTGGTATCATTGGGGGGAATTATGCCCTATGGTTGGTCTCAGTGGGAGGACATATGCCCCACTGTTAGACTGCGTACACACAATCGAACATGTCCGCTGAAACTGGTCGTGTGTACGAGGCATTAGTGAAATAAATGATGCCCCATTATTGGTGTCAGTGGAAGGAAAGGTGTCACATTGTTGTTGTCTGTAGGAGAAATTATGCCCAACTGTTAGTGTCAATGAAATAAATTATGCCCCATCATTGGTGTCAGTGGAAGGAATAGTGCCACATTGTTGGTGTCTGTAGGAGTAGTGCTCCAAGGGCTGAATAAAGGCAGGCAAAGGGCCACACCCAGCCCATAAGCTGCAGTCTGGAGACTACTGGTTTGAAGCAACACCTAAAAATGGTCAGTTTGGATGGCACATAGCTTTAGCATTGCCAATTTCCAGTGATGGCAACATCATCGGCTGGTGAAAAGCACAATTATGTTAGGCAAAGAGTGGATGAGTATTATCATAAAGTGGATAATAATATTTGTTTTTGCATGGCTGACTGAAATAGATCATTCATATGTTTGGTATGTGCTTTCTGGCAAGTCCTTATTTTAAATGATTTTCTTTAAGAGCGGATGTTGCTCTGTAAAGTTTAATGAACTCTTCACCCTAGCCTCTGAACCCTACTTAATTGTTGCTCTGCAGACATATCGGTTGTCAACATTTAACATTCCCTTCGTGTTGTATTGCACAGTTGTTGTTTCTGTTCTGTCACAAAACTGACAGCAGAGCTTTTGGCCACAATGCAGATCATTTAGCTGTCAATGCCCAAGGAGCTCAACAAGTGAGATTTGTGGTTTTTCTGGCCGCACAACAAGACATGACTGGCACAGATGAGTTTTGAAATTAAGTATGAACTAACAAATAAGGAAAGATTAAAACAAGTAAAACGAGAAGGTGCCTTGAATTTGCTGATATTTTACAACCACAGATCTTAGTGATATAGGTGTTAAATAGTTTCCTCACCTAAATGGGTGAGGCATTTTATGGTTTATGAACAAAAATAAATAAAGTAACACTGAAATAAAGCTTTAAATGCTTGTTCTACAGAATAAAGAAGATTTGTAGTACTTTAATGCCATGTACACACGATCAGGCTTTTGCCCGGCCAAATCTCATCAGAATTCTGACGGAATTCCATCGGAGAAAAATAGAACATGTTCCTCTATATAAACTTCGATGGAATTCATTGGAATTTCCCATGAAAAAAATTAAATGGAGCTACACATGATCGGAATATCCGATGGAAAAAGTCCGTCTGACTTTTTCCTTTGGAAATTCCGATCGTGTGTACGCGGCCTAAGAAGTAACAAATGTGAAAGAGGGTGTTTTGTAAATGTGTTTTAAAGTACCATATTTATCGGGATATTGCACGCTCCGGTGTATAGCGCGCACACCTAATGTGGACCTGTAAAAAAACATTTTAGTACTTTTAGTACTTACAGTTTTGGTGTCTTGCGCAGCATCCATTGGCGGCCTTGTCCGGTCCGGCATCCGTCTTCGGTGTCCTCCCGGCTTCTCCAGCGCTGTCTCGAGTCGAATCCCCGCTTCCCACGCTCAGTTTGAAAGCCTCTGCCGACATATACCGAGTGCAGTATATTCGGGCAGGCTCGGCTTCGCTCGTGCTCACACTCTGTGACGTTTATGCGTGAGCACGAGCGAAGCCGAGCCTGGCCGAATGTACTTGAGTGTACTGCACTCGGTATATGTCGGCGGCTCAGTTCAAACTAAGCGCGGGAATCGGGTATCGGCGTATATCGCGCACACGCGATTTTTCCCTTATTTTAGGGGGAAAAAAGTGCGCAGTATACGCCGATAAATATGGTAGTTCTACACTTTTTTATACATTTTACTGGGATTTTGTAGCTCTAAAAACAAAAAACTATGGGGCAGATTCACAGAGAATTAGATTCTCGTAGAGTATCAGAAATACACTACGCCGCCGTTTTTTACCTGGCTCTACGTGGAATTCAGGTAGATTTTGTCCAGTAAACGACGGCGGCGTAGTGTATTTCTCCCGTCGCAATCCATCTGCGCGAGTAGGGGGCGTGAAGCATTTAAAATAGGCGCGTTCCCGCGGCGATCGAACTGCGCATGCTCCGTTCGCAAATTTCCTGCCGTGCATTGCGCGAAAACACGTCGTCACGTCGTAGTAGCGTCGTTTACGTACATTCCTATTCCCGAACGAGTTACGTTAAAAAAAAAAAAATACATTACATGGGTTACGCACTGTTAGACCAGCAAAAAGCTCCTCTAACATTACGTAGCCAAAAAATGACATAGGCGATTGCGAGGGACACTCGTACCTTCGTGGATCGCCGTAAAAACTAATTTGCATACCCCGACGCATGAAAACGACGCAAACTCCTCCCAGCGGCCGCAAACATATCGCAGCGTAGATCCGAAGGCTTACGAAGACGTAAGCCTCTCGGATCGAAGCCCGAAGCCGCCGTATCATGGTTTGAGGATTCAAACTAGTGATACGGCGCGTGAAATTTGAAATTACTCCTGTCTAACACCAGTTAGACAGGCGTAATTGCTCTGTGAATCTGGGCCTATGACTGTAACACTTCAAATTATTTAAGGGTTTAATGTGATGTTTTAGTTATGAATCGTCCTTTGAGTCAGCCCCTGTCTTATATGTGTTGAATGTTTATATCAGTAGCCCAAAAACAAAGTTTTATTCTCCATGATGTTGATGTGTCTTGCTAGTTCCAAGTGCCAGAATGGGGTTTGTGTGATTAATTTACTAGCAGTGGTAACATAAGGATGTCTGCATTGCCTTCCTTGAACTAAATGGGCAGTAACATGATTTGTGTCCCTGTTTAACCGCTTGCCGACCAGCCGCCGCAGGTATACGGTGGCAGGTCGGCACTCCTGCGCGAGAGCCCGTAGCTCTACGTCACCACTTTCGACGGCCACTAGGGGGCGTGTGCGCGCCGCCGCCGGCCCGCGCGTGCCCCCTCCCGGCTCGCCCCCGAGTCCCGTGCGTGTGCCAGGCGGCACGATCGCCGCCGGGCACACGCGATCGCTCGTTACAGAGCGGGGAACGGGAGCTGTGTGTGTAAACACACAGCTTTCGTTCCTGTCAGCGGGGGAAACGCTGATTTTCTGTTCATACAATGTATGAACGGAAGATCAGTGATTCCCCCTAGTGAGTCCACCCCCCCATACAGTTAGAACACAAATAGGAACACATTTAACCCCTTCCCCGCCCCCTAGTGTTAACCCCTTCACTGCCAATGGCATTTTTATAGTAATCCAATGCATTTTTATAGCATTGATCGATAAAAAAATGCCAATGGTCCCAAAAATGTGTCAAAAGTGTCCGAAGTGTCTGCCATAAGGTCGCAGTACTGAAAAAAAATGCTGATCGCCGCCATTACTAGTAAAAAAATAAATAATAATAAAAATGCCATAAAACTACCCCCTATATTGTAAACGCTATAACTTTTGCGCAAATCAATCAATAAACGCTAATTGCAATTTTTTTAACAAAAAATATGTAGAAGAATATGTATCGGCCTGAACTGAGGAAAAAAAACGTTTTTTTATATATTTTTGGGGGATATTTATTACAGAAAAAAGTAAAAAATATTGCATTTTTTTCAAAATAGTCGCTCTATTTTTGTTTATAGCGCAAGAAATAAAAACCGCAGAGATGATCAAATACCACCAAAAGAAAGCTCTATTTGTGGGAAAAAAAGGACGCCAATTTTGTTTGGGAGCCACTTCGCACGACCGCGCAATTGTCAGTTAAAGCGACGCAGTGCCGAATCGCAAAAAGTGCTCTGGTCGTTGGGCAGCAATATGGTCCGGGGCTAAAGTGGTTAAGGGCCACCAGTTGTCTGCAACTGAAACTGATGCCCCAAGTCATGTGGAGAGACACATTTTTCTAGCCTTGCTGCAAATTTATGAGCTAAGAAAGGCAAATTTATTTTGCAATTGGGCATTTTTGTGCAGATTTAAGTTCAGCTTTGAACAAAATACAGTAGGTGACCGCGATATTGTGTCAATCTCGCTCCCTTTCTCGGCGAGATTGACCACCTACAAGCCCCATCGCAGGCTTGCCGCGATGGGGACAATGCCGTCATAGAAGCGACGGGGATCCGACTTGGATTCCCACCAATTCTATACGCAGTGTTTGGTATGAATCATGAGGGGGAACTCCACGCCAACATTTTAAATATAATCCGGCATGTGTTCCCCCCCAGGAGGCCATGTTGAGGTCATGTGGCCTGGTACGGCTCAGGAGGGGGGGCACTCGCTCGTCCCCACTCCTTTCCTGACCGGCCGGGCGGCGTGCTTTGGATACGGGTCTGGTATGGATTGTGGGGTAACCCCCACGCCGTTTTTTTGGCGTAGGGAGGGTTCTCCTTATAATCCATAGCAGACCTAAGGGCCTGGTATGCCTCCTGAGGGGGAACCCATGCCGGATTTTTATTTAAAATTTTGGCATGGAGTTCCCCCTCATGATCCATACCAAGCGCTGTGTGTAGAATTGGCAGGAATTCAAGTCGGATCCCTGTCGCTTCAATGACGCGCTCGCTGGAATGTGCTTTTTCTATTCCAGCGAGTGCGAGATGTCGGCAACCTGTCGCCGAGTATCGGCGCGATGCTGTCGTGCTGGAAACACATTCTCGGTGACAGGTACTGTAAGCAAGTCCTAAATGCAGGAAGGGAAGAAGGCTACCACAAACTCTTTCCACTAACCCTAACTTTCACTGCCACAGTAAACCTTGGAAAATAAATGTTATATCATTTATATGGTCGTGAGAATTGGCCTGGAAAAATATTAAAGTGATTGTAAACCTCTGAACTGAAAATAAGCAAAGCACGTCCTTTTAAAGTGTGTACTTGCCTCAATCCAAGCCTAAAAATGCTGTAGAGGAGAGGGGGCTGCAGATAAACAGGTTTAAGAGGATTTGTTTCATCTCTGTGTATCACCTGAGGTCAGTCACTTCACTGGGTTATATGTAAGGCGCCGTACACACGGCCGAGGTTCTCGCTGAAAATCAGCGAGAACCTCGCTGGAATGCACATTCCAGCGAGGACCTCGGCCGTGTGTACGGTCTCGGCGAGCTTCCCGTCGGGAAGCCCGTCGAGCCGAAATAGAGAGCACGCTCTCTATTTCCTCGACGGCCCGCCTGGAAGAATGGCTGGTTGCCATTCCCGACGGGCGGGTCGCCGAATTCGACGGCCAGGAGAGAACCTCGACGGGCGGAACGATGTGTTCTGCCCGTCGAGGTTCTCTGCCGTGTGTACGCGGCCTAAGGGTTTACAACCAATTTAAAGTACAGGTGTACCTTTCATTAAATTCACCACAAAATTCCTAGTCTCGGTATAAGTCAACAGGGATTGAGTGCATGGTTGCAGCCAGGAGGAGAAGTTAACCGTCTGAACCGATCGTGTGTACAGTATAGGGCATTAGTCTACATCAGTGTTTAGATTCTCAGTGGTTAACTTCTCCTCGTGGCTGCACCCATGCACTCAATCCCTGTTTTCATCGGACGAACCGATAGTGTGTGGGCCCCATCGTTTTTTTTTTTCCCATCGGTGTAGAAAAATAGAACCTGTTTTAAAAAATTTCTGATGATTAAAAAACCGATAGAAAAAAAAACGATTGTCTGTGGGGAAATACATCGGAAAAAAAATCCACGCATGCTTAGAATCAAGTTGACGCATGCTCGGAAGCATTGAACTTAATTTTTCTCTGCACGTCGCTGTGTTTTACGTCACCGCATTGGACACGATCGGATTTTTAACTGATGGTGTGTAGGTAAGACTGATGAAAGTCAGCTTCATCGGATATCTGATGATAAAATCCATCGGTCCATTTTTATCAGATGAACCGATCTTGTGTATGTGACATAAGACTTTGCAACGGAGGTAAGTAAGCAGATGGGGTGAGGGGTTTAATGCAGTTTAACTAAGTAGGGTTGGGGTTAATAATAGTTTGGTGAAAGAGATATCTATACTTTTATATCTTGTTAGTTAAGCAATGTAAGGGCCAAGGAGAGAACCATTGGTAGCCTATGCTCAGGTCATTATTTGGCCTTAATTTAGCCCTGCTAGTATACTGTTCAACCAACATTTGTGAGCAGGGACCACAGCAATGAGCATCCAAACTGTCCTAGTCGAAATGTCCCATACAAGTATACAGTATGTAAGTGCACTTGTTTACTGTTGTATCTCTTCCAAATTGTTAGCACAATGTTGTTGGCCAACTTGTATCAAATGGCTAATTAAATATGCAGTAGTGAACAATATATACCAAACAATAGCACCCTGCAACATAAGCAATCTGCACAGGTAATTACTCAAAGTAAGGGTTAATCAGAATCCATATAGAACATAAATCTAACAGTGCCTCACCTGCATGAAATACATTGGCAGTTGTTCATCTGGAAATTCAAACATCTGAGCCTCTATCTAAATAAAAGCGTTAGGATGAATGCCTTAGACTCCTCTTTGTACTTTTACGGAAGCTTGTTTCCTTTTCAGATTGGAATCTAACATATACTGCTTTTTATTAAAACAAATGAGCAGAACCTGAGTTTGCCTACATATTTAGAAGGAAGTTTGAGATTTGCCTGCCTAGTGAAAGACAATGATAGAGGGCTGTTTTTCTAACAAGAACACTTAGCGGTATCTGTTTAAACAAGGAATATGGACATTCTTTTTGACATATGTCAGCCAGGTGCAGAAACAGAAATCTGTTACAGCTATCTATCTATCTATCTATCTATCTATCTATCTATCTATCTATCTATCTATCTATCTATCTATCTATCTATCTATCTATCTATATATATCTATCTATATATCCATCTGGTCTAGATATTATATTTTATTAATATATTTTTTACTAAAATTTGCCCATACATTGATCGAAATTCCACCAGTTCAGTAGGACCTGGCAAAATTTTGATCCATTCTTGTATGTGATCTATTAATCAACTTTTCAAGAACAGATTTGGTGGTATATTTTCATTAAATCCGGACATGCAGCTAATTGACTTCAGTGCTGATCAATATATTCTGATGCGGTGGAGACTTGTTGTCAGAATACAATGACAAAGCTGGGAGGATTTCCCTCTCCACCTCAAATATGTGGATGGGGAAATTGGTTTGAAAGAAAAAATAATAGTCTTTGTGCATGAAGGGAAGAATGGTACCACAGAGCTGGCTGAACAAATAAAACTGAGCCAAGTATGCCCAGCCTAAGACCCATGGTTACAGACTGCAAACAACTTTTTCACCACCTCTTACAAGTTTTATTTCAGTCACTAACAATAGTATAGATAAGTATTTGAGCACATAGTAAAATTACTAGTATGTGGTCACAAAGTAATACAGGTATGTTGTATGACAGAATACTGTATAATCCACATCTATGTGGCTTAACCATGTCCTCCTTCATCAGCCTAAAGCCTAAAGGCTGATAAAGGAGGCTTGATTAAGCTTTCGAAACGCATCCCGATTGGCTCACACAGCGGTTGGCTGACAGCTCCTCCCACTACTCCAACTGGACACATCGTCTTTGGGCAGACATACGATTTCTGGATATACCATCACGGCCACACAGGGCAGCCTGACGCCAATTTCCCTGCATGGACTCCAGGCTCATCTTGCTCCTTACCACAGCCGGCCTTCTTCTCCACCAAGGACTACCACACAGCTCCCAGCTCATTACAATCCACTGTAGACTGTCATCCTCTCCCCCTTACCCGCTTGTGAGTTCTATTTGTTTTATATGGTATTTTACTTACTAAATTGTGCTACACTATGCCAGTTTGGCTCTTTCATCCCTTCCCTTCCAACTGTACAGACTCACCTGCACAGCTAAGTTTGACAGATATACATGTCAACATGTGTCTAATAAGATAATATTTATTTTTCTGGGTTAAGTGTATTTTCTGCTTTGTGACTTACACTGCTTAGTTAATGTTGCCAAGCAGAAATGGTGTTGTCTGAGAGGTAAGAGTTAACTTTGCTGGCCAGGTTTTCCCAGGCTTTTCAGAGAAGTACCACCCTCTGCTGGACAAAACATATAAAAAGGAGAACTGTATCTATGTCAGAGGTTGCCCAGGGTTCCTGTATACTATCTGTATGGGAAGAGAAGGACAGTGCATCTGAGGGTGTAATCAGGCCACTTTACCAATTAATCCCCCCTTGTGTCAGCCCAGTCAGCTTTCCAAGGGTATGGACTGATGTTTCAGAATGGACTTAGGACTTTCTGTATCAATGACAATGGTCCCAAAATGGCGTCAAAAGTGTCCGATGTGTCCGCCATAATGTCGCAGTCATGATAAACATCGCTGATCGCCACCATTACTAGTAGAAAAAAAATATTAATAAAAATGCCATAAAACTATCCCCTTTTTTGTAGACGATATAACTTTTGCGCAAACCAATCAATAAACGCTCATGGTGATTTATTTTACCAACAATATGTAGAAAAATACATATTGGCCTCAACTGAGGAAAAACATTTTTATATATATATATATATTTTTGGGGGATATTTATTATAGTAAAAAGTTAAAAATATAGCTTTTTTTTCAAAATTTTCACTATTTTTTTGTTTATATCCTCTATGCATTTCATAGCCCTCTCCTCTTCTGGGAGTGTCTATTTACTCTCTGTGCACCCTCTCTCCCCCTCTATACATATTCTTATATGTAGCTTCTGGGGAGGAACAAGGGGGAATACTATAGAGCATTTTTCGAATGACAGCTGTAAGTCTGCTGGGGCTGTGAACATCACATCCGAGATTGCAGCACCCAGTAGTAGTCTCACAGTTTCTGGATGTTTACAGGGAAGTTCAGTTTCAGAAAACTTAAGTGCATCTGAGGGTGTAATCAGGCCACTTTACCAATTAATCCCCCCTTGTGTCAGCCCAGTCAGCTTTCCAAGGGTATGGACTGATGTTTCAGAATGGACTTAGGACTTTCTGTATCAATGACAATGGTCCCAAAATGGCGTCAAAAGTGTCCGATGTGTCCGCCATAATGTCGCAGTCATGATAAACATCGCTGATCGCCACCATTACTAGTAGAAAAAAAATATTAATAAAAATGCCATAAAACTATCCCCTTTTTTGTAGACGATATAACTTTTGCGCAAACCAATCAATAAACGCTCATGGTGATTTATTTTACCAACAATATGTAGAAAAATACATATTGGCCTCAACTGAGGAAAAACATTTTTATATATATATATATATTTTTGGGGGATATTTATTATAGTAAAAAGTTAAAAATATAGCTTTTTTTTCAAAATTGTCACTATATTTTTGTTTATAGCGCAAAAAATAAAAAACGGAGAGATGATCAAATACCACCAAAAGAAAGTTCTATTTGTGGGGAAAAAAAGGACGTCAATTTTGTTTGAGAG
This sequence comes from Rana kukunoris, assembly GCA_029574335.1. NCBI lineage: Eukaryota > Metazoa > Chordata > Amphibia > Anura > Ranidae > Rana > Rana kukunoris. Next base: position 254,173,893 of record CM056050.1, on the reverse strand, counting down.
CCACGTAGCACGACCGCAAAATTGTCAGTTAGTGCAATGCTGTGCCGAATCGCAAAAAGTGCTCTGGTCTTTGGTCAGCCAAATGGTCCGGGGCTTAAGTGGCTAGGAGACATAAATTTCCTAGCACACCTCTTCTTCCTCTATGCATTTCATAGCCCTCTCCTCTTCTGGGAGTGTCTATTTACTCTCTGTGCTGGACCATCTCCCCCACCCTCTCTCCCCCTCTATACATATTCTTATATGTAGCTTCTGGGGAGGAACAAGGGGGAATACTATAGAGCATTTTTCGAATGACAACTGTAAGTCTGCTGGGGCTGTGAACATCACATCCGAGATTGCAGCACCCAGTAGTAGTCTCACAGTTTCTGGATGTTTACAGGGAAGTTCAGTTTCAGAAAACTTAAGTATCCTCCCTTGCAGTGGGGCTGCACCCCCACTGCAGGGGTTAGTTGTTCATTTAATTCTAGGGGACTTGGTAAAGCACTTACTTGATAACACATACTTTCCTGATCTTCTGGTAGACTGGTCCCCGCAGCCTCTTCTCCCAATACTGCAGCGGTCTTCTGACCATGACCTTCATTGGACATGAGGACATTGAGGAACAGTCTACTACCACAGCATGTGGGAGAGCAGTCTTATGGGGAGCAGAAGATCAAGTAAGCAAATCTGCTTTAATGTCCTCTAGATATACAAGCGAATATTTTTAGGATTTAGTCAGATTCAGCTCCATTTTTACAAATTACATCAAGTACTGTGAACATGAGAAGGTAACCTTCAGCTTTATATATACTTAGTCTTATTTTTACTTCCAGTTTTTCTGTGTAGAGGTTGTACATCATGAAATCCTATGAGGTATAATACCTATATGATAACTGAAAAACCTAGACTGTGAAGGTCGTTATATGATGGAGTAGCCTCAGGCAAGGAGTCTGCAGTTAATGACAGACGAGTCTCAACAGTGTACAGCAAGGTGTCAAGACTAAGTCATGTCTTCAAACAGTCATTGTGCATTCCAGACTTAAAAGATGAGGCTTTGTGTAAAGCTTCTTGTCTTTTTTTTTTTTCTCTACTCACTCTGGAATGGGATAAAAGTACTTGTGTCCTTCAGATAAGGAGGGGGATTCACCCAAGCACTAATCTAGCAGCTCCTGCACTTCCTTTAACTATTACACTTTCTGCTAGTGTGGAGAGTTTACACATAAACACAGTTTTAGTGGAAAATAAATGCTCAGTAGATATATACTTCATAAAATTCATTTAATCATGTAAATGGCAGGAACTTATTTTTACACCACAACAAAGCTGAACATTTTGTGGATTAAATTCAGGAAACTGTCATTTGAAAAAAGTTCCTGTCCGAAAGCAGATAAAATAAATATGTGTAAGTGTATGTACGCACACTCACTATCTGTGCGACTTCAAAGTAGTCCCTGCTCTACTTTAATCCGACTTTGATGCAAACTCAGACCCAATTATCTATATTCAGATTTTCAGGATGATGGTACCTTATATCCCAATGTTTATGCATTCTATCCCAGAGGCTCCAATAATCATTTGATGCAAACTCAAGATTACATTGCTTCAAGTTGCATCAAAATTGCAGCACAAAATCGTGAAAAAATTGTGGTAAAATTGTGTGACTTTCAGGGTTCACAAGTGTGAAAGGGGCCTAAGATAGACCCTTTTTAGACCAGGGGTAGGCAACCATAGAGAGATGGAGATCTACTTGAACAATACTGATGAAGTCAAAGATCACTGGGCACAGTGTACTATTGTAAGGGCCGGTTCACACCAGAACGCAATGCAGTATGTTGCGCTCAGAATTTAGGCTTCAAGAGTGTGTTACGCTCAGAATGCAAGGATCAGGAGTGTGTTATGCTCAGAATGCAAGGATCAGGAGTACGTTAGGCTCAGAATGCAAGGATCAGCAGTGTGCTACGCTCAGAATGCAAGGATCAGAAGTGCGTTACGCTCAGAATGCAAGGATCAGGAGTGCGTGATGCTCAGAATGCAGGGATCAGGAGTGTGTTATGCTCAGTGCGTTATGCTCAGAATGCAGGGATCAGGAGTGCGTTTTGCTCAGAATGCAGGGATTTGGAGGGGGTGATGTGAAGGGTGGTAGAGGACACTGCTATGGGGGTGGCCCTGCCCATAGCAATGTCCACTGTCCCCTTCACATCACCCCCCCCCCACACACACACACACACACACACACACACAGTAGTGTCCTCTCCCTCCTTCCCTCCCATTGCAGCGTTACATTGCATCCTTCATGTGCACACAAGATCGACAAGCAGCACAGTTCTGGACAGGGGATGGGAGGAGGGTCTGGCCAAGCGACTATTCATATTAACAAGCTGGTGATTGGTTGCTTAGGACCGTGGGTTTACTTGGCCAGCTCCTCGGCCTGTTCCTCCACCTGCCTGTGTATGGTCTGAGCACTGACAGGCTAACCCCCCACCCCTTCAACCTCTGCAGCAATGCTGGCAGCACTCATACGTTTATTTCCCTCTGGATATGATGCTGAGCACGTGCACTCAACTTCTTTGGTCGACCATGGTGAGGCCTGTTCTGAGTAGAACCTGTACTGTTAAACCTCTGTATGGTCTTGGTCACCTTTCTGCAGCTTAGTTTCAGTGTTATGGCAAACTTCTTATAGGCTATGCCATCTTTATGTAGAGCAACAATTCTTTTTTTCAGATCTTTAGAGAGTTCTTTGCCATTAGGTGCCATGTTGAACTTGCAGTGGCCAGTATGAGAGAGTGAGAGCAATAACACCAAATTTAACACAACTGCTCCCCTATCACACCTGAGACCTTGTAACACTACGGAGTCACATAAGACCGGGAAGGGGAAAAAGCTGATTGGGCCCAATTTGGACATTTTCACTTGGGGTGTACTCACTTTTGCTGCCTGCGGTTTAGACATTAATTGCAGTGTGATGAGTTATTTTGAGGGAACATCACATTTACACTGTTATACAAACTGTACACTGACTACTTTATATTGTAGCAAAGAGTAATTTCTTCAGTCATGAAAAGATATAAAATATTTACAAAATGTGAGGGTTGTACTCACTTTTGTGAGATACTGTATGTGAGCAAATTAGATAACATATAGGAATGTACCTATACCCTGGTGGCATGAAGGGTTGCGGACATGTAGACTGTATCATGGATATTACAAACTGTCCATGAATTTACTGACATTTGTGAATTACGGTGGGGGTTCTCTGTCACCTAGAAAGGATTTTGTACCCCAGTCTCCAATTTTTGTTTGAAATTGAGAATTTGTGTTCAAAGTACAACACTCTGCCCCCTTTTTGCAGAGAGAATGTAAGTCCCAGGCCAGTCTGTCACCTTTGGATGAATGCGGTTGTGTGATGATCATCTTGTGTATTTAGTATACAAACAATTATGGAAAGAACATGTGTTCAAGGATTTGCGTCTAGACATATTTTCTCAAATTATGTCAATTGTCTCATAGCTTTACATTTTAGTTTAACTGAATGGAAAAAATATGGGGCCAGATTCACAGAGCCCTTACGCCTGTCTAACTGGTGTTAGACTGGAGTAATTTCAAATTACGCGCGTTTTCTAGCTAGTCGGAAACCTCAAGCCATGAATAGACGGCTGCGGGCTTCAATTCGACTAGATTACGTGTTCGTACGCCTTCGATCTACGCTGCAATAAAATTGCGGCCACTGGGTGGACTTCCCGTCGTTTTCCGCGTCGGGGTATGCTAATGAGCTTTTGCCGGCGATCCCAGAAATTTCGATCTTCAATCGCAATCTCTTACGGCACCTTTAGTCATCTTTTCGCTGCGTAAAACTATACCAGCTTTTTGCTGGTCTAATATTAGACAGCCCATGTTAAGTATGGCCGTCGTTCCCGCGTCGAATTTCTACGTTTTCCGACGTCTTTTATTATTTTTGACGTAAGTCGTCCGGGAATAGGAATGTTCATAAACGACGCTACTCAAACAACGAATGACGTAACGACGTGATTTCGCGCAATGCACGGCGGGAAATTTCTGAATGGAGCATGCACAGTTCGATCGCCGCGGGGACGCGCTTAATTTAAATGCTTCACGCCCCTCAATCGCGTATTTCGATTACGCGGCGAGAAATAGACTACGCCGCCGTAGCGTACGGGCAAAAATCTACCAGGATTCGATGTAGAGCCTGGTAAAATACGGCAGCGTAGAGTATTTCGATTACGCAGCGCAATATTAAGTGTATCTGAATCTGGCCCATGATCTTTACAGTGATTTACAATGATTCAATGGAGGTTCAATAATGGTCCTTAGAGAGCCATTTCTAAACTCAGGTAAAGTTGATAAGATTTTATAAGAATCCTGCAGATTCTGGAAATAGCTGAGCTAAGTTTGTAAAACCCACATTAAATGGGCATGTACATCATCATTACAATGCACATGATGACAATATAAATTCATAAGATCCTGATAGTTATATATATAATAATGTTTGCAAATAGAGAAACATGATTACACAAGTTGTAACAGACCAAACTTCTTGACATCCTAAGACTCTACACATTTCGTGGACCCCTGTTCACTTCATCAGGCGTTGATGGAAGACATGTATCTATAAGGATAAGTAAATGCCAAAATGAAAGAGTATATCATGTAAATAAGTAGTACAAAAATCTCCCAGAGGAGAGAGGGAGGGGAAAAATGATTTAAAGGCAAATGGCCTTGTTACTTACAAATCAGCTAAAAAAAACAGGCCCAGCATCCTAGTGAGCTGGGGGCGCCAACAAACATCTACTCCGAGGGCTGTGGCAAGGAAAACCAGCAAGCCATGGGAACAGCAGGAGAACAGGCCAAGTTTTCAAACAGTGCAAATCCATTGGGTATGTGGATTAATGGTGGCACACCCAGCCAACACTGGTCTATAAAAAATATGTATAATACTATAAGAGTAAGATATGTAATCATTACAAATATCAGTGTTTTGGTGTCTATATAGTGTAGCCAACAGGATAGAGGGAGGGACTTTAGAGTGATAGAAAGGAAAAGTGACCAGTGAACCATATATGCAATAAAAAGAAGCCACGTGGGTCCATAGTGAAAGCAACCACAAACTGGGAGCAGGTGTCCAAATGGGTAAAAGTGAGAAAGAACATGACCTAAAAGTGCCAAAGTATAAAGGTGACTTCAAGTGAGGGTGATAACAGAGGTAATACTCTCAAGTCTTACATCTTATATTACATCATAGAGAAAGCAGTCCACAATAACCCACGAGTAGAAGGTGGATTAAAGAAAGAAAGAACATGATCTAAAGTGCCAAAGTATAAAGGTGAATTCAAGTTAAGGTGATAAGAGAAGTAATAACCTCAAATCTTACATCTAATATTCCATGGTAGAGTCCACAATAACCTACTGAGCGGAAGGGAGTAAAGAATTATAACCTGGTCAGACTCTGCCTTTTAACCCTAAAGCCAGCGGCGGGTCCCCACCAGCACCATGCAAATGCTGGGTAAATGGAGGGGGAGACAGCAAAAGCAATCCCGTATCTGGGGTCAACGCCAGAGGCAGGATGGTGCCACAGACCCCCGACCCCACAAAGTGGCGCCATACACATGGATTAAATGACGGCTGGTTTCTATGGAACCGGACGATCCCGCCCAACATTTTGCCCTAGTGTGCTGGGTTTTAGGTACTTAAGGGTGATTGGAATGTATCTTTAAGGGATTTGGTCCGATGGTGTGTACACCATTTTTTTATTTTGATCCGATGGTGTGAACACACCATCGGATCAAAATCCCCGCCGGCAGACAGCGTGGTGACGTGGCGGTGATGTTGACGCCGCCACGTCACCGAACCAGGAACCAGGAAGTGAAAAACTTCCACGAATGGATTCGACGCATGTGCGGGCAGATATGTCTGCTGGTTAGTGTACTAACCAGTGGACATATCCGACGGACATGTCTCCGGACAAATTAATAAACATGTCCACTAGCCCATACACACGATCGGATTTGTCTGCTGAAATGGTCCGTTGGACCAGTTTCAGCGGACAAATTCGATCGTGTATACGCGGCCTCAGTCTGAAAGCCCTCTAGTCTCTATAGGCATTGTTAGCTATTCAGGCTTATTTTTAAGCAAGGGGAAAACTAAACTCACAAAGTAAAATCAATTATGACATCAAATAATAATGGATAGAACACATATCTATAGTGGTTTAAAACGGTACACCCATCCAAAACCGACAAAGTGGTCCAGTTACAAAGGCCTTTTCACAACATCTAGAACCTAATGAATTTATAAATTTTAGTGTAGAATCAACAAAATATGGAGCAAAATATGGAGCAAAAATAAAATGTGAAGCCTTAATACAACATTTTTGCACTCTATAAACAGTGTAACAAAAATGAACGTACAAATAAATTGGCAGTATCTAATGCAGGCATATAATTAATGCCAGTACCTATTGTTAGTAAAGCTGGCTGGAGGTGGCACAGACTGAAATGTTTGATGGAGCATTGCTGGATTTGGTGCCTACCTCAGTTGCCATAAAATATGGTCTTGCAGTTGCTTATGGAAAATAAGATTTCCTTGAAAATAGGCCTTGAAAAGAGCTTATATTAATAAAATGGATACAATCTCATATTTGCCTGTTAATAAGATGTAATATTTTATTGGTTATATACATTTTTTAAATTATATTTATTCTTACTACAGATACTATCAGGTGTACAGGCAGGGGTTGTTGGAACTAGGGCTTCGAACCTAAAGATTTTAATGGGGGCTTGACATTAACAATTTTCTTACACCATTGGCTGGTAGAGTGTTGCATTTCTATATGGAATGCGGTCTACATTTCAGAAAACCGTACAAATAATTGTAACTGTACTGCCTTTGCTCTTTAGAATACAAGATAACAAACTAATATGTGTATCCTTGCTAAACAAAGAATTGACTTCTTAATGGTAGAGTTGCTTTTTCCTGTTCTTTATTAATGACCACATAGAAATCAGACAATGTTTTACAGTAGTAAGAAGCTACAGTGCAGTATCTCTGCACTTCTTCCCTTTTTTGTTTTAACTACACACATTATAATTTCTGAAGAAACATATAAACATGAGGGCATGTTTTTTAGGCTGCCTTTGGCAAAATAGATAATAACGTTGTCCTTTAGACTCTTGCTGTAAACATGCTTCATTCTCTTTTTGTATTCATTTAGGGAAACGAATGAATCTTTTTATGCTGTATTAGTCACAAAGCTGCATTTGTAGTTTAGCCGCTTGCCAATAAATGACTTTAAACAAATAGCAGATAATGGAATATGAACAATATGGGAAGGCTGCTTATGTTTAAATACTGCCATCTAGTGGTATATTTGTGTATTGTGTTTAACACGTATTTGTTTTAAGAGTACGCTTAAGAAAGAGAAAAGAACATTTTTTGTCACTCATCGAGGAAGCACTGTAGGTTAGGACCACATAATTAACTTGTCATAGTAAATGACAATAAACAGTTTTAACATATCTGCATCTACTTTAAATCCTGTGCGTAAAATTCTGCTTCTTCTATTAAAAATTGTTAGTGGGCTAAGTGGGTGCCTGATTCTTGTGGCTTGAATACTTTCTTAGCCCCTGACCAAGAAGAAGTATGCAGATTAATAGTTCTGACTTTTGTTTACTGGAAGCTTTTTCCAGGGCATGGATTGAGGCCATTAGATCAGATTGTCAACCAGGTGAGTACATTCCTAATGGCAGCTTACACAGGCATGCTTTAATGGTAACATATCAATTCCCTAACCCAGTTGTTTAAAAAGGAAAAGCAACATCTAATCAGCAATAATTTATTACTTTTTAACTTTCGCTGATAATTAGAGGTGAAGTACCCCTTAAATTGAGGACATGAGGGAATGGCCCCTTTACATTGGTCGTCAGCAGATAAGTGTCCCAGTAGATTGGTGGTTATTAGGGAATTGTTCCCTTACATTTGTGGTCAATAAAAGCGTGTCCCCTTAGATTGGTGGCCATTAAGGAGATGCTCCTTTACTTTGATGGTCAATGGAAGAGTGTCCCTTTACATTGGTGGTCAATTGAGAAGTGTCCTCTTACACTGGTGATTAGAGTCCCTTACACTGAGGTCAGAGCAGAACTATCTCCCTAAACTTGTGGCCAATGTGGGCTCTTCAGTGGCTGATCAGTGGAGAATTACATCGTTAGATTGGTGGTTAGTGGAGAAGTACTCCCTTACATTGATGGTCAGTGTAGATGTGCCCCTTAAATTTGTGCTCAGTGAAGAACTGCCCCAATAGATTGGTGGTTAGTGAGGTGTTGTCTTAGATAGATGGTTAGTGTACTGCCCCTTTTATATTGGTGATCAGAGGAAACTTACTTACTTACTTACATTGGTGGCCTGTGGGAATAAGGTTCATACAGACAGGTAAAACTGTCACTGGTGTTTGTGTTCATGTGTTTAGATGTATGCATGCACCAGTAGGTGGAAGATCAATGTGCCCAAATTGACCTCCCCTTGTTCCCAGAGTGTTCTAGTTTTCCACCTATCTCTTTTTGTGTGAACCCCCTATTTCCTCACACTGTTTTCATTACCATTTAACATCCACAAGCCCATAGCAAAGATGATATTTTCTCTGAAATCCCCAGCTGTTTATTTATTCTGAACTATGGAGATGGTATCAGAAGAATACAGCATCATGAATAAAATAAAAAAAAACACGGAATGGCTTAAATAATAGGTGTAAGCATGAAATCTGCCTTTAGAGTAATTGGAATATTATCAGTAGGGAACACATTTTTTCTAGCATTTGAATACTGATAAACATACTATTCCTTCCTTGTTTCTAATAGTGTAGTCCATATGGCTGCCATTCAGATCTTGGTTTCATTAACTGGTATGACACCTGGAATGAGCATGCAGGATAGAAAATATGATTTTTAAGATTTAACCACTTGCATGCTTGTTCTATCTTAGTGTGGGAAGCCTGTTGCCACTTAAAAAAGATGAAACAGCAACAATTATTAAAGGCACCTATTGGGCCAATACCCAGAACATTCTAATATGCAAATCTAGAACATCAAAAATGAAAGCTCAGGTTCGCCCCTTCCCAATTTCTCACAGATTTTGGTGAGTTAAGATGCCGATCCTAACTAATGATGAAGTGAGGACCAGGATGGGAGTTGGTTCAATCTCTCAATCATGGGGGTTTGTTTGGATTTGTGTACCTGATTAACCCAAGCTGTTACACCTTGGGGTTCCCATGCTAAAATACAGGTTTAACAAAAATGAGGGACCGATAGTGCTGAGCCTCAAAAAAAAAACTAAAAAATGATTGACACAGTATACAAAAGAGTGTCATATTCAGTGATTTTTTTAAAAAAAGCTCTTTGGTCATCTTATATTGACTCTGAAATGTGTTAAACATAGTTCATGTAATCTAATGCAGAAGAAAATATGCTATCAGAGCTAGGAGTTCAGAGACCCATATTAGCAAATTTGTTTTTAGCTTAGTAAATACAGTATAAAAAAAAGTCTTATTCTATATCTAAAATCGCATAGTTTAAATAAATTCCTTTGGAAGATAATGCCCCATTGATTGCATATCTGGATTTACAAAGTGCAATCTTTTTTGTATATAGAATGTTTTAGCTAATGTCTTATTTTACCTTTTGCCAGCTGAAAAGGTGGATCATTGATTTTCCAATTTAAAGAAACAGGGTTACTGCCAGTGCTGTCTTCCTTTAAAAAAAATACTTGCATCTTGTCTTTCTCTTACAGTATATCATTAGTTTTAGTCATTGACCTTGAACAAGCATGCAGATTAGAAACCTGATCTTCAAAGGTGATTTGTTTTGAGTATTCAGGCTATTGGGTGACCATAGCAGCCAGGCAAATAGCATTTTGAGAGGGAGTGCTCAGCAATAGAAGCCTATATAATTATCAGCACTAGGATTCTTGTAGAGGACAAATAGAGCTTGTCGTATATGATTAAAATCACATGAATTTGCTGTACATGAAGGCTTTCGTCTTAAAATCTACATTTGTGCTGCCATCACATGCACTGGCCAGGTAGGTTTATCATTTTATATTACTCACCTGCTCTCCACATGTGCTTCACAGATTGTGATATTTTTTATTAAAAGCATTTGGTGTAGTTTCAGGTTTTTCCACTAGAAGTCACTGACACATATGTAAAACTACAGCAAGGCAACAGAGGGGAACATGATAAAGAAATGTACTAACAGCCAAGCTGCTTTGAGTCGGTAACATACAAAATAAGCACTTAAAATGCAAAGCCTAGAAAATCAGAATAAATAAAACACAGGTTATATGCTTCTCTTCAATAAAGAAAGGATATACCTTTATAGTACATCAGTTTTATTTGTAACACTTATTGATCCTGAAGTATCAAATGTTGCCAGGATTTTTTCATCATCATAATTAAAAATGCAGTGTTATTGTTCCATGCACATTTTTTGTATAGCTTTTTGAAGGAATTTATGTATTATTATTTTTTTTATTATTATTTTTTATTATTTTCTTTTTGTTTAATAGGTTATTTTCATCGATTTTTATATGGGTAAGGGAGGTACCAAGGGGAGCAAAATGGGGTCATTGTGGAATTTCCTTTGGTGTTAATCAATTTTTCGAAAAAGAAGAAATATCATGAAAAGATTATAATAATATAAAATATCAGGTACAATGAGGAATAAGATATACATTTATTATTAGAATGTAGTTGGAGTAGGACTGCACTCTAACTGTACCCAAAGACATGAGATGACAACCATCCGATCCTAATATTTGTCTGTGAGATTAGATGTCAGCGTGTAAGAAAATCTCACCAAATTGTGGTGTTTTATGACTTGATATCTTTGTGGAGAACCTGATGAGAGAGTATGGTGGAGCAGACCGATACTACATGGTTAATTTTGAGAGAAGAAGGGTAGAACAGCAATTAAAATGCAGAGTGACCCTCTTTTTGATTAAAGGGGGCAATTTTATCTGGTGAGTGCGCATTGGTGGATGATCTCACCGGGTGCAGATCTGTGGTTTTGGTGGATGATAAGAGATCTAACTTATCAAAATAAAGTCATTGGCTTATAAGTTTAGTCCACTCTGAGATTTTTTATTGGCACCATATTGCACTTTTTAAATATTTAATATTCTATTATTCTATTCTATTATATTATTTATTATGTGATTATTTTGAAATTGAGCAACGTGCACTTTAAAAAAATGTTATCTACATACTTGTTTCTGACCGGTGATTTGTTTTTGTTTCTAATCAGTGATGCAAAGTATTAAGGACAGGAGATCAACTTAACAGCCAGGCAACTAGCAGTTTCAAAAAGAGACCAGCAATTGCAGCCTCCACGTTTCCCTTATGATAATCTTACACTAAATTAACATGACCCTACCTGGTTAACAGCAAATCTAATGGATCGTACCTACTGTAAGGCCTCGTTAACATGGCTGTTTTGCCGCATACACCAGATTCCGGCAGCAAGATTCAGCAGATTCTTGTGGCTGTTATCACAGGAGCCCGTGCCCTCTCTACCAGCACAGCGTACCTCTGTTACCTCATTCCCAGTAACAGAATGGGGTCCCACGTGCACTTTGCGCAGACCTCATACGTGCACTTGTTAACTCCTTCACTCCTATACCACGTGGCTAGGCTATGGGTTTGGGCCCGGTTGCTGTGGGAAACTGACTGCCAAGGAGGGAGCCAGGTTACCGAACCCCTCTCTACCAGAGGGTCCTCCACCATGCCAGGCATCATACTTTATGACAGGCTGCAATGTACCTTGCACTAGTTCTTGGTTACAGATAGCAACTGCATTGCTCCCCCTGTTGTCATGCTGAGTGGACCTTTTGTAAGAGTTTCGCTTCATACCCCACATGTGCTTTACTGAACCTTTTCTTTCATAAGTCAGAACCATTATGCACCCCTACTAGTAGGCTCTGAGGAAGAAGGTAATCCTTCGAAATGCGTCAGCCAGAAGTGGTTCGCATGTTTTCTCTTTAGGATCTGGAGACTGCTACCAGTAAACGGATTGCCACAAGCCAAAGACTGTTATATTGTGGTTTTCTTTCCATGCTTGTAGTTTTTAACAATTATTTTAATAAATATATCAAAGGATAATGCACAAGGCTGATGCGCTCTCTTTTTTCTATTCTCTTTTTTTACCCCTATCCTGGAGGACAGCAAGGCCTAAAATATTATCCACTTTAAACTTTGGATCGCCTGGTCAACACATTTGTGCTCAAGAGTACTTGTTTTGCTGCTATACCTCCATAAGGTAGTAGTCCATGTTAGGCATTCCCAATAACAGGTAGATCTCTACACTCCTAGTGCCTCAGAGGAACTGCAAGGTGAAGCAGTCCTTCTCTGCTGGATTCACCTCATTCCTTAAAGTGGGAACAAACCAAAACTCCCAAATCCTGCCTTCCCCTTATTTATATCACAAGCCAGTAGGTTGGATCCAAAAAGCCTGTGAACCTCAGCACACGTATTAACTTGTCCGCCCCCAGCTTGGGTCAGAATCTGGTTTAGCTGAAAACTGTAGACCTGACTACATATATAAAACAATGACAGTCTGACAGCAGTTGCTGCTGTTTGCATGCAGCTGTACACCACTTGCAGTTAGGGACACAGTCAGTGGTATTTGCGGCTAAATGACCATGTGAGGCCTTATGCTTGTTTCTTTAATGGCCTGTGCATCCTTCGCTCTGCTCCAGAGTTGCAGCTTCAGTCTCTTCAAATTTTATCAGATATCAGATGTCTGTTTTCCCCACCATGCACTATAGTCTACCCTCTGACCCCCTCTGTCCATGAATAAGATAGAGATCAGAGGACTGAATCAGGCAGGGCAATGGTGCCAGAAGTGTCGATTGCTAAAGAGACAGCAGGAGGAGGGGAGGTAAATTGGAACAGAAGGAAGGTAGGAGAAACAATTTGGAAATTAAGAAATGGCTGCACACCACAACTAATATTCAACATCAGAAAAAGAGGGGGAAAGAGGTAACAAACTTTGGGACTTTTAAGGTGTCAAATCAAGAAAATATGAAACAAAATAGATTGTATCAAATATTTTATTAGAACAATAAAACATGATAAAAGATTTTTATCCTATTATAATCATTTGTTCTATTCAAGGCGTATACACACACTACCACTCAACATGTTTTGCTTTTAAAATATTTAATTTTATCGATTTTGTTTCATATTTTCTTGATTTGACACCTTAAAAGTCCAGAGGTTTGTTACCTCTTTCCCCCTCTTTTTCTACTATTGTACTGGGATGTGATGCCTGTTCTGATTTCCCTGCCCCGTTCTTTAAATAATATCCAAGATCCTTTATTGGACATTCCAAGATGACACCACAGTACAGAAGATTGCCTGGTGGATGCGTTTTACAAAATACAAATGTGCTTAATTATTTTCTACTGTCTGTGAAGGCTAGACAGGTTGGCACCAACAAGTTCCATTAGGCTTCCTTGTCTCACCTGGAGCGGCATATGTTGCTTGTTCAGTTCAGGAGAACCAAGTCACCAGAGAGGTGATTATAATAGGGTTATATTAATCTATAGGGTTATTAATAATCTATTGCCTCAATCTGCAATTTAGCCTGAAAAGGTTGTTTTAAAAAACTCTTTGAATTAAAGTGGAGCTCCATCCAAAATGGAAGCTCCACTTGTCTGTCTACTCTCCCCTTAGCTGCCACATTTGGCACCTTTTGGGGGAAGGTAAGCGCTCCCACTTATCGTGGCAAACTCAGCAGGAAGTTTGAACCCCCATTCACAGAGTGCAGTGGGCTACGCACATTTGCAGTAGGAAACCAGCTGTGAAGCCTTGCGGCTTCACTGCCGATTTCCCTTAGTCTAGATCAGGGGTGTCAAACTCAATTTCATCGTGGGTCGCATCAGCATTATGATTGCCCTCAAAAGGGCCGGTTGTATCTGTAAGATTAGATTTCCAGTGCATCCCCTCCCTTTACATTAGATGCCAAGAGTCACCCCACCATCAGAATTGAGTCCCCCACTCTTCCTTACATCACAGTGCACCCCCTTTCATTATGCTGTTGCTGGGAATAAGCTGGATGCATTGCTTGAAAGCAGAAAGTAAGGGTTTCGAGGAGGGCTGGAGCGGTGAGAGGGCCACATGAAATGGCCTGGAGGGCCGGATTTGGCCCGCAGGCCTTGTGTTTGAAACTTGTGGTCAAGATGGTGGCAGCAGCACCCGATAGCCGATTGAAAAATTGGCTCGGGTGAGGACACCGCTGGATTCATGGACAGCTATAGTATTTCTAGCTGCTGAATTTTCACTTTTTTATGAAGGAGCCTGGGGCTCCTCTTAAAGTTAATGTCATTTTAGGTCAAGCTCTAAGTTCAGCAGATGTGAATGATTGAAATAAATATGCTTTGTTAATGTAATATACAAACAACAAATAACACATTAATTTACAGGTATATTTCAGTTATTAGAATAATATAAGAACTGTGTTCTTAAGGAACTATTTTAACCTTTTGTATTAATGACACATTGTAGTAGATGTCTACCTCAGTTAGAGTGGGTTGGTAAAATTCCCTCTTTACGTTATACGTTTACAGTTAGAACATTTCCAGACATGCCCACCTGGATTCTAATGATAATCTTTACATTAGCATTGAATGCAAGAGCAAAGAATAATGACTAATTGAAGTGGGTGGGTAATTGACACAGAACTCTTTATTTCTTGATATGGCAATACCACATCCGTAAAACTGTTCTGATATCACATTCACCTCTTGAGGCTACTATAAACATAAATCCAGTGCATCCTGTTATCCTGCTATTTGGTTGTATTGCTGTAATTTTTTTTTACGACTTTTAATTGGGTTAACAGGATGTAACTTCTTATCCATGACTAAGAGTATTTTATCAATGAGAACATTATTAACTTCCATCTTCCATTATACTGTACAATATATACACACATATATTTATACATTTTCAGTGACGTATACTACTTATACACATACCTATATCTGGCTGATTATACTTGTTGTTGGGATGAAGTGGTAATTTAAGCAGTTGGGAACAGGTTAGATATTTGGGCTTGGTATAAATATGGTCAGATATAAACTGGTCTTCAGCCTCATGGATTTAAAGGAGTTGTAAAGGCAGAAGGTTTATTTTATCTTAATGCAAATGCATTAAGAT
This sequence comes from Rana kukunoris, assembly GCA_029574335.1. Taxonomy (NCBI): domain Eukaryota; kingdom Metazoa; phylum Chordata; class Amphibia; order Anura; family Ranidae; genus Rana; species Rana kukunoris. The sequence goes on along the minus strand of CM056050.1, from coordinate 254,158,691 downwards.
AACAAAAAAAAAACATTTGTGTATAGCAGCCCCCCAGCATCCCTCAATTACTTACCTGAGCCCCATTTCTCTCCAGCGATGTCCACGAGTGGCATCTGGGACACTGCTCCTGATTGGCTGAGACACAGCAGCAGCACCATTGGCCAAGGGGCACTTGGATAGGAGGGAGGGGCCAGGAACAGCAAAGAGGGACCCGAGAAGAGGAGGATCCGGGCTGCTCTGGCAAAACCAACTGTACAGAGGAGGTAAGTATAACATGTTTGTTATTTATAAAAAAAATGAACTTTACAATCACTTTAAAGAGGAATTGCAAGTATGGATTTTTTTACATAGTTACATTGGTCCACGTCTGGAATTCTTAGCTTAGAGCTACCGTATTTATCGGGGTATTGCGCGCTCCGGCATATAGCACGCACCCCGAAATTCCTGTGGAAAAAATATGTTTGTACTTACAGTTTTGGTGTCTTGCGCGTCGTCCATCGGCGGCCTCGTCGGGTCCGGCGTCCGTTTGCGGCTTCGGGTGTCCTTTTCGTCGGGTCCGGCGTCGTTCTGCGGCGTCCTCCCTGCTCGATCCCCGCTTTCCTGCGCTGAGTTTGAATACTGCGCCTGCTTATACCTAGTGCAGTACACTCGTGTATAGTCGGGCAGGCTCGGCTACTCTCGCGCTCATGTCCTGTACGTCCAGGACGTGAGTGCGAGAGGAGCCGAGCCTGCCCGACTATACACGAGTGTATTGCGCTCGGTATTTGCTGGCGCAGTACACTCATGTATAGTCGGGCAGGCTGGGCTACTCTCGCGCTCACGTCCTGTACGTCCAGGACATAAGCGTGAGAGGAGCCGAGCCTGCCCGACTATACACGAGTGTACTGCGCTCAGTATATGCAGGCGCAGTATTCAAACTCAGCGCGGGAAAGCGGATATCGGCGTATATCGTGCACCCACGATTTTGCCCTGATTTTCAGGGCAAAAAAGTGCGCGGTATATGCCGATAAATACGGTATATGCCAATCTGTATTTATATGCTAAAAAAAATGAAATACATTGAGATCTGCTTTGGAATTTCCCATTTTGAGTGTTAGTAAACTATACTTGTTGTATTTCCATTTTTCAGCTAATTTAAAAAAAAATTTAAATAATAATAATACTAAACACAACAAAGTTTTTTTTATATATAAAACTAAGCTAACCAAGGCACTTATTATTGTAGTCTTGTAGTCATTCTTTACTGTTCTCTGTAGTAACTCCTCTTGGGTTCAATTCATTTCTGTGTTTCTGTGTAATCCCTACAAGTGCTGGATTAGGACATCTGCTTGTTTATTCTCTTTTACTGGGTCAAAGCGATTAGCACCATTTCCATGTGGTACTGTGTTTAATTATCATTGGGCACACTGTTGCATTGTGGTTTGTATATTTTTTTTCTGTGGTTGCTCGGGTCTATGGGTTAAGCGGAACTGGTCTGGTTTGATTCGATATGGATTGCTGAATCCGTTGTGGCCTCAAAATCCTAACTAAGCAAAAATCCCCACTGGCTTATACAGGGAAAACATTGATTCAAGTTTTACAAAGCATATAGGCAAGCTATTGTCAACAAAGTTCATAGGGAGCTTAGCACGGCTATAAGGGATATGTACCAATCCCCAAAAAAGTCTCAGTGATAGCATATACTAGCAGCACATATTTGATTGTGGAAGTAGATTATATGGTAAATGAGCAGTTTTGGCTAATGCAGGAAAGAACTAAAGCTTTTTTAAGTGTTCTGTTGGGGAAATGTCCCTTAATTTTCTGTTCTGGAGATGCAACAGAAATTGAAATGAAATGTCTACAAAGTGAGAGACAGTTATCACTGTTCCTATTAAAAGATTTCCCCTCACCTCATGTTCTGGTAACAGTCCAAAAATTTGGAGTTCCCCATTTCTTTCTGTACCAAAAGCAATGGTTGCCAGGATAACTATAAAGGGTGAATCTCCCCAGTGGAGACACAAAAGTAAATGTCCGGTCTAAATTTAAGCTTAAACCTGCTCCCATCCTTCATTCTAAGCCTTATACTAAGTAGCCTGTAATGGAAAGATGTGTATACTAATGCAGGCCATACATGGTCGAATTTCGAACAAATTTTCTTTTCAAAATCAGAAAGTTCGTTTTTTTTTGTGATCCGATGATGCCACCTTTGATTTTCGAAATTCGGCCGACCAAAACTTTCATGTTGCCGGGAATATTCGTTTCTCTCCGGGAATATTCTTTTCTCTCCGTAAATATTCCTTTCTCTCCGGGGATTTTCTTTTCTTGCACATGCACATTTTATTTTTCTATTACATTTCTCGCACAATTCTCCCATCATTGATCAGAAAATCGTCCGATTTTCAGAAAATTTCCAACATGTCGGATTTCTGAAATTTGTTTGCCACACGAAAATCGGCTGTTGCTGCAGCCCACTAACGGTGCGAAATACGAACGAAAATTCTTTGATTACATTTTCAAAAGAAAATTCTTTCGAAATTCGAACCGTGTATGGCCGGCTTTATTTAATCTTAAGGGCACTCCAGTCTGGTCACATGAACGGCTTCAATCGCCTGCTTCAGGGTAGAGGAGGGGCAGCGAACAACGGATGCCCCATGTGATGATAATGAGGACTAAGCACCCCAAAAAGGATGTGTGAGAGAACCAGGTAGCCATGTTGTTCAGGACCCAGGTCACCCATGATTTTTTTCAAATAGGAGACAGAGAAGCAGTGACTCCCTCTTCAGGAAATGGCTACATTAGGACTTCATTTTATTATTATTATTATTATTATACACGATTTATATAGCAGTATAACAGTTTACGCAACGCTTTGCAATGTATAGGGGGAACAACACAATTACAGTACAGTTCAATACAAATGGTAAGGGAGGGCCTTGCTCGTAGAACTTACATTCTAAAGGGAGGGGGTGGTGGTACAAAAGGTAATAGCAATTGTATATTTTATAGCAATTTTTTTATACAATTAACAGACTTTTAGCTGGATTCCAGAACATTCTTATCAGTCCATCTGAGAGCACACCAAACCATCTCCACTCTATAAAGCCAATACATATTTCATTATCATTCTATAGCCTCATAAACATTCGGTCTAAGTTTAAAGGGGTTGTAAAGGTAAAAAAATCTTTCCTAAATATCTTCCTTTACCTTAGTGCAGTCCTCCTTCACTTACCTCATCCTTCCATTTTGCTTTTAAATGTCCTTATTTCTTCTGGTGTGGAGTGTTGTGCTTGACCCCTCCCCTGGAATACAGGGGAGTCAGGACGCTCTCTATGTCGCAGATAGAGAAAGAAGCTGTGTGTTAGTGGGTGTCCTGACTCTCCTGTAATCCAAGGGAGGGGGCGAGCATGACACTCCACACCAGGGAGAAAGCCTTGCATTACTGTGTAGAGCAGGGGTCTCAAACTCAAATTATCTGGGGGCCACTGGAGGTATAAGCTGGGTGAGGCTGGGCCGCATCAAGTATTGGACCAAAATTTTAAAATGTACAACTGATGCAATCTTAATAATAGTTCTAAACATTAACGGTTGTAAAGAACAGAAGTTTCTCTTACTTCCTACTTCTTGTTGCCAGAGACCTGGCAGCGCTTCCTCCTACACAGCTCAGCAACATTTGGCTTGAGTGAGGAAGCAACTGACACCCTCAATATGGCTTGAAGATGCTTATCAGTAAGTTTGGCCCTGTACTTTGACTTATTAAAAATGTTTCTTTCAATACATTTTTTATATAAAAAAAACACACTAACATGCCAGACCTGCCCCATTACATGACCAGACTGTGCCCCATTACATGACCAGACTGTGCCCCATTACATGACCAGACTGTGCCCCATTACATGACCAGACTGTGCCCCATTACATGACCAGACTGTGTCCCATTACATGACCAGACCTGTCCCATTACATGCCAGACCTGCCCCATTACATGCCAGACCTGCCCCATTACATGACCAGACTGTGCCCCGTTACATGACCAGACTGTGCCCCATTACATGCCAGACCTGTCCCATTACATGCCAGACCTGTCCCATTACATGACCAGACCTGCCCCATTACATGCCAGACCTGCCCCATTACATGCCAGACCTGCCCCATTACATGCCAGACCTGCCCCATTACATCCAGACCTGCCCCATTACATGCCAGACTGTGCCCCATTACATCCAGACATGCCCCATTACATGACCAGACTGTGTCCCATTACATGCCAGACCTGCCCCATTACATGCCAGACCTGCCCCATTACATGCCAGACCTGCCCCATTACATCCAGACCTGCCCCATTACATCCAGACCTGCCCCATTACATGCCAGACTGTGCCCCATTACATCCAGACATGCCCCATTACATGACCAGACTGTGTCCCATTACATGCCAGACCTGTCCCATTACATGCCAGACCTGCCCCATTACATGACCAGACTGTGCCCCGTTACATGACCAGACTGTGCCCCGTTACATGACCAGACTGTGCCCCATTACATGCCAGACCTGCCCCATTACATGCCAGACCTGCCCCATTACATGCCAGACCTGCCCCATTACATCCAGACCTGCCCCATTACATCCAGACCTGCCCCATTACATGCCAGACTGTGCCCCATTACATCCAGACATGCCCCATTACATGACCAGACTGTGCCCCATTACCTTCAGACTGTGCCCCATTACCTCCAGACTGTGCCCCATTACCTCCAGACTGTGCCCCATTACCTCCAGACTGTGCCCCATTACCTCCAGACTGTGCCCCATTACCTCCAGACTGTGCCCCATTACATCCAGACTGTGCCCTTACCTTACCAGAATCGCGGCTGTAGGATTTTTCAAAAGCCGCGCCTCCGACGCGTCTTCTGTTCCGTGATAGGCGGAACATTCAGCTTCCCATGAGGCACTGTGTTCAGTGTCCGCCTATCACGGAGGCCCTCTCGTCCGAGGACGAGGACGAGAGGGCCTCCGTGATAGGCGGAACCTGAACACAGTGCCTCATGGGAAGCTGAATGTTCCGCCTATCACGGAACAGAAGACGCGTCGGAGGCGCGGCTTTTGAAAAATCCTACAGCCGCGATTCTGAAGTAATTTTTTCGCCCCATCCCAGGCTGCGGACCTGCCCGCCCCCAAGCGGCCGCTTGGTCTGCCTGGTGGTTGCGCCGGCCCTGGCTGCAGGGAAAGGGTACCGCGCTGCATGCGCTGCAAAGTAGGAGTATGACACTGTCCGGGGGAAGGGCTTGTCAGTGGGCCGCAAAATCTTGGTCTGCGGGCCGCAACTGGCCCGCGGGCCGGGAGTTTGAGACCCCTGGTGTAGAGTTACAGACAGAAGAACAGAAAGTGAGGATTTCTCAGAAGAAATAAAGACATTTAAAAGCAAAATCGAAGGATGAGGTTAGTGAAGGAGGACTGCACTAAGGTAAAGGAAGCTATTTAGGAAAACTTGTTTTACCTTTACAACCCCTTTAAGTAATTATCAAAGCAAGCAGATATCCTGTCCACTAATCCCACGTCCTAAATAGCTCAGCTGGAGTAGTCAGCAAATATACATTCTTGTCTCCCTTTTCTTGTAGAATCAAAAACACATTCCTGTCTGTCTTTTCTTGTAGAATCAAAAACTTTAGTGTATTTCAGAATTCCTGAACTGATAATGGTACAACTAGCAAAAAAGGACATATTTCCCCCGTAAAAATTAATTAACAACATTTGAAGCCCAAACATCACTATCCTAGGAGGAATTGGAAGCGGTTAAGGCCCTTCACCTTTTCCAGGTGAAATAGCATCCAATACCCATCATGTTTCGATTCACTTAAAAGGTCAATTAACGCTGGACATTTAAATACAAGGTACCAGACTATAACCTGTAGGCATTTAAAGAGAATAATACCTATAGAAAACTGCATCTGTGGAAGGGCAGCTACATGGTCATAAACACAGTAGCATCCCATCAGCCACACCTCAGCCCTCTTGATTGGTTAGGCCATTTTTGCCAACACCCCCTTCATGGACAAGAAAAGAGAGACTGCATCCGCAGTCTCCAGTTCTCTTTTGACATCAAAACAAAGAACATCAGCCAAGGCATATGATTGTTCCTGATCTGTCTTGCTCATTGATTGGACTTTACTAAGTCAAGATTTTGTTAAGTATTTTTGATTTGTAAACCCTTTTTGTTTTCTGTTGCATTATTGTCTTGTTTTCTTTGTAAAACCCTTTTTATGTAAATATTTTATTTGCACCATTTAACTTTTTCCATACTGAAAAGTGCTAACTTGTCTCTAACGCAGAACTATAATATACCTGACAATGACAATGTGTACTACAGATGTTTATTTTAAGTCACGAGTGTTATCGCTAATATTGTGAATGGGTGATTGACAATCAATTTCACTGACTGCTGGCACTTAGATTGTGGTGTTGCAAGTTGGAAAATCTTTCTGAAGGGTGAGACTGAGAGTGCCATTGTCATGTATCAGTAACAGCACGTGGGAGTGTGACCAGTCATTCGACATAAATTGATGCAGGTTCCCCTGGGTCTGACACCGGGTTCACACTCCATAGTAAACCTGTGGTGACATCACCACCCAGGCACTGCAGCCGTTGTTGCTGCTCTTTCCTCTTCCCACTGGGGAGATCATGTGATTGCACTGGAGCCCAATTAGATTAGGTAAGTATACCTAACTTTCTAACAACAACAAAAATTTTAGTTTTATATATACTTTAACTTTTCAATTTCCAGGTCTCTGTTATTGACAATATTTATAGTCATAAAGATCTATTCTTTTTTTGTCGTCATAGAGCAGTGGTTCTCATCCAATGGTCTGTGGCCTCCATCCTGCTTAGGTGTGCATTGGCGGGAACACTTAGCACTTGCTGTGAAAAAAAAGACTGCTTAAATTAAAGAAACAGCCATAGTCTCACAGTTCACCTTGTAAACACAACCATTAACCAGACACTTTGTACCTGCAGCCAATCAGCAAAAGTCTAATACTGTCACATGACAGTACCAGAATAATCTGACTGGCTACATTTCCAGGACGTCTGATCAGTTACATATTGTGATTACATATTACATGTGGTGAACTGCGAGACCACAGCCGTTTTATTAATATTTAAGATTTCATTTGTGTGTGCCCTGGGAATTGTCAGGTCCTGTATTCATGTAATCATGCCTCCTGTGTGTCCACATCTTACAATCACACAGTCCTCCTCTCTCTCTCCAACTTGCCCCTCCCTTGCTTCTCCTCTCTAGTCCTCCCATCTAGTTCAGGCTGTGCCCCTGTGACCTTCACTCCAGCGTTCAGCAGTTAAGCACTGGTAGAGGAGAGAGCATGCCAGGCAGCACTTAGCTTTAGGACCCTAGCTGTACAGATTGACTGCACCAACTGCACATTCCCATCCATTCTTCCACTCCTGCACAGCAATTTATCCCATTAAGATGGTGAGCCGTAGGTTCCCAGAAGATACTCTTCTAGCCTCCTTCTCCAATAACACCCCATGCGGCCAGGTAGGTGATTCTGGAATGTGTACGCTGTAAAGTCGTTGAAAAGATGACCAGCCAAGCAGCCTATATTTTATCCCACCTCTGCTTTCCAGATGCATTCATCCTTGAGCGTGTGACTTATATGGAATTATGGTCAACCTGATACACTATCAAACTTCTTGATGTCTTGATCACACATTGTTGGTCCCCTACATGTCATTTTTGATGGACCTTGGACTACCATTTCACTACTGGTGTCTCCAACAGGCTTGCAAATTGAAAAGGGAAGTCAGGCTGTCTCTACAGGGCCCGTGATTTCTAATGGTGACCCTGCACACACTAAGTGCTGAGTGTGAATGGCCACAGCAGGGAAGAAGGGAGAAAAAAAGACGCAAGAGAAAAGGAAAGGAGGTATAGATAAAGAGAAGAGGGAGATAATGAGAGAAAGGCAAAGCAATACAGTGAGATAAAATAATGAAGAACGTGAGAGAAAAACAGAGAGGGAGAGAATGAAAGCAAGAGAGAGATTGAGAGAAAGAGAAAAAAAAGAGGGAAGCAAAGAAAGAATGAGAAGGAGAGGGAGGAGAAAGAAGATGAGAGAGCAAGACATAGATAATGAGTGGGATTGAGAAAAAGAATGCTTCAAATAGATTTAAATTCTATTTGTCATTGTGTATATTCAAATTACAGTAACTCATTTTCAACTGATTGGTCCCTTTTAATAAATTTTAAATACATATTTTGTATTCCCCATATGTTTATTTTATTCGTATAAACTTTCTTTCACTGTTGCAGCGTGGAAGGTTTTGGAAAAATTTACTGGGCCCTTGTCTCACTAAGTTTGAAACCATTGATATAGAGCATTATTATAAAACACCCCTGAATACAGACTAGCCTGTAATATTTTGGTCATATAGGACTCTTCTTTTTTGTTTATATATATATTGACAGTTGTTATATACTGCAAGAGTCCAGAATGCAGAAGTGCATCTTCTATTGTGCTATATCACTAAAATTGTGTTAACTTCCCACCTTCATTTTTGGAGAAAGTCATTCTTCGACTGGCTAACTGTTGTTATTAAATCAGAAGTGCCCCCATCTTTATAAATTAGCTTTTCTTAGTGAAATGTTTTCTCTTGTTGTCATGTTTGACCTATGTGAAGGGCTTATTGAACTCCCTATGACTATTTGGCTTTTCTGTGGTGCTAAGAATTGATTGGCTGGAAGTACAAGTATATTTAAGTTATGACAATCGAAGTCTTGCTATAAGTGGACAGTTTCAGGCTCGTTTTCTGTGTTCACTATAATAAAAAGCCAAGGATGTTATTCACCTCCGCATTTCTCTCATCACAACATCTAGCATTTGGATGCTGTACCGCGATACAGTTCAGTGTGAGTACCTAAAATGGTGTTTATTAATTTATCGATTGGCCTATTAATGAGGACAACGCCTTTCTTGACCAATGCTTCTTCTATTTCTAAGATTGCACTTTATATTTGCACTTAGTGTTTAAACTGATACTGAAGGAAAAATATATAATACTGTACATCCATTAGGCTATACAGTCCGTGCATTAAACCTCTGCAGGTAGCAATGATTTTGCCACCATGCCAGCTTCTCACCCTGGGGCAATGGTTACCAACAGTGTAAGACATTAAGGACACATGGTTTCCTAAACACTGGATTAATTGCAGGTTCTAGTTAAGTAACAGTTTCTCAAAGACCTTTGTGTATTTCATTGCTAACTGTTTATGTGGGTGGAAAAGAGGCAGGGCTGCCAGATCCCTCACCTCACCAGTAAGCTGAGAGGATAAAAGGGAAAAAAAGTTTATGTTCAAACCCCAAAAAACAATTGCCTTGCCTGGATAAATGCCTACATTGGCAACTACCCTGGAACTCTGCCTTCTTTCTTTAAAGTGCTTGTGTGAGTATTATGAACTGTACAGTATTTTATTTAATATCAGCTTGTATTGTGTATGCATGTCAGATATGAAGAATTAGCAACATTAGCTATTTACATGCAAAATATAGATATATTTTCATAGAAGTAAAAGAAAAATTTGATGCATAAGTAGTAAAAACCTTAGCAACAAAGCAAGTGCCTTATTTTATTACTTTAGATCAGTGTTGATTGGTTACTTGGGGTTACTGTATTTTTGCATTATGTTCTATGCCTTATTACACAATATGTAGTTAAATGTATTTGGAGTTTAGAACTTAAGCATAATATTTTGTCTAAAATCCTATTAAAATATTATAGTAATGTAAAGTATGGTAATATTACATGTATATAACTGCCAAGATAGTGTAAGAAAGAAGGCGCCACAAAAAAAATATCTGACAAGTAAAATTCTGTTCTCGTATCAGAGGCAGAATCATAATCTATCTTGTTACTGCCGGAAGCAATTATTCTGCAAATCAGACACTTGTCTGCTTCTTTACTTACACAGTACACAGTATGTGTACACAGCATGATTTACATTAATAATGGTAGTGCAGTCTATCTTATATGCATAATGTATACTATGTATACACAACACTGGAGCTGTTAGAGATATACAGTATTTATATTACTGCTAAGGACATCATGAGACACATATGTAAACTGCGCTATATAAATCCTGTATAATAATAATATGTAATTTATTGTATGTTAGGGTACAATGTTTTAGTGTCTGTTTTCTAAAAGTGTCAGAATGTGAAGAATTTTAGTTGGATAATAAAACATTCCTAATGACAATTTGATCATGAAAAATGACTCTGTGTTCCAGAGTTTAAACATATAAAATAACTATGAGTACGAGTATATTAAAATATATGCTTTTACAGGCTCCTGTGCACAGTGGAAAGTAATACACACTGATATCAGAGAATTGTAGACATACAAGTTGAGGTGATTATGCAGAAAACCCTTACGTTGCTGTAGACGACCGTTATGTGTATAACAACTTCATAGCAGTTAGCAAAATGTAGACATTTCTTTTTGGGCACAATGGATACATCAGAAAGATTATAAATCATTTTTCAATAATCAAAGATGATAAATACTGTTTATATGTGTGGTAACTTCTCCGCACTGAATATTAGAAATGTAAGGAGCTGCTTACAATTTCTTGCATTTGAATATGCATGCATGGATTCTGAAATGTCCTGCTTTCAGATCTATATTTATATCATATTATTTATATAGGAATAAATCCTGCAGACATCATGAGTATCAAGTTTCAGTAGCGCATTGTGATATTATTTATTGAAGAATTACCTCAGGTGACAGCAAGTATTATTCGAAGCAGTTGAAGTAAATATTCCCAATGCCACTCCTTTGCCAAGTCAATTTACTTTCAATATATTTCCTCTGATCTCTGTTATTCTTGACATTTCTATGAAATCTCAAGATGAGAATGTAACCCTAGGCACAAGGGTGGGTGCATATGAATAGGGCTCTGTTTATTCTTCCTCAACAGTTAAAATGTCAGTGATCTTGGTACCACGCTGGTCATTGACATATACACATTTATTTGTCCTAGGCAGACTTTTATATCTATTTTGCTTTACTCTTTCTATTCCTTATATACAATATTTTAGGATCATTTTAAGTTATGCTTGGTAAACAATCTGCTAAACTATATCATACATTTTGATAAACCATGGCTGTTGACTGAAAGATCAAAATAGCAATTGGTTATGTTTTAGGTATATCCAGCTCAGCAAAGACCATGGATCTCCTTGAAATATATCAGGAATAGCAGGACTCCAGCTGGCAAGCATGTTTGAGCTAGATTTCATAGCATGTTTCCAAACCCAATTAGGATAAACAGATGAATTAATGGATACCTGGTCCTCCACGATACATATGGGGTTGATTTACTAAAACTGGAGAGTACAAAAGCTGGTGCTGTTCTGCATAGAAACCAATCAGCCTCCAGGTTTTATTGTCAAAGTTTAATTGAACAAGCTGAAGTTAGAAGCTGATTGGCCACCATGTACACCCTGCATCAGGTTCTGATTGATCCAGTTTTAGTAAATCTCCCCCTTAGATGGCATAACAGATGCTTTCAACACCACGTTTATCCAGGGGGGGTCATGCATAAAATACATGGGCGATTTACAACAAGCAACATCCACTGGGTTGTTCCCCTTATGATTTGTATCAAAATGTGCATCTGTATAGCAAATTACTTCCCTTATGTGTTGGTCCTACTGAATTTACCAATAAAGGAACTAGTTGGGGTGGAAACATGGAGCCTCACTGCACCATCTTTGAAATGTCCTGCTATTTGCATTGAAAAAAACATACCCTCCAATTTTCTAAGCATAGGCCAGAGTCAGAAGACGGTAAGAATATACACATCCAATCTATGGCAGTCTTCGTGTGTATGTGTGAAGAGGAGGAGGTAGGTGGGTCAACAACAGTACCTAACAAGATGAAAGAAAACATACCTGGAGAAATTAGAGGCAATCTACATAGCTTTTGATGGCCTGTGTGTTTACACGCCTCTGTTTTGCTAATTACTGGCTGCCGCGGGTAATTAACACTTCTGTGGGTATAAATTACCTGATTCCCACCACATGCTGTGGTTCCTCCTGTCACTTCATATGTCCTGCAGAGATGAACAGTTTGGCAAGAAGAACCACAGTGGAATAGGTATTCTACATACCTGGAAGAGTATAATACATGCAGCAGCCAGAGTGAAGGGAAGCAGTGGTGTTTAACACACAGGTCACCAGAAAGGTAAGTATATCTCTTCCTTCTTCAGGTACTGTATGCCTTCAGTTTTGACTCTTTAGTTACACTATAAATTAGCTCTTTACTCTAAATGGGTTTAGTTTGATAAAGCACTGTGTAAACAATTGCCCATTTTTTTTAAAAAACTGCTTATACCTCTTTTTATGTCTTTCATGCAGTGCTGATGATTTCCTCTAAAATATTTTGTAGTGATGGCTGCACGTCGTAGCTGATGGCAGGCCCCCTGATGGTCAAAAAAATAGACCATGCCTGTGCAATTTGTGTTGACACAGCTGCTTATACTCTCTATCAGGAGCATGTCTGACAGGGTGATAACAAAGGAGCACAACTGGGATTAAGTTGTCACCCATAACAGGAAGTGCCTGAAAATTTAGTTTCATCCCCCGGTATCATATTAATGAAAGCTTCAAATGTAAAAATACTGAAAAACACATTTGAAATTACATAAATCTTATATTAGCTTTTAGCTATTTGGTTTAGCTATACATTAAGGGTAATCACTATTTTTTCTGTAAGCTTATACTCACTGCTTTCAATTACTGTGTGCATACAAAGTTTTAACCCCTTGATCACCGCCCTAGTTAACCCTTTCACTCCCTATTGCCAGTGTCACTAAGCGATCATTTTTCTGATCGCTGTATTAGTGTCACTGTTGCCGCTAGGTAGCTATTTTTTTTTTTATTGTGATTTCTTTTTACTAAAGACATGTGGCTGAATACATTTTGGCCTAAATGTTTGACTAAAATTTAGTTTATTCGATTTTTCTTATAACAAAAAGTAAAAAATATTGTTTTTTTTTTTTCAAAAATGTCGCTCTATTTTTTGATATAGCGCAAAAAATAAAAATCGCAGAGGTGATCAAATACCATCAAAAGAAAGCTCTATTTGTGGGAAGAAAAGGACGTGAATTTTGTTTAGGAGCCACGTTGCACGACCGCGCAATTGTCTGTTAAAGCGACGCAGTGCCGAATTGTAAAGACGCCTCTGGGCATTTAGCAGCATATTGGTCCGGTCCTTAAGTGGTTAAAGGTTGGCTTTATTACTAAAATCACAGTGTATATATGGGCATATCTGTTCTGCAGTGGTTACCGGGCTGCTTTCAAACTGATCCGCAGGTCGCAGAGCAGTGCACCTGTGGTTTACCTTCTTTGAGCCATAGACTTCTGTTATTACCTGCGAGTTTGGTGTGCTTTCTGAAAGTGCACCAAACCTGCAGAATATAATAGAAGTCTATTGCAAAGTGCGGCAAAGCCAAAGATACACTGCATTGCACCAGCGGTGTGGGTAAACTTCAGTGCATCTGTGTGAAAGCAGCCTTGGCCCCCTTTTCAGAGGTCAGCCTGACCCAATTGGACCCTCCATTCCCATCTTAGGAGTGGCAGATGTAAACCGACTTGTGTCTTATCTCCAATCCAATCTGAGTATAGTGGGCTGTGTCCACGTCCGCTCTGCATATACAGAGCAGACACAGACCTGCCATCCGCCCACTCCGCTCATTGTGGCCCGCAACTGGTTACCAAGACGCTTAAGTGGCCCATTCTCTTCAAAAGTTTGGCCACCCCTGATCTAGACTGAAGCTGATACAACAGGGAGTTAGCCGGGTCCAAATGTGCATTGCCCCTCAGACATGACATGCAGTACAGGTCCTAAATGTCCAAATGTAGTAATCACACTAAAGCTTTTGGAAATTGGGCCAACTGCACTCAAGACTGAAAAGTATACTTTAATTTTTATTTTAATATCATTGTTCTATGCTTTCTGAGAGCTGCCTATTGAATAAACAATAGTATATAATACTGTATCCTCTTGTTTCTGCAGTCAATGGGTTAAATGTGAGTGTTAATTAAATATCTTTGTAAATATGCCATAATATCCAAACTGCCATGGCATCAGCCAAACTAAACACTTTCCAGTATGTGCTAAAGTGCATTTTACATTTTCATAAGAGGAAGGTTGTAAGACTTTTGAAATGATAGAAAATAAATTGTAGATTAGAAAGGAAGAACTAAACTTGTTCTTCTCTCAATTTGTTGAGCCAATAGTCATTTTTTAGAGCAAATTGATCTACAGAACAATTTGCCCTTTTGAGACTTGTCTTAGCTAGCACAATAGCTGTAAGGAGAGTAGGATACAAACACTATACATTTTGAAATAATCTGCCATTATTTCAGTGTCAGTTGAAGGAAAACTAGAGCTTACATGTAAGCTGATTTGAATTCCGAGGCACTCAGATACATAAACCAATGGGGATATTTGAATGCAAAAATATATCCCTATGATATCCCTCTGAGAGAGACCTGTCTTGGCTGAATTGCTGTACGTTTTACTATTGATTTTGTATTTACATAACATTGTGTATGGTGAGTGTGACTTTTCATTAAGTTAAGTAGGTGCCTTAGGTGCTAGGTCATATTTTTATGTTTAAATTTAAAGGGTTGGTCTTCCAAAAATTGTATTTCACTATAAGGTAAAGTCTGGTAAAGCCAGTTACTCATTGTCTACTGGGGATTCCATGGGATTTCCTGTTGTAGCTCTTGACTAAATGGACCCACATATTCCCCTTTTTATTGGTGAGTATTTTCTTTTTTTGTATTAATAACTTTTAATATATTTCATATTATAGAGAAGGTAAGGTGGGGTAACCACCTTATCTTCTCTATATTATGAAATATATTGAAAGTCCAACAGGGAAAGTGAGCAGGGAAATTATTATTATTATACACAATTTATATAGCGCCAACAGTTTACGCAGTGCTTTAAATCACTGTGCAATTTAGCTCTCCTGCATCTACCAGAAACTGAAATATAGCATTTTGGGTGGTATGATCCTTTAAATGAATTCTCCTTCCAAAAATATGAATCTTGCCTGTAGATTTAAAAACAACTAGGAATGAAAAGTCTGCTTACTGCCACTGTTTAGATTCATAACCACAAGGTTCGTTTTACAATCCATGTTTCTTTCCACTTCTTTTGTTCCAGTTCCAGTCTGGTCATATTGTGCCAGACAGTAGTAAAGCTTACAAACATAAAATATTGCTTGTGGATCTTCAAAACTTGGGATGAAAATACTGGGATTGCAAGTGTATGTATATACAGTATGTAGAAGCAGTCTGCCAATTTACTGTGCAAAAAAAAAATATCATAGTTTTGGCAAAGACCTTCTTCAAGTATGCATGTCACTGATATTACAGAGGCTGCCACTAAATGGGTTTTTGTTAGTGTTATTTTATTATCTAGTTAGGTAAAATGTACAATAAAGTAAATTGTGCCTTCTTTTATAGGTGGGAGACACAGTAGGAAGAATATGAACAGACAACGTGATAGTAAATGGACCCACATATTCCCCTTTTTATTGGTGAGTATTTTCTTTATTTGTATTAGTAACACTAATAACACTAATAACACTGTATTAGTAACACTGACAGGAACTCTCCAAAACATTTGCACAATTAAATAGTCATACTTCCTAAAGGGACTGTCTGCCCTGGCAACATTTGCCTTTCAGGTATAGTAAAGGACTAATTGTCAATAATATAATAATATCAGCCAGTTTTGTTCCAGTTAGCTGAAAATGTTATATATACCAAAAATGTATAAATTGATTAAATGATATATTATTGTCAAAAAATAAACACTTTAAATTGTGATTACAGTTAAAAATCTATGAATCATAGTGACATTCTGTTTTATGCTTTGATCTTATTTTTGTAGGTGTCTTTGGTGTATTCAGCTCTAGCAGAGTACTCTAATTGTGGTGAAAATGAATATTATAATCAGACAACTGGTTTGTGCCATAGCTGTCCAGAGTGCGAGCCAGGGGAAGAGCCAAACAACGTAAGTAGACAGCACATTACCAATGGTCTTAACAGTGCCAACGGAGAGGGCTTACATAATGGCAGTCATCTAAATGTTAAAAAGGAACAGAACTCTGGATGCAGTGCCCAAAAAAGGAAGGCAGAGAGCAAAAGACGAGCCACCAGTATTACCCGTGGTCTCTCAAGATAGAAATCATGCAGTGTCTCTCCTGTTTTGATAAACTGCAAAAACATTTGCAGTGAGCTAAAGGACAAAAGCGGTGATCTTTTGATGGCTGAAATTAATTAATCTGTTCTAATTAATTATTTAATTTAATGAATTATTTAATTAATGATTAATAGATCAATAGAATTAGAATCAATAGAATTACTATTGTGATTTCGGCTGCACCAACATGATAAAAATGCCGATCCGCCCTATAGGATCACTATGCAAGCTGCTTAGGGCCCCGCAAAGCTGCGGAGGGCCCCCAAATTACTAGAGGCCCCGTCTGGTGAGAAGTCATTTTTGGCCCCTCTCCCTGCTTCTCAACTCGCTGGCTGCATAGGACAATAGGTAAGAAGTCAGCACTCCCTGCTTTTCACTTTAATGTAAAATGTAATTTCCAGCAGAACACTCCCTCCCCCGCTTCCCAACTTTAAAGTGACATGTAATTTTGCTTAGGGCCCCAGGGAGGTCAGGATCGGCACAGGCTTTATGTCATATCCCAGTTTTACTAATTACTCCAGTAATAGCATATATGCACAGATCATTAATTAATCAATACAAAAGGCTGTAACCATTGGATTGAAAACTAAATGATGACCCTTTTAATTAGCATAATTCTCTAGCACTAAAACTGTTTAAAAATGTTAGTAGCAATCAACTACTACTAATATCTTTGATGTGATGTGATCTGTAATTTATCTACAATAATGATGTGTTTTCACTTTAGTCCTGTGGATATGGCACCAAAGATGAGGACTATGGTTGCATGCCTTGTTTTCCCGGCAAGTATTCTAAAGGTGGCTACCAAATATGCAGAAGACATAAGGACTGCGAGGGATTTTTCCGGGCTACTATTTTAACTCCTGGAGATTCCAAGAATGATGCAGAATGTGGTGCTTGCCTTCCAGGGTAAGATGATGTATGGTAAAAGTCATAACATTGCATCTAGTGTGAATTGATACAAAGTAGTTCAGTAAAAACACGGACTGGGACCAATACACTATAATAACACCAATCACTCTTTCTGGAAAGTAGGTTCAGTTTATATGATTCATCATAACAGTTTGAATCATATAACTCATTACAAAATGACAGTAGTATTAGACTTTCAGTGAAGGCAATGCCTCATGTTAAGATAATGTAAACCATATTTTCTCTTAGAAACTACCGACCCTTACATTTTTTTCCCACAAACATGGAGTGTGACCCAGCTCTAATAATATGACATTGTAAAACACATAAGTAATATATTTTTCCAAACATTTTTAGAGCCTGTCTATACAAAGTACAAAGAACTTTGAATGCACACATACTGTATACCAAGTTATGATGTAGACAACAAATTGGTTGGATTGTTATTCATATCCAACATTAAAACTGTATAAAAAAGTATATTTATTTACTTTATGATGTTCCTTGTCTAAGGTACTATATGCTGGAGAGCCGTCCTAAAAGCATGTATGGCATGGTTTGTCACTCTTGTTCACTGGCACCTCCAAATATCAAGGAATGTAAGTAGACTGACATTTTTCTTGTGCTAATTTTCAGATTGATAATAACTCTTTACAATATCCAATGCAGGAATATAGAGTGTAATTTAAAGGAAATTTGGCAAGATCAAAAATATGAGAGCTTCTGTTGCTGTGCTGTCTTGCCTTACTGTGAAAGCATCAAGGCTGTCAAGGTTGTAAAGGCAGAAGGTTATTTATCTTAATGCATAATATGCAATAAGAAAAAAAGCCTTCTGTGTGCAGAAGCCCCCCTAAGACCCCTTTCACACTGAGGCGCTTGAAAACTTCCTATAAAATGCTGAGCACTTTTGCAGAGCTTTTCAAGTGCTTTTGAGGCATTAGCGGTGCGCTTTTTTGAAGGTCACGTGACTTAAAAAACTGCTGCAAGAACCATTTTGAGGTTCTTTTGAAGCCTTTTTCAGGCGCTTTTGAGGTGCTTACAATTAATTTCAATGGATAGGGGCACTGTTGAGGCGCTTTTTTAGCGCTCCAAAGATGCTGTTTGCAAGAGTTTTTTCATCTCCTCACCAGTGCACCGCCCCAGTGTAAAAGCATTCATTATTCTTAATGGACATTTTTCATGAGCTTTTTAGCACAAAAGTGCCTCAGTGTGAAAGGGGTCTAACACTTATCTGAGGTCCCTCTCTGTCAGCTAGCCAATCAGGGGAGAGAGGGGCGGGCCTGGTCAGGGCTCCACGTCTGAATGAACACAGGGACCTGTGACTCGGCTTGGGTGCCCCCATAGCTGCTTTCTGTGGGGGCACTCAACAGAAGGGAGGGGCCAGGCGCAGCTAAGATGGACCCTAGAAGAGGAGGACTTGGGCTGCTCTGTGCAAATCCACTGCAACAGAGCAGGTAAGTATAACATGTTTGTTATTTTTACAGGAAAAAAATAGACTTTACAATCACTTTAAGTAGTGAAGCCTTGAAACTTGTACCAGTAAAAGGAAGGCAGCAAATGACAGTCTCATTATTTCTATACTGCCATGCTCCCTTTAACATTTAAGTCAATTATATGTTTGTAGAATATATTGCAAAGAAATTAAATATAAGCAGAAAAACATATGCTACATATCAGTTGTGTTTTTCTTGGAGCCAATTTGAAAGTCTTCAAATATGCTTTAAAGCTATGCCTCTGAAAGCATTAATGTCAATACAAGTTGATGAGAGTTTATTTCTGAAGACTATACAGAAGACTGGTAAGAATAATGATTTTTGCATTTGCTTTTCCACATTTTGCATTTTTGTTATAAAAAGGTCTATCTGGATCCCATAAAGCAAAATATGTGTAATCTCACTCAAGTGGTATATTTCCTTACATCAGCTCCACGATTGTTGCAGGACTTGTGGAATGTGGTGGAAAGTTGGTGCTTCTTGTATACAGTATGATTTCATATGGACCATACCCCATCTGACTTAGAATAAACAAGTGAAATCACTGCAACCTACATAAACATATTCCATGAGAGTTATTAGAGTTTAAGTATTTATTAAACCTAAAAATAGGTTGATGTAGGTTTAGCAAACTTAAAAAAAGACTGATACCCACATCAGTACATTTAACAGTAATTATATCCCATAATTGGGATTATGAGGGTAGAATATTATTTTATTATTAATAAATAAGCTTCAACAGGCAAGACTTAATACTGTAGTGCTTCGTATCCTGCAATTTACCAAGACAAATGTCTGTCTGTTTTCACTTCAGTGTGGTCACCCCACAACTACCTTCAAATGCTTTTTACCAGGCATTGTGTTGTATATATTTGTTCTCTCAAAAAAATGAGCACGGGGTCTATGCATTAAGGTGAATAACCTTCCGTGCTGCAGCTCCCACCAGACTCCCCCTGTTTTTCTTACCTGAGCCCAATCCGATCCAGCAATGTGCATGAGCGCAGTGTCTGCAGTTGCTGTCACTTTCCTCATTGGACAGATTGATAGCAACAGGAGCCAATCAATCAAAATCTGTGACCCAGAAACGGGGGCGGGCGGAGTCCCACTGTCTGTGTCAATGGATGCAGCAGCAGGACTTGGGAGCAAGCACGCACGGAAAGTCGGTTATCGTGGAGGCACCTGATGAAGTGTAGGAGCCAGGAGTGCCGGTGGAGGACCCCAGAAGAAGAGGATTGAGGGTGCTCTGTGCAGAAATATAAAGTTCATGGAGTTGAACAAGACTCCTTCCCTTTTCAATGATAATCTTTATTCCTTCTACAAATGCTTGAAAAATAGACAAACACGCTGGCTCATTCTACTTATTTTTCAAACAATTAGCATCCATGATTGGCCACTCTCTAGCTTAATGCAAGTTCTAAAGTTTTGCTCTACATAGAGCTACACCAGACTTAAATTTTTCCTTTGAAAAAGACGTAAAAATATAAAAAAAAATTCAAGTGGTTTAGCTAAGCATCATAAGGTATGCTTTGTCTAATTTAGGAAAAACAAAAACAACACAGCAGTTGGATACCAAATAATTATATAGGTTCAACACAAAATATATTTTATAATTGGTATACAGCAGTTCTTTTTGCCATCAAAACAGCCCTGACCAGTCAGGGCATGGATGCCACATGAATTCTGAAGATTTTCTATGGTTTCTGGTGCCAAGCCGTCAGTAGCAGATCTATTAAGTCCTGTAAGTTGTCAGGTGGGGCCTCCGTGGATCAGACTTGTTTTTACAGGACTTTACACAGATGCTGTATTGGATTGAGACCTAGAGAATGTGAAGGCCAGGCCAACACCACAAATTTGTAGTTGTGTTCTTCAAACTATTCTAGAACAATTTTTGCCTTGTGGCAGGGTACATTATCCTGCTAAAAGTGGCCACTGCCATCAAGGAATACCATTTTCATGAAGGGGTGTGCTTGGTCAGCAACAATATAAATGTAGGTGGTACATGTCAAAATAACATCCACATTAATGGCAGGACCCAAGGTTTCCCAGCAGGCCTTCTTCTCTTACTGCAACCTGGTGTCATCTGTTTCCCAGATAAGCAATGCACATGCACCCAGTCATCTACATGATGGAAATGAAAACGTGATTCCTCAGACTAGGCTACCTTCTTCCATTGCTCCGCGATCCAGTTCTGATGTTCATGGGTCCATTGTAGGCCCAATTTTTGGCTATGGGCATGGGTCAGCATGATGGGCACACTGACCGGTCTGCACAAAAAACTGTGATGCCCATTTTTTCAGATTTCAACACATCAACTTCATAGACAACATCTTTATATGCTGCCTAATATATCCCATCAACTTTCAGATGCCATTGTAATGAGATAATCAATGTTATTTACTTATCGTGTGAGTGGTCAAAAAGTTATGGCTACTGTATATTTTTGAGGGATTTTGGCCTGACAAGCATTCTCTGGAGTGGGGTGGGTGACTGAGAGCAAAAGAATATTACAGCGCCCATACTGTCGATTCTGTCAAATGGACACATGTGGGTCCCATAACAATCACGTTTATGTCATGTAGCTATACAGTTACATGTGCTAATTGTTTAAAACCCTTATTTTCTTTCTGCGGAACCATTTTTCTGACTTGTAAGGTTTGCCTGATCAAAAACAATAGACTTTCTGTAGTCTCTAATAGTGCCAAACATCTACAATGTACTTGGTAGCCAAAAACGTCTGACATAGTGAAGCTCAGAGCAGCATTTATTTCCGTGCTGAGAAAGATTGTTTCTTGTAATTTAAAAATAGAAAGTTGTTTGGTAATGCTGATATGTGTACTTGATTGATTTAAGTGATGCGTGATTGCTAATAATAAGTAATAAGTAAGAGTTGGCTTTTTTTGCTAGGTACTGACAGATTTATATGGTGTCATTCGTGGTGTTGAGTTAAGCAGATTGCATAACATACCCCCTAAATGTGGACAAACAACGAAGAAACCTATCTTTGTGTTGGGATGCTCTTTAGGATTTAACAGTCTTTTAAAGGAGATTAAAAAAAAAAAAAAAAATTCTGGCTGTCTCTGATTCCAGTATACTCTGACACTGACCAAGAACAAGCCTACAGCCATGAAACTCAGAATTTCTAATCTTTATATGTCCTGGTAAACAGCTCAAAAAAAATTGGAAGGTACATGATCAATATGGCAAACGTAATTCTATTCTGACAATTTTTAATTTCTCTAATGCCCAGTCTGATGCTTTACAGCAAAATACTACACAAGTCTGAAAAAAGCTCAGACCGGTTAAAGAAAGCAAACACATTTATACAATCATACATATGTTATTATAAGCTTAGTCTGCACATATTTATGTTATTTTTTAATAATTTAATTATAATTTAATTATTTTTTTATTATAGTAGCTCTTTTTTTACAAAATTTTTAACACAGAGGCTCCATATGCAGGACAAGGTACCGTATATATTCGAGTATAAGCCGACCCGAGTATAAGCCAAGGCACCTAATTTTACCAAAAAAAAAAATGGGAAAACTTATTGGCTCGAGTAAAGGCCTAGGGTGAGAAATGCAGCAGCTACTGTAAGTGGAAAAGAGGGTCAACAATGCCCATTTGCACACCTCACTGTGCCCATTGCAACCTCACTGTGCTCATTGCAATGTCATCTCACTGTGCCCATTGCAATCTCACCTCACTGTGCCAATTGCAATCTCGCCTCACTGTGCCCATTGCAATCTCACCTCACTGTGCCCATTGCAATCTCACCCTAATGTGCCCATTGCAATCTCACCTCAATGTACCCATTGCAGCCTTGCAGATCGCCATACATAATTCTATACTCTTGACTGTGTACCTGATTGCGGAAAAGTCACGCCTCATCCTCGTTCTGTTTATCTGATTATGGTGCACTGCAGAGTCAGACGGCGGGCGAACATTCTTGAAAAGTCGCGCCTCCTCCTCATTCTGTTTATCTGATTATAGTGCGTGCACTACAGAGTCAGACAGCGGGCGGCCATTCTTGAAAAGTTTTGCCTCCTCCTCATTCTGTTCTATCATGGACATTCTTTCATCCTCGGACAAGGCATGAGTATAAGCTGAGGGGGGGCATTTTCAGCCTAAAAAAGGGCTGAAAATCTCGGCTTATACTCGAGTATATATGGTAAGTATGCAGCAGAATAGGTGTAAATTGTCATTGAGGCTTACTTGATGGATTAAGTTATCATAGGCCTTAGGGTGCATTGTATTTTAGGTTAAGTGTTGGGGAGGCAGGTAAATAGTACAAATGCACCAATTCTGATCCTATACACACATTTCGGTTCACAACAGTAACTGACTGCAAACTTTTACATCCGTTTGTGATTTGCAATACTAGTCAGCATAATAAAGGAAGGGGAGCACTATTTAGTTTAACCCTGAAGTCATCTGTAACTGTCTGATGTCATACTTAAACCATAGTCCTGCCTTTCTTAATATTTTCGGGTGTGGTTTGTCACTCTGTACTGTTGTGTCTGGGCATCATCCTGTTTTACAGTACATTAATTATTACAGTCACATAAAGAGGAGTTGGAATGGAGCCTACGGTCAAATGCTATGGATTTCATAGCATATTGGATAGCAAAATGTTTATAGGCCAGCTGTAATTGTGTTTAAAATATTTATAGCGCTGACATATGACTTAACAATCAAATTACAGTGCCAGAGTTCTTTCCAAGATTAGTCCGGTTTAATATTGGACAGATGTACTTCATTCCGGCAAAAATACTTAATGATTCAAAGCAGATCATATACAGAATGTACAATGAGAACAGGCTGAGTGGGAGCGAAATGAAGAATCATTTTTCAAAAAGACATAAACTTAAACCAATCAGAACATCTAAAGCAATCACAGATCATGGAAAGTGAGGAGTCAAACCCATCTTTATTACCCAAAGTCATTGATGCTAAAGAGCACTGGTCAGAACACATTATAAGGAGACCTGATCAACCTATTCCATGACAATGCTGTGAATCTGGACATTAGGCTTGAGTAACCAATATGAAGCATTACTACAGCAATCATTTCCATACAGTATCACTATCTATAGTTCCACTGGGATGGGTTTTTTTTTTTTCTATTTTTTTTTTTTTAAACTCTTACAAAGGTGGCATTTTAAACTAAAATAGAGCAGCAAAAAAAATCAAATGACCTATCAATCAAAACTTCTAGGAAACAGATGGTTGTGGTCTTGTTGTACAGTATTGGTGTTGCCAGCATAAACAGTTGCAAGTACTTTGTTCCTTCTGTGACAGCTTGGAGGGTCAGAGTGCTCACCCAGTCTTCCATTGGTTCATGGGCTCCAAAGATACCCCAAGAGCCTGAAAACATCCTTTGTGTGTGCTGCAGTCACCTTGTGAGATAACCCTCTCCCTAACTGACTCCCACACTACCTTACTGCATGTGTTTTGTTTTCTTCTCAGGTTCCAAGAAGAAAAAAAGATCACACAAACGTGTAAAGTGTGTTGAGAGCGACTGAGAGTCAGAGCGTCAGTCTTGTCTGTCCGTCTTTATATGCCATTTTCCTTGTCACATTCCATATCTTGTAGGCCGTCCACAATATCTTGTGCCATATCATTAACATTACTAACCCATAATAACTAATTCATGATCAGCATGTTCTGTCTTTTCTCTGTGGTGATATGTAAGCAATAAATAATAAATATGCAGTGTTTTTCCACAATCAACAGTGCCAATTTTTTTGGAAGACATCATTTATTAGATGTGAATAATTGCAACATCAAATGTCCCAATAAAGGCCACAGACAGATTAAATAAATATTATGTGAACATTTGCAAAATCAACTGACCCAATAAAGGCCACAAACATATTAAATAAATAATATGTAATGCTTACAATTATTATAGTAATAGAATAATGGGATAAATGACCAAAAATAAGCAAGCAGGTGCTACACACAGGGAAAAAATCTGAATTTTAGAGCACATAGTGCAAGTTTATATTTTACTTGTTTTTCAGATACACCATACAAACTATCCAAACTATCCTGGTTCTCAGTCAACAGGTGGTACAATATAAAACATTTACCTAAAAATTAGTATACACCATAGTTTCCATAGCTACTTCAATAGTATTCATTTGTTTGGACATACTTTGGTTAATTTACTAAAACTGGAGCACTCAGAATCTGATGCAGCTGTGCATGGTAGCCAATCAGCTTCTAAATTCAGTTTGTTCATTTAAAGAGGTTGTAAAGGTAAATAAAATAAAAAATCCCAAATAGCTTCCTTTACCTTAGTGCAGTCCTCCTTCACTTACATCATCCTTCCATTTTGCTTTTAAATGTTCTTATTTCTTCTGAGAAATCCTCACTTCCTGTTCTTCTGTCTGTAACTACACACAGTATTGCGAGGCTTTCTCCCTGGTGTGGAGTGTCGTGCTTGCCCCCCCCCCCTTCCTTGGACTACAGGAGAGTCAGGACGCTCTCTACATTGCAGATAGAGACAGGAGCTGTGTGTTAGTGGGCGTCCTGACTCTCCTGTAGTCCAAAGGAGAGGGCGAGCATGACACTCCACACCAGGGAGAAAGCCTTGCATTAATGTGTGGTGTTACAGACAGAAGAACAGGAAGTGAGGATTTCTCAGAAGAAATAAGGACATTTAAAAGCAAAATCGAAAGATAATAAGAAGTAAGTGAAGGAGGACTGCACTAAGGTAAAGGAAGCTATTTAGGAAAAAAATATTGTACCTTTACAACCCCTTTAAGTTTTGACAATAAAACCTGGAAGTTGATTGGTATCTATGCAGGGGTGCACCAGATTTTTCCAGTTTTAGTAAAACAACCCTATACAGGCATACCCCACTTTTAAGTACACAATGGGGTTTATTTACTATCGCTAGGAAGTGCAAAATCAGGCTCACTTCTGCATAGAAACCAATGAGCTTCCAGGTTTTATTACCAGGCTTAATTGAACAAGCTGGGGTTAGAAGCTCATTGGTTTCTATGCAGAAGTGAGCCTGATTTTTCACTCTCCCGTGATAGTAAATAAACCCCATTGTGTACTTAAAAGTGGGGTATGCCTGTAATGCACATTCATGTTAACAATTTGTCCCCTTATAGCTAATAAGCACTGCACTTGATATATCAGCTTCAACTTTTTTGAGTCCTAATGAGCCCACTGTTCCTATCTATTGAAAATACTCAGATACTCAGTTTAATTCTCTTAAAATTGCAC
Source organism: Rana kukunoris (assembly GCA_029574335.1). Classification (NCBI taxonomy): domain Eukaryota; kingdom Metazoa; phylum Chordata; class Amphibia; order Anura; family Ranidae; genus Rana; species Rana kukunoris. The sequence continues at coordinate 254,132,789 of CM056050.1, read as the reverse complement.
ACCCAGCAACAATAGCAATTGCAAATCTGACTTATCTCTGTATATACTAAATTGCAGAATTCTTTATGCAGATTCATGAGAACCACTACTTGTTATCAAGCCCAAAATAGCAGGTGGTCTAGAATCAATAGTTCTGTTTAAGTTTGATGTTGACATATACAGTAATAGTGATCCCCAAGTCAAGAAGAATAAAGACACCCATCCTGAAGAGTACATACAAACAAAACTGCAAATTATGGGACTTGTAAAACAATATATAATATTCGTATAAAAATCACACTGTAAATAAAGAGTGTTTTTTATATAACTATTGTATATGGTCTTAATATATATATATATATATATATATATATATATATATATATATATATATATATATATATATATATATATATATATAGCACCTTAAAATTCCCTTGATTTGTAGTTTTGTATGTAATCTGTTTAAGGCAGATGCAATACTGGTGCATCATAAACCACATCTGATAACAAACTTTTTAAATTTGTCACAATGTAATCTGCTGGTACACTGTGGGGTTGATTTACTAAAATTGTAGAGTTCGAAATCTGGCACAGCTCTGCATAGAAAGTAATCAGCTTCCAGGTTGTTGTTTTTTGTCAAAGCTTAATTGAACAAGCTGAAGTTAGAAGCTGATTGGCTACCATGCACAGCTGCACCAAATTTTGCACCCTTCTGTTTCATTAAAGCCGGCCATACACTGTTCGAATTTCGAAAGAATTTTCTTTTGAAAATCGCATCAAAGAATTTTCGTTCATATTTCGCACCGTTAGTGGGCTGCAGCAACAGCCGATTTTTGTGTGGCAAACACATTTCAGAAATCCGACATGTTGGAAATTTTCGGAAAATCGGCCGATTTTCTGATCAATGCAGGCCATACACGGTCGAATTTCAAACAAATTTTATTTTCAAAACCAGAAAGTTCGTTTTTTTTGTGATCCGATGATGCCACCATTGATTTTCAAAATTCGGCCGACCAAAACTTTCATGTTGCTGGGAATATTTGTTTCTCTCCGGGAATATTCTTTTCTCTCCGTAAATATTCGTTTCTCTCTGGGGATTTTCTTTTCTTGCACATGCACATTTTTTTCTATTACATTTCTCACATGATTCTCCCATCATTAATCAGAAAATCGGCCGTTTTTCTGAAGATTTCCAACATGTCGCATTTTTCTAATTTGTTTGCCACACAAAAATCGGCTGTTGTGCAGCCCACTAACGGTGCAAAATACAAACGAAAATTCTTTGATACGATTTTCGCAAGAAAATTCTTTTGAAATTCGAACCGTGTATGGCTGCTTAAGTCAACCCCTGTGTGTTTTGCATTTTGAGATACTGCGAAAGTCCTTACAAGGCAAATCCTTTGTCCCACATAATAGATTAGCTAGTCACTGAAATTGGCAGAACAATAAAGCCATGGGGCATTCACTTTGGCAGAAAATGTGCCCCAGAGCCATAGGTGCTGACAATTTATTTTTGTAAATACTACCCAATCACATGCAGGGAAAAAAAAGACAGCATTTGTACTTGCACATGATTGGATGATCGGAGTTAGCAGAGCCTCATTCACCATTCCCTGGGGAAAATTACTTGCAAAGTGAACAGTCAACTTGTTGTTAATAAAACGACCCCTGTGTCTCAACAAATTCTACATTTAAGCAACAATACATTACTGATTGCTGAGGCTATTAGGGTCTCCCCAGAAACATTTTTAGCACACTCAACAATGGGATATTGGACATATGTTCAGTTTGTTTTCATGTTAATTAATTTCATAGCAATGCCACTTTTTCCACAGCATTGAAAAATTGAACCATTTACATCAGTCCCTGCTTACAGTTTACCACAGTCATACCAACACACATACTAGAGCACCCATCAAATGAAACCTAAGACCCCCAACACTGCCAAAGTGAATTAAGCCAGTGTGTGTTTGCAGGCACTGGCATGTAAACATAGACACGAAACTGTGTAAAAATGAATAAAGTAATAAAATACAAAACATTATTATTGTAATTACGGTATGTGTATATCATTAACTGCAAGCTTCATTTGCTTTGCTTTGATGGCAAAAAGGAGCATTTCCCATTCGGAATCATACTGTCCTCATACAGGATTCTTCCTTAACATTGCACACAACAAATTCAGCTCCAACATATTTTTCCTGAAGCCAGTAATTAGTATGTACATGCAGTTTGGTTTTTATTGAGGCATAGCCCCTCTGCTCATTCTCAAGGCACGTATTGTTCTGTGAAGAATGCAGTCACACATCCTAACCTATTTGCTGCATCTCTTAAACCCTTTTGCCACGTTATTATTCACATCCAAGGAACACAGGGCCATTCACATAAGAATGTCAGACGGTAGCAGCTGTGTGTTTACCTCCTCATGCAGGTGCTTTGCTTGGCAGCTCCTAGAAAACCACATGTATAGTCCGAACCTGCAGAGAGATGCCTAAGACAAAGGGCCTGCGTATCCCTGTAATTAATTACTACTGGGACCTTGCCTTCAAATATGTGTCATAGGAACTGATTGCACTGGAAAAGCATTGTGTCACAGAAAGCAATTCACCTCCTATTAGGAACCGCTTCGTAGAAAATCAATTTTGCAGAAATAATAGAATTTTCCTAACAATTACGGTTCATAAAAGAACTTTTAGGCTCCTCTGTCATTTTGGAAAAATCACTTTAAGAAGTTGGAAAGAAAGTGAGAAAACACATATCCATGAATTTACAATTTAGTGTTTTAATGATCTAATTGTAAACATAGTCAAATGCCTCTCCTGGACCATGACCTAATTATCATTATTCAAAGGACCAATAGACATAAAGTAATCATTTATACACTGTTTGCTAACTGAACACTATGAATTAAAAAAGTGGAATATAAAAATTGGCTGGTAGATTGTTGGGTGGTATAATTGGACAGGACTTAAAACATATTCTATGTAAAAATGTGATAAGTGACAGGTGAAGGTGTTTGATTGGTATGGGCCAGTGACCCTGTCGAAGATGTTTAATACCATATAACAATGTTCCAGGATACCACCCATCAGTAATAAAAGCTTGTGCGTATATAGCTGCATATATACCAATGGAAGCATATTCAATGCACATCAAAAAAACTTGGCTGTTCTTATGAACTGCTTAAAACATACCTTTGGATACATTTGTATCAAAAAGAGGGGAGTGGTGGAATAAGAAAAATATATGTACATGGGCTGCCTACATCCCTAATTCTAATAATAATTACTTACCTAATAATCAATTAGTATAAATTTGATCCAAAAATATCACAGCAATTGGTAGTTAAAGTTTAAAATTTAAATAGAATAAACTATGTAAATAAGCCCCAATTTGAGGCACATTGATGCTAAATTGGAACCAGGTTGAAAAAAAAAAATCTACTAAAAGAAAAATTTCAACTTTCGTAATTACGTGCGCTCTTCAAATAAAACGGTACATTGACTGGACAAAGCATCTTTTCTACTCAATTGAACAACATGTGCACTGTAACTCCCATTAATCTGTTCATTTTCTATATGAATTCCCCCTGAAGGCAGGTGTCTGCGTCTACTAACAAATATTCACTCTATAGAAGTAATCAAAGAAAGTGTATTCGACGGAAAACTGAAGAATCATTTTTATAGCTTTTCTTATATAACACATGTTATACTAACGTGGTTACTACCTTGTACTTGTATTTTATTTAAAAATACTAACCCTTTTGTGTTGCTCTTTGGCACACAACGACATTTTATGTGTTTTCTGTTTGTGAAAAAGAATCTAACCTTAAAAGATTTTTTTGTAGAACGTATACTTGCACACCTTTTTTGTGCATGTCACATGACCAGGTTATTGGCTGTGAATATGGGTCTTCCTTGGGTCTCAAGTTTTACAAGTTACCTCTCTAAAAGCTGTATCGCCCTAAGACATTCTTTTGATTTTGGTGTCTGGGAGTTTCTAGTGCATCCATTTGTACTGCAAGCATTCTAATGCAGCGTACACCCGATCGTTTTTCGGCATGTAAAAACAATGTTTTTCAGCCTCTAGAAAAAACAAAGTTTTTTCCAACTTCATCATTAAAACAACTTTGCCCACACACGATCATTACAAAAAATGCCCTAGAAAAGCGCAGTGACATACAACACGTACAAGGGCACTATAAAGGGGAAGTTCCATACAGATGTCGCCACCCTTGGGGCTGCTTTAGCTGATTTTGTGTTGGTAAAAGACGATTCACTCTTTTCTGTCTGTTAGGCCGCGTACACACGATCGAACATATCTGCTGAAACTGGTCCGCAGACCAGTTTCAGCGGACATATCCAATCGTGTGTACAGCCTAGCAGACAGGTTTCCAGCAGACAAAAGTTTTAAAACATGCTTTAAAACGTATCTGCTGGAAAACTGTCTGTCGGACATGTCCGCTGGTTAGTACGCCTAACCAGCGGACCGAAATCCCCCACATGCGTCGAATGGATTAGACGCATGCGTGGAAGCATTTTACTTCCTGGTTTGCGGACGTCGCGGCGTCAACGTCACCGCCACGTCACCGCGCTGTCTGTCCGTGGGGATTTTGGTTTGATCATGTGTACACACATCAGATCAAAAATATCCCAGGAGACATGTCCGATGAAAACGGTCCATTGGCCTGTTTTCATCGGACATGTCTCCTCATGTGTACGCGGCCTTACAGCGTGATGAATGTGCTTACTCCATTACGAACGCTAGTTTTACGAGAACGAGCGATCCCATCTCATAACTTGCTTCTGAGTATGAGCGGGTTTTTCACATAATTTAAGCCCACACACGATCATTTTTTACAACCCGAAAAACGACATTGTTTAAAACGTCGTTAAAAAATGCAGCATGTTCAGATAAAAAAGTAAACAGCCACCAACAAAACTAACTATACGGCCACCAAAAAAGTTTATTTTACATGGCATGCATATACTGCTGACTACAGACTGATTATGACCAGTGTCCATCAATGGTTTCTTCTTTCGTACATGGACTGTCCATATTTCTTGATAGCCTCTTGTTATCATGGGCAGATCTTTGGTGCATCGCTTTATTTGTTGTCTACTACAACTTGCATTGTAGATTGTTTAGCAGTCTTGGTAAGAAGTATTGTTTTATTGTGAATTTAAGGGTCAGAAAGGAAACAAACCTGACTGCATGGCTAAACTGCTTTATTCTAAAATTCTAGCATAGTGAGGGTTATTTACGAAAAAAGGCAAATTCACTTTTCACTACAAGTGCAAAGTGCACTTGGAAGTGCAGTCGCTGTAGATCTGAGGAAATGCAGTTGCTGTAGATCTGAGAGGGACATGCAAGGAAAATGAAAAACAGCATTTTAGCTTGCACATGATTGGAGGATAAAATCAGCAGAGCTTCACCTTGTTTCAGGTCTGCCCCTCAGATTCACAGCAACTGCACTTCCAAGTGTACTTTCAGTGCAATTTCAAGTGCAAAGTGCACTTGTAATTTGCACTTGTAGTGCACAGTGGATTTGCCTTTCGTAAATAACCCCCAGTGTGTGCCTAGACAAGACGTGTACTCTTTCTTATAGCATGTGTTCTCTATTCCATTGTGATTAGGGAACATTCATTTCCTCCTTTATGTCTCTTCAATTGCTTTCATCTGGAGCAGCAGAAGGAAATTGAGTGGTAAAACGACCATATAAATTTATAGTTTTTGCTTTAAGTAAATACCCAATAACTTTAGGTGATCTATATGTTAAAAGAATATTGCTTTTAAGGACACCGTATAACTTTTTTACAAAGAAGATCAGATCATCAGAAGTGCACTGTGTTATGTCATGTTTATGCTGCTGTATGCAGCACGTATGCAGCACTTTTTTAATCATCTCCTAGTTCATGGTTTAAATTTGATTCTCGTGCAAGATATTATGATTATGTTAAATCTTTCTCAGCTTGCTTTGATTGTCAGTGTATTATGTCTCTGCTTTGAAAATTGTGTTGTATTCTAGCCTAGAGGTAATTACTTTTAATAAGAGCACACCAAAGACCAATTTTACGGAGATAGTAAAATCATGTACATAACTCAGTATGTTTTCATAGCAACAACCTCAGTCCAAGGGGTTTGTTAAAAGGTTACGGAAATTACTAGTATAAAGACAGCTCTACTACATATTTTCATCATAGATGATAATATAAAGGAGATTCTTACTAAGTGGGACAAAGCTGGAGAACTATGGTAGGATTTGTGTCTGCTTTCTGATCATTGCCGCAGCTGCACAGAGCCAGCAATCATAGTAACTCTGCTCTTTTGCATTCTTACTCTTGTTCCTTTGCATCATTTCATGATTGGTAATGATGCAGTTCCCTCTTTTCTGCAATGGAATGAAGTTTGTGGTTTGGGCAGATGCCTTCTCCCTATTACCAGTGAGTGCCAACAATAAATGCTGGAAGCCTTCTGTACTTTATTGACCAATCTGTGGATGCTTTCCAGAAAAAAAGATGTTGCTAATGGGCCAAATGCCTCATTGACTGAATCGTACAATTTGTTCTTTCTAATTTTCTAAAAGAAATATTTATTGGCACCTAACACCTATTCAGCCTTTTTGGTTGTTTGAACTGCAGATTTACAATAGGTATTTGGGTGGAAAATTCAACATATATGGTTAACCATTCATGTTGATTGCATTTCCTTCAGAAATTGAGCACTAGGGTTCAAGATTATCAAAGGGACATGCTTTAATTAGGAATTAAGTATGAACTTAGGTGGAGTGCAGTTAGTACTCATTATTCAACATCTCCCATACCTTCTCCTGGGCATTGGCTACAAAGTGTCCTTGGAGAGCAGTATTGTCCTAGGCCACGTACACACGATCAAATTTGTCCGCTGAAACTGGTCCGATGAACCGTTTCAGCAGACAAATCCGATCGTGTGTATGGGGTAGCGGACATGTCTGACCGGCGGACAAATTTTAAAGCATGCTTTAAAATTTGTCCGCCGGAGACATGTCTGTCGGATATGTCCGCTGGTTAGTACACTAACCAGCGGACATATGTGCCCGCACATGCGTCGAACGAATTTGACGCATGCGTGGACGTTTTTTACTTCCTGGTGCGGTGACGTGGCGGCGTCAACATCACCGCCATGTCACCGCGCTGTCTGCCGGCGGGGATTTTGATCCGACATGTCCGCTGGAAACGGTCCGTCGGACAGTTTCAGCGGACATATCCCTCCGTGTGTACGCGGCCTTACTGCGAAAAACATGCTTCCTATGAACAGGATTGTTAAACAAATCAACCAAAAAATTAAAGATAAAAAACTATGAAAAGAAAAAAGGGTAGCAACGGGGTTGATCGCCAAAAGAGATATCAGTTGGAATCATATTTTCCTAACTGACCCTAATCTCTTTCTATGTCGTTTTTCAGATTTCCTATTCTTTCTTTGCAACATCTTTCAAATCACTGACACTATCCTTTGTCCGTAAATATACCGACAGTTGGCAACCATGGCAGGAATCCAAATCTTGAACCTGCAGGATTTCCCTAGAACCTATGGTAGCAGTTAACCTGGACCTCATTCCTAGAGATACTGCCTTTGAACTAAAGAAGATTTACAGACTAAAATCTATCAACACTAGCTGTGTGTAGCTCAAATCAAATCATTACACTGTTGGATCATAAAGTAGGCTGTCCAATGTGTAAATTCACGTGGAAATAAACTGTAATAGTCTCTGAACAAGCTTGCTTATGCCTCAAAGGCATATTTCTTAGTTTTGAAAATATAAATTGTTTTGGTCAGGTTTACAGGCATCTGCTGGTTTTTTTTAGCACATACGGTTTTCTTTATTTAAGCTTTGTGTAGACTGCTTTCCCCTAATAAACATCACACAAAGAATATTGTGTCACAAACAGAATCAAACTATACTGAAAAACGGCAGAACTATTATTTTGCTTTTATATTATTTAGAAGTTTAACAGAATGGGTAGTAGGCCCAAATGATCAGACAGGATGTAAGTGTAATACACACTTTACTAGACAGGTCCAAAGTTAGAAGCAGTAATGCAAAACAGGTTCAGGATGGCAAAAAACATGCACACACTGGAGAATAATGAAAGTTGCACAAAAGTGGACTCTCAGCATTGTTTCTGCCATTCTACCAGAGTAACCTATTTAGTCTCCATGAGACTCTTTAACAACAGAGAATGAAAATGGCAATCACTATTTCAGTAAACAGTACAGAACACAGCTATTTTCAGTTATCTTCCTTGACAGCTTTCCTCACAGTGAAGTGTGGTAGCAATTGGAGCTGTGTGCTATTGGGCACTGAGCCAGCTACTCCATTTCTAACCGTGGAGGGTGTCTCACATGGCTGCAGGTCACTTGTCCAGCTACTTTTGCTTAATTAGGTCTGGTCATCCTGTGTTGCAGAGGAAGGGAAGCTGGGAAAAGTATCTTCCCTGGGCATGTCTTGGAACCTGGGGGGTAGGGAGTTAAATGGGCCTTTGCCTGCACCTGAACATGGATAGCAAATAGACTTTATGTTACACTTCAATCCACTACAATCTACTTGAACTTTCTGTCGCTGAAAAGTTTGCAGACAGTAGCTGGTGGTTCAAAGAGCTTCACAGCAGAAGCATGGACCTCAGATGGGGTACTATTGGGCTGCGTAATATTGCCATGATTCACGGCTTGTCCTGGAAATAATGGTTGAAGAGCAGAAGACAGCAGCCTTTGAACCTCTGGTGTCAGAGACATTTGTAGCTCATGAACTTGGGCAGTTTCTTAAAAAACCCTATCATGGGCCTCTCTGTGGATATTGTAGAATGGCACAGCTAGAATGGGGTGTTGTAATACAACTCCAGGGATATCTTGCCATTGTGTTTACAATTTTTCTTTGACCCACAACTGGTTAATCTTCTGTAGGCACTGTGGCTCAAAGGTCTGTATGAGTGCAGCCAAATGTAACATGGTAAGGTGAACAGCCTAGCAAGGAATGTACTGTATGCTTATATTTCCAGACCACTTTGACTAACTAATAGGTCCATTTCTATTGTTTGTCAGGAGCTATGCAGTTGTATCAGGGTGCCACTGAACTTTCCACATGCCCTATTGTCTTGTAGGTGGTACAGAGTAGAATGCAAATAAATGCAAATGCAAATAAATGCTCAGTGAGTAGAACAGGGTTCCTGATATGAATGTATCTTCTGCAGAAAACTAATTGTACACCATCTGGGCAACGATGATGACTGTCTGGTTGCAGGTCTGTACTGCCACCACAAACTTGGTGAACTGGTCTGCCATAACTTAAACATGATGGTATCTGTATTCTGACATATTGAGTTTAAGAAAGTTGATGGTCAGTACTTCTAGTGTGGCAGACATGTGCCAAGTCAGATATGGAATTTGGGCATCTGAACCCTTTAACACTACTGTAAACAGACCACACATAGAGAGTTTGGGCATTTGGCAGTACAACCTGCAAGCTCATTGAAGAGTCATAGGGGAACATTATTCTGCAGTACTTTATACCACCCCTAAGGATGAGATAGGACAACTACCTCAGCAGTTTGTTGGTTTCTGGTAGTAATTCCAATCTTTCCACAGGATCCTTTCTCTGTGTCTCTGTCCAGTACCATTCTTGTACATATATGAGGTTTACTAACAGGCCCTCTTCTAGTCAAGTCATTGTTTAACTCCTGGCAACAGAACATTCTAGTTTAATGGCTTTCACTGTGTATGGCGGAGGCAGTCTCTCTAGAGATGGCCCAACTTGACAGCCCCAGCATGGTAAGGGTGACCTTGGCCACCTCTTATGTGGTGTTCTCCTTCTCAAAATGAGTCATCTACTCCTTGCCTCTCCTAGAAGAATACCTGTCAGTGCTTCAGTGCGGTTAATTCTGTCTGTAGCTGTGAAATTAACAAATAGTCTCCCCCTATGGATCCACTTGTTTGGTTGCAGAGTATCAATTTCTCTACAAGGTTCATGGGTGCATTCGAGATTAGGGTTCCTTTTATATTTCTTTTATAAGTGTTGTCTGATCTTGTAGCATTCCATGTACAAATCACCCCAGATGGGCTGTCCTGTTTGGTCACTTTGTCTTGTACATATGCTGCTATGTCTTGATGTTCCAGTGCATATTCCAGAATTAATTATCTTGCTGTCTGCCAATGATATGGGCCTTCAAGGTCCCCTAATGTTACTACTTGGCTATACAGTGCTTCTAAATGGTTACCTATCTTGACAAGGGAACCCTGGTCTTCCACTGGTATGTGCAGGATTAGCCTTCTTGCTTCTCCCTCTAAGGCATTATTGGCCGGTTTTCACTGCTGACTGGGCAGCATCCCATATGATTGGATAAAGTCCCGCAATCTCTTCACCCAGTCACACTGAGCTTACCCTATGTCAGGAGTGTCCAACCTTTTGACCTTCCTGGACCACACTGAAATAAGTTTTGTCTTGGGCCACACATAAACTACACTAACAATAAGGATAACTGATGAGACGAAAAGGTCAGGCAGATCACACGTTAATGATCACTGATATAAATAATGTACTCATGTAAGTAATAAAACTTTAATTTTTGTGTAATATATTTTTTATTATAAAAGTAAAAGAGGACAAGATAAAACAAATGCAATATGTGACACTGTTTTGATAAACTAGCTAATCAATATCTGGTTTCATGGAGCAATTCTCAATGAATTCTCAAGAGGCTCATTATATATATTTTGGTTCTAATTTTGCCCTTCATGTGCTTCATCCTTAAAAATAGCTGTTCACAAATATTGGTGCTGCCCAAAACTGATGACATGAGTGGGAGATTTTTCTTTGGGAAGATAAAACATATAAAAGTCCAGTAAAGAGACACTGTCAAAATGTTATTTGGACACATATGTTCACCAAGGGTGAATGCATTTTTACAAATAGTTCCCCAAAAAATAAACTAAGTTTACGATTTTTTGTTGGGGTCTTTGGCTGAATGCTGCAGATTGGACACCCCTGCTCTATGTATTTGGGCAATTGTTGAGGTAGAAATCCTGCCAGGAATAAAGTGGTAATTTCAGCTGGGATAGTAGGCTACTATGCTTTGAAAAAGTATTACTGGGCGCCACTTCCATTACTATTGTTGATGTGTCTGATTCTGTTTATAGATCCCAAGTTTAACAGAACATGTAATAGGCTGAATGATCGCACAGTGTAAATAGAGTTTATACACTAAGCTCTGGGGAAGGATTAATGCAAAAAGGTAACACAAATCCATACACTATAGAATAATAAAAACTACACAAACATGGGCTCTTCACAGCAATGTGTGTGACTCAGTCAGGGTAACATTTGGCTGCATAACATAAGTTCTTTAGAACTATTTAACGATAGAAAGTCAAGCATAGAATAACTATTTTAGTAAAACAATACAGAACACAGCTACGTGCGATTATCTTTATAGACATTGTAAAGTCCAGAGTAGCTCTGATAAAACAGTTGAACAGCTGTATAGATCAAGGCCCAAGGACAAAATGTTACTCCACAATTGGGGAGGGCTCCCCACAGTAGAGGGTTCTTTTGGGGATATCACATGCTATTAGACTCTGCCCTGGCTGGCCTTACACTGATTCTGACAATGGAGAGCTTCTCACCTCACTGCAGAAACTTACCCAGCTACCTCTGCCTCAGGAAGGACCTCTCTGCGCTCCTGTGGGAGGGGTGACACTGGGCATGTCCAGGAACACAAGGAGATGTGGGAGAAGGAGATAAGTGAGTTAAAGATGCCTAAATCTTAGCATAGTAAGGGGCATTCTGCTACAGTAGATTTAGATATCACTTTTCAAGAACAAAATCTATCAGCAAGGCTCTTGAAAGAATTTGAAATTATTCCATATGGGCAGTTTGCCCAGTTCTCTAGCACTATAAAGGCTATTTAATTAAAACACATATGTCTGACTTTATCATAGAGTGTCTAAATTATTCTTATGACTTTATAGTCTGGCAGGGGCTATGATGTTGAAATCATCAGGTCTATAACTTAACTGATCTGTGAACGAGTCAACAGAGTAGACACAACAAAACAGACCATTGTTATGGATACAAGCCTTTCATAAAAGCTATGCTAAGAAAATATATATTTTGTCATCAATATCTGGTTTTGTATTTTTGTCTCTAGGAAAATAATTTCACATATTTGCCAGAAAGATCCCAATAAGAATTGTTACACGAAAAAAGTTAATAAAAAAAGGAACAAATACACACCCGTGGTTTCCTTTTTTATTTTATTTTTTCCTGTAACCATATATTTTTGATTACACCCCCCCGATATTTTCGGTGAGTACTGCAGTTTCATACTAGGTGGGATTTCCATATCCTCTCCCTTTGTATCCCAATAAGAATTGCTCACCCTTTTATGCGTTGAGCCCTTAGTTAGCCATTGTTTTGGGTGCAAATATATGACCCTATATAAAAAAGATGCATTAAACAGAAATAATTATACTGTAAAATACAAAGAGAACCAGTTTGTGGTATACAGACAGTATCCCACCTCTTAAATGAAGGATCGTAATTTAAATTATGTTCACTTTACATTTAAAGAATATCTAATCTATTCACATACCTGCTCACCTAAACATTGTGTATAATAAATGGCAAAATAGATACATACAAAAACATATTATGTGTTTACATAAATAGTAAAACCTTGGATTGAAAGTAACTTTGGTCTGAGAGTGTTTTGCCAGATAAGCAAAAAATGTTTATGAACTTTTACTTTGATTTTGATATACAAGTAACGTCACGTCACAACTGTGTATAAAAGAGAAGAGAGGTGCCTCTAAGTATAGCAATTTGGTTACATTTATGAAAGTATAACATTTAGAAACTCATATAGTTGATGATTAAAACACAGCTAAGTATGCAGACATCCGGGGTAAAGCTGTGCACATAAAAAAGAGTCGGCAACCCATGGCCCGCGGGCCGCATCCGGCCCACCACCGCTGAATGTCTGGCCCATCAGTGCCCATGATTAATTCACAGGCACCCGACCTGCGGACACTTTACTGAAACCATTATCCCTAAAGGTTTTGACATTACTGACATTTTTACTATACGTATCAAGGGAATCTTCTCCAAGAAATCACAAACCATTCAAAATAACAATGTACGTTCATTTTACATCTGTATTTATCATAATTCATAAATTATTGCAACTACACTAAACTAGTAAATTCATTTTAGTAAAAAGGTAGCATTTAGTAATCCAATGGAGAAGTAATGAAAAAAGCAAGATTTACATGGTAAGTCTGAGAACCAAAAATAGACTTTGCACGTTGCAAGTACTGTTGCATTCTTTTTCCCCAGAGTTTACTGAAAGCTCTGCTAATTTCCATCATCCAGTCATGTGCAGGAAAATATGTTGTTTTTTATTTTCCTTGCACCTGACTGGGAATTCTTTACTAGGTGAATCTTCACTACATTCACTAAGCTCTGGGGAAAATGCGAGCAACTGCACAGTCTGTTTTTTTGGATAGGGGGTGAGGGATTACAAGGCTTGTCTGTCTTTATTACTGTCTGTGTTCCTGTTAAGGAGATTCACCCTCTCTATTTGTCCTGTCTACCATTATTATTGAAAGTGAAAGTAAATCCCACATTTTGGGTTGTCCCTAGAAAAGTAAAAGACGGGAATTCTTCCAATGGGGACACTAGTTCTGGTGACCTAGGGGTCCCCAAGGAACTCCCTCTCACTTTCTGTTTGACTGTGGGACATGAAGTGAAGGGAAATCTCTGCAATGGGACAAAGATGGCAAAAAATATCTGACAGGGGTTATAACCCTCCTTTACTCTATCCAAAATATAAAAAAAAGTTTTGTCCAAAGTTCTACTTCAATATTCAATTTAATACAAGTAAGCACATGTTTCAGCACTTTCTTAATATAGCTACTTTACCAAGGTCTCATAAAAAGTAGCAGTCTTAATGGAAAATTGGTTGTGTATGCCATGTAATTCTCATAAACTGTACAGAAATACCTGGCATATATTTCTCAGTGATTAATCTAAATCAAAGTGTATATTCTTTTACAGCTAGTCATAATCCTGCGGTTCAACAAATATAAGCTTACATTCTCAATGTCAAATCATCTTTTATGAGTTTGATAAAAACACATTAGGTGCCCCACCATAGTTTAGCCCTTTCTCTTCACATGATTGTACATCCTAGCTTAATAAATTCTGTTGTGACCATCAAAGAATGCTTAGCAATTGTTACTTGAGCATACAATTGTTGCCCAAGCATGCATTTGTAAACAACAAGAGATTCTGTGAAGGCCTTAATTGGAAAATATTAGCCTTTGAAGGCACCAAATCACACACTACTACCCAGAAGCTTTGAGAACTCTGTGTGGCCTTTTAGCTAAGCTGAACACTGGTTCGCTGGCACTATATCCTACAATCATTTGATTTTCAGAAAAGTTAAGTCTTTCATACAGATTTTTAGGTGCTCTTTGGGTAAGCTAGAATAGAGCAAGCAAACAGTATTAATTTTAAGGAGGGCTAATCCTCTTTTAATAAAGCTCAGCCTTACAAGAAAAATAGTGAGGAACTTTTCAGAGACATAAAGGGGCTGATTTACTAAAACTGGAGAGTGCAAAATTTGGAGCAGCTGTACATGGTATCCAATCAGATTTCAACTTCAGCTTGTTCAATTAAATGGGTTGTAAAGGTTCATTTTATTTTCTAAATAGGTTCCTTTAAGCTAGTGCATTGTTGGTTCACCTACCTTTTCCTTTCATTTCCCTTCTAAATGTTTTTTTTTTCTTTGTCTGAATTTCTCACTTCCTGTTCCTCCTCAGTAAGCTCGCCCCCCCCCCCCCCTTGGGACTACATATCTGTAAGAGACGCTGTGTTCTGGCTGGGGGTTAGTCAGCGTGCTCGCCCCCTCCCTTGGGACTACATCCCTGTGAGAGACGCTGTGTTCTGGCTGTGGGTTAGTCAGCGTGCTCATCCCCTCCCTTGGAACTACATCCCTGTGGGGAGACGCTGTGACGTTCACAGCGTCTCTCACAGGGATGTAGTCCCAAGGGAGGGGGCGAGCAAGCTGACTAACCCCCAGCCAGAACACAGCGTCTCTCACAGGTATGTAGTCCCAAGGGAGGTGGCGAGAACGCTGACTAACCCCCAGCCAGAACACAGCGTCTCTCACAGATATGTAGTCCCAAGGGAGGTGGTGAGCACGCTGACTAACCCCCAGCCAGAACGGCTTTCACAAAAAAAAATGGAAACTGATTGGTTTCTATGCAGAGCTGCACCAGATGTTGCACTCTCCAGTTTTGGTAAATCAAATTCTCTATCATTAGTTCTTTGGGTCAGGCAGGAGACTCAGTGAAGTCTGCTGGTAGCATATACAGGCACCAGGAAATGCCTACTATTAAACTGTATGGATAGATTTATACGCTCGAACTGTTAACATGTTTGCTTTAAACATTTGCTACCAGTTAAGAAAAATGGTTAATACAGATAGGTAGTAGCACAAACTCTTTTTTAGAGACTTGCTAATATGAATTTGATTGCACTCAGGAAGGTTGTTGCATATTGTGATAAATTGTATTACTGTATATCATGAATCAACATTCTTGTGTGGGGTCACTGTAAACATGCATAAGGTAAAGCCCTAATGACGTATGCTTTTAATATCTTTAGGTTAAAAAATGTACTACTGTATTATGTTTTAATTATTGCAGTCACCATTTAGGAAACATATACAAAGGGGGTTACGAAAGGCAACTCCGCTTTGCACTAAAAGTGCACTGAAAGTGCAGTCACTGTAGTTCTGAGGGGGACATGCAAGAAAAATAAAAAACAGCATTTTCGCTTGCACCTGATTGAATGATAAAATCAGCAGAACTTCCCCTCATTTCAGATCTACCCCTCAGATCTACAGAAATCTACACCGACTGCACTTCCACGTGCACCTGTAGTGCAAAGTGGATTTGCCTTTAGTAAATCAACCCCAATATATGTTGTATAAATGAAAGATAAAATAAAATCCTATAATCATTCATTACATGCTTTGGAATGTTTGAACTAGTTTACAAAAATAAGTCACAGACTCTAAAATGTGGTTGGCTTGTTTTTGTTTTGTTTTTTCTTTACAAAGACTGACATTAGGTGATATTTCTGGAATAAGTTTTGGTGTTGTATGTATTGACTGTGGATACTGTATTTATTTTATAGGATAGCTATAAATACTGTAGATACATGTATTCAGTATATATATATATATATATATATATATATAGAGAGAGAGAGAGAGAGAGAGAGAGAGAGAGAGTTGTAGAACCACTGTGCTTAACATATATTGTCCTTTATGATTTCCTGATGCTGAGTAGAGCATAAAGGGCAGTAGGGCAGCAACCGGTAGAAATCATCAGAAATGATATTGAATAATTGTAAATATTTGTGTTCTAACCACCATAAAAAAAGCGGAGAAATCTGATTGTTCTTTATAACTATTAAATGAGCCCCATATCATATTTTATGTAAATAGATCTGTAGATAGAAGAGGGTAAGAGGGGCAAGGTATGAAGGATACAGAACAAGGATACAGGGGCAATCTTGAGCAATATACTGTGCATTAGGTGGTGGAAACATACTGTAGTTCTAGACAAAAATGGGGTAAGGTTATGAAATGTTGAAAGAGGAGGTACTAGATGTGAAGCATAAAGCCTGCTGGTTCTCTAGTTTAATTAATGGTGACTTTAAAGAAAAACGTCTGAAAAATATGTAGTGAATAAATGCATATTTTCTTTGTATAAAATGCATAAAAAATGCATAAAATACTACTATTTAGTAACAAGAAGGCTGTCCTGTAAGACTTTAACTGGGATTATTCATCTGCTTTCCAGATGCAAATATTTCGGCTGCAGCAGGAAAGAGATTAGCTTTTACCTCCTCCCTTAGAGATGTCAGCACTGGCTGGATGTATTGTCAATTACTCTGTCCTCTCTCTCTCTCTCTCTCTCTCTCTCTCTCTCTCTCTCTCTCTCTCTTTCTCTCTCTCTCTGTCTAGAACAGGGGTCTCCAAACTTTCTAAACAAAGGGCCATTTTATTGTCCTTAAGACTTTTGTGGGGCCGAACTATGTCCATTGGTAATAGAAAAGGTCTCAATGTCAATGGAAAAAAACAATACTCCATCTTTGGTATAATTGGGACGAATTGTGCCCCATTGTTGGTGTCATTGGGAGGAATTGTTCTCCTTCATTGGGGTCAGTGATGTATGCCCCATTGTTGGTGTCAATGGATAAAATAGAGCCCCAAGGGCCAGATAAAAGCAAGCAAAGGGCCACGTCTGGCCCCTGGGCCGCAGTTTGGAGACCACTGCTCTAGAAGATGTTAGTAGTGAGGGCATTTATCCTTGGACTACTATTGAGTGCCTCAGTTTGTTGCCATAATTCCAAATATGGTTCTTTAGCCAAATATTCTTCCATCTTTGCTGAATCTTGGTTGTGGGATTTTCTTTATACTATACAAAAAAAAAATCAACCTGCAATATTTACTGCATTGCTTTAATTTTTTTTATTCTTGCAGTCGTTTTTAATTAGGTTAGTAAATAATTTACTAAATTAGACAACATGGTGTTATTTGTATAAATTAATGGATCTCTAAGTTGTACTTTGCAATGCATTTTTTTTAGCTCTTAATAGATGAGAAAGCATCTGTCTGTTAACCCAAAAGATTATACATTGTATTCACAGTATGCTTTTGAAATATCATGTGGTTTATGTACCTTTTTATTTTATTTTTTATTTCAGTATAAGGTACACCCAAGTTAAATCAGTTAATTTGTGAAGTTCTAATAATGTGCACTGCTGTTACCAAGCAAATTAAATGAAATATTCTGATCCAAAACCTGGTTACCTTAGGGCAATGCCGCCAAATATGGATCATGGTTGCCCTTTGGCCGCAGCTTCATAATTAATTAGGAGAAGCCTGTGAACAAATCTTAGCTATTCTGGCAGTACCATATGCCACCCCAATAAACTTTTTTAATTAGATTCCAACAAAGCCGAGGGTAGATAGAAATCTTGGATGAGGTATTTGCTATGTCTTGCCACTCTGGTATTTCTAAAGTTATAGTAAGGTCCCTTTCCCAATATAAGAACATTTACTATCAAAGCCCATTAAATGACTATATAATATGAAGAGTCTGACTTTTTTTTCCTATTTTAAACTACTAATGATACATGTGTTTTTATTTGAATTAAAATATTAGTCTTTCAAAACAATATTTTTCTTATCTGGGGGGGGGGGGGTGGCAGAAGCTCATGTTAGTCTTATGCCGCGTACACACGGTTGTTTTTTGTGATGAAATAAAACGACGTTTTAAAAAACGTCATTTAAATTGATCGTGTGTGGGCAAAACGTCGTTTTTTGTCTTCAAAAAAACGACCAAAAAAAAATTCCAACATGCTTGAATTTTTTGTGTCGTTTTTCAAAACGTCGTTTTTTGTTTCACAAAAAGTCACCGTGTGTAGCAAAAACGTTGTTTAACCAGTTAAGGACCCCCGCACGCCTATGTACGTCCACAACATGGCTCGTACAGGCACAAGGGCGTAAATTTACGTCCTCGCCTTAGTGCGGTTCGGGGGTCCCATCGGGACCCCCTCCGCGGCGTGCGGCGGTCCCCCTGGCTCTGGGAGCGATCGCCGACGAGCGGGCGGATGTCCGTGTTTTCCGCCCCCCCCCGCGATCGCTCCCAGCCAATGGGAGCGCGCTCCCAGCCTGTCACTTCCTCCTCCTGTGTTTACACAGGAAGGAGGAAATGATGTAATCTCTCATCGCAGCGCTGTTTCCCAGCGCTGCTGATGAGAGAAGACATCACAAGTAAGTGTGCACCAACACAACACTGACACACACTCACATAGGCATATTAACCCCTTGTGATCGCCCCCCCCCCCCCCACCCCCCTGTCACAGTGTTACTGAATGCAGTGATTTAATCACTGCATTTAGTGTCAGTGTGACAGGCACTGTAAAAAACAGTTAGTGTTAGGTTCAGGATAGCCCCCCCACCCCCCCTAATAAAGTTTTAACCCCCTGATCACCGCCCTAGTTAACCCTTTCACTCCCTATTGCCAGCGTCACTAAGCGATCATTTTTCTGATCGCTGTATTAGTGTCGCTGTTCCCGCTAGGTAGCTATTTTTTTTATTACGATTTTTTTTTTTTACTAAAGACATGTGGCTAAATAAATTTTGGCCTAAATGTTTTACTAAAATTTAGTTTATTTGATTTTTTTTATAACAAATAGTAAAAAAATAGTGTTTTTTTTTCAAAATTGTCGCTCTATTTTAGTTTATAGCGCAAAAAATAAAAATCGCAGAGACGATCAAATACCACCGAAAGAAAGCTCTATTTGTGGGAAGAAAAGGACGCAAATTTTGTTTGGGAGCCACGTCGCACGACCGCGCAATTGTCTGTTAAAGCGACGCAGCGCCGAATTGTAAAAACACCTTGGGTCATTTAGCAGCGTAAGTGTCCGGGTCTTAAGTGGTTAAAACGACGTTTTTCAACCCGCGCATGCCCAGAAGCTAGTTATGAAGCGAGCTTCAATGGAAAAGAGTGGTGAACGTAACCTCGCTTTTTGTGAAAAAAACGATGGTGTGTACGCGGCATTAGACTCAGATCAGATCCAAACAGGACTTTTTATTAAATCAGAAAAAGGCATTTGTTTTAATAAGCTGGACAATAAATGGTGAAGTGGGAACATCTAAGTTGCAAAGTACTTTTTGTACTTTTGGGTGTCCTAAGTACTGTGGCTTTTTGACCTGGAACAATAGACATTAGCACTAGACAAGCAATAAACATTAGCACTAGTGGAGTAAAGGTACAGTATAGTCTCAGCACTGGTGCAAAGTAGATTTGGTTCAGATATGGTAAAGTTTTGGTATAAAGCAGTATAGGGATGGTATAAGTGCAGTCTATGTTTGGAATAAGTGCAGTATAGAGTGCAATATGGGTGCGGTATAGATTGAATACACTTGGTGTCCTGCTCCCAGTGGCTCAGTCTCTGCTCTGCTAGCAGTATCAGCAATGGCCAAATGGCCCTTTCACCAGTCTCTGAGATGCTGCAATGACCTCTGTAAAATGGGGTCCCCTCATTCTCTCCCCAAAAGCCTCCAGTGATCAGCGGGGGGAAGCAGAATGTGAGTGAATGCTCCAGTCTCCCAGCTGCAGCAGTGCAGGTGCTGTGATGTGGGCGGAGCTGCACTGCCCCCGGGTGTGCTCACTCCCAGTGTCAGGCTCGGATCTCCACTGGTATAGTTCCCCATTGGCAGACAAGTATCCAGACAGATGTGTTCTCTCATCACCTCCCTTGGTACCAAGAGGGAGAGTTTTCCTGGGCAAAAATAATCTCTCCACTCCTCCTACTTCACAGTGCCCATTTGAATTTGGATTGTATGTGTCACAAGTTAGCCTGCAGGTTTCGTGCCTGTGTATTCCAACCTTCTTTCTGCAGTGTTCCTGCTAGTTCTGTGATTTCTTCGCATGTGTTGTTTGGCTGTGTGCTCATCTTTGGGCATCGACTATTATTCTGTGGGTTTTTATTTCCTTTCCCATCAATGACTTCCTGGACCGTCTCCCAGTTTGGCTGCCTATGTATATATGTGCTCAGTCCAGCCACATGTTGCCTGAGCAACTTCACAGCTCTCTGAGCTCCTGTTTGCTACTACTCATGTATCCTGTGTCTGACTACCTGTGTACTACCAATCCTGGCTTCGTCTAACGTCTGTGCTTGTCTGCTGCTCGTCCTGACTTTGGCTTGTCTCCTGGACTTCCAGTTGTATCCAGCTTTTTGTACTCTGCACACGCTCATCTGGTTGTTGCTGGTGGCTGGAACCTGACTTCAGCTTGATGAAAGACCATCTGCACGATTAGTGGCCCTGGCGAGCTGGGACTTAGTTTCCGTGACCTGGGGAATCCAGAGTTGGCAAATCACAAGGGCTCACTAGCATGCTTGACAGTAAGGAGTCCATTCATCCCATTATATGGCTGCCGTCTCAAACTATGACTCCCAAGACTCTTAGCGAGCTGCAAAAAAGTCTATGAACTTGCTTGGCTTTAGCTCTCCCCTTGCTGGCGGGGAATGATGCAGCATAACATCAGTATCTCAGTAGAGGAAGAGAAGAATAAAAGACAGTGAGGTCGATTTACTAAATGCAAATATACCTTGCACAAGAAGTGCACTGCAGGTGCAGTTGCTATAGTTCTGCAGGGAAGCTCTGCTGATTTCTATCATTCAATATGTTAATATATATGTACTGTATATGCATATGTGTTATGTTTATGTGAACACAGAGAAGCTATAGGTGAAAATGAGCACTGATTGATTGCCCAGCATCAATCAATATAAGAAAAGTGATGACACATGGCCACAATAATTACATTGGTAGTGTGTTTTCTGCTCTGATATTTATAATTGGGGTTGATATTTTATTTCTACCCACTGTTCTTATAGTATATTTCCTACCAACACCATAAGTAAGAGGTTTGACAACATTGATTTGGAGTAAAGTTATAGGAATTATTCCTTACATCTGCATACACGTTGCTTCTCCCTAATACATCGTAGCCAGTATTACTACTTTGCAGCACTGGAGCTGTGGATTTCACTCTCACTAAGATTCTTTTAAATGATTACCTTTTAGAGTTACTGATCATTTGTTGGCATGTAATTCCTATAAGGCAGTCAGGTAAACAAAAGCATTGGCATTCATCCATTGCTGCCATCTCCACAAAAATGCATTTAAGCAAGCAGGGCCAAATATAAAATTACCTACCAAGATATTCATGCAGCAGCAGGCCATCAGTATCTACTCATATTTCTTTTAATGAAACGCTGTTTGATTCTCAGATTACCAACATGCTTTGACTATGTCCTTTTTAATAATCTATGTTTAAGAGTTTAACAGACTTCCAGTGAAGATAAAAGGTACTTTACATTACGCTATTCTTGCTGCCTGCGCTGATCTCATCAAAAAGTATGATCCTCTGTAACACAGCACCTAATAGAAGGTTCACTGGAATTATGTACTATGATTAGTAGAACTAAAGGCTACTGTAGAATAGTGTAAAACGTACAACATCCATTTACTATGTGATGTAATGTACAAGCCTCATAAAATAAACAAACAAAAGACCTCCATTACCTTCCCTAAGTGAGCCAAATCCTCCTGCATTTGTATCTTATATGCTTTCCCTTATGGACACTGCAGATCATAAGAGCAACAGAGGCAATGTTGTTTCCACCAGAAATCAGTGGACAAGACTAGGTGTGGCCAGGTATTAATTGACAAGTTGCAGGCTTGTGAATCAGCAGTAATAATGCTGATAGCCACACCCCTATACTACTTTTCATCCTACTGTAGTGCAAGCAGGCACAGACTACATGAGAGTGACAACTCTGCTTTGAATTCATGAGCAGTGCAGCATTGTTATCACACCATCACAGAAAGTTGCATTAGGTGCTTGCAGGTGGACTAAGAGAAAACTGTAACTGCAGGCCATAGTTCTACTTTAAACAGAACATATAGTTATTTTGTATATATGTTTTGTCTTTACATTTTAATGTCAAGCTAAAAAATAAAAATATAAAAAAATATTTTTTGGTGAAATTAAATATTGCATCTAAATTGTATGTAGTCTTTTGTGTAGTCAGCATTGGGAGACTATGGCTAATTTTCACTTTATTTTCTCTATCACAAAATACTTTACAGAGATAATAGCTCAAAGTGAAATGTACACACAGACCCCACGCAGTGACCCATTCCGTATTGGATTGCTCAAGTCCTAATCTTTAGATCAGGGGTGCCCAACCAGTGGCCCTGGGGGCCACATGTGGCCTGTGAAGCCCTCTGATGTGGCCTGTGATCTCCTGCTCTGGGATGACGGGTTGGCATAAGCCAATGCTTCATGTATGGCGCCAACTCCTGTCACAGGCGGAGTGATACCAAATGCTCTCTACCTGGGGCAGCAACAGCAACAGCTGGCGATACCTGAATGAAAGACTGTTATTAAAGTTAAGTTTAATACTAAAATCACAGTGTATATATGGGCATATCTGTTCTGCACTGGTTACTGGGCTGCTTTCAAACTGATCCGCAGGTGCAGGGCAATACACCAGCGGATTACCTGCACAGAGCCATAGACTTCTGTTATTACCTGAGGGTTGGTGCACTTCAGAAAGTGCACCACACCTGCAGGATATAATTGAAGTCTATGGCAAAGTGCAGCTAACCTGCAGGAATCCCACAGGTGTACTGCGCTGCACCCTCCGTGTGGGTAAACTGCAGCGCATCAGTGTAAAAGCAGCCTTAGGCCCCTTTGACACAGTTAGTCTGACCCAATCGGACCCTCTGTTCACCACTATTGAGCCAAAGGTGTAAACGGGACTTGTGGCCGTCTACAAAAAAAAAAACAGAAGGAGGGATCCATCCCCTTCCACCTGGGCAGATCGGAGGGCCAATAGAGTACAGTGGTCTGTATCCCTGTCTTCTCTGCATATGCAGAGTGGACATGGGCCTGTCATCTGCCTGCTCCACTTATTGTGGCCCGTGACTGTTTACCAAGTCGCTAAAGTGGCCCTCACTCTTCAAAAGGTTAGACACCCCTGCTTTAGATCATGCCTGAAATAAGATGAATAGTGCTGGGCTGTCTTTTTTGCTAACCCATAAAGCTCTGGGAGTTTATTTATGTATTAAACATATATTTGTTTTAAAAATATCAAAGAGAGTGTGGGTGTGTGGGTATCGAAGAAATAGATATACAAAAATTGAATATTAGATATACAATATACAGTATATAAAACATATAAAATTATTATTTTCATTGTGGGAGTGAAAAGCCCTGCCTATAGATCCACCCAAAGTAATGATAGATTTTTACTTTATTCCAGCATGTGCCAGGATTACCAGACTAGCAGTCCAGACCAGTTTCATGTTTGCGTTGAAATAAAAATCTTAAAAAATAGAATGCTGTGCTTGTAGGCTGGTGGTGTCATCAATATTAATAAATGATAATAACTATATTTTATAATACAAATATAAGTATAACTAAATATTTACAACAGGCAATAGATGCTATTTAACGTAAACCAGTAAAGACACATATGTAGGCTACCATTGATTACTTATTTTTAGAAAATATTGGTTGTCTGACTATTTTGCTAACTTTAGTGCTTTTTGAGTCATTCGCCCTTACTTGACTCACTGCATATTTTTTACAAGTATTGAGTTAAAATGTATTTAAAGTGTTACTAAACCCACAACAGTGTAATAATATGCAGTAAAGCATGCTTGTTTTACTCACTGTGGAACCTAAGGGGTTAATCCTCTGAATTGTGAAAAAAGGCTGTTTGATCCTGTATGCACAGATCCTCCCCTTCTTGCATTCACCCGAAACATGTCCAGATAAGACAGAGTTACTGGAATCAGGCTGCACATGTTCAGTTTGCTGTGTATTGCTAGATATTTTTTTTATTATTATTATTCTTGGGAGATTGTGTTTGATTAGCACAGGGCCAATCAGTACTGTCCAGACAGAGGGCCAGGGGTCCTGCATTCTGATAAGTCAGCCAGTGCAGTATGAAAACTCATTCTACAAGCTTTAACAAGGCACTGATAAAAGTCTGATGAGAAAAGGTATTTAGCAGTTTATATTTATTAAAATGATTGCATTCCCATGTTCTGTGTACTGTGGAAGAACATATATTGTGAATGCAGGGTACTGGGTTTAGTAACACTATAAGCCATTTATATTATTTTAAAAATGATTCCCATTTTATACACATTTTGCTGATAATATTTTAATATTTGCTGCCCCCACCCTAAGATACAATACAATCAGATGTCATAACCACATGAGGCACACATGTACATTTCCTTACTCTATTCTGGGTTCACTGGCAGTTTTTCAAATAAGAAAAGAGAAAATGTGCTGAGACTTGCCTTCCTCTTGCTCCCCTGCCACCCCATTACTTCATTGAAGCTAGCAGTCCTTATTCTATGTAATCTCAATGTCAGACGTGGTGGAGTTTCCACAGGGTTAACATTTCCCTATACCTCATTGGGTGACAGTATTTGGGTCTGGTGATTGGCCAGAGCCCTGCATCTTGGGGGAGGTCACATGCTCCTGCTTGCTCAAGAGTTCATGGTATTACACTTGTTTCAACTTCCACTTCAACATGCTTTTTTTATGTTTTATGTTTTTGATGCTTCTGTGATGTTTCAGTGATGTTCTTTTGAAGCTTTGATGTTGCTTGCCAGGTGCCCTATGTGTGTGTGGATATCTCATACCTAAAACAAAGCAAAGCTAAAGCTGAATTAAAGCTTCTCAATAGCTGTGGGTGCTTCAAGCAAGCTTTGCCATAGACTTCTGTGGAGGCTTTGAAGTTGCTTTGAAGCACCACTAAAGTGACATGGGGTATAATTTTTGAAGCGAAGCAAAGCAAAGGCAAGGTGTAAACAGGACTGTAAGCTAACCATTTTATTTAGTGACAGGGGCTTTGCCTGGTGTTTAGATTGCTTTAAAAAAGTGTGTCCAATGCCAAGCGAGTTTCGATGGAGCGTTGGGATGATGGGGGACTGAAGTGAAAATGAGTATCAGCAGATGGGGAATTTTCTCACAAGAGTTGCAGGTTGGGCACCAGGGTTTTAGCATGTACAGTCTGATATATTGTAAATGTTGCATCATTCATCATTCATCAGCAAAAAGTGATAAAAACAGCCCTATAAGATTTTGTTTTGACAGGTTAGACACTTTGATGTTTTTTTTGTTTTTTTTTTAATAGGTGTGCTTTGTGTTGCATCTATGTGTTCAGTGTTTTCTATAGCAAAGCATAATTACATATTTTTTTGGAAGCTCAATAGTAGGAGCTGTGTATATGTTGGTGGTTTTCCAAAATATACTTATAACACCCAGATACTTGAATAGAACTTATTACAGTTTGGGGAAACAAAGCAAACAAGAAAGTACAGTAAAAATTAACCGCTTCCTGCCCACACGGATTATAAACATGTCCAATAGGTTATGAATTGTGTGAATAAGACAACTGTAGTGGGTCTTAGGGTGTGTGCTAGAACTCACACACTCATCAGAAACGAATCAATTCAGTTCCGGAAACTTCTGAAGATGTCACAGAATAGAAAAGTGAAGCGTATCACACTATAAGGCCTTTTGTTTTTTACTGATCTGAATATAGATGCATTGTTGTCTATAGAACAATACACGCAACTGCGTAAAAACAAGTAATACAGCAATAGGTACAGCGCTGTAAAACAAAAATTGAGAATTCTACTTTTGAGTTCAGTCATGCGTATATTGCAACACTGGCAATGAAGAATTGTACGCTTGTATACATATATGTACAT
The DNA here is from genome assembly GCA_029574335.1 of Rana kukunoris. Taxonomy (NCBI): domain Eukaryota; kingdom Metazoa; phylum Chordata; class Amphibia; order Anura; family Ranidae; genus Rana; species Rana kukunoris. The sequence continues at coordinate 254,106,381 of CM056050.1, read as the reverse complement.
ATACCTGTACACACATTTAAGCAAGGTCTCTAAACTCCTTGGTGATAATCCCGAGTCTGGCTTGGGGTGGAATTTCAGTACTAATAGCGGTAACCCCGAGCCAGACTCGGGATCGCATCGTAGTATTCAGGCAGGGGGTTACCTAACTTGTTCCCTGGATCCTGCGATGTCTTCCCGCTGTGTGAGCAAGCTGTGTCCTCCTCGCTCGATTCACACAGTGCCCCAAGTGCCGCCGAGGTCTGTTCCCTGCGACGTTCCGGCGCATGGGGGGCGGAGATCGGTGCCAAATTAAAAAAACGAAAAACACAGTACACATGCAGTATACTATAATCTTACAGAATACAGTACTGTATAAAATAATTACACACCCCCTTTGTCCCTAGTGATCTGTCCAGTGTCCTCCATGCACTTTTATATAATAAAATCTGCCTGGAAACTGGAGATTGTTCATAGCAACCAAAAAGTGTCCCTTTATGTCAAAAGTGGTTTTAGAGCAGATAGAAAACAGCGATAATAAATTAGAATCACTTGCAGAATTGAGAGATAGCGATTTGTGGGGAAATTAGTCATCAAACACTGAAAGTAATGACAGCGACAATTGAGCAAATTTTTGTGTTTTTGATTTGTTTAAATTCTTGAATAATTTTTATTATTATTATCATATTATTATTTGTTATAATTATTTATAGTTATTTATTAGATTATAATTTATGATTTTGTGTTTCAAACTTTATCATACCCGAGATGTCTACTAGACTCTTGTTTGGACAGATTTAAGTGAGTTAAACAAGATCCTGAGTATAAACATCAGTAAATTCTTACCTCTGTGTGCTACTGGCCTTATAGTGAATAGGTATTTATAAAAACAGACAACACTAGCTCATTATAGGTGATTGTGTTGTTTCAGAGGTACAAGGGCCATGGTCGGTAAGATTAGATCCTTTCTGACTTTCTCTACCCCTACACTTGTTGCAAAAATGTAAAAGAAAAAAATTCCAATGTCACCAGAAACTCTTAATGAAGTAAATATAAATATAGCCCCAGGTTTCTGCGCCCATGTCTGATTTTCATTATGACACTGGGATTTATTGTACGTGCGGAAACATTTTTTTAATTTTCTACTTAACTAGAAAAAAACAACTAGATTTAATGAAATACGCTACAGATGAAATGCCAATCTGTGCAAAAAAAAAATGCATAATAGACTTCAAAAGCAAAAAGTAATTAAGCATGGAACCGTCGCATTTCCTAAAATGAAAAAAAAAAAAGCTTTGAACAGTTAACTGTCATATAGGATGTGGTTAAAAATAGTTTCTTGTTAAATGCTAAATGGTCTTAGTTTTAGAAAGCACGTTAGATCTGGCCTAGTGTCCGGTGAATAGTGTTTTGGATTGTAGTAGTGTCAACATACATGTTACCATACCAGTGTTGTCATTTTCACAGTGTCCAAAATTTTGATAAACAGATTCGTAAACTGGAGGAAAAAAACAAATACTAGCTGAGACTATAATATCATTTGTCAGTTCTTAAGAATTTTTATTAACAGTATTTACCACTGGTTGCATGTAGTTGAGTGGTGCCATGGTTTAACCAAGTCTTTGGAAATGTTGGCTATCACTTTCTAATTTAAATAAGTCATGTTGAATTTATACTATTGTGTTGTTTAAATATTTTCTTTTTTTAATCACTTTATAAGATATTGTAAACTTATAATCAGTGTCGGGGGAATTTGACCGTACATGTGATTTTAAACCTAATTCCAAAATCATTTTTTTAATTGTTTACACATAAGGATCTCTTTCACGCAAGTCATACAACTTTCACCTGACATTTACACTTTTAATGAAAACTAATATGAATAATTGTGTAAAATTGTGAAAACATTGACAAATGGTCTGGTCATACCACGTGTATTAGTCATTCTTGGGAAAAGTTGACCATAATTCTCTATTTTGCATGAGAGAGGATCTGGCTGCATTGAGATGGGTTGCCATAGGATATAAAGACTGCTTGACTGTGGGTGGGTCCAGGCAATTAGAAAATATGCTTGGCTACATCTAAAACCCATATAATAATTTTCAATTTGCTGCAAGTAGTCAAGGAGGGGGTGGAAAATGTTCCATTCCACTTCAATTTAAGTAGGAACCAAGTGGTATGTTTTTTAACCTGTTACTTCATGTTAACTAATCAGTGTTTTTTTCCATGGCAGGCATTGGAACAGTGCATTATCCTCCCGGTGGTTCAGCAAAAACATTGGGCACCAGCCCTACTTCTCCCTTCCAACATGCACACAAAGGTGAGAGACTTGCATTCTCATGCCATATTCTTCAAATTAGAGGGAGCATTACCCAATAGGTGACGCCCATTTCCTAATCCTTCCTACATGTTGAGTTTGAAAAGCAGCAGTAGCGCAAAGTATCTTAATAAAAGCATAATAATAAAGCAGGATGGGGGGCCCCCCATTTCTGAGGGGTTTTCAGCCAGCTTTGGAAGGTGTATTTACACCTATGAACATCAGAGTGAGATTAATACTTCTAGAGCCATAATTCGTGGTTAACTCTGAATTGATGACCTGTAAAGTCTTTGAAAGCATTGCCTATAGAGCATTTTAGGTACCATAGTATTATGCCATTTCATGGGCATGCGTAATTTTAAGACTTGATGTGTTTGGTATCTATTTACTTCCTGAAACCCCACCTTTTATATTTTACCAAAAAATCTGGTATAAAATGGTTTTTGTTTGCACTAAAATTAATTTTAGTGTATTTTTTTCTGTGCAATATGTCAACATTTTACTCTCCAGGGTCTCAGCTTTCAGTAAAAAAATATACTTTTACAGTAATTTCTAGCAAAAAATGCAGATTTTAAAATGTGTGCACATTTCTTTTAAAAGTGCCCCATATACAGGTAGTTAAAGTCAGACAAATACCTCTCAGTGAAGTCAACCTAGTACAGCTTCCTGGAATGGCTTGGCAACAATGCTTTACTGCTCCCTGAATGCACAGCATAGTTGCCACAAGTATGTAGGCAACATTTCTGCTGCTGATTTATATATCTGTAGCTTTTCTATCCTACCCACTGCTATCTGGATAGACAGCGCTGGCTCAATTTCTGAACCCCCCCACACACACACACACACACTCTGAGCTACATCATCTGGGAGGGAGAACATATGAGACACAAATAAAGGAGGATTTGGTTCAGTCAGAGAAGGTACAGGAGGTTTTCTGTTTACTTTTCCAAGCTTTTACATCACATAGTAACTGGCTTTGGGACTTGTTTAAACTGTCATACAGGAACCTTTAATTGTACTTTTAATGGCATTTAGTCAGCTGCATTATATCTGTATTTCTCATGTATCAGTAATGTATTTGTGTATCCAAAGCCAAAACCCCTTTAATCTTGGATACAGTACAGAGATGTTGAAACCCCTTTTCGATTATTATTGCGGTTTGGATCCTGCTCTCTATTTGTCCTGGCGACCATTGTTACTGGGACAGAATGGTATGGGAAATGGGAGGTGAAATGTAATCTTCCAATAGGGGCTCCTGTTTTGGTGACAGCTGTCTAAGAGGGGAATTTCCCCCACTTTGGAGAGATTTCCTTCTATTTCCTGTTGTGTTTCTAGGGCAAGTAGTAAGGGGATATATCCCAAAAGGGAACACAGTAAACAAAAACACTGACAGGGGCTTCTAGCCTTCCTCTACTGTATCCATTAAATAAAAGTTTTTGCTTTAGATAAACTTAATGAGATAAGCTCAGATTCACCTAAACACTTACAAAGCACTGATGAGCAATGCAGTTCTTTAGTGGATCAAAAACCAAGGTGTGTTATTGTGCTTGCCCATGCGGTTTTATGTATTCACTGTATTTAGTCTCCACAAAAATGGTGCAATACTGCAAGTAATACTGCCAAGCATTAGCAATAATGTTTTGTGCATGGACCTTTAATACATAATAAAATATGTACAATTTTTATGTGATAGTAACATGATATCTTTTCTTAGTGGACGTTCCTGGACAAGGACACCTGGCCACAGCTTTAATTATCGCCATGTCTACGATATTTATAATGGCCATTGCAATTGTTCTTATCATCATGTTCTATATTGTCAAGACCAAACCAACTAGAGGTAAAGACTGCATGAGTTTTGTTAAATGATAAAGTGTTGCCCAAAACTCTAATTAAGAAGGTACTGCAAATCCATTAAATGACAAATACAAGTTGATCAATGTATATACAAAAAAAGGAAATAATTTAATTCAGAATTCAAACATTTTTATTAGATCATGAATATGCATTGAATACGCCAAATTGGAGTCTGCATATAAAACAAAATACTTTTCTGCCGCAAGATAGCCGGCTACTGTGAAGCCAGGCTACGGATCCTTGAACCCAAGAAACTGCACCTTTCGAACCTTGCCTAGTACTGACACGTACAGCAAAATTCCAATAGAATAAAACTGCTTTGTTCTCTTGTTGAACCCTAGGTTTATTTTAGAAAAAGATATGCACAGGTTATCCAAACATCAACAAAGAACCTTGATGTTTTTCATACAGTGCTTAATCATATAGGTTGACAATTAGGCATGTGTGAAACACATCAAGGTTCCCTTGTTGATGTCTGTTTACCTGTGCATACCTTTTTCTACAATAAACCTATGGTTGGGGAAGAGTATGAAGCAGTTTCATTGTATTGAAGTTTGGTGCACACTATTTTTGTTATGTTTAATAACTATGCTCTACTGTAAACTTATTTTTTAAACCATTATATAGATACAATTAATTGTGCACTGAAAAATGCTTTATTGTATTAATAATGCATATCTCCCTAATTAACTTCTGGGACTTGCCTGTCTATAGAAAATAGAGATGACTAAAGCTTTTCTAGACCTCGTCATATACTCCTTAGACATCAAAGTGCATTTCATTTAGCACATACATGAGGCTAAACAGGACCATCTGGAACATATTGTCCTAGTTTTACGTATACAATGTTGAGCATTACAGCATCCACCAATTACTTTTTAGTTCATATAGCATTGAAAGCTCACTTTATAAGAAACTGTAGAAATGTCTTGGAATATGAAATACTCTTAAAGGTCTGGTCACCCAAGACTACATTTTTGTATATCGGTAGGTGATAGAGAGATGAAGTACCCACTAGCTTTTTATAGCTGCTTCAGCTGTGAGGTCTTCCCAAAGATCCAAAAGGCCAGCACTCAAATAAATCCTATCAATATTTATTGTAACATCATGGCAGGGTAAAATGGAAACTTTTATGTTGATGAGTTTCGGTAACTCCTGTCCTTAGTCATAACGAGATGCAAAAATGTCCATCTCCTTTTATACAACAACCTCTAAATCCAAGTAGGGTATAATAGGAGAATGTGGCCAGAATAGCTTAACAGACAAATGAGAAGGAACAACAAAAACAGGCTTCCTCTAGGGTATGTTTAGCCCCTTATTTCTAGATTTTCTTTCTCTTATCTATATTTACTTTCCTTCTGCAATCTCCAGTTCCTCAACGTTTTATATCTTCCTCTAAAACCTTTCCTTGACCTACTAAAATCTTTTCTGCATTATGCTTTGCCTTTATACATAATATAGCACTTTTCTCCTCATCAGTTTTCTCTATGTTCTCTGCATATTTATCCATCTGCTAATATTTATGCATGTTGTTGTCTAGTTCCTAATACGTCACATCTTCATTTGTTCTTATTATCCATAGTCATTATTTTTTTTCTTATGCACTCGTGGTATACCAAATTTCAAATTTGTAAGTTGCAGTTGGTCTGATTACACTTGTAAGGCCGCGTACACACGAGGGGATATGTCCGCTGAAAACGGTCCGATGGACCGTTTCAGCAGACATCTCCGCTCGTGTGTATGGGCTAGCGGACAGATTTGTCCACCCGACAGATTTCAAAGCAAGCTTTGAAATCTATCCGGTGGGGATCTGTCCGCCCGACATGTCTGCTGGTTAGTACACTTACCAGCAGACATGTCGTCCCCCACCGCCGCCGCGCCGCTGCCGAATGGATTCGGCGCATGCGCGGAAGTGTTTTACTTCCTGGTGCGGTGACGTGGCGGTGACGCGGCGGCGTCAACGTCACCGCCGCGTCACCACGCCGTCCGGCGGCGGGGAATTTGATCCGATGGTGTGTACACGCCATCGGATCAAACTCCCGATCGGACATATCCGATGGAAATGGTCCGCGGACCGTTTTCATCGGATATGTCCGATCGTGTGTATGGGGCCTAAAAGGTTTCATCTTCAAAGTCATGGAAATATAGAGGAGTGCACTACAAATTAAAATTTTCTGCTCTCATTCCAGCTTTAATTTTACTTCTTACTTTTTTTCTCTGCATTGATAGACCTATTTATTGAGAATAATTTGATTTAAAAAAAAATCTAAATGTCCCTTTGTCCCTGGACTCCTTAGGAAACCTTTTTTGAAGCCCAATTTAGTTTAACTTATCAGGGATATTTTTCAGGGGGAATGAGGAGGAACACAGCTCCGTCACTTCCAGCACTGAATGCATGTAATGGCAAGGGGTGCTGGGATGTAAGATCTACTGTTGATGAAGGGTCATGCTTATGGGAGATCTGTTGTTGCTGCCAGGGGTCTATTGTTGTTAAGGTGGTATGTTGTTGCGGGGATCCATTGCTGCAGGGTATCTATTTTACTATGTTTCCTGTTATCATTAATAAATTCCATATAATTTACTTAGCACCATTAAATTATACTTCTGTATTCTCTAAAACGGACAGGTTGGGGTAGAACCAAGTGACGATGCTCGGAGGTGGGTAGGGGGTGGAACCAAGTGACGATGCTCGGAGGTGGGTAGGGGGTGGAACCAAGTGACGATGCTCGGTGTTGGGCAGGGGGTGGAACCAAGTGGCGATGCTCGGAGGTGGGTAGGGGGTGGAACCAAGTGACGATGCTCGGTGTTGGGTAGGGGGTGGAACCAAGCGACTGTGGTCAGAGGTGGGTAGAGGGGGGGGAACAGGTGTGACTCGGAAGGGGGGGGGGAGTACCTGCTCTTTTTCTCTGAGAAAAAAAACCTGATTTTCCTATTACCGCAGCAGTGCCTTTTCAGTTTAACTAAACAAATGTATTGCTCGATGTTGTACATTACAACTGTACTGGACATGAGAAAATCATGGTAATGTCTTCAAGCAGCTCCCTATTACAATACTTACTTGTGGGATGTGATCTAATTGGTGACTAACATGTATTTGCCTTTCAGCATGCTGCACCATCCATACAAAGAATGTGGAAGCTCAAGTCTCTAACCAGGAGGAGAAAAAAGATGTCCCAGGTTAGCATGGATAGAAATGACATGAAACCAAATGTTGGAATAACAGCTCTCTCATCATTGGTGGCTGTCTTTGGCTTTTGTTTTAGTTCTTTTGTTTTCACTTGATTATCCTGCCAGTCAGTACTGGTTCACATCTATGCAGCTTCAAAGTCACGTGACTTTGACAGCCGACATCCTGCACGACTTAATTGCAGTCTGCTTGCGACTTCATTAACAGAAGTCAATGCAAATGGGGATGAAGTCACCCCAAAGGAGTGCACAAACCTTTTTCACTGTGACTTGAGTTGCACTGATTAGAATAGTTCCATTGCAGTTAATGGGGTACAACTTGTCATGCGACTTAGAACTCTCAAATATCACGGACAAGTGTGAACCGAGTGAACGGCTCTTCTTTTCCTACAGAGATAACCCTTACTTACTGTAATGTATTTATGGTGGAGCAGCATGTTTACAGCTAGTGTGTTAGGACTATATACACCTCCCGATTTTTATAACATGGGTGGAAAATGTTCTGTATTTCACACATTCGAACTGGGCAAGTATGATAAGACTGCTTGAGACAACACTGCAGAATGCACAGCAACTTACAAGCCTATTGAATTTTTGGCTGGCCCAACAGATTATTGTTTGCACTTATTGGACAAATAAAACAGAATGCCGTCAATATAATTGACAGACCAAAATGGTGCAAATAAGAGAAGCTCAGTGTTAGGGTTTACATACACTTTAAATTAAAGTGGTTCTAACGTCAAAAAGGTTTCTTACCTTAAAGCGGGTTTCTAAAAACACACAAGGTTGGCTGAGAGCAGCTGCTCCTCTCAACCAAATCATGTAAGGAGGGATCAGGCGTGGGGCAGAGCTGCCCTGTGTGTGTCTATCGTTACACACAGGACAGCCCAGCTCAGGATTGCACCTGCACATGTGCCCCAATAGGAAGCTCCTTCCTGTGGTGGTGCACTGAAAAAAGGAGGAGCGAAAAGCGCCGTCAGCTAACCCCAGAATAGGAGTACGGGGGCTGCTCTGTGCAATACCCTTGCACAGAGCAAGTCAGTAGGGCATCTTTTTTATTTTAGTTAAAAGAAAAAAAAAAGAAAAAGATTTTACAACTGCTTTAACCTGTTACTTTGCTCATAATGAGAAGGTTCACATTAAAGGGATAACCCCAGGCAACCAAAAAAATCAACACTTTCTGGACTCATTCAACCATTTGGCTATTTTTGCAACTCTTCTGAAAAGCGATCCACCGTGGATATGCCCTAAACACATCAGCCTGCTAAATACAGTGCAGAAAATAAGTATTTGAACACCCTGCTATTTTGCAAGTTCTCCCACTTTGAAATCATGGAGGGGTCTGAAATTGTCATCGTAGGTGCATGTCCACTGTGAGAGACATAATCAAAAAAAAAAATCCAGAAATCACAATTTATGAATTGTTAACTATTTATTTGTATGATACAGCTGCAAAGAAGTATTTGAACACCTGTCTATCAGCTAGAATTCTGACCCTCAAAGACCTGTTAGTCTGCCTTTAAAATGTCCACCTCCACTCCATTTATTATCCTAAATTAGATGCACCTGTTTGAGGTCATTAGCTGCATAAAGACACCTGTCCACCCCATACAATCAGTAAGAATCCAACTACTAACATGGCCAAGACCAAAGAGCTGTCCAAAGACACTAGAGACAAAATTGTACACCTCCACAAAATCATGCATGGCACGGAAGGTTCCCCTGCTTAAACCAGCACATGTCAAGGCCCGTCTTAAGTTTGCCAATGACCATTTGGATGATCCAGAGGAGTCATGGGAGAAAGTCATGTGGTCAGATGAGACCAAAATAGAACTTTTTGGTCATAATTCCACTAACCGTGTTTGGAGGAAGAAGAATGATGAGTACCATCCCAAGAACACCATACCTACTGTGAAGCATGGGGGTGGTAGCATCATGCTTTGGGGGTGTTTTTCTGCACATGGGACAGGGCGACTGCACTGTATTAAGGAGAGGATGACCGGGGCCATGTATTGCGAGATTTTGGGCAACAACCTCCTTCCCTCAGTTAGAACTTTGAAGATGGGTCGAGGCTGGGTCTTCCAACATGACCCGAAGCACACAGCCAGGATAACCAAGGAGTGGCTCTGTAAGAAGCATATCAAGGTTCTGGCGTGGCCTAGCCAGTCTCCAGACCTAAACCCAATAGAGAATCTTTGGAGGGAGCTCAAACTCTGTGTTTCTCAGCGACAGCCCAGAAACCTGACTGATCTAGAGAAGATCTGTGTGGAGGAGTGGGCAAAAATCCCTCCTCCAGTGTGTGCAAACCTGGTGAAAAACTACAAGAAACGTTTGACCTCTGTAATTGCAAACAAAGGCTACTGTACCAAATATTAACATTGATTTTCTCAGGTGTTCAAATACTTATTTGCAGCTGTATCATACAAATAAATAGTTAAAAAAATCATACATTGTGATTTCTGGAATTTTTTTTTTTTGATTATGTCTCTCACAGTGGACATGCACCTACGATGACAATTTCAGACCCCTTCATGATTTCCAAGTGGGAGAACTTGCAAAATAGCAGGGTGTTCAAATACTTATTTTCTGCACTGTATATAAATACATTTGTTGCTACCTCGTCTGTCAGTTTTTTTTTTAAATCTAATCTGATGTTTTAAAAAAAAAGTATAATCAGCAGAGGCTTGGCAGAGAATGTGATTAACCTTGAGTCTATGTAGCTTTCTTCTGAGGTTTCACAAAAAACTCTTCATTAAGATATACATGCATGCTGATTTCCTTCCACTTACGTGGCAACAGCAGCGCAAAAATAAACATTTACATTTAATTTGCCTTATTATAAAATATTGCAAACCAGATAATCTATCATCTACAGTGACAGAAACAAAGTAAGCCCTATAATTCAAAACCTACAAAAAAAAATACTGACTTTTCTTATAAATAATAATGTAATGGACACGTTTATTTTCCTGGTTGACCTTTTTATTCACGGGAATCTGTTTTAAAAGAAGAATGACTTATTTTACAGGTGAAAGTGTTGTCATCTACCCTGAAAAGGACGAATTTGAAAAACTTTCAGAAAAGCAAACAAAGACCGAGAAGAGGTAATCTCTGCAAATAACACATCACATTTCTGTGTCTTTTTGTATTGTTTTCTCCTGAGCCTCTGCGCTTTCAGCATTTATTGTATCAAAGGTACAATAAATATATACAGTATCTGATAAAAGAAAGTACACCCCTCACATTTTTGTAAATATTTTGATAAATCTTTTCATGTGACAACACTGAAGAAATGACACTTTGCTACATTGTAAAGTAGTGAGTGTACAGCTTGTATAACAGTGTAAATTTGCTGTCCCTCAAAATAACGCAACACGCAGCCATTAATGTCTAAACAGCTGGCAACAAAAGTCAGTACACCCCAAAGTGAAAATGTCCAAATTGGGCCCAAAGTGTCAATATTTTGTGTGGCTACCATTATTTTCCAGCACTGCCTTAACCCTCTTGGGCATGGAGCTCACCAGAGCTTCACAGGTTGCCACTGGTGTCCTCTTCTACTCCTCCATGACGGAGCTGGTGGATGTTACCTTAGACCTTGCGCTCCTCCACCTTCCATTTGAGGATGCACCACAGATGCTCAATGGGTTTAGGTCTGGAGACATGATTGGCCAGTCCATTACCTTTACCCTCAGCTTCTTTAGCAAGGCATTGGTCATCTTGGAGGTGTGTTTGGGCTCGTTATCTTGTTGGAATACTGACCTGCAGCCCAGTCTCCAATAGGAGGGGATCATTCTCTACTTCAGTATGTCACAGTACATGTTGGAATTCATGGTTCCCTCAATGAACGGTAGTTCCCCAGTGCCAACAACACTCATGCAGCCCCAGACCATGACACTCCCACCACCATGCTTGACTGTAGGCAAGACACACTTGTCTTTTGTACTCCTCACCTGGTTTCCCCCACACACGCTTGACACCATCTGAACCAAATAAGTTTATCTTGGTCTCATTGGACCACAGGACATAGTTCAAGTAATCCATGTCCTTAGTCTGCTTGTCTTCAACAAACTGTTTGCAGACTTTCTCATGGCTCATTTTTAGAAGAGGCTTCCTTCTGGGACAACAGCCATGCAGACCAATTTGATGCAGTGTACAGCATATGGTCTGAACACTGACAAGCTGACCCCCCACCCCTTCAACCTCTGCAGCAATGCTGTCAGCACTCATACATCTAATTCCCAAAAACAATCTCTGGCAACGACACTGAGCATGTGCACTTAACTTCTTTGGTCGACCATGGCGAGGCCTGTTCTGAGTGGAACCTGTCCTGTTTAATCGCTGTATGGTCTTGGCCACCCTGCTGCAGCTCAGTTTCAGGGTCTTGACAATCTTCTTATAGCCTAAGCCATCGTTATGTAGAGCAACAATTCTTTTACTCATATCCTCAGAGAGTTCTTTGCCATGAGGTACCATGTTGAACTTCCAGTAATCAGTTTGAGAGAGTGAGAGCAATAATACCAAATTTAACACACCTGCTCCCCATTCACACCTGAGACCTTGTAACACTAACAAGTCACATGACACCAGAGAAGGGAAAGGGCTAATTGGGCCCAATTTGGACATTTTTATTTAGGGGTGTACTCACTTTTGTTGCCAGCGGTTTAGACATTAATGGATGTGTGTTGAGTTATTTTGAGGGGACAGCTAATTTACATTGTTATACAGGCTGTACATTTACTACTTTACACTGTAGCAAAGTGTAATTTCTTCATTGTTGTCACAATAAAAGATCTAATAAAATATTTACAAAAAATGTGAGGGGTGTACTCACTTTTGTGAGATACTGTATATAATATATATGCATACATATATATATATATATATATATATATATATATATATATACACACACACACACATATACACACATACATAAGCACACAAATATACGCAGATTTACTTGTTTACCTACACATACATTCACACACTATTTTTTTTACTAAGGTACAAATTTGAGTAGAACGAAGATCTATTTAAACAATATTTTTCTGTGTACACTTACGTGTGTTCTGATTCCTCCTGTATTCAATTATATTGTAACTGTACTGTCTGCCTTCATGTTGTAAAGCACTGCGCAAACAGTTGGCACTATTTAAATCCTGTATAATAATAATAAATGTGTATATATTGTAATAATTGGTGTTGATTTATCCTTTCCTAGTGAAAATGATGCTTCCTCTGAGAATGAACATCTTCTGAGCCGCAGTATGGACAGTGACGAAGAAGCAGCTCTTGACAAACAGGGAACGCCTGATCTCTGCCTCCTATCATTAGTTCACCTGGCAAGAGACAAATCAACTACAAACAAACTGACTGGGGTAAGATACTATTTGCTTTATGGGTCCCACTTACAAAATCTCTACAAACACAATATTTTTACCACTTAGCTATAAACAGCCATGTATTATGTTCAACTTCTAAGGACTACATGTCCCAACATCCCATGGTAACTTGCTACCTGCAAGCAGCGATTCCTGTACTGACCGCACCTCCTGAAACTCTTTCTCTCAGCACCTCTGTAGTTCAGAAGGCAAGCTCTGTAAAATCTATGACACACCAGTGCTTACTCACAGGGCATAGTGGAAACGTGTGACAGAGTTCAAGGTGGTAAAGGTGTGGGGATCTTCACAAAAGTAAGTGTACAAACTTCCAGATCATTCAGATTAATAGGAGTAGGCTAGAAATAATTTAAATACAATGTGAAAATTAATATATCATTTTAGATTTTGACTATAGATACAGTTTAACTTAATAGCTCAGACATTAACTGTGACAATGATGTTTCTTGTTTCTTTTTAGAATAGTACAGCCTTGTAGAACTGTGCGACAATAATATGAGTTATCATTTTCTGTCACTTCCCATGTCATTTACTAGAAATCCATAGATCACTGTGAGGCCCCATACACACCATTAAATAAATCTGTTCAAATCGGTCTGACAGAACGATTTGATCAGATTTGTCTGCTGGGCTGTTTTGGTTTAATCGCTGTACACACGATCAAACCAAAATCCCCACCGGCAGACAGCGCGGTGACGTGGCGATAACGTTGATGCAAACGGTCTGTCAGACCGTTTGCAGCAGATAGATTTGATCGTGTGTACGCGGCCTAAGGGTCATAGATTTCATAGAGCCTGCCTTCTATACTATAGAGGTGCTAAGAGGAGGAGTGTCAGGAGGTGGAGTCAGTCCAGGATTCACAGGTTGCAGGCAACAAGGTACCATGGGATATGTAATCCTTAGAAATTGAAAGAAAAAAAGCAGAAGAAAAGATAAAAATCATGCATAGAATCCAGAAAGTTGTGGAAAGAGATGGCTAGCAGCAATCCAATTGAAATTATATTTTTCATGTAAGCTTACAGTATATTGGATTGTCAAAAATTACTATTGTTTGTGTTTCTAATACAATATTGATGTTGTAAAAAGAAAGTGTATGCTGTGACCATAGAACTCCTTAAAATAGTTTGTCTCATCTATGCCCGCTGTAAGCAGTTGCATCGTTGGCACTTAGCTTAACCCAGAAGTATCCCAACCACTGACTTGTAAACTATTTAGCCTAATTAAATTTAAGTGTTATTACCACGAATATCCAGAATAGAACAATCCTCCTTGTTGATACATCACAACTGGAAATTGCCCAAACCCATAACACTCAAAACCCTGCACAGATGCCTGTCTTGTTTTCCTAAGCAGAGTAAATTCTTATTGTAACAATTAGTTATTTGTACTGAGCGTTTGAAATGGTATTGCTACCAAACCTTGCAAGAGAAAGAAGGCAGTGTTTAATGCTTAATTATTGGCCTTCAAATTGTTTTTCGTAGGTTTCTTATTGCATAACTTCAGAACAAAAACATTGCAGATGGCACATAAAAGTACATATTGCTCTGGTATTGGCCTCCAGTGTGTTTCAAAGACAGAAACACATAAGATAATGTTGCACTTTATTCCTATTTGTTTACAGCAGCCGTTTTATGCTCAAGGAACACCACGTCCACTAGTAGATATTTGCTTGTTCGAGAAAAAAATTCTAATATGCTCCTTTAAGGGCTTAAAGTAAGATTTTATTCCTGAATGAGAAAAGGTTGGCACTGAAATTGAGGACCAGGATGGAATTGTTTGTTACCAATTTAGATAAGCATTAAAACTCATTAGTTAAACTATGGATGACCCCCCTCCCCCCTAGAAAAAAATAAAATCAAAGTAAAATGGATAGTAAAAAATATCCATGAACAGACACAAGCTGTCAAATCTCGCCCCCCTTCGTTCCCCCATCACAGAAAAAAAAAAACTACAAAGCAATGTATTTACAATTGCAGTAACTAGTGTTAAATGCAGAAAGAAGTATCTTTAGTTTGCAGTGGAAGTGAAGACAGAGCCCCCTCGATGACCAGGCCATTTTTTGCGATACGGCACTGTGTCGCTTTAACTGACAATTGCCCGGTCGTACGACACTGTACCCAAACAAGTTGTACGTCCTTTTTTTCTTTCGGTGGTATTTGATCACTTCTGCGGTTTTTATTTTTTGCGCTATAAACAAAAAAAGAGCGACAATTTTGAAAAAATATATATATATATATATAATTTACTTTTTGCTATAATAAATATCTCTAATATATTGATATATATATATGTATATATATATATATATATATATATATATATATATATATATATATATATTAAAAAATGTATTCATCAGTTTAGGCCGATATATAGTCTTCTATATATTTTTGGTAAAATAGAATCACAATGAGCGTATATTGATTGGTTTGTGCAAAATGTATAGCGTCTACAAAATAGGGGATAGATTTGTGGCTTTTTTTTTTACTAGTAATGGCTGTGATCTGCGTTTTTTATCAGGACTGCGACATTGCGGCAGACAGATCAGACACTTTTTTGGGACCAATAACACTTATACAGCGAACAGTGCTATAAAAATGCACTGTTTGCTTTATAAATGACACTGACAGGGAAGGGGTAAACACTAGGGGGCGATTAAGGGGTTACATGTGTCCCCTGCTAGATGTTGCTAACTGTGGGGGAATGGGACTTACTGAAGGAGGAGACCGATCGCTATTCCTAATCTTTAGGAGCAGATGATCTGTCTCTCCTCCCCTTTACACACACAGATCCTCGTTCTAGCTCTCGTGCCCACGGGCATCGTGACCGCCAGCCACGCGCATCGGACCCCCCACTCCGTGCAGCTGGCACACATGCATGCTATGGATCTTAAAGGAGCCCATATACCTGTAGAGCGGTTCACGCAGGGCTACCAACCTGCCGCAATATATGTACGTGATTTTAAGGGCACCTTTATCGTAATTAAAGCATTAAAAACACACCTGCACTATTTTGACAATTTAGAACACCGTTACACATAAGCAGGCATGTCAAACGCAATTTCAATGCAGGCCACATCAGCATTAAGGTTGCCTTCAAAGGGCCAGTTGTATCTGTAAGGCTAGATGTCCAAAGCAGTGTTTCTCAACTCCAGTCTTCAAGGCGCCCCAACAGGCCATATTTTCAGGCTTTTTATTATTTTTCACGGGTGATTTTATTATTTTCACTGCCTTAGTAATTACCCCAGTAGTTTCATCTGAGGGAAATCCTGAAAGCATGACCTGTTGGGGTACCTTGAGGACTTGAGTGGAGAAACACTGGTTAAAGAGCATACACCCTCCCCCTTACATCAGATGTCAAGATACTCCCCCCCATCAGATGTCAAGAGTCCCTCGCCCTGCCTTACATTACAAGAGAGGTGTAGGATCTGTAGTTCTGTCTTCCTCTCTGCTGCCGACTGCTGAGACAGGAAAAGGGGGGGCAGACACAAGCCTTTCCGTGGCTGAATAGAGAAGTGCAGGATCTGGTGGGGGCGTTCTGTCCTCTCTGCTGCTAAAACAAGGTGAAGGCAACAAACAGGGGGTTGCCACAGCTGCAGGAGGGGTGCGAGGGCCACATGAATTCGGCCTCCGGGTCTTGAGATTGACACATGTGACATAGAGCATTCATAGGGGGCATTTTTGGTTACTGTATATTTGCATTTTCAGTGCAGTTCATAATGCAAGGTAATTCACTGCAAGACACAAATACTATATATTACCCTGCACATGTAGCATAGTGAGTGTTACTGTGCCCACAGGGGTGTGTAGCCAGCCTTAACCACTTAAGGACCCACTCATGTACATATACATCGGTACTTTAACCGCTTAACGCCCGCCGCACGACTATGTACGTCCACAAAATGGCACTTACAGGCAGATGGGCGTACATGTACGTCCCTGCCTTCTAGCGGGTCGGGGGTCCGATCGGGAGCGATCCAGGACGAGGGGGCAGCTGTTCGTTTTTGTCCGCCCCCTTGTGATCGCTCCCAGCCAATCCCCTGAGCCTCCGCCGTGTCACTTCCTCTGCCTGTGTAATGTAAACACTGGCAGAGGAAGTGATGTGAGCTCTCCTCCCGCCGAGAGGAGAGAAGACTCACAGTAAGTCGCACCAACACTACACTGACACCAGTACACATTTAACCCCTTCCGATCACCCCCCCCCCCAGCCCCTGTCACACTGTCACTGATTGCAGTGATCATATATTTATTGATCACTGCATTTAGTGTCAGTGTGACAGTTAGTGTGACAGTCAGTTAGTGTTAGGTCCAGGGTAGCCCCGTACCCCCCTAATAAAGTTTTAACCCCTTGATCACCGCCCTAGTTAACCCTTTCACCCCCTATTGCCAGCATCACTAAGCGATCGTTTTTCTGATCGCTGTATTAGTGTCGCTGTTGCCGCTAGGTAGCTAATTTTTTTTATTGCGATTTTTTTTACTAAAGACATGTGGCTGAATACATTTTGGCCTAAATGTTTGACTAAAATGTAGTTTATTCGATTTTTCTTATAACAAAAATTTAAAAATATAGATTTTTTTTTAAAAATGTCGCTCTATTTTTGTTTATAGCGCAATCAAAAGAAAGCTCTATTTGTGGGAAGAAAAGGACGCAAATTTTGTTTGGGAGCCACCTCGCACGACCGCGCAATTGTCTGTTAAAGCGACGCAGTGCCGAATTGTAAAAACGCCTCTGGGCATTTAGCAGCATATTGGTCTGGGGCTTAAGTGGTTAATGATGGATATCCCGGTAACGGCAGCAGCTGCTGCCACAACCGAGATATTAATGTTTTCTTTGAGCGGTCCTGTAAACAATAAAGCTGGTCTCCGCGAGATCACCGTTATCGGTGGCGGGAGAGGGGCCCCCCTCCTGCCACTCTCCCACGCCCTCCGCCGCTTGCCGGAGCCGTCGGCAGCGGCGGAGGCGATCGGGTCCTGTCCCCTGCTCGGCTGGGATATGAGTGAGGGCAAGATGGCCCCACCCGTCCCCATAGCATAGCAGGGCAGAAGCGACGTCAAAACTTTACTTCCGCCCATGCTTCTTAAAGCAGTATTTTCTTGTTGTCATTTTTTCAAATTATTATTAGTGCATTTTAGTCTAAATATGAGATCTGAGGTCTTTTTAAACCCCAGATCTCATATTTAAGTGGACCTGTCATGCTTTTTTCTATTACAAGGGATGTTTACATTCCTTGTAATAGGAATATGTGACCCATTTTTTTTGTGTAAAAATGTATAAAATTAATAAAAATAAATAAGAAAACCAAAAAAATAAGAGCAATAATTCTAGCCCTAGACCTCCTCTGTAACTCAAAAGATGTAACCTATAGAATTTTTGTAAACGTCGCCTATGGAGAATTTTAAGGTTAAAAGTTTGACGCCATTCCACAAGCGGGCGCAATTTTGAAGCGTGACATATTGGGTATCATTTTACTCGGCGTAACATTATCTTTCACAATATAAAAAAAAATTGGGCTAACTTTACTGTTGTCTTATTTTTTAATTAAAAAAGTAAATTTTTTCCAAAAAAAAGTGCGCTTGTAAGACTGCTGCGCAAATACGGTGTGACAAAAAGTATTGCAATGACTGCCATTTTATTCTCTAGGGTGTAAGAAAAAAATATATATAATGTTTGGGGGTTTTTCTAGCAAGAAAAAAACTATTTCTTTATCGTACATCACGGGACACAGAGCGCATAGCCATTACACTTGGGTTATATGGGTACCTTCAGGTGATGGACACTGGTGTAATCAATTTCACAGGAAGTTTCCTCCCTATATAACCCCCTCCCACTGGGAGTGCTTCAGTTTTTTCGCCAGTGTCTTAGGTGTTGGTCACGTCTAGCTGTCCCTCGGAGGTCTCGGGACCCAGGATAGCTAGCCGGATCCGTCCGAAGTGCTTCAAAGCCAAGGTGTACGGTACCCGGGCCCTGCTTGCGTGGGGTTTTGCCTATAATGCCTCTCCTTGGAGGGCTGGATTCTGGGCTCCAGTGCCTTAGTCTCTTCCAAGAACTAAACGCTACTGATGCCAGGATGCTATATAGGTCCAGGTGTGTGGGTTCCTTAACACAGGACCCCGGTCCCTGAAGGTCCAAGACAATACCCACGGAGATGGGGGAAGATTGGGCCTCTTGCATTTTGCAATACCCTGCGGCGTGGAGCAGGTAAGAGGGAGCCTGCGGGACTTGGTTCGACAGTAGGTATCCCCCTGGGGGTTCTGGGTCGGCTAATGGTATGCTTGTGCATCAGCCACTATCTCCACGATGTCTTTTGAGGCAGGATGGGATGTACTAATGTTTACCCAGATAACATGTAGGTATATGTATGCTTTTAAAGATATGTATTTGCTACTCCCCCCAGATCTGCCTGTTAGCAGCAGTATCTGAGTCGGTGCAACCTTGGGCTCCAGCTAACGGGCATTGGTGTGGCAATACTCACAGGACTTCCTCGGTATTGCCGCCTTCTCGGGCGTATGGAAATTTGGAAAAATTTTACTATAGCCTGTTCTTATTAATGGTTCACTTCTAGCTACAACAGTTGGGTGTTGGCTTTAGGGGTGTCTCAAGGTTGTGCAATGGCTCCCAAGGGATCAGGACCAGCTAAGGCTGCAAAAGGTACCAAAAAACTAAAGGGGTCTCCGTCGGGGTCAGAGGATTTGGGCCAGGCTCCAGCGGTCCCACCCTCACCAGATAGACCACCGAACAGCATGTTGCAGGAGCCATTGAGGGTGCTAGGGGCAGAGGCGGCCCCCAATCAACCCATTCCCATTTACGTTACGGAAGAAATGCTAGCGACCACCCTGGGTGGGCTAGAGGAAAGGTTAACTGCTTTAATTGCCCGCTCTTTGCCAGGTGGCAAGCGGGCTAGATCCCCGTCACCTAAATTGGTGTTTTCAGATGCAGAGGTCCTCTCTTCGGAGGAATTGGACCCACAGGGGGATCAAGCGGACCCGAGTCCCGACGGTTCAGACATTGAGGGTTCCACTGTAGATGAATTCTTTTCGGCTTCTCAAGCGGAGAGCCTGTGGATCCAGTCTCTGACAGATATGGTTCGCACTGCTTTTAAACTTCCAGTGTCAGAACAATTAGCCCCCACGGTATCCTCTTTAGGTTCCTTGAAGGCACCGTTGAGTTGTGATTCTTTTCCGGTTCACCCCCTTCTGGAGAGCGTGATTTTTCAGGATTGGGCTCGACCTAATAGGATTTTTATCCCTCCTAAAAGGTTCACTATTCTCTATCCTATGGAAGAGGAATTTGCAAAGAAATGGGCACTCCCTACCGTGGACGCAGCCATTTCCTGCGTGAATAAATCCCTGACCTGTCCGGTTGAAAATGTCCAGATGTTTAAAGATCCGGTCGACAAAAAGTTGGAGACCCTACTGAAGGCTTCTTTTACCACAGTAGGTGCCGTGGTTCAGCCAGCGGTGGCAGCCATTGGCGTTTGTCAGGCTTTAAAGGATCAGACTAAACAAATATTAAGGGACATACCGGCTCAGCAAGCTCGTGAATTGGCTGACCTCCCAAGGGCTCTCTGCTTTGCAGTAGATGCTATTAAGGACTCCATTCAACAGGCGTCCCGTTTATCTCTGCTATTGGTTCATATGCGGCGCCTTTTGTGGCTGAAGAACTGGTCAGCAGAGGCACCCTGCAAAAGGCTTTTAGCAGGATTTCCCTTTCATGGTGGGAGACTATTCGGTGAAGACCTAGATAAATATATCCAGACCATATCAAGTGGCAAAAGTTCTTTCTTACCTGTCAAGAAAAGACTGCGTGGGCCCGCTTTTAAGCGACAGGCCTTCGCAGGCTCGGCCCCTTCAACTTCCCGTCAGTATCGACGGCCTCCCGGGCGTTCAGCATTTAATAGCCGCCCACAAGGACAAGCAATGGCAGGCAAGAGGCCATGGTCTCGCAAGCCGGTTAAACCAGTCATCAAGTCAGATTCATGAAGGGGCACCCCCACTCTCTTGGGTGGGGGGAAGGCTTTGTTTTTTCTCCGAAGTGTGGGAGGCCAGAATTCCCGACTCTTGGGTACTGTCCGTGGTAGCCACGGGCTACAAGCTAGAGTTTCGGGAAGTCCCCCCTCCTCATATTTCAGGGGTCAAGTCTTCCAAGAGACCCAATGGCGACGTCAGGCCTATCTTAGACCTCAAACGCCTAAATCGCTTTCTAAAGATTCAGACCTTTCGTATGGAGTCCATACGTTCGGTGGCAGCCAGCCTACATCAAGACGACTTTCTAGCATCTATAGACATAAAGGATGCGTATCTGCACGTGCCGATCTACCCGGCACATCACAAGTTTCTTCGTTTTATGATAGATCACCGTCATTACCAGTTCGTAGCCCTCCCTTTCGGGTTGGCAACAGCTCCGCGGGTATTCACAAAGGTGTTAGCCCCGGTGCTAGCCGTCCTAAGGACAGAAGGCATTTTGGTCCTGGCATACCTGGACGATCTTCTGGTTATCGACAGATCGACAGATCAGCTTCCAACCTCAATCATGCAGTAGTTCGCACAGTTCGGCATCTAGAGGAATTCGGATGGATTGTGAACCAAGAAAAATCGATATTGCAACCCATAAAGCAGTTGGAATATCTAGGCCTTCGGCTAGATACAGACTGCCAGAGGATATTTTTACCTCAAGCAAAGTTTAGATCAATAACTCAAGCAGTTCAAGTGGTCTTAGGCAAGAGGAGGCCGACTATTCGCCTATGTATGCCCTACGCCCAGATCCATACCAGATATCTCCAGGCAGCCATTCTCTCTGCTTGGAACAAGTCCATTCAGGCGTTAGATCGTCCGTTAGTTCTCTCCCCAGGGGTCCGTGCAGCCTGTTCTGGTGGCTGGTCCCTCAAAATTTGTCAAAGGGGAAATCCTTTTGCCCCATCACGTGGAAGATAGTAGCCACGGATGCCAGCCTGTCAGGTTGGGGGGCAGTTCTAGAAGGACAGACCAAGCAAGGGCAGTGTTCGGAGGCAGAAAAACTGCTTCCCATCAATATCCTAGAGATCAGAGCTGCTCGGCTGGCCCTGGTCGCCTGGACTCTTCCCCTTCAGGGTCTGCCAGTAAGGATACAGTCCGACAATGCCACTGCGGTGGCATACATAAACCACCAGGGGGGCACGAGGAGCCTAGCGGCCCAAAGGGAAGTAAACCTGATTTTCTCATGGGCCGAAGCCCATGTACCCTGCATCTCGGCGGTGTTCATCCCAGGGATAGACAATTCTCAAGCAGATTTTTTGAGGCGTCAACAGTTGCTCCCGGGGGAGTGGTCTCTTCACCCCCAGGTATTCCAAGAGATTTGCCAAAGATTCGGAGTTCCAGATGTGGACATTATGGCAACGAAATCCAACAAAAAGTTGGACAAATTCATATCCCGAGCCAGGGATCCCTCGGCCTACGGGACCGATGCGTTGGTTTGCCCCTGGCACCAGTTTTCTCTCCTGTATGCGTTCCCTCCACTGCAGATGATTCCCCGCCTTCTACGGAGGATCAGGGTGGAGCGCAGGCCTGTGATCCTGGTGGCCCCAGCCTAGCCCAGGAGGGCTTGGTACGCACTCATCGTGAGGATGTCAGTAGGGGCGCCGTGGCCGCTCCCCCTGCGCCCAGATCGGCTGTCTCAGGGCCCAATCTGCCACCCTGCTTCACAGCAGCTAAATTTGACGGCTTGACGGCTGAATCCCTAATTCTTAAGGGCAGAGGCCTCTCAGCTCAGGTCATATCTACGTTGATTCAGGCTAGGAAACCAGTCTCTAGAAATATTTATTACAGAGTCTGGAGGACCTATGTGGAGTGGTGCGAGTCTCAAAAATGGCATCCTCAAAAGTTTTTTATTGACAGGATCTTGCGATTCCTCCAGGTTGGCGTTGACAAAGGGTTGGCTCTTAGTACTCTAAAGGGGCAGGTGTCGGCTTTATCGATATGGTTTCAAAGACCCTTGGCCACCCATTCGCTTATGAAAACCTTCTTGCAGGGGGTCTTGCATGTGAATCCCCCTATTAGAGCTCCCCTCTGCCCCTGGAATTTAAATCTGGTCTTGTCAGCTTTACAAAGGCAGCCGTTTGAACCTCTGACAGAAATCCCTCTTGTGCTACTAACCCGAAAGTTGGTTTTCTTGGTGGCTATGGCTTCGGCCAGAAGGGTTTCCGAGCTGGCAGCCTTGTCATGCAGGGAGCCATACCTTATTCTGCATAAGGACAGAGTGGTTCTGCGGCCTCAACCTTCTTTCCTTCCTAAGGTCATATCCAGTTTTCACTTGAATCAGGACCTAGTCCTACCATCCTTCTTTCCTACTCCCCAGTCCAGAGAGGAAAGACTGCTTCATACTTTGGACGTGGTTCGAGCCATGAGGGTCTATCTCAAGGCTACAGAGAAGATTCGGAAAACAGATGTGCTTTTTGTTCTTCCGGATGGCCCCAAGAAGGGTCAGCCGGCTGCCAAGTCTTCCTTGGCTAGGTGGATTAAGCAGCTGATTTTTCAGGCCTATGGTCTGAAGCGCGTTCCACCTCCCTTATCAGTTAAAGCCCATTCTACGAGGGCCATGAGTGCCTCCTGGGCGGCACACCATCAGATCTCTATGGCACAGGTTTGCAAGGCGGCAACCTGGTCTTCCGTACATACGTTTACTAAATTTTATAAGTTGGACGTTGCAAAGGGTACGGACGCAGCATTTGGGCAGGCGGTCCTACGGGGAGCAGTATAGAATCCTCGGGCCCGGGTCACGCCCCCTTTTCTCTGTTGGTGGAGCTACTTTACTTCCTGATAATTTTTTTGTTTGGCTATTCTTGGCCTTACGGTCTCCCTCCCTTCATAGAGCATTGCTTTAGGACATCCCAAGTGTAATGGCTATGCGCTCTGTGTCCCGTGATGTACGATAAAGAAAAAAGGATTTTTAATAAACAGCTTACCTGTAAAATCCTTTTCTTGAAGTACATCATGGGACACAGAGCTCCCACCCCTCTTTTGGGGAACATTGTGTAACCTCGGAGGAATTGCTTGCTACAAAACTGAAGCACTCCCAGTGGAAGGGGGTTATATAGGGAGGAAACTTCCTGTGAAATTGATTACACCAGTGTCCATCACCTGAAGGTACCCATATAACCCAAGTGTAATGGCTATGCGCTCTGTGTCCCGTGATGTACTTCAAGAAAAGGATTTTACAGGTAAGCTGTTTATTAAAAATCCTTTTTTTAATCTCGTAAACACCAAATCTGAAAAACAGCTAAGGTCCTTAAAGTGAAGTTCCACCCTAAAAATTAACTTTTGCTTAATCCCCTCCTCCTTACATGCCACATTTGGCATGTCATTTTTTGGGGGGGGAGTGGGGGCTTCAGTAGGAGTGGGACTTCCTGTCCCACTTCCTGCTTCCGCCGAGGGGCTGGTAAGGCGATTAGGCCTAATCGCCTTACTGCAGCCCCTCCCTTTGGCGATCGTCTAGGATACTGACAGGTCCTAGACGACCGCCTGTCCAATCAGCGGCGGGCCGCGCCGCGCGCGCATGCGCAGTGCGGCTCGCGCATGCGCAGTGGGTGCCCGGCCGTGAAGCCGAAGGCTGTCACGGCAGGGTGCCCACAATCGCAATGAGGATGCCGGCCGGGATGCCGGCATGTAATTTTTTTGGGGGGGAGTGGGGGCTTCAGGAGGAGTGGGACTTCCTGTCCCACTTCCTCCTTCCGCCGAGGGGCTGGTTAGGCGATTAAGCTTAATCGCCTAACTTCAGCCCCTCCCTGTAGGCATTTACCTGGGACACGTCCAGGTCCCAGGCGATCGCCTGTCCAATGGGACGGCGTAGCGCCGTCCACGCATGCGCAGTGCCGATCGCGCATGCGCAGTGGGTGCCCGGCCATGAAGCCGAAGGCTGTCACGGCCGGGTGCCCACAGTTGTAATAAAGACGCTGGCTGGGGAGGGGGGGAGAGGAGCAGAGCCCCGGCTGGCGCATCGCTGGAACCATGGACAAGGTAAGTGTCTGTTTATTAAAAGCCAGCAGCTACACTTTTTGTAGCTGCTGACTTTGAATAAACATGAAAAAGGGCTGGAACACCCCTTTAAAGTGTATGTTACCCCAAAATTGTATATTTCTGTTATGTGTCTGGTACAATGTACTTGTAATAAAAGTATCCAGTTTTCTTTGCATTGCTTCCTTTGTATAAAAAACCTAGTGGTGCTTCCAGTATCTCTGCTTTCCTATTTGAAATTGACCATAACAGGGCATGGAAGCACATCCATCCAAGCATGGTCAGTTTTTTCTTTGCATGTATTCCATTGGTCAGACTTCTGTACAGCTCTTTACTGGGAAGATCAGTGTCCTTCTGTTTTTCTGGCTCTTGCTGACGTTCCCCTTGCAGAGCTCTTTACAAGGGAAGATAAATGCAGCTAAAAACAAAGGTCATGTGATCATTTATTATAAATAAAAAAAAAGAAAAACAACACAAACGGTTTGCCTTGCATTCCTAATATATTCTGAAGGTGAGGGTTTGCATATACTTTAACCACTTTAACCACTTCATCACTTAAACCCCCTTCGTGCCCAGACCAATTTTCAGCTTTCAGTGCTGACACATTTTGAATGACAATTGCGTGGTCATACAACACTTTACCCAAAATATATTTTTCTAATTTTTTTCCCACAAATAGAGCTTTCTTTTGGTTGTATTTGATCATCTCTGCGATTTTTATTTTTTGCGCTATAAACAAAAAAAGACAGAAAATTTTGAAAAAAAACACAATATTTTTTACTTTTTGTATAATAATATCCCAATTTATTTATTTTTTTATATTTTTTTCCTCGGTTTAGGCCGATACTTATTCTTCTACATATTTTTGTTAAAAAAAAATCGCAATAGGCGTATATTGATTGGTTTGCACAAAAGTTATAGCGCCTACAAAATAGGGGATAGATTTATGATTTATTTTTTACTAGTAATGGCGGCGATCTGCGAGTTTATTTGTCAGGCCTGCGATATTGCGACGGACATATCGGACACTTTTGACACAATTTTGGGACCATTCATATTTATACAGCGATCAGTGCTATAAAAATGCATTAATTACTGTATAAATGTGACTGGCAGGGAAGGAGTTAACACTAGGGGGTGAGGAAGAGGTTAAATGTATTCCTTGTGAGTGTTCTAACTGTGTGGGGGGAGGTGACTGACTGGGGGAGGTGACCGATGCTGTGTCCCTATATACAAGGGACACAGATCGGTCTCCTCTCTCCCTGACAGGACATGGAGCTCTGTGTTTACACACAGAGCTCCACGTCCCTGCTGTCACCGCTGATCGTGGGTACCTGCCGGACATCGCGGCCGCCAGGCACACGCATCGGCTTCTCAGCAATGCGCCGGCACAGTGTTTACCTGCTGCGCGCCCCCCAGTGGCACACGCGGGTAATGCACATAAAAGGACATCCAAAGACGTCCACTCGCCACTTGAGAGCCGCGCTGTGGACGTCTTTCGTCTATAGCGCGGGTCTCAAGTGGTTAAGCAGGCAAAAAATACTGCTAGTCATTTGTAACACCCTATTTTTTATCAATAAAGTGGATGTAAACTGACTCTCATCCTTTCTAAACTACTGCCATATTGGTTATCTATAAGGATATACATGCCTCCTGCATGTATCCTTACCTGTCAAATGTCAAATGCAGATTATGTGGGTGGGTCTGTTGTCCGGAGCTTGGTGGGTGGAGTCGTGATGTTAGTAGACTTACCGCCTGCGACACTCCCCTTGTCAACATGCATTTTCTTCTGTGTATTTCTTACACTGAAATTCTGCTATGATCACTAACATCCAGTCAAAACCCAGAAAAGTAACCACATGACTTCAGCATGTCCAATCATGCTGAGGTGTAAAGCAGCCAATGCTGGGAGAGCTGGAGAAGAAAGGAGGAGGGGATCAGAAGTGCACAGAGATATGTAAATCACCTGTCATTCACAGCAAGGGGGGAGAACTCACTACTATTTCTCTGTCTGACCGTTTTTATCTCACTGAAATAAGATAAGATGACATGAAATCCTATACTATACAAGGTGTAAGCCTTATTTAAAAAAAAAAAAAAAAGGTTTTTATTCACTTTAAGTTACTTCTACTGAAAAACAAATTACAATTTATAGTCGTAATTATTAATGTGTAACTTTATAAATGTAGATAGTTTTGAATTTTGGGAGAACCATTGATTATGAAAAACACACAGTCTAGGTCATTCCATTGATGAAAATATTTTCTTTTTCCTCAGATTCAAAGTCGAAGGAAAAAAATATTAGATCTCTATGCAAATATATGCAATGTTGCAGAGGGTGAGTATTCAAAGTATAAAGTACTGTGAATTTAAAGCTAAGTTGAAATCACAGAAATAGATATTCAGCCAGTTAAACAATGCATTAACCTCCATATTCATAGTTCTACCTAATTTTTCCTGTTAGAGCAGATGTATGGTGTGTTCAAGTATGATTGCTCTGTCCAATAGGCACCAAAGTTTGATCATGCCACCCAGTGAATTTTATAACTTAATTGACCTGGTCAGACAACTCCTCTCTTTCTTAGTAGTGTTGCTCACGAATATTCGCATTGTGAATATTCGCTACGAATATTGCATATTCGAGTATTCGCGAATAACGCGAATACTGCGGCGAATATTCGCTATGGCGAATATTCGTATTTTTTCAATTTTTTTTTTAAAACAAAATGTTTGGGAAAAACTAATGCGCTACTGTGAGTAAACAGTGGTGAATGAATGGGTAGCAACCACACTTAAGAGGCAGCTCAATCTATAGTGTCCACAAAACACAAAATAACATATGAATAAAATAGGTGATAAGCGCTACAAATAGTGGTGCGTGAGCACTAAATTACACAATACTTGAAATGTCAAAGACAAAAAACTCAAAACACTCAAAATTGCTATGTGAATACAAAGGCTCATATATGTGAATGGGAGCAAAAAATGAGTATAGTGGATAAATAGAGTTCCATGTGTCAGACACTGCTGAAAACCAGGAGTGAGGTCCTTAGGGACCGGTGGGGGATGTGCTGGGCTGTGGACAATTGCGCCAGGCGGTATCTTGCTGGTAACAGCTGGCGGGCTAGATGATAATATGATGGATGACTTCACTCTAGATGCTGTTCAGTACTGGGAGTCACCAACAGGTGATGTAGTTCCCTTACCTTCAGGATGCTATATATAGGCATATAGTTGGATTCATCAGGTATGGAGATCTCACTGTCCCAGATGGATTTCCTCTGTTGTATCCAGGTGGTGTTGCTGCTCCAGGCTCAGCCATCCACAGAGTTGATGTGGTGAATGTGGGATATAGAAGAGAGAATCTCCAATCGTGAAGTAGGTCGCCAAACGCACCCCAATCCTGGTCGAGCGCGGCTGTTGGCTTGAGGGGGGCCAATCAGAATAACTTGAATATTCGGCAAAAGGAATATTGCGCGATTATCTTCTCCGCCCCTCTTTTGCATCAGAGCCAATCAGAATAACTCGAATATTCGGCAAAAGGAATATTGCGCGATATTCCTTTTGCCGAATATTCGAGTTATTCTGATTGGCTCTGATGCAAAAGAGGGGCGGAGAAGATAATCGCGCAATATTCCGTTTGCCGAATATTCGAGTTATTCTGATTGGCTCTGATGCACGAAAATGGCTAATTGGGCCCAATTTGGAAATTTTTCATTTAGGGGTGTACTCACTTTTGTTGCCAGTGGTTTAGACATGAATGGCTGTGTGTTGAGAAAACAGCAAATTTACACTGTTATACAAGCTGTACACTCACTACTTTACATTGTAGAAAAGTGTAATTTCTTCAGTGTTCAGTGTCACGTGAAAATATATAATAAAGTATTTACAAAAATGTAAGGGGTGTACTCACTTTTATGAGATACTGTAAAACTTAATACTTTTTCTTTTTTTTTTTTAGGTTTAAGCCCAACAGAACTTCCTTTTGATTGTTTAGAAAAGACAAGCAGGATGCTTAGCTCAACTTACAATACAGAAAAAGCAATAGTGAAAACATGGCGTCACCTTGCCGAAAGTTTTGGCCTAAAAAGGGATGAAATTGGAGGAATGACAGATGGACTTCAGCTTTTTGATCGGATTAGTACTGCAGGGTACAGCATCCCAGACCTGTTAACCAAATTAGTACAGATTGAAAGACTAGACGCTGTGGAGTCCCTTTGTGCTGATATTGTAGAGTGGGCACAATCTACACCAGTAGTCACAACACCTACAGTGCCAAACACAGAAAATGTATGAATTGCAGTGAGATATATATCTTAATACCTGGACTATGTGCCTTTCCTTTTGGATAAGCTACAGTGCACATATCTGACTGGACACTGCAGATCAAAACAGTGCAAGAAAACTATGATATGTAGCGTCAAGAAGGATTATAAGACTTTTAGAAGTATTTTATAGGAAAGCAACAGACTTTTCTAATGGTGAACCACACACGAGGATAATGGCTCAATAAGTACTGTTACATACCACTGTTCATTGCATACCTTTTGTATGTGAACCTGTGACCGGAAGGGCTACTTCCTCTCTGAACTATCAACGTTTACTGGTTATCTATGGGATACAGACATTTTAATGCAAACTAACGTATTCTTCTGCAATACAAATTTCAGTAATGAAAAGAAAAACGTGTGAAAATTACTTTTTGTTCTATTAACTACAAATATCTAATGAAAAATATGTTGTGGTGCAACCCAATTCAGGAGGATCCATAGGACATCTGAAGACTGCACTCGGTACATTCCAAAAATTATTTATTTCTACCTTCCTAAAATAGCCAACTGCCAGGATCTGAAGGTAGCAAACAGTTTCTTGGCAGAAGTGTAAAACTTACATTTTTTTTTTTTTTAATTGCCCTAGTGCATATATATGCCTGACATTGCAGTACGTAGAGGACAGAGCAATAGATTCACTTTAACAAAATCCTTTTCGGCCTCACATACATTTCCTTTCTCCACTCTGTAGCCTCCGAATCACAGCATGGAGCACAACATTGCCACAGTGTATATACAGTACATGCCTTACAGTGCAGTCCACGAAGGACAAAGCAGTAGGATTTACTTTAACACCAGTACTTTCAGCCTCACATGCTTTTCTTTGCTCCACTGAATCTTCATGAATCCACTGGTAATAAATAGAGGGCGTCCCATGTAGCTTGCAAAGCATGACCTGAAGCATACAGAGGGAGCTGAGGACACCCTTTCTCCCCACTCCTTATGACAGCACTGAGTTTCCCAATAGCCAATTACCATGCACTAATGCTGAGCATTGAAACACATGTGCCCCTGTACCCACTAATACTGAGTATTGTTCATTACTTTTGGCAGCTGAATGGAGTAGAGGAGAAGCAAAAGGGAAAGCGAGTATAAGCCATAATCAAGGATGCCATTAAAGTTAATGATTTAAACGTACTTAAGCCTCGTACACGCGATCGGATTTCCATCGGACAAATTCATGGAATTTTGTCCCAAAGGCGTTGGCCGTGAACTTGATATGCATACAGATGGCAAAACTTTCTCAGCCAACAAACAGAAGCTACGTGGTTTTTCTGCTCTTTAGCGCCACCGTTTGGGAAACTTCTGCTAATGTTGTGCTATAGTTAGCAATGCGTTTCCTTGGACCGGTATAAACATTGCAGTAACATTTCTTGAATGTACAAAACAATATTTTAAATATCAAATCTCATCTTAGGTTAATAAACATGATTCCGAAAGGCTTCATACTATGATTAAAACACATAGGACAGGTTTTCACAAAATGGGGTTCAAGATTCATGTGCTGTGCACAGTAAAAGCTCATTGTGTAGTGCATAAACTTTCATTCTAATCTCTAAACTGCATTATTTTATTATTAATGTCCTCCTAGTTTAGGCTTAGGATATCTAATTTATTCTATACATTAAGCATTCTTACACAAAGAAAAGTCAGTGCAGATTTAACCCCTGAATGTTTAACTCATGAATGTTGACAAAGGCATCCATTTTTTTTCCTGTTCTAATGACCTTAGAAAGCAGCAGAGTGGAACAAATTTTCATTTAGCAATAACCTTCCCATTAAAGCGGAGCTCCCCCGTACAAAAAATATTAAAAGCCAGCAGCTACAAATACTGCAGCTGCTGACTTTCAATATCAGCACACATACCTGTCCTGGAGTCCAGCAACATTGGCAGCAGAAGACGAGCAATCGCTTGTCACTCTGCTGCCCCCACCGCCATCCTCGTTGAGGGAACCAGGGAGTGCGGCTTTACTACCCGGCTCCCTACGGTGCATGTGCAAGTCGCACTGCGCAAATGCTCACTGTTCCCCGCTGTGTTCTGGGAGACGAGTGTTTCCCAGAATACAATGGGGGGGCAGGATCTGATGTTCTGCCTGCAGTCTGCCCGTAGTTTGTGTGGCCGGAAGTGTTTGCAAATACCTGTCTTTAGACAGGTATCTGCACCCCCCCTCCCCCTGAAAGGTGCCAAATGTGACACCGGAGGGGGGGGGTTCCGATGAGCGGAAGTTCCACTTTACGGTGGAGCTCCGCTTTAAGGACTTGGTCACACCAGAAGCTGTTTAGTGCGTTTTTAATCTACATAAAAAATTAACAGTACTTCCATGTAGACATGTGCACAACAAAAAGTTAAATTTTTTTTCTCGTTCCGTAGATTTGTAAAGATTCGGAATTTTGTAAGACTCAATTTTTCCTATTCGGACCCGCTCGTATTTCGTAGGACGCAAGTTTTCCTATTCTAACCTGTTCGTATTTTCGTAACAATTTTATTTTAGTTTATACTGAGTGATTCGTAATTCTGTCTAATTTATTTTCGTTGATTTGAAATTCGTAATCTTGTTAGATAATAATTTTCGTTTAATGGATTCAGAGTTTTGTACTTTCGTTAATACATAGCAACACGCGACTAATCCATATTAAGATATACTTTCTATTAAGCCCCGTACACACGGTCGGACTTTTTGCCAACAAACGTCAAAATGAGCGTTTTCTAAAAAATCCGACCATGTGTACGCTCTATTGGACAAACTTTATCGGTTTCAAAAGTCTGGCCAACTCCCTTCAGACAAGAATCCACGGAAAATTTAGTTTGAAGTCAGATTGTGTGTACGAGGCTTTACACTGTACATTGTGACTCAGCACAAGAGATAAGCTGATTGGCTAAGATATTAAGTAAGATATAAGTAAGATACATCACTCACTAACTACACTGCCCAGTGCCCATTCGAAAGAACGATACAAGTACACAAATTTACCAACAGATAAAGAAACGGATTTACAAAACACACAAATAAAAATACGAACATACGAATGAAAATACGAACAGACAAAGGATTTAAAATACGGAATGCAAATCGTTCAATATAGATGTAATTTTCGTTCTTTTGCTTTTTCAGTGTTCCGTATTTTAGTAAGATTGTCCAATCTTACGTTCGTATTTTTGCTTGTTCGTTATTTTGCTTATTCGTAATTCCGTAATTTTCATATTTTGGTTCTTTCAGCTTTTCGGATGTTCGCATTGATCTGAATGTACGAATACTAACAAATTCATACGAAAATCCATTCGTTACAAACGGGAACGCACATGTCTACTTCCATGTATTTCAGTAGCCATAGTTCAAACCAATGCAGTGCAGCCAACAAAAGTAGAACATGCTGCATTTTTTCTGTATGGGACGCTTCTGCAATATAGAAAAATCCACTGTTCTGAACTGGGATGAAGAAAAAAGTGGGGGAAAAAATTTGCCAGAACACATAAAAATGTTTCAAAAACATGCATGCAGAAATGCATCCGCAAAAACAGATATTGTAGTGTAAATCGATCCCAACATTAGCAGTTCAGGTTCGGTACAACATGCTGGAATGAAGGACAAGTTCAGTGAGGAGAATATGAATAAAATGTTGTAAAGGGGGACAAAAAAAAATTCAGCTACAGCTGAACATCAGCACATTTTTGGTTATAAGCTAGCTTTGCACAAATATGTCGGCCATACTCTAATGATATCAACCTTGAATAGACTTTTCTTTCCAGGCCTAGATAACAGAAGAGTCAGCTGAGACCAAGCTTAACACTGAAGTGTTTCACCCAAAAAGGGCTTAATCATAGATTATTAAACCCTGATTGGGTCTTTTTTGGGTGAAACATGTTAGAGTAAGGCTTGGTCTGGGCTGACTCTCAGGTGATCTAGTCCTTGAATAATAAATCTGCCATTGGAGTGCAGCTGACTTGTTTGTTCATTAAATGTGTGAAGCACTGACAAGCTCCATCGGCCTATACCTGAAACGACTGAGATGGGCGGATTGTGAGCTTTGAGTTGCAGTTCCTTTTGGTACCCCAATATTTTAGTATTTTTTGTCTCTGAAAGGTTTAAAACACACCCAGGCTTCTTACATATCTTGGGGATCATAGGGAATGTAGCAAAAGGAGAGAAACTTTCCTGCTGCTCAGAATGCATGAGATTCCAAAGTGTGTGTGTGCATGCATGTGTGTTCATGCATGCATGTGTGTGTGTGTGTGTGTGTAATCAAACATCAAGTTCTTCTCAATATACAAGGGTTCTTCAAAACTTTTCCACTTTAACTTATTTTAACAAGAATTTCAAAAACAAATTACATCACTCGCACTAAACTGAAATGTCAGCTGGCTTGCCAGACAGACTAGTAAGATGACAAATCTTAGACACAACCAATTATTACTCCTCACTGCCTGTTTCCAACAAAAATATAAAAGTGCTGAAAGTTTTTGAAGACACCTTGTGTGGGAAAAGCAACAATTTGGTATATGCACAATTTCATAAGTGAACTCTACAAAATAGCCAATTACGAAAGCGTATGCAGTTAGGCTGCTTTCACACTGGGGCAGTGGCGGTAAAGCGCCACCATTTTTAGCTGCGCTTTACTGTCTTTTTTACTGTCCTTTTTAGCGGAGCACTTTTAACTAAAAACAGGTTCAAAACCACCCGGCGGTTCAGCCGCGCTGCCCATTAATTTCAATGGGCAGGAGCACCACTCAAAAAATGCTGCTTGCAGTTTTTTTTAACGTCCTGCCAGCGCATCGCCTCAGTGTGAAAGCCTGAGGGCTGTCACACTGTGACTGCAAGGGAGCCGTTTTTCAGGCGCTATTTTTTTAGCCCAAAAGCACCTAAAAAATGCCCCAGTGTGAAAGGGATCTAAGACAATGCAAAGAGCAATGCTAGTGTGCAAGGTATAGTAATGCACTGTAACCAATCAGCTTCAGATTACTGAAAGATGACTGGTGATGGTGAGTTGTTGCTATGTATTACTGTATAGGAGTGACAGAGTATGACAGCTTGTAGACTATTTACTGATATGGACATATGAATGTGACAGACAATTATCACATCTTTTGGAAGGATGGGATTAAAATGTAGTGAGCAATTACCAGGCTGTGGAAATGTTGCATTCACCAATTACAAATCTTGATCCCTTGTATGCATCCATAATATAATGAACCCTAATGGCATTTCACGAGTACTACAGCATAGAATTGTTTATGTTTTAATTCTGTATATATAAGTTATTACATTGTATGCTTGTGACTTTACAATTCCTAATAAAAAAGTACCAAAAATGTTTTTGAAGTTACTTTTGCATATATTATTTGGAGGTGGGCAAATCTGCCGGAATTTGGCCAATTATGGTTTAGGGGGTTCAGTACACGCCCCACACTATAAAAGGCCGCCTGCAGGTCGAACTTGTGTAGTGTGTTGCGGCGGTGGTTAGAGAGAACAGAGAGTGTAATTTTTTGCAGGTCGATAGAGCAGGCAGGCAGGCAGGCTAGTCAGTTAATGTTACAGTGTGTAGAGGATATATATACATCCCAGGGGTTGTACATATATTTATACACTGTAAAGTTTAGCTAGATCAGTGCTTCCTAATTTACTGGCAAGCAGGCGATTGTGGTATTTAAAGACGTTTTCACAGGCATAATATAGACACCCAGCAAGTTAAATATTTAAAGGAATTTTAATTTAATCCTGAGGAGCAGTGATTTTGATGATGCTTAAATAAAAAATAAAAATTCCTTTAAATATTGTACCTGCTGGGTGTCTATAGTATGCCTGTGAAAACGTCTTTGAGAACTCGGGTCTTGCCCGAGGAAACATGTATCAATGGAAAAAAGTTTTAAAAACAACCGTTTTTAAAACCTTTTTTCCATTGATACATGTTCCCTGGGGCAAGACCCGAGTTCTCAAAGACAATAACTTGCATATTAGGCTTTAAAATGAGCACTTTTGAATTTGAACGTTCGAGTCCCATAGACGTCAATGGGGTTCTAAATGTTCGCACGAACGTTCGGTCCGTTCGAAGGTTCTGGTGCGTACCGAACGGGGGAGTGTTCGGCTTATCCCTAGTATAAAAGTTTGATCGGTTCTCCACTACGCTCTGGTGGTGGACTTTCCCTCAGTGTCCAATGCAGGCCTATTGGCACTGTATAGTATTTCATGACATCAGAGGGCCTGCAACAGTCTGAGCATAGGGTAGAAGTGGCATGGACCACTTTATCACCGTGGAGTTCATTAGACCGAGTCTCTGCAGCAAAAAAGATAAGATATAGTTTCTCTGGGGTAAGACATGGGAGTATGCAATCAGGGTTGTAATTTGTTACATAAAATCCATCATAACTGAAGCAAATTCCACTTGAGAGTGAACGGAAGATGAAACCACACCTGAAGGAGCTGAGGAAAACTCAGAACGGTATATGGACTCAAGCAGAGTACAACATTCCAGGCTGTCAGTTTCAGGCCTTTAGAGGGTGCACCGCAGGCAGAATTCAGAGTCAATAGTGGATCGGAAGCTGTCGGAACCTTCCCATGTGTCTGGGCTCTGACATGTTGTGCTACAAGGAAGGGACAATCTAGTTCAGGGTAAATGCAATTTTGTTTCTACCTATTGTAATTATTCTAAGGGGGGTGAGTGTTCTAGTTTATAAACTTTCATCTTCTGGATCTAGTCTTGGAGATTGTCGGGTTACTATAATTCAATATGGTTACTGTATAACATAGTGGCTGTTTAGCAAGTATTTGTTTAAGCTGTTCCAGCATGTTACTATACTTATTGCTCCTTTTCCATCTGCCCCCCCCCCCCCCCCATCATTCTCTTCCTTTGACTTCTCCCCTTCATTATCCCTTCACCTTGCTGAAGTGAAGTAATTTACTTACTGGGAGAAGCCCCCCCCCCCCCTTGTGGATATGTTTTTTCTCTGTACTTGATAAAAATTGATGTTATGCTCCTGATTGAAACTCACTGCACTTAAACCGACACTAGTCTTTCATCTACCATGAGGTCCTTTTATTATAGCTGTTGCCTAATGATTGTACCCATGTATCTCCTGCTACTCAAATTTTTGGATACTGTATGCTGCATGTTTTTGTTCTATTGAACATTCTCAATCAAAAAATGTTATGCCTGTAAAAAAAAAAGTTAAACCTTAAGGACTCTCAAACCAGCTGCTGGAAACAAGAGGAACAGGAGTGAGGAGGCTGACAGCAAAGATCAACCAAGGAACACCCCTGTGTTACTTGCAACAAGGAGAAGTAGTGGGACCTTACTTGATGCTGAATTGGTAGGAACAAGAACAAGTGTGTCATTGCTCAGTCTTTCAGCATTACTCCTCCCTGAATAAAAAGACTGAAAATATAAATAAAAAGGTGCCTAATAGTTAAAGAAGTTGTAAAGGAAAAAAAATGTTGCCTAAAATTAATGTCTGCAAGGTAGACAGACAGAATAGTGTGACAATTCTGTTAAAAAACGAGTAAATACCTATTAACCACTTGCTTACTGGGCACTTATACCCCCCTCCTGCCCAGGTGATATTTCAGCTTCCGGCACTGCGTCGCTTTAACTGACAATTGCGCGGTCGTGCGACGTGGCTCCCAACCAAAATTGACGTCCTTTTTTCCCCACAAGTAGAGCTTTCTTTTGGTGGTATTTGATCACCTCTGCAGTTTTTATTTTTTGCGCTATAAACAAAAAAGAGCGACAATTTTGAAAAAAATACAATATTTTTTACTTGTTGCTATAATAAATATCCCAATTAAAAAAAAAAAAACTTTTTTTTCTTAGTTTAGGGCGATGCGTATTCTTCTACATATTTTTGGTAAAAAAAAAAAAAAAAAAAAATCGCAATAAGCGTCTGGTTTGCGCAAAATTTATAGTGCCTACAAAATAGGGGACAGAATTATTATTTTTTATTATTTTTTTTTACTAGAAATGGCGGCGATCTGCGATTTTTATTGGGACTGCGACGTTATGGCGGACACATCGGACACTTTTGACACATTTTTGGCGTCATTCACATTTATACTGCGATCGGTGCTATAAAAATGCACTAATTACTGTATAAATGTGACTGGCATTGAAGGGGTTAACACTAGGGGGTGAGGAAGGGGTTAAATGTATTCCCTGCATAGTGTTCTAACTGTGGGGGGAGGGGGGGTGACTGGGGAGGTGACCGATCTGTGTCTCTATGTACAAGAGACACAGATCCGTCTCCTGCTCTCCAGAGACAGGACGCTGTCTCTGTGTAAAACGGCAATGAGAGATGATCTATGAGATCATCTCTCATTCGCCGCACAGATCGCATCGCAAACGGCCACTCTGATTGGCCGTTCACGGCGATCTGTGATTGGCTATGTCCAAGGGACACAGGCAACACAGTGTTTCCCCGCAGCGCGCTCTGGAGCGCACGCCGGGAAGCAGCTAGTGACAAGCCGTTGATTGACGGCTTGTTGGCAATTTAGATCTGCGCTAGAGCCGTCATTCGGCTATAGCGCAGATCTCAAGTAGTTAAATTCCTTCATCTATATCACCTCCAGCGTTCTAGTTTCTGTTCTCTCATTCACTTCCTTGTTTGCGGCGCTCGTTCATGTAAGAACTACATTTCCCAGTATGCATTGCGGCACGCCCAGTAATTCACACCTCCTTGAAGCCTCCCTTCACGGTGGTGAGTAACAATCAGACAAGCAGAAAGTGAACAGAACAGAGAAGAAATAGAGCAATTTCTGAGGAAAAACGAACAATGAGGAAGTGAAAAGAGGAGTGTCTGCAGGTAAAGGATGCTTATTATGAAAAAAAAAAAATCCTTTACAACCCCTTTAAAGTGGATGTAAACCCGATTCATGAAATTTGAGCTGAGCTCATATACAGTATCTGTAGAGTTTTCTCATCTCTCTCCAAAGTACTATGTCCTGTGTGTTTCTATCATGTTATCAGCATTATACCTTCTGACAAGTTCTCCAAGACAGGAGATAAATGCAGCCTGAAGTTTGTGTTGTGGGAGGTTGCTATAAATAAATTAGCACAGAGCTCACAGCAAAGCTCTGCACATTACTTCCTTCCTTTGCCAAATTGGAGAGGGAGTATGTGCCTTTCCTCCAATTAGCTGTCTTTGCTGTATGCCAATAATCCACTCTCACTGCTGTACAGTAAGAGAAAATTTGTAACATGAGCTGCACTTTCCAAAGGATATATAAAGCTCAAGATATGGATGTAAAGCGTATGTAGGGAGATGCATTTTATCTCCCACACCATTCAATCGTTTGCCGCTTGGATTCCAGCTTGAACTGGTAACACCAGGTCTCATCCCCTGTGATGATGGATCGCAAAAAGGATGGATCCTGGTCACACATGGTAATGAAATCTCCAGAAGTTTCCATCAGTTTTCCTTTTGTTCGTCTGTCAGCTTGAGAACAATTCTTTTGCTTATCTAAATCTTTGCGGACGATGGTGCGCACCATGTCCTTGCTAATGCCCAATTCCTCCGCTATCAATCATAGGGTCAGTCACCAAGTTCCAGCATTTGTTGCACTCGCTCGATTATCTCTGGGGTTCTGCTTGTCGACAGGCCAACCTGAAACATGGCTCATACTCGGTTGTTTCCTTCCTATCACAAAAGGATTTGTCGTAAACACATTTTCAGTCCACGTCTTTAGTCCCGTACACTTGCACCAACATTTCATGCGTCTGCGTTTTACCCAATTTGTAGCAGAACTTAATGTTCACTAGTTTATCCATTGCACTGTGACCCTACCTCTCACAGAGACTACATCCAGCTGCCCGCAGTGAGTTTACCCGGGTGGTCACATATAGACATGTCGCTTCTCGATGTGTCTCTGCACATGTCGCTTCTCGATGTGTCTCTGCATAGCCATGTGTATGCGCGCACATCCGGCCTATGTTGCCTTTGAGATATTGGACCATTAGGATTAAAAAAAATCTCCTGGATCTGGAAGAATCTGTACATACTACAAATCTGCCAGGACCACAAATCTTGAACCCGCAGGATTCACCACAAGCCCATGGCAGTGGTAAAGCTGAACCTATTAATAATTGAAACCAATATCACATTATCTAAAAGTTAATAATATTAACAGCAAACACAGTGATGTCAGTAAGAGGTGGAAACCTATAATGGGCAATACAATAGAAGTTAAAAAATAGAAGGTAACTGCCATGTTTTAAAAACAAACCCAAAAGCAACTTCCAGGAATAAAAGTATTATACTTGCCTCTCTGTTGACTAGAGCTACAGATGATCATTCTGTTCAAAAGGTACAGTTTCCGGCTGAATTTGCAATTGTCTGGGTGTACTGAATTCATGGGCCACATTTCTTCTGAGAAATCCTCACTTCCTGTTCTTCTGTCTGTAACGCCACACAGTAAAGCGAGGCTTTCTCCCTGGTGTGGAGTGTCATGCTCGCCCCCTCCCTTGGACTACAGGAAAGTCAGGACGCCCACTAACACACAGCTTCTTTCTCTATCTGCAATGTAGAGAGCATCCTGACTCTCCTGTAGTCCAAGGGAGGGGGCGAGCACGATACTCCACACCAGGGAGAAAGCCTTGCATTACTGTGTGGAGTTACAGACAGAAGAACAGGAAGTGGGGATTTCTCAGAAGAAATAAGGACATTTAAAAGCAAAATCAACAGGATGAGGTAAGTGAAGGAGGACTGCACTAAGGTAAAGGAAGCCATTTAGGGGGGGGGGGGAATGTACCTTTACAACCCCTTTAAGGTTCTTCAGCAGACTGTAGCTCTGGGCGAGTTAGTAACCAGAAGAGGTTTGTGTATATTAGTCCTGAACTATTAATGTGTAATTGGCCTATGGTTAATTGCTAACAAAGTACTGAAGAATGTTTAGGCAACAAATGTTTGTTTAGTACTGGACAATGCAAAGCGAGGTTAGAACCTCTGTCAGGTTTCCTTTGCCATCTGTGTCGCTACTAGGAAGATTTTCCCTCCCTTCGTGCCAGGACAAATTTTCTATGTAGTTGAAGCATTAGACTTCAGACATGAGTTCCAAGTCAAAACTTAATGATAAGCAAAAAAATCATGAGGAATTTAATTCAGTTAAAAGGAGGCACGTCACATTATATTTGCTTGTAATTTGAAATTGTGTCGTCTTTCTTTAATGTCAGGATGTACTTTTATTTTAAAGTAATTGGCTTGGCAAGGGACTAAACGTATTTGAACGCAATATTTACTCATTGCAGGTCCATAGCAAATTTTTCTTGATAATAAGAATGCTTTTAAAATTGTACCAGATGTGTTCTTCATATTATCAATAATACCAAGAACTGCCCTATTTTTTTATATAAGTGCCATCTCAGCAAAGAAGATAATAAAAGGAGGATATTATGCATACATCTGCTACATTTAAGGTAACGTATTAAGTAGTTTTTTCCTTCAAACATGGCTTTGGAATTTGTTCCTTTGTGATGTTTTGCTGTGGTTTCCTTTCATCTTTATGTTCACTCGGTTCCTCTCATGAATACATCCACAGTAAGCATAAATGAAACATGGGCGCAGTATGAAATTTGCATTCATTAAGACATGATGAAACACAGGGAAGAAGGAAGAGCCACAGACATGACTAGAAAAGCAAAAGGTAAAGGTGACATGGAATACATTTTGAATAATGTGACATAAAAATACAGTGCTGCTCTGTTGGGTACGATAGCCAGTGCTAGGAGGTCATTTTGAGGTTTTATTTTATATATTTGTTTTTTAAACAACTTATTTAATTGCAGGAGAAAGGATTAGTGTTGAGCGGAATACGCCATATTCGATTTCGCGATATTGCGCGAATATATAGAAGAAAATTTGCGAATATTCGCTAATATCGAATATTCGTGATATTTTATCCAAAAAAAATTTGCAAAATTTCGCTAATGCGAAAATGATTGCGAAATTCTCATAAACGGAGATCATTTCCTGTATTACTAAACTAATATGCACTAAACACTAACTCTACTTAAAAGAAAGGAGAATAAGGGGGCAAAAGAAGGGCGGAGAAGATAATCGCGCAATATTCCTATTGCGCGATTATCTTCTTCGCCCTTCTTTTGCATCAGAGCCAATCAGAATAACTCGAATATTCGGCAAAAGGAATATCGCGCAATATTCCTTTTGCCGAATATTCGAGTTATTCTGATTGGCTCTGATGCAAAAGAAGGGCGGAGAAGATAATCGCGCAATATTCTGTTTGCCGAATATTCGAGTTATTCTGATTGGCTCTGATGCAAAAGAAGGGCCAAGTAGCTGATGCGATTCTTTTATGTTGCCGAAAATTCACAATGCGCATTTTCGGCAACATAAAAGAATCGCATCAGCTACTCGGCCCAGGGTCTCTCTCTAATCATACCAGCAATGCTTTTAGACGTCGATGGAGATCACTAGGATGTGATCTGTTTTAAAAAATAAATTTGAAAAAAAAACTAATATTCGCCGCAATATTCGAGTTATTCGCGAATACTCGAATATGCAATATTCGTAGCGAATATTCGTGAGCAACACTAGAAAGGATGTCTGCTCAACGTGTTTCTTGAATTGTGGATTAATCATTTGTTATGGGTGAACAGACAAGTTTTACCTTGTGTCAGATGCTGCCAGTGGCTACCTAGGGATCGGTTTAGAGCACCTAGCACCCCATTGTCAAATCTCAGCCTGTTATAAAGCAACTTAAACAATGCTGTGCCTAACCCATTCTAGGTATATTGGAGCATGCAGTTGCCCATCTCTAGGAAAAAGAAAAACCCACACAAGGCATGGTCTACTGATTTATTGTGTGCTTTTTGAATATGAGGTTTTAATAAGGTAAGGTGTAGGCAGAACATGTGGGATACTCACTAATGGAGATGGGTCAAACACCCCTCGGTTTGGTTCATGCAAGAACTCTCGAACATTGCAAAAGTTTGGATCCGAACAATGAACCGCATTTAAGTCAATAGGAAAAATCTGAAGTCTCCATTTTGAAGGTTTATGTTCAAATTATTGGCCATAAAAATGGTATGGGGGACCATACACAGTTAGAACACACCCAGGATACATATTTAACCCCTTCCTCACCCCCTGGTGTAAACCCCTTCCCTGCCAGTCACATTTATACAGTAATCGGTGCATTTTTATAGCACTGATCGCAGTATAAATGTGAATGGCGCCAATAATGTGTCAAAAGTGTCCGATGTGTCCACCATAACTAGTAAAAAAAATAATTATAAAATCTAATAATAATTCTGTCCCCTATTTTGTATGCGCTATAACTTTTGCGCAAACCAGTCGCTTATTGCGATTTTTTTTTTTTTTTTACCAAAAATATGTAGAAAAATACGTATCGGCCTAAACTGAAAAAAAAAATTTGTTTTTTTTTCAGTTTAAATGGGCTATTTATTATAGTAACAAGTAAAAAATATTGACTTTTTTTCAAAATTGTTGCTCTTTTTTTGTTTATAGCGCACAAAATAAAAACCTCAGAGATGATCAAATACCACCTAAAGAAAGCTCTATTTGTGGGGAAAAAAGGACGCCAATTTTGTTTGGGAGCCACGTCGCACGACCGCGCAATTGTCATTTAAAGCGACGCAGTGCCAGATGCTGAAATTTCACATGGTCAGGAAGGGGTATAAGTGCCCAGTAAGGAAGTGGTTAAGTACTGTATTTATTGGCGTATAACACTCACTTTTTTAACCCTGAAAATAGAGGATAAACTGTGCCTGCGTGTTATACGCAGGGGGCTGTGGAAAGTTTCTTTATTGAAACGCCCCTGTTAAAGTTAGGGTGCGTGTTTAAAGATAGCTTTTAAATGAGCAGTGATTTAAATGATGCTTAAAGGGTCACTAAAGGAATTTTTTTTTTAATCTAAATAGCTTTCTTTACCTTACTGCAGTACTGTTTTCATGTCCTCATTGTTCGTTTTTGCTTTGATGTTGCTGTAATTCTGCTCTGATCTCCACACTTCCTGGTTGTCTGTTTCCTTATAACCACAGTGCTGGGAGCTTTCTCACTGTGGTCACTAATCAAGGAGGTGTGATTACTGTGTGTAAACTGAAACTGGGTTGGTGCTGAGGGGCTTTAGACAAACCATCACTGCCCTCTATTGGCTCTCTGGCTCTGTACATCAGAGAGGCAGGAAATAACAGCAAAAACTAAACCAGAACTGCAGGCACATTATATGATTGATTTTTATCTATTTTTAATAATTTTAAAAAGGAATCAGTTTTATATCTCTGTACCCTGTAAACAGTCATTTCAGCCCAATTTTTTTTTCCTTTAGTGACCCTTTAAGAGTAAAAAAAATAAAATGAAAAAATTCCTTTAACCAGCCCCAAGAATTTGGCTGCCAAATGACCGGGACACTTTCTGCGATTTGGCACTGCTTCGCTTTAACTGACAATTGAGTGGTCGTACGATGTGGCTGCCAAACAAAATTGACATCCTTTTTTCCCCCACAAATAGAGCTTTCTTTTGTTGGTATTTAATCACCTTTTTTTTGCGCTTTAAACAAAAGTGAAGAGTGGGGGAAGAGGGTTGCATTGACAATCCAACACAATGGGCAGCACATTGAACACATTTTTTAAGTGGTCAAAAACTTGTAAATAACTCATGAAAGAATAAAGTTATGTTAAAACCAAGCACGCCTTTGTTTTTCTTGTGAAATTCCCAATAAGTTTGATGTGTCACATGACCCTCTTCCTATTGAAAAAACAAAACGTGGATTCAAAATGGCCACCATGGTCACCACCCATCTTGAAAAGTTTCCCCCCCTCACATATACTAATGTGCTACAAACAGGAAGTTAATATCACCAACCATCCCCATTTTATTAAGGTGTATCCATATAAATGACCCACCCTGTACATATTTTGGGTAAAAAAAAAAAAAAAAATCGCAATAAGCATTTATTGGTTTGCACAAAAGTTATAGCGCCTACAAAGTAGGGGATAGTTTTATGGTATTTTTATTTTATTTTTTACTAGTAATAGATTATCAGCTATTTTTATCGTGCTTGCTACATTATGGACGCTATTTTGGGACCATTCACATCTATACCACGATCAGTGCTATAAAAATGCACCGATTACTGTATAAATGTGACTGGCAGGGAAGGGG
Source organism: Rana kukunoris (assembly GCA_029574335.1). Taxonomy (NCBI): domain Eukaryota; kingdom Metazoa; phylum Chordata; class Amphibia; order Anura; family Ranidae; genus Rana; species Rana kukunoris. Next base: position 254,062,207 of record CM056050.1, on the reverse strand, counting down.
TTAATCACTAGGGGGCTAGGAAGGGGTTAAGTGTGTCCTAGGGAGTGATGCGAACTGTGTGGGGGCAGGCCTTGCTGTGACACAGCACTGATCACTGCTCCCTATGAGAGGAAGCAGACGAGTCCACGGGTCCCGCAGGCACGGTCTCGGCGCTCACCTGGCACAAAATTCAAAGTAACGTATATATACACGTTACTTTGCGCAGCTGTGCCATTCTGCCAACGTATTTATCATTTCTCAGGATTTCCTCTTTTAGTTGAAAATCTGTGATGCAACAAATGACATCTCTAGGAGGGTCTGTAGCCTTTCCCCTGGGTCTCAAGGCTCTATGGACACGTTCCATCTTAATGGTGGAAGCGGTTAAACATAGTGCCTGGGGGGTCCCTTTAGTCTGCCTGTAAAGTGGCACCTCTATACCGTGTATAGAACCTGCTGCAGCAAAACTGACATGTATAAAGAAAAAAAAATGAATTTAAATTGATTTTCCCTGCAAGCTTTCTTTATTTAGTAAACAAAGGATTGGGGAGCCATTCTGTATGATGGGGCCACATTTTAGTGCACTCAGAAAAATTATTTGGGGATTTATTCTAACGTCTCTTTGGCAGACTTTGGATTGAAATACATTTTTGCACTATAGTGGGCAAGCCCTATGTGAAGAAGCCAAATTATGGTACACTCAGGGCAAAATTAACAGTTTTGTTTTAGATTAAGTCTGGTGTTTCTTTCGCAGACTTTGGATAGAAGAAACAGGTGTGGAAAAATTGGGCTTTGGGCGTTGTTGGTGCCTTCATCCTGTAACCTTCTAGAGGTAGGTAGTCTTGATGAAAGGAAGAATTGGCCTTGTGAAAAAAAAATTGACACCCCTTTCAAACAGTTGAGGAGAAATTAGTCTTTGGGTGTTGTTGGTGCCATCACTGTAACCTTCTAGAGGTAGGTAGTCTTGATGAAAGTAAGAATTTGCTTTGCTATTAAAAAAAAAATGTATGCCCCTGTCACACAGTTGTGGAAAAAAAATGATTTTTAATAAACAGCTTACCTGTAAAATCCTTTTCTTGAAGTACATCACGGGACACAGAGCACATAGCCATTACACATGGGTTATATGGGTACCTTCAGGTGTGGACACTGGTGTAATCAATTTCACAGGAAGTTTCCTCCCTATATAACCCCCTCCCACTGGGAGTGCTTCAGTTTTGTAGCAAGCAATTCCTCCGAGGTTACACAATGTTCCCCAAAAGAGGGGTGGGAGCTCTGTGTCCCGTGATGTACTTCAAGAAAAGGATTTTACAGGTAAGCTGTTTATTAAAAATCCTTTTTTCTTTATCGTACATCACAGGACACAGAGCGCATAGCCATTACACATGGGATGTCCTAAAGCAATGCTCTATGAAGGGAGGGAGACCGTAAGGCCAAGAATAGCCAAACAAAAAAAATTATCAGGAAGTAAAGTAGCTCCACCAACAGAAAAGAGGGGGCGTGACCCGGGCCAGAGGCTTCTATACTGCTGCCCGTAGGACCGCCTGCCCAAATGCTGCGTCCGTACCCTTTGCGACGTCCAACTTATAAAATTTAGTAAACGTATGTACGGAAGACCAGTTGGCGCCTTGCAAACCTGTGCCATAGAGATCTGATGGTGTGCCGCCCAGGAGGCACTCATGGCCCTCGTAGAATGGGCTTTAACTGATAAGGGAGGTGGAACGCGCTTCAGACCATAGGCCTGAAAAATCAGCTGCTTAATCCACCTAGCCAAGGAAGACTTGGCAGCCGGCTGACCCTTCTTGGGGCCATCCGGAAGAACAAAAAGCACATCTGTTTTCCGAATCTTCTCTGTAGCCTTGAGATAGACCCTCATGGCTCGAACCACGTCCAAAGTATGAAGCAGTCTTTCCTCTCTGGACTGGGGAGTAGGAATGAAGGATGGTAGGACTAGGTCCTGATTCAAGTGAAAACTGGATATGACCTTAGGAAGGAAAGAAGGTTGAGGCCGCAGAACCACTCTGTCCTTATGCAGAATAAGGTATGGCTCCCTGCATGACAAGGCTGCCAGCTCGGAAACCCTTCTGGCCGAAGCCATAGCCACCAAGAAAACCAACTTTCGGGTTAGTAGCACAAGAGGGATTTCTGTCAGAGGTTCAAACGGCTGCCTTTGTAAAGCTGACAAGACCAGATTTAAATTCCCGGGGCAGAGGGGAGCTCTAATAGGGGGATTCACATGCAAGACCCCCTGCAAGAAGGTTTTCATAAGCGAATGGGTGGCCAAGGGTCTTTGAAACCATATCGATAAAGCCAACACCTGCCCCTTTAGAGTACTAAGAGCCAACCCTTTGTCAACGCCAACCTGGAGGAATCGCAAGATCCTGTCAATAAAAAACTTTCGAGGATGCCATTTTTGAGACTCGCACCACTCCACATAGGTTCTCCAGACTCTGTAATAAATATTTCTAGAGACTGGTTTCCTAGCCTGAATCAACGTAGATATGACCTGAGCTGAGAGGCCTCTGCCCTTAAGAATTAGGGATTCAGCCGCCAAGCCGTCAAATTTAGCTGCTGTGAAGCAGGGTGGCAGATTGGGCCCTGAGACAGCAGATCTGGGCGCAGGGGGAGCGGCCACGGCGCCCCGACTGACATCCTCACGATGAGTGCGTACCAAGCCCTCCTGGGCCAGGCTAGGGCCACCAGGATCACAGGCCTGCGCTCCACCCTGATCCTCCATAGAAGGCGGGGAATCATCTGCAGTGGAGGGAACGCATACAGGAGAGAAAACTGGTGCCAGGGGCAAACCAACGCATCGGTCCCGTAGGCCGAGGGATCCCTGGCTCGGGATATGAATTTGTCCCAACTTTTTGTTGGATCTCGTTGCCATAATGTCCACATCTGGGACTCCGAATCTTTGGCAAATCTCTTGGAATACCTGGGGGTGAAGAGACCACTCCCCCGGGAGCAACTGTTGACGACTCAAAAAATCTGCTTGAGAATTGTCTATCCCTGGGATGAACACCGCCGAGATGCAGGGTACATGGGCTTCGGCCCATGAGAAAATCAGGTTTACTTCCCTTTGGGCCGCTAGGCTCCTCGTGCCCCCCTGGTGGTTTATGCCCTTGCTGGGTCTGTCCTTCTAGAACAGCCCCCCACCCTGACAGGCTGGCATCCGTGGCTACTATCTTTCACGTGATGGGGCAAAAGGATTTCCCCTTTGACAAATTTTGAGGGACCAGCCACCAGAACAGGCTGCGCCGGACCCCTGGGGAGAGAACTAACGGACGATCTAACGCCTGAATGGACTTGTTCCAAGCAGAGAGAACGGCTGCCTGGAGATATCTGGTATGGATCTGGGCGTAGGGCACTGCCTCGAAGGCGGCCACCATCTTCCCCAGCAGTCGCATACATAGGCGAATAGTCGGCCTCTTCTTGCCTAAGACCACTTGAACTGCTTGAGTTATTGATTTGACCTTTGCTTGAGGTAAAAATATCCTCTGGCAGTCTGTATCTAGCCGAAGGCCTAGATATTCCAACTGCTTTGTGGGTTGCAATATCGATTTTTCTTGGTTCACAATCCACCCGAATTCCTCTAGATGCCGAACTGTGCGAACTACTGCATGATTGAGGTTGGAAGCTGATCTGTCGATAACCAGAAGATCGTCCAGGTATGCCAGGACCAAAATGCCTTCTGTCCTTAGGACGGCTAGCACCGGGGCTAACACCTTTGTGAATACCCGCGGAGCTGTTGCCAACCCGAAAGGGAGGGCTACGAACTGGTAATGACGGTGATCTATCATAAAACGAAGAAACTTGTGATGTGCCGGGTAGATCGGCACGTGTAGATACGCATCCTTTATGTCTATAGATGCTAGAAAGTCGTCTTGATGTAGGCTGGCTGCCACCGAACGTATGGACTCCATACGAAAGGTCTGAATCTTTAGAAAGCGATTTAGGCGTTTGAGGTCTAAAATAGGCCTGACGTCGCCATTGGGCTTTGGTATTATGAAAAGGTTGGAGTAGAATCCCAGACCCCATTCCTGGGTTGGTACTTCTACAATTACTCCTTGGAGCAAGAGACGATCCAATGCTTTTACAAGAGAGGCCCTCTTTAATGGGTCGCTTGGAAGACTTGACCCCTGAAAATGAGGAGGGGGGACTTTCCGAAACTCTAGCTTGTAGCCCGTGGCTACCACGGACAGTACCCAAGAGTCGGGAATTCTGGCCTCCCACACTTCGGAGAAAAACCGAAGCCTTCCCCCCACCCAAGAGAGTGGGGGCGCCCCTTCATGAATCTGACTTGATGACTGGTTTAACCGGCTTGCGAGACCATGGCCTCTTGCCTGCCGTGGCTTGTCCTTGTGGGTGGCTATTAAATGCTGAACGCCCGGGAGGCCGTCGATACTGACGGGAAGTTGAAGGGGCCGAGCCTGCGAAGGCCTGTCGCTTAAACGCGGGCCCACATGGTCTTTTCTTGACAGGTAAGAAAGAACTTTTACCACTTGATATGGTCTGGATATATTTATCTAGGTCTTCACCGAATAGTCTCCCACCATGAAAGGGAAATCCTGCTAAAAGCCTTTTGCAGGGTGCCACCTGCTGACCAGTTCTTCAGCCACAAAAGGCGACGCATATGAACCAATAGCAGAGATAAACGGGACGCCTGTTGAGTCCTTAATAGCATCTACTGCAAAGCAGAGAGCCCTTGGGAGGTCAGCCAATTCACGAGCTTGCTGAGCCGGTATGTCCCTTAATATTTGTTTAGTCTGATCCTTTAAAGCCTGACAAACGCCAATGGCTGCCACCGCTGGCTGAACCACGGCACCTACTGTGGTAAAAGAAGCCTTCAGTAGGGTCTCCAACTTTTTGTCGACCGGATCTTTAAACATCTGGACATTTTCAACCGGACAGGTCAGGGATTTATTCACGCAGGAAATGGCTGCGTCCACGGTAGGGAGTGCCCATTTCTTTGCAAATTCCTCTTCCATAGGATAGAGAATAGTGAACCTTTTAGGAGGGATAAAAATCCTATCAGGTCGAGCCCAATCCTGAAAAATCACGCTCTCCAGAAGGGGGTGAACCGGAAAAGACGCACAACTCAACGGTGCCTTCAAGGAACCTAAAGAGGATACCGCGGGGGCTAATTGTTCTGACACTGGAAGTTTAAAAGCAGTGCGAACCATATCTGTCAGAGACTGGATCCACAGGCTCTCCGCTTGAGAAGCCGAAAAAAATTCATCTACAGTGGAACCCTCAATGTCTGAACCGTCGGGACTCGGGTCCGCTTGATCCCCCTGTGGGTCCAATTCCTCCGAAGAGAGGACCTCTGCATCTGAAAACACCAATCTAGGTGATGGGGATCTAGCCCGCTTGCCACCTGGCAAAGAGCGGGCAATTAAAGCAGTTAACCTTTCCTCTAGCCCACCCAGGGTGGTCGCTAGCATTTCTTCCGTAACGTAAACGGGAATGGGTTGATTGGGGGCCGCCTCTGCCCCTAGCACCCTCAATGGCTCCTGCAACATGCTGTTCGGTGGTCTATCTGGTGAGGGTGGGACCGCTGGAGCCAGGCCCAAATCCTCTGACCCCGACGGAGACCCCTTTAGTTTTTTGGTACCTTTTGCAGCCTTAGCTGGTCCTGATCCCTTGGGAGCCATTGCACAACCTTGAGACACCCCTAAAGCCAACACCCAACTGTTGTAGCTAGAAGTGAACCATTAATAAGAACAGGCTATGGTAAAATTTTTCCAAATTTCCATACGCCCGAGAAGGCGGCAATACCGAGGAAGTCCTGTGAGTATTGCCACACCAATGCCCGTTAGCTGGAGCCCAAGGTTGCACCGACTCAGATACTGCCAGATCTAAGGCTGAGTCCCTTTAAGAAAAAAAAAACCCTTTTTTTTTTTCTGATCAGTATGGATCTAAGTCCAGACCTGAAGATCCACAAACCACCACTAGGTGTCACTGTATAGCCAGAAATGGCTCAGCTGCGCGCTCTGTGTCCTCAGCCTCCTCTGCTCTCAGGAGGGAATGACCAGCCAGGAAATGCTTTACTGCTTTAACTGAGACCTGATGTTGCTGGCCCGCCCCCCCCCACACGCCGACGCTGTAAAAGGCGGCGTGCACGCGCGCGCCCCCCCCCCCACGCTGAAACCAACTTGGAGGAAGCAGAAAGCAGAGGAGAAGCATGGACCAGCGCTAGCAACCCAACAGACACCAGGCAAGACACTAATCTTATTGTAGTGCACACATAGAGGAAGCTGTCCCCATAGGCTTCCTAAGAAACAGGAGTTTTGCCAGCATTTCCTCCTTATAGCACGTGGGGCTGCAGTATCATGCTAACAGGCAGATCTGGGGGAGTAGCAAATACATATCTTTAAAAGCATACATATACCTACATGTTATCTGGGTAAACATTAGTACATCCCATCCTGCCTCAAAAGACATAGTGGAGATAGTGGCTGATGCATAAGCATACCATTAGCCGACCCAGAACCCCCAGGGGGATACCTACTGTCGAACCAAGTCCCGCAGGCTCCCTCTTACCTGCTCCACGCCGCAGGGTATTGCAAAATGCAAGAGGCCCAATCTTCCCCCATCTCCGTGGGTATTGTCTTGGACCTTCAGGGACCGGGGTCCTGTGTTAAGGAACCCACACACCTGGACCTATATAGCATCCTGGCATCAGTAGCGTTTAGTTCTTGGAAGAGACTAAGGCACTGGAGCCCAGAATCCAGCCCTCCAAGGAGAGGCATTATAGGCAAAACCCCACGCAAGCAGGGCCCGGGTACCGTACACCTTGGCTTTGAAGCACTTCGGACAGATCCGGCTAGCTATCCTGGGTCCCGAGACCTCCGAGGGACAGCTAGACGTGACCAACACCTAAGACACTGGCGAAAAAACTGAAGCACTCCCAGTGGGAGGGGGTTATATAGGGAGGAAACTTCCTGTGAAATTGATTACACCAGTGTCCATCACCTGAAGGTACCCATATAACCCATGTGTAATGGCTATGCGCTCTGTGTCCCGTGATGTACGATAAAGAAATGTGTCTTTGGGCGTTGAGGATGCCTTTGCCCCGTTACATTCTAGAGGTAGTCTTGATGAAAGTAAGAATTGGCCATGCTGTAAACAAAATTAAATTTGACACCCTTTGGTTGTCAAAAGGGGTCTTAGGCCGCGTACACACGGCAGAGAACCTCGACGGGCAGAACACATCGTTCCGCCCGTCGAGGTTCTCTGCCCGCCGTCGAAATCGGCGACCCGCCCGTCGGGAATGGCAACCAGCCATTCATCCAGGCGGGCCGTCGAGCAAATAGAGAGCGCGCTCTCTATTTCTGCTCGACGGGCTTCCCGACGGGAAGCTCGCCGAGAGCGTACACACGGCCGAGGTCCTCGCTGGAATGCAGCTTCCAGCGAGGTTCTCGCTGGTTTCCAGCGAGAACCTCGGTCGTGTGTACGCCGCCTTACACTTCAAAATACATTCTGCTACTCCTCCAGAGTATGACAATACCACATGTGTAAGACTTTCAGTCTAGCCACATAGAGGCCCAAAATCAAGGGAGCACCTTCAGGATTTCTAGGGGCAAAAAGTATGCATCTAATTACCTTACTACCTATCACAATTTTGAAGGCCCAATGACCACCCCAACCATATTTTTTTAGGAGGCATGGCTAGTCTTTTGAAAAATATATATATTTTTTTTTTTTTTACACACAGATTTAAATGTAACCACTTGCCCACTGGGCACTTAAACCCCCTTCCTAACCAGACCAAATTTCAGCTTTCGGTGCTCTCACATCTTGAATGACAATTACTCATATATCCAACACTGTACCATATGCAATTTTTGTCCTTCTCACACAAATAGAGCTTTCTTTTGGTGGTATTTAACTGCTTGCCGACCAGTGCACGACGATATACGTCGACAGCATGGCTCGGACAAGCAGAAGGACGTACCTGTATGTCCCCTTTAAGATCGCGGCTTTGTGGAAGCGTAGATGTGCACCCATCCGCCGCAAGCTCTGGGATACACGCGATCGTCTCACAATGACAGCGATCACCGCTTCCTGTAATGGCCGACATTCAACGCTCCATAGAGAAGTATGGAGCAGCCATTCAGATCCGCCGACAAATATGAGAGGTGGACCTAAACAGTCCCGACCGTGTGAAGAGGGCCTTTGTTTTCATTTGTTGACACATTTGACCCTTCATTATCAGCGCAGCATCATTTGTTTTTTAATTCTCTTGGGTCTATAACCTTGAGGTAGGCTACCATAGCTATTGTTTCAAGGGATGCATCAGAATAAACATAGGTCAAAACTAGGGCTGTACAAATTAACTTTTAATTAATCGATTAATCTTTAATTTTTTTGATCGATCAAAATCTTTTTGATCTATTAAAATTCTTTTGATTGGTACTCGCCTCTCCGCCGCCTTCTGGGCCTTTATGGAGTTCCGTAAGAGATCCGGTAACGTCAAAGACACCCGGCAGTGCTTGCTGTGTCCCTCTGAAGGGCCCCTTTGCTGTGCCTTCATATCTGCATGCCCACGGGACCTTACTATCTGCCACACACAAGGGCTGTTACACTTCCCTCTATCACTTCCCTCTATCAACCTGGGATTCTACAGCCATCCACTGGGAGTTGTGATAGTTCACTTCACGGGACATCTACATGGCGACAGACTGATGTTAACCGCTCCTCATCTGGTGGTATCGTTGTACACATTTTTATACCAGTATCATACTTGGCTACATGTTTTTATGACTGCTTTTGCTACCGTTTGGTATTACTCACACCATTTTTACAGTTTATGTAGCTATATCGATTTTATCTCCAGTGCAATATTTATTTGGTTACCTACTTGAAGACTATAAACGTTTTAATGCTATTCCCATCGAGCACTGCCTTTGTGTTTTTTGTATCCTACTATCCATTTTTCTAGTGGTTGGGAGCTGCACTGGGAATCGGCCTGCAAGCAGATCATCAGCTAAAAATTGGATCTGTATGTGCATTATAATTAATCGAAATTAGTCGATTAATCGATTTAAAAAAAAACGATTAATCAAACACAAACATTTTGATCAGTAACAGCCCTAGTCAAAACATCATATTATGTCTAGCTTCAGCAATTAGATGTGTTCCAAATCAAACCTAAAGGCATGCTGAAGAAGGTACTAACTATACAAAAGCATCTTCTAGGAGTGAGGAAGGGACAAAATTCAAAGGCAAACAAACAAGAATGCATATGCAACATGATGTCAACATATACAAGCAACAAATAACACAAGAATTCCTCTTCCCATCAACTTTTGCTTCTCCGCTCCTAAGCAAAAAAATTGGAACTTGATGCTGACACAGATGATAAAAATAAAACGTACATCAGTTAATCAAGTTAGGTTTGCATTATATTAAAAAGGGGGAAAAAATTGCCACATTTTCAGTTTCTTTTCTGGTTTACAGTTACCCACCAAATACTTCAGGTTTGGCCCTGACCATTTTGGTATGAAGGGATTCTCAAATGATTGTATATCAAAAATTAGGTGGCTACATAATTGCTGAATTAGAAAACATGCACTGTAAGAACTATTGAATAAGCCAAGGTATAAAACATATAAAATCATGTTTTGCGACACAAGAACATTCTATACTATAACAATGAATTTCCAACATATCTTTGTAGTTTGTTTTATAGTTTAGGGATCCAGTGCCTTATGCAGACTGGCTTTATACAGAGCAGTATCCCAGTCACCTCAATGTTCTGCTGCATTACAGCACCAATGTCACTGATCAAGAACAGCTGTGCCTTCTTCTTTACTGGAGCTGACACCAGTGTTCTTTACTGGCTGGCTAAGCAGAGAGGTGCTGGCTGTCATTAACTGTTCATAAAACACGTTGCTTTATTTCCATTCTAGTGAAGTGATTCGCTCATGCTGGAGGATATTATGGAGCCAAGTACATTCTTATTAAAACAGCTCACCAAGAACCTAACATTGCTGAACTATCAGCAATACTATAATAACCACTTCATGACCAGATGCTCTATACATCAGGGCTTTACAAATTTGCTTAGAATCAAGAAACCAGCTACAAAAGTTTGGAGCCATTTTTTTTTTTTTTAGCCAACGAAGCTTACAGGTGGAACATGAAACATGTTCCCGACAGTGAATTTATCCTTTAACCCTGTCACAGCCAGAGGCATTTTTTGCACACTTTTAAAAAATTATTTTAAGCCTGAAGATTACATAACTCCCCCAAACATATTTTCTGAAAGCAGACATCCCAACGCGTTAATCTTCGGAGATGGCTTCTGCTGCCTTGCATGTAGTCTGCTGAACTGTTAACATGTATTCTCTCTGTATGGTGTACAATCCCTTGAATTGATGCTGTTTTATTTTTCTGTTCAATAAAGTTTTATTTTTGAGAGAGAAAAAAAAAAAAGAAGCAGGACCAACGCCCTTGAATTCTGATTAGTTGTAGAAGCATATCGAAAATACATACAACCGATCCGACACACAAATCCATTGCTCTTTATAAAAGTAGCTGACCACCAGTTTTTACAAGAAAAACAGAAATGGAAGGCGCGTGCACACCTAGTGCATTACCAGGGATAATTTAATAAGAAGAAATTTGTGTATGAAATGTGTACTCGCAAAATGCAACTGATTAAAGACCATAAACACAGTGCATAGACATGCACAGAACACGGGATACAGCTAACACATTTCAGGTTTGCATTCCCGTCATCAGAGCTAGCCTAGCTCTGAGGAAGGGGGTGCATTCCCAAAACGCGTTAGTGCATAGACATACACAGAACACGGGGTACAGCTAATGCGTTTTGGGAATGCACCCCCTTCCTCAGAGCTAGGACGGGAATGCAAACCTGAAATGTGTTAGCTGTATCCCGTGTGCATGTCTATGCACTGTGTTTATGGTCTTTTATTCGTTGCATTTTGCGAGTACCCATTTTTATACAAAAATGTCTTATTGTTAAATTATCTCTGGCAAGTGCACTAGGTGTGTGCGCCTTCCATTTCTGTTTTTCTTCCTTTTGGATCACCCTATCTAAAGGAGGGCAGCATCCACCTAGTTCTGGGATACCATATGTAACGGAATGACCCGTGACGCCCAGAGACTTTTGAGGGATGGGGGGTACTCCTGTGCCAGCGTCACTAATGACTCTTGGGTCGAAGGTCACCCTGTGCCCCTTTTGGGCATAGGGTGACTGATAAATAATTCATGTTTTGCAGGAGATTTGGACATATTACAAGCTGTTAAAGTCTGACTCCAAATGGAGTGTTTTCATTCAATGGTGGGGGGGGGGGGGGGGGGGGACACATGCTTTTGAGGTGTTAATTGTGTCTGCTCCTAGACATTCCATTGTGAGATGCTAACTAAGTCTGTATCCATTGTACTAATTAAGTCTGAAAGGTCAGGGAATTAGCATGTCAATTATGTTTAGTAAAGGAATGTGTTTGTGTAACAGGTGACAGGACGTCTGGGGGATAATTAACTCCTCTGAATGCCATTATATAAACGAATGTGATTGAAGCCCCATCGTGTGATATGTGGGTGTAGTGTGTCTTTGTTCCTTTGATTACTGTAACATGCCTGTAACTGCATAAAAAGCTGAGAGTGTACCATTAAAGTTCATTCATTTGATTCAGAACACAGAGCGTATGTCTCGCCTCTCTGAGGGAATTCTTATGGATCAGGTCTGCTGGCTTGTCGGACTGTCGGATAAGCCGTCTTGGGTGGGTTGATGGAAGATCGTAAACAGTGGTGACCGTTACACCATATATACACATTTCAAACCACCATTTTTTCTGACATCTGTTACTTCTCACCTTGGAAGACCTATTAGCGCTGGAAGTGACTCATTTTTGTATCTAGAGGGGTATTTTTAATTTCTACTGACAACACTAGGATATTAAAAGGAGAAGTACAGCCGGAGGTCGTTGCATTTCGTTCTGCACTCCTGTGACATCACAGAGCCAGTCCAGGCTCGGCAAAAAACCACGACCATATGGTCAGTATCTGCCCACAAGCCTGGAGTAGCACCCGGCTCAGCCGCTTAGCAAGCCGGCCACTCCCGCCACCTCCACAGTCCAGCGCTCCAGTGAGCTCAGCAGAGAGCCGGTGACTGACAGACTAAGAACCGAGCGGTAAGCGGTGTTTGATCCCTCAGTTCTCAGTATACGTGTCAGCAGGGAACAGATGCAGCATTGGATCAATGCTGCATCCAGCTAGGCAAGCAAGATTGTGAAGAAAAACGCAATTCCCATACTCCTAATTATTGCCACGAATGTAGGGCATCTTCACAATCCTCTGACATGCGGGAATATCTTTTACTCCTAGATGCCACAGTCTGGTCCTCAAACAGTGTGACAGACTGTAAACTGGCCCTTTGTTTAAACAATTGTAGCCCCCTGAAATACACCAATCTAAGTTGAAAAATTAAACCACGAGATGCATTTAGGGTGTGAAGCCTCCCATTTAGACAACTTTTGCACAGTCTACTTTATGCTCTCTATTGGAAGAACCCCCTGCTTATGATAAAAAGAGCTATTCCCAAACATCTACTGAAGTCATTGAAAAATCTGCATTTATAAGTTTCTCTGACCAACAAATCAGAATCAAACCCACTTAGAAAATGTGAACATAATTGGTGATACAGAAAGCTAAAAGAGAAAAACAAAGCACAGGTTTCAGGAAGTACACTACCAGTGACTAAGTGTTTTCTGTAATTTGGCTGCAGTTAATTATTCAGAAAACGGGATTAAAGCAAACTGACTGAACAGTTTGATTTTAATCGCAGTTACAAAGCTGCTGGATAGCTCAATTGGCTCACCAATTGCTTTAGCAGAATCAGTATGCAACTATTAACCACACACAGGGAGAGAATGTTACCAGCACACTACATATCTCCAAAAATGGATCCAAAGCTTTATCAGCAATCAAATGCCTAATGAATAGGTTCTGTGAGGCTAAAAACTTTGCTTCTGCCTGAATGATGTGATAGCGGAATAAAGCGTTGGACCCATTTTTAGAGATCTATGGTGTGCTAATGACATTCTCTCACTCCGATTGTCTTCAGTTCCAGCTGGTGATCATTGCAGCACCCCCTTACATACACAGCCATTTCTGCAGGAATGAGTGCATTGGAAATAGATTGTCGTTAAACACACACACACACACACACACTAGGCTACTTGCTAGGCTATTTGTGGCTTCAATATTTTCTGAGCAACCTGACCTGGTACAAACATGCAAATCACAAACGTCAGTATGCAGTCAGGACTCTGATTACTCTGCATAATAACTTCAGGTCATCAACTGAGTAGTGAATCAGAATGACAACCAAGGGCTTAATATATTTAGAAGGAGAGGTCAGCAATGGCAGCCTCCATACATCCTCAAAGCAGGTTTTCTGTAAATAGAATCTGTCACTTTGCCAATTCATAGCAAAGTGACACATTTTCTTAACGGAATAGCCCAGAGAGAGCCCAGAGAGAGGTGCAAAAAAGAAAGGCACAGTGACAGTTACGGCCAGCAGGCTTGTTTGTAAGCAAACTGCATGCGATTACTACACGTGGTCACTAATCTCAACAGAGAACATCACTGAATGGATCCAGCTCACTAGGTAAAAATGGACAGCAGTCATTGACGGCAGGCGCAGAACTAGCGGTGTGCATTAAGGTTGTCTTTGCACACGGCACTATACTTTGTTAATCTACAGACATTGAGGGGGGTTCAAACAAGTTAACTCCAACATTAAAACTATCATTACCATAAAAAAAATATACAGTGACCATCAACACCCTGTTATAGAATCTATTTGCTGTTGAAGGTAAAGTGCACTTTAAAATGTAAATTTTACCAAAATTCATCATGATGGAGGTCTTTTCTCGCAAAAAGGTAGAGATCGTTTGAAATTCTTTTATTATAGACATATATCATTTGTAACATTTATGATCCCGTCTCATTTTTTACAGTCTTTTGAAGCACTGCTAAAAAACTTGTACAATAAAAAGATAACATTAACCTTTTTCTAACCTACAAAAATGGTAGTATGTAAACTACAAGCATTGGAATGTATAGCGGAACCACTGTAAAAAGTAAAACACTGGAAACTATAAATAAAAAATGCACACACAATATGTTAACAGTCCGTTAATTAAAGAAGTAGGGATGTTTTTCTGAACCCAAAAACTTAAACGCATCACAGGAACAGTTGTGTAATTTTCCAAGACTTTCCTGATGTTCTCAAATCAAAACCTTCGACTACAGGACAGGTAAATGGTATGAAAGGCCAGTGACAAAAGGAATTTCTGAACATCCTTCAAAAGTGAAATGATGTTCACATGCCAAATTTAAACAAATAATTTGTTAGAATCAGTATATAAAAGGATATTTTGTAAACCTCTTTAGCGACAAATGAGAATGAATGTACCACAGACATTTTACTGACATTTACCTTCTCCTATTGAGGCAAAGATCACACAACTGGCACAAAGAACAATTTAAACAAGGTCCCAACAGCAAAGCTAAACTACAGTATTCTGATAATCGAAAATTCAACTTCAATTTAAGAATAAATAAAAGTGGGAAAATGAACACATTAAACCAAGATTGACCTAGTCTTAGCTTGACATTTGTGGACTACAAACTTTAAGGCCCAACACAGCTCAAATTCTTTGCAGAACAAGTCTTAGTTCAATGGTTAGTGTGTGGTTCAATATACAAACCAGCTAAATGGCATCTGTTGACCACTAAATGAAGTGCACAAGCTCTCCCAGCAGAGCTCCAGCAATCTTATTTTAGCCTCTTCATTGATGACCCCCTATAAAATATACATAAACAGTCTGATAATGCAGTGCACATTTTCAGAAAGTTTCCAGTGAGCTTCATTAGCTGAACTCCAGGTACAGTTTGCATTATATAGAAAATATAATATATATTCCATACCTGTCGGATGCCTGGGGAAGCAAAAAATCACTGTAGTAGATGTGGTTACAACAGTGATTTTTGCGGTCTTCTGGTGCCATGCTGCGTGACCTGCCCTGCTCGATGGGCAACATTTAGGGAACGTGCCTTGCATTTTTTTCCCAATGAACACAAAGTGTTTACCGAATGAATGAGGTGGAGTTCATAAAGTCTCCACCCAACGTCTCTAAGTTCTAGAGCTCAGCTTCAACCAACATAACCGCCCAAATTTAGGAGAGACAGGGTCAGATTGCTGGAAATGAGCAACATATTTTATGTCTCTGGATGAACATTACCAATTGGTGTATCATAGGAAGGCATGCATTTTATGATTCAAGCCATTTAAGAGGCTTGTTTACTCATGAATGTTTTCAACAATATAAACTCTTTAGATCTATCACTTCTATTATTAAATAATAATAATTAAAAAAAAACACCCATAATGTACAACAAAACTCTGAAATATTGGGGGTCTTTTAAAATGTTTCTAGGACAGATGTGTAGGACAACTGGCACAGTTTAGTAAACTGATGCATAAGATGCAGAGTAATGATGAACTAGGATATGGACAATGCCATTGCCCAAATGGACATATTAGGTCAATGATGTAACCAGCATCCTCACTCCTTTGTTACATGTGGCTTCAGGGGGTGGGGGAATTGCCCACGTGTGGCTCCAGGGGGTGGGGGAATTGCCCACGTGTGGCTCCAGGGGGTGGGGGAATTGCCCACGTGTGGCTCCAGGGGGTGGGGGAATTGCCCACGTGTGGCTCCAGGGGGTGGGGGAATTGCCCACGTGTGGCTCCAGGGGGTGGGGGAATTGCCCACGTGTGGCTCCAGGGGGTGGGGGAATTGCCCACGTGTGGCTCCAGGGGGTGGGGGAATTGCCCACGTGTGGCTCCAGGGGGTGGGGGAATTGCCCACATGTGGCTTCAGGGGGTGGGGGAATTGCCCACGTGTGGCTTCAGGGGGTGGGGGAATTGCCCACGTGTGGCTTCAGGGGGTGGGGGAATTGCCAACATGTGGCTTCAGGGGGTGGGGGAATTAAACAGCTGCAGCTTTTTAGGTCGGCGGTGTTGTGCGACAGTTTCCCAAAGACGCTGAGGGAATGTTAGCAGTGAACATTAAAAAAAACATAAAAAGGAAGTGCTTACGATTATACCGTTTTTTTTTCTTTGTTCAATCAGTGGGTTGAATTAAAAACCGCCTTTGTTTCCCCGTTGCACATCTTCTGAGCTATTGTATTCTGACAGCGGGAGACTTTCCCACCATCAGGATACACTAATCAGTGTTGCAGGCCTGCAGTGCCGATTTAGCGAGGAAAAAAATCGACAGGGTGGTTGTACAGAATTCTATTTGCCATTTAAATGTGTAATTTTGATAAGCCAATTCTGAGATTTACACAGCCTTGCAGTCAGCTCAGCAGCCAGTCTGATAATGTGACTTTTCTCTACTGTAGTCACGCAGTACAGCTACCTACTCTCACCAGGTAAATGGACAGTGAAGGAGCAACAGTGATGAGTTCACTATCTGCCCTCTTCTCCTGCCAGTATATTCCTTAACAGAATGTGCTGTTGGCACACCTGATCTGCTCCAAGTGCTTGCCCCTTCGTCTCACAGTGTGAGTGCTACTGTACATGGAATTACAAAGAAAAATTCAGCTATTTAAACATTTAAAAATGTAAATGAATACATAACTGGACTAATTGGCTGATTTTTATATTGCCCGAAGTTCAGCTTTAAAAGCAGTCTTATTGTTTTATTATACTTTCCTATGCATGTAAACAGAATGGCTCAGAAATGTAAACTGCCCTTGTGAAAGCATATGAAGTCAGACCCCAGAGTGTTATTACATTATGATGAATTATGATGACATACTTGGCAGTTCTGGCCATGTTTAGCTGTCCATAGGTACCTTAATGCCAATATATTTGGTTATTGATTAAAAGTTTTAAGATTAGCGTGTTTTTTAAAATTTGCTGAAAAGACAATCACAGGAAAGTATTGTTTTTTTTAGAAATCTTATAGCTTTAACCTAAACAACATTAACTCAACAGATTTTTTTTTTTTTAAATATGTTTGAGGCCCTCCAAATAACCATTACACCAGCCACTGAAATACTGCACTATAAAGTATAAAAGAAAAGTTAACAGAATTCCCATGGGAAATAGAACGAACTCCATCCATACAACGTCTTAAAATTCCCCAAATGGGGCTATGTTACAAACACAAGAGAGAGTTTAGCTTTTACTTATAGCAACCAATCAGGTGTATCTAACATGCACTGGAAATATCATACATGGAATCTGTTTGTTATACACCCTCACCTTTGCTCAAACTTTTTAGTGTTTTTTTTTTTTTTTAATAAATAATCCACAATGACAAGCATACAGTAACTCACATTTAGATTGCACATCCATGCTACATTGTAAACACAATAAAAATAGGGTTATGTTGTAGCATTAGTCCTGGTTAGTGCTGACACTAGGTGAAAGTATTTTGGGCTTAGAAAAACCCAAGTGGAAAAGAATAGAGTTCAGGTTTATAACAAGAAAGGCGTGGTCTGGGTTGGCTGTCCTCTGCATTTCTTGGATCACTTGAGGGATGTTAAAGGTGTCAAAAAACTTTTTATTACTCCTAAAAAAAAAAAAAAAAAAATGTCAGTGGCTTAGTGATTGTGAACTAAAGTAAAAACGATCTACTTTCTACAACAAACTGGGGTAGTTTCTTTCCTTAAATAGAAACGTTATTCCCTCTACTCTCTCCCCCCCATCCCGTCTTACCTTTTATGCTGGATTGAATTCAAAACACACACACACTCACCAGCCCAGTGGACTGTTGAGCTGTGTCCCACATCTTGGTTCTCTTCATCTGGATGCCTCTTCTAGGTTTAGACAGCTCATGCCCTAAGATGCGGAAGCTCTACCCCTGGCTGCTCTGTGAATGGGCTTCCACAGCATCTTAGGATATGTCTTGGGGGCTTCTGGAGCTGGACACATCACTCTGGCCTAGGCCGGAATAGTGCTGGGGCCCAAAAGAAAAAAAAAAACCAGGAAGGCCCCACAAAAAAAAAAAAAAAACATATTATTGTGGTGGGGGAGGGTGAAAAGGTGCTACAGCACTGGCTACACATCAATGCCCAGGACTGGCTTACTGATATATGTGGACCAGGTGTGCATGTGTTAAAATGACAGCGGTCATCCCATAACAGAAAGTTCTTGGAAAAGAACATTTATGGCAGAGCAATAGAAAGTATTTTAATCAGCTTCAGATTTAAAACTCTTTTTGAAATTCCGTTAACATACTAAATTGTATATGAAATTTAGGTGGATTTAGGTGTACTTTAAATGAATGTCTTGAGATTGGACTTATGGCTTCTGGCTCTTTGTCATCTAAAAACAGAGGTCTTAGGGGATTTAATGGCTTGTTCCCCACCAGATATATTGTCATGCACTTGGATGCGCTTTTAAGAGCAGACTAAAATCAGTTATCACAATGGCCGATTTCCATCAAAACGTTTTAGTATAATGGTAAAAAGGACTCTCATATTAAACCTGAATTTTGCTATTCTAGTAAATTAAAATGTAATCTTTCAAATTACATAATGTAATGCATCTGAAAAAATCAATGCAGGTTATTTCCACAAGAACTAAAAAGGCATATATTCTAGTGTGATTAATCCCAAAGGTAACATTTTAATGTGGTGCTACCCTTAACTGCTAAAAGGAAAAAAAGGGATTTTTAAATACAGCTTACCTGTAAAATCCTTTTCTTGGAGTACATCACGGGACACAGAGCGGCATATTCATTACTATATGGGTTATATGGAGTACCTTCAGGTGTGGACACTGGCAATCTCAAACAGGAAGTCCCCTCCCTATATAACCCCCTCCCCTAGAGGGAGTCCCTTAGTTTTGTAGCAAGCAGTATGCCTCCCAAAATGGTCACCCAAAAGAGGGGTGGGAGCTCTGTGTCCCGTGATGTACTCCAAGAAAAGGATTTTACAGGTAAGCTGTATTTAAAAATCCCTTTTTCTTTCTCGTACATCACGGGACACAGAGCGGCATATTCATTACTATATGGGATGTCCAAAAGCAATGCTTTAATGAGGGGAGGGAGACATCTTCCAAAGAAGGATTTAATTTTAGAGGTATACTCAGATACTAGTAAATCCAACTTAAACGAGAAATGTGAATCTCAAATCAAATCAAGGGAGCCCCTCAGATCCTGAGGAGCTTGAATCGCGGCCTGTAGTACTGACTGCCCAAAGGCTGTATCCGCATTCCTTCTTACGTCCAATTGATAAAATTTTGTAAACGTGTGGACTGATGACCACGTTGCTGCCTTGCATATTCGAGCCATAGAGATCTGATGATGTGCTGCCCAGGAGGTGCCCATGGCCCTGGTAGAATGGGCCCTTTTACCGACAAAGGAGGAGGCAACCTCTTCAAACCGCAGGCCCGAACAATTAATTGTTTAATCCATCTTGCGATGGTGGATCAAGCAGCTGCCTGACCCATCTTGGGTCCTTCCGGTAAAACGAACACCACATCTTTTTTCCGAACCTTCTCTGTAGCTTTAAGATAGGCCTTTATGGCCCTGACAATATCCAACGTATGCAGCAACCCCTCCTTTCTAGAGGTGGGTTTTGGAAGAAGGATGGAAGTACCACATCCTGGTTCAGGTGGAAACTGGATATAACCTTTGGTAGAAAGGAAGGATGAGGACGGAACCCCGCCCTATCCTTATGCAAAATGAGATATGGTTCCTTACAAGATAAGGCTGCCAATTCCGATACTCTCCTGGCCGAGACTATGGTGATCAGAAATACCGACTTTCTAGTCAGTAAAATCAAGGTACCTCAGCCAACGGCTCAAGGGGTTGTTTCTGTAGGGATGACAGAACAAGATTTAAGCCCCATGGACAAAGTGGTGACTTGACAGGAGGATTAATACGCAAGACCCCCTGTAAGAAGGTCTTTACCAGCGAGTGGGTGGCCAGCGGCCTCTGAAACCACACTGACAGAGCTGAGATCTGTCCCTTGATTGTGCTTAGTGCCAGGCCTTTATCCACTCCTAGCTGGAGAAAACTTAACACCCTGTCAATAGTATATTTACGGGAATTCCATCTTTTGGATTCACACCAGCCTACGTAGTTCCTCCACACCCTGTAATAAATCACCCTGGAGACCGGCTTTCTAGCCCTAATCAGGGTAGGAATTACCTGCCTAGACAGACCTCTACCCCTGAGAATCCGGGATTCAGCCTCCAGGTCGTCAAATTTAGACGCTGTAATGTAGGGTGGAGGATCGGGCCTTGTGAGAGTAGGTCTGGTTGTAGAGGAAGAGTCCAAGGGTCTCCCACTGCCATCTTCAGGACTAGTGAGTACCAAGTCCTCCGGGGCCAAGCCGGAGCTACTAGAATGACTGGCTTGTGCTCCACTCTGATCTTGCGCAACAGGCGAGGAAGTAACTGTAGCGGAGGGAATGCATATAGAAGTTTGAATTGATGCCAAGAGCAAACCAACGCATCGGTTCCGCAGGCCATAGGACCCCTCGCTCGAGACACGAACCTGTCTAGTTTCTTGTTGAACCTGGATGCCATTATATCTACGTCCGGCATTCCCCACCACTGGCAGATTGTCTGAAAGACCTGGGGATGCCGAGACCACTCCCCTGGCAACCGACTCTGGCGACTTTAAGAAGTATGCCTGCAGGTTGTCTACTCCGGGAATGAATATCGCCGAAATGCAGGGTACATGAACCTCTGCTCACTGAAAAATCAAGCTCTTGAGCGGCCTGACTCCTGGTTCCCCCTTGGTGGTTTATGTATGCCACCGCCGTGGCATTGTCTGACTGGATTCTCACCGGGAACCCCTTTAATCTGGAGGTCCATGCCAGAAGGGCTAGGCGAGCAGCTCTGATCTCCCAGATATTGATGGGGAGCTGCCTCTCTGCTTTCACCCCAGTTCCCTGGCGAGAGGACCCCTCGAAGACCGCCCCCCCAGCCTGCCAGGCTGGCGTCTGTGGTAACTACCTTCCAGACAACAGGGCTGAAGGATTTTTCCCTTTAGAAGATTCTGGGGGTTCAACCACCAGGCCAGGCTTTGTCGGACCCTTGATGATAGCGTCAAAGGGGACTCTAAGGCATGTGCCCTCTTGCCCCAGGCTGCTAGAATGGCTGCCTGTAGGACGCGAGTGTGGATCTGAGCGTATGGTACTGCCTCGAACGTGGCCACTAGCTTGCCTAGTAATCGCATACACAGGCGAATAGTTGGTTTTTTCTTGTTTAGAACCAACTGAACCAATCCCTTGATAGCCTCGATCTTTACCAGGGGCAGGACCACTCTTTGCTGTTCTGTGTCTAACCTCATGCCGAGGTATTCCAACTGCTTTGTAGGCTGGAACGCTGACTTTCCCCGGTTTTAGGACCCTGCTGAATTCTTCGAGGTACCGAACCGTGAGGTTTACTGCCTTTTGCAGACCCGGTCGTGAGTGATCTATGATTAAAAGGTCGTCCAAGTATGCTAGGACTGTGACCCCTTGGATCCTTAAATTGGCCAGAACTGGGGCTAGGATCTTCGTGAATACCCGGGGGGCCGTGGCCAGCCCGAAGGGGAGCGCCCTGCTGCCCCACCGCGAAGCGTAAAAGTCTTTGATGCGACTGAAAGATTGGTACATGAAGGTAAGCATCCTTTACGTCTATGGAGGCCAGAAAATCGTCCCTCTGAAGCGCGGCGGCTGCTGACCGGATGGATTCCATCCGGAAGGAACGAACCCTTAGGTAACCGTTTAACCTCTTTAGGTCCAAGATTGGCCTGACATCGCCGTTGGGCTTTGGTATGACAAAGAGATTGGAATAGAAACCTAGCCCTTGCTCTTGGGCTGGCACCTCTATTATTACGTCCTGGCAAAGCAGGTGATCCAAAGCTGCCAGCAATGAGGCCTTCCTTGCTGGATCCTTTGGTAGCCTTGATTCTTGAAAATGAGGTGGAGGACACCTTAGAAACTCCAGTCTGTAGCCTGTGGTTACAGATGCCCGGACCCATTTGTCAGGGATATTGGCTTCCCAAACTTCTGAGAAGAAACGAAGCCTTCCCCCCACCCGCGAGAGTGGGGGCGCCCCTTCATAAGGCAGACTTAGGGGCTGTCTTTGTCGGCTTGCGATACCATGGCCTCTTACCCCCAGGGGCCTGTCCCTGCGATCTACTGTTAACGTTGGATCGTGCAGGCGGCCGTCGATACTGCCTGGAATTTGAGGGCCCCGAGACAGGAAAGAGCTGCCTTCTAAATGTAGGACCCCGGAATGTCTTTTTGACCGGTAAAAGGGGTACTCTTGCCACTTGAAATAGTCTGAATATATTTATCCAGATCCTCTCCGAAGAGTCGTCCTCCATGGAAGGGAAACCCTGCCAGAAGCTTTTTGCATGGGGGCTCCGCCGCCCAGTTCTTCAACCATAAGAGCCTTCTCATGTGCACCAAAAATAGTGATAAACGAGAGGCCTGCTGGATGGAATCCTTTATAGCATCTACCGCAAACCACAGAGCTCTGGGAATGTCAGAAAACTCTTCTGCTTGTTGGGTAGGCATGTCCTTTAACATTTCCTTTGTCTGGTCTTTTAACGCCTGACAAACACCAATCGCAGCCACCGCTGGCTGCACCACTGCTCCTGCCGTAGCAAAGGATGCTTTTAAAAGTGTCTCTAACCTTTTATCAACCGGATCTTTAAACATATGTATGTTTTCCACCGGGCAAGTTAGTGATTTATTCACACATGAGATGGCTGCATCCACTACTGGGAGCCTCCACCTCTTGGAGAATTTTTCCCCCATGGGGTAAATGACCGCAAATCTTTTCGGTGGCAGAAAAATCCTGTCCGGCCGTACCCAATCCCGAAAGATCAATTCCTCCAAAAGAGGATGGACTGGAAAAACTGCGTTGCTTAACGGAGCTTTCAAAGAGCCCAGAGAGGATACCGGAGGAACCTGAGGCTCTGGCAATGGTAAACTAAATGCCGAGCGGACCATGTCCGTCAAAGACTGTACCCACAGTCTTTCTGTCTGGGAGTCTGAAAATGGTTCCTCCGAGGCAGACCCCTCAATCCCTGAACCCTCTTGGTTCAGGTCTAGTTGATCCTCCTGTGATTCCAATTCCTCCAGAGAGAGAATCTCAGCATCTGAGGATACACCTCTTGGTGATGGGGATCTAACCCGTTTCTTACCAGGAATAGCTCTAGCGATCAATGCTGCTATTCTCTCTTCTAGCCCCCCTAGGGATACGGCTAGCATCTCCTCTGTGATAAACACAGGGCTGGGCTGATCTGGGCCAGCCTCCGCACCAGATCCCCCTAATGGCTCATCCAAGGCGCTTTTTATGTTAATAAGTTGCGAGGAAAGTATCGGCATATCATCAGAATCAGAAAGGGAACCCTTTTGTTTTTTTTTGTTTTGGTCTTTTTTGTACCCTTTGACCCCGAACCTTTGGAAGCCATAATACAAAATCGAGGGACTCCGCCCACACAACAGACTGTAGTGGGCAGGAGTACAAAACCAGAGTTTAGGGGACAATAGATCACTAATGCCCAAAAACTGATGGGATCCCGTATGCTTTTTTTTTTTTTTTTCCTCTCCTTCTGAAAATCAGCCTCAGACTGAGCACTGACAATGCCTGCTGTCTATAACAGCACAAAGGCGCGCCTCCTGTATGACGCCGCAGGCACGCCCCCCCCCCGCCCTCCTGTCTGAACGGCGCGAAAAAAGTCTATAAGACGTGCGCGCGCACGCGCGCGCGCGCGTATGCCGGAAACAGGAGGAACATGGAGGAGCCACGCTGCTGGAGATCCAGGAACGCAGAAACAGGCGGCAGATTCAAACCCCCGGCCAGGTAGGACTCTCCAAAGGCCCCTAGGGATCCTTACTAGCCCTAGGAAGAAAACAGCAGGTTTAGCTAGCAACACATTTTTTAGACAGGGGAACCTAGTGATGGGGGAGAAAGGGTGTCATCCTGTCTCTCTCAGACATAGTGAACAAGGTTGCCCATGCAGAGCATACTTAGGCTATCCCCCCTTTTAGGTTACCCCGGAGAGCCTGCTGTCGAACCAAGTCCCGCAGGCTCCCCCTTACCTGCTCCATGCAGCAGGATGTTTGTCCAGCAAACTGATCCAATCTTCTCCCATCTCCGTGGGTAGCGTAGTAGACCTTCAGGCCCTGGGGTCCTATGAAGGTACCCACTGTCCTGGACCTATATAGCACCCTGGCAAGCAGGAACTTATGGTTTTTACAAACTCCAAGTCCTGGGCCCAGGGTCCAGCCCTCCAAAGAGGAGCATTATAGGCAAAACCCCACGGCTTGGGGCCCGGGTACTGTCCACTTTGGCACTGAGGCTCCTTGGACAGATCCGGTTAGCCCGCCCTTAATCCCAAGGATGTGGAGCAAAGCTATTCCGTGACCAACACCTAAGACACTGGCGAAAAAACTGAGGGACTCCCTCTAGGGGAGGGGGTTATATAGGGAGGGGACTTCCTGTTTGAGATTGCCAGTGTCCACACCTGAAGGTACTCCATATAACCCATATAGTAATGAATATGCCGCTCTATGTCCCGTGATGTACGAGAAAGAAATCAAATTTATTATGAGCTGCAGAACTCTGATCTACTTGCTTATTAAATAGGCTGAACCATATGGGGTTCATGGTCAAAGATATACTGCACCAAACCCATGAAATAACGAAATGTAAATTTGAACAACCAAATTCATTCCAATACATGGAGTGATATAGGTGAAGACTTCTGCACTACTGTTAAATAAATAAGGACGTTCAAAGCAGCAGTATCTAATAGTGTTCACAGTACACAAAATATAAATGCAATAAAAAAAAAGTGATAAACGCTCCAAACTGTAGTTTGAAAAACGACTGAGGTAGGTATCCATCCACAAAAGATGTGTGGTAATATCATATGAAACACAATAGAAAACAATATGTGACAAATAATAATCTGTCAAGGAATAACAAGTGAATGTTCAAAGAAAAAAAATCAATAAAGATAGTGTCCTTTAAGAAGGGGAATGATGTAGAATGTTCAAGTAATATCCCAATCTTCCAGGGAGATCCTGATTGAATGTGAATCTATCTAGTACAGTGAAAATCTATGCCCGGTCTCCCAAAACTCTCACCTTACTGATGTAAGAGTCTATTCCTAGCCAGTCAATAAAGATCACCCTATTTTATAATACATCACCATTGGAGGCATCCTTCTCTTCTTTCTTCCCTGCATACATGGTGCGCTGAGCACCTACTAGGTTTGAATGTGAATTATTCTGAGAATAAGGACCGCAGACAAGCCTGGAATGTGCCTTTTGACCCAAACCACTTCTCAAAGGGCCGCACAGCTTCTAGCGCCACATTAATGGTTTATGAGAGCCAAGACTATGACATCTTTAGACAGAAGCCTCATTGGCTGCTCCTTAAACTAGTTGGTCCAATACATACATGGACAGGTAGATAGTACTTTGTTCAAGAAGATTGTTGGGAAGTCTTGATTCTCTTGACAGCATGTCCCTTGGACCCTCCCCAGTCTCACGAGTCATAATTTGAGCCGAAGCTGCAGTTGCCCGGAGCTTGAGGAGAGCTGAGGTACCTTATACAGAGGGCAGTACTGTACACAGAGAATGGGCTATTTGCATACTTATCCATGGTAGAGGAAACCCCACGGTGGATTACATGCACAATCCCAGTGAAGAAGACCACTAGGTGGAAACGCCCTGCATCACCCACTTTGGGAGGGCATACCCTCTCCGCCATGCAAAGGCGTTACAGGGACTAAAGCTACCAGGATTTACGTCTCACCACTGCCCTGGACCTGTACATCACTCTGCGACTAACTACACAACATTGTACTGCTATACTGAGTGGTAGCATCACATGCAGAGTGCAGTGTTCTAAAGCAACGTTACAGACAGTGCTCATGTCCTCCAATGCATTAGTATCTGGATATGGCACTGGCCAAATGTCTTAGTGGTGTCCATGCAGACAGGTAGAGAGAGGGCTTCTTCATGAAAAGAATCAAGCAAAGTATTCAATCTTCCAATAAAATTGGAAACATTACTTAACCACTTAAGGACCTTGGCTGTTTTTTGGATTTGGCGTTTACAAGACTAAACAGGTTTTTTTGCTCGAAAATTACTTAAAACCCCCAAACATTATATATATCTTTTTCTAACACCCTAGAGCAGGGATCCTCAAACTACGGCCCTCCAGCTGTTGCGGAACTACAAGTCCCATGAGGCATTGTAAAACTCTGACATTCACAGACATGACTAGGGTATGATGGGAATTGTAGTTCCTGAACAGCTGGAGGGCTGTAGTTTGAGGACCCATGCCCTAGAGAATAAAATGGTGGTCATTGCAATACTTTTTGTCACACCGCATTTGCGCAGCGGTCTTACAAGCGCACTTTTTTGGAAAAAATTCACTTTTTTGAATTAAAAAAAAAGACAACAACAGTAAAGTTAGCCGAATGTTTTTATATATTGTGAAAGATAATGTTATGCCAAGTAAAATGATACCCAACATATCACGCTTCAAAATTGCGCCCGCTCATGGAATGGCGTCAAACTTTTACCCTTAAAAATCTCCATAGGCGACGTTTAAAAAATTCTATAGGTTGCATCTTTTGCGCTACAGAGGAGGTCTAGGGCTAGAATTATTGCTCTCGCTCTAACGATTGCCGTGATACCTCACTTGTGTGGTTTGAACACCGTTTTCATATGCGAGCGCTACTCGCGTATGCGTTCGCTTCTGCGCACGAGCTCGTCGGGACGCTTAAAAAAAATGTTTTTTGTTTTCGTATTTATTTTTATTTATTTTACAATTTTTAACACTGAAATAAAAAAAATAAAAAATTATCACTTTTATTCCTATTACAAGGAATGTAAACATCCCTTGTAATAGAAAAAAGCATGACAGGTCCTCTTAAATATGAGATCTGGGGTCAAAAAAAAAAAAAAAATGTAATATTTTCAAATGACAAAAAAAAAAAAAAAGAGGCTTCTTTAAGACGCTGGGCGGGACTGACGTTTTTATGTCACTTCCGCCCAGCAGAGCTATGGGGACGGGTGGGTGCCATGTTGGCCTCACTCGCAACCCCACACAGCAGCCGAGCGGACCCGATCGCCTCTGCCGCTACCTCTCCCGCCACCGATAACGGCGATCTCGCGGGAAATCCGCCGCGGAGACCGCCGTTATCGTTGACAGGACCGCCCACTGAAGAGATGGATATCTCGGTTGTAGCAGCAGCTGCTGCCGCTGTTACCGGGATATCCATCTTTAAAGTGCCGACGTATAACGGCGGTGGGCGGTCGGTAATTAGTTAACGTAAACCAGTAAAGACACATATGTAGGCTACCATTGATTACTTATTTTTCAGAAAATATTGGTTGTCTGACTATTTTGCTGACTATTTTTTTTGACAGTACTTTTTGAGTCATTTGCCCTTACTTGACTCACTGCACGTTTAAAAAATTCTATAGGTTGCATCTTTTCAGCTACAGAGGAGGTCTAGGGCTAGAATTATTGCTCTCCCTCTAACAATCGCGGTGATACCTCACTTGTGTGGTTTGAACACCGTTTTCATATGCGGGCACTACTCATGTATGCGTTCGCTTCTGCGCGTGAGCTCGTCGGGACCGGGCGCTTTAAAAAAAAAAAAAAAATAGGTTTTCTTATTTATTTATTTTATTATTTTTTTACACTGAAAAAAAAATTGATCACTTTTATGCCTATTACAAGGAATGTAACCATCCCTTGTAATAGAAAAAAGCATGACAGGTCCTCTTAAATATGAGATCTGGGGTCAAAAAGACCTCAGATCATATATTTAGACTTAAATGCAAAAATTTGAAAAAATGACATTTAGAAAATATTGCTTTAAGAAGCATGGGCGGAAGTGACGTTTTGACGTCACTTCCGCCCTGCTATGCTATGGGGATGGGAGGGGGCCATCTTGCCCTCACTCGCATCCCCACACAGCAGGAGACCGCACCCGATCGCCTCAGCCGACGGCTCCGGTAAGGGGCGGAGGGCGCGGGAGGGGGGCCCCTCTCCTGCCACCGATAACGGTGATCTCGAGGCGAATCCGCCGAGGAGAACACAGTCATCGTTTACAGGACCGCTCACAGTAAAGATGCTGCCGTTACCTAGATATCCATCTTTAAAAAAAAAATAAAAAAAAATAAAGAAGGACGTATATAGTCGTGAGCAGGTCCTTAAGTGGTTAAAGTGGAGTTCCACCCAAGAGTGGAACTTCCGATCTTTTGTCTCTCCCCCTCTGGTGCCACCTTTTGGAGGGGGGGGGGGGTGTCGGACAGGTATTCTGTTCACATTTCCGAGAGTCCGTGCCATGGCCCATGACATCACCACGGGGCTCCCTCCTCCTCCCCCCGTCGCCAGGCCAGTAGGAGAGAGGAGCAGGGCCTCGTCCAT
This sequence comes from Rana kukunoris, assembly GCA_029574335.1. Classification (NCBI taxonomy): domain Eukaryota; kingdom Metazoa; phylum Chordata; class Amphibia; order Anura; family Ranidae; genus Rana; species Rana kukunoris. The sequence goes on along the minus strand of CM056050.1, from coordinate 254,033,769 downwards.
GCGCAGTAGGGTTACCGGCATGAAGCCGTAAGGCTACACTGCCGGGTTCCCTCACACACAATGGCGGCGGCAGCAGCACCAAGCAGCTGATAAAAACATCAGCTGCGGTGCCGACATCGCTGGACTCCAGGACAGGTAAGTGTCCTATTATTAAAAGCCAGCAGCTGCAATTTGTGTATCTACTGGCTTTAAATTATATTTTTTGGGGGCGGACCTCCGCTTTAAAGGATACTAGCAAAGAACTGAGGTCTGCCAGTGTCCTCATCTGAAGGTTAAGAAAAGACTAGAATGTACAAAAGGTGCCCCAAGAATACATAGTTTGATCCATTTATACTCGCACATAGAAAACATACAATAGTCAAATACAGTTGACTTAAATAATGAAATATATACTATATGGAAACTTACCTGACTTTGGAAAGCTTTTGTAGAACAATACTTAGTTTTTCAAGTATTTGCACATCAACTTTAGGATCCTTAAGTAAAACAGCACAGGTCCTAAAAAATGATTCCGTGCTACATGACTCCAGGAATGGCTGCAAAAATCCTGCAACATACACAAAACTACACATCAGTGGTTTATTTTTATGCTCAATTACAATTTGTCTATCGTGCAGTTACCTCTTTTCCAATTACTCCAGAAAAAGCTTAATGTTCTAACAAATGCGCACACATGACACACCAAAGATCAGAATTTGTCAGTCTTTTAAGCACCGCAGCCATACAGAAGCAAAAAAAAATAAAAAATCGATACCTACTACTATGCCAGTTTAGTAGGTGGTATGCATTCATAAAGTATGTAAAAAACCCACCTCCCATGTAGAGCTGAGTTTTTGACAATGATAGAAAAGTCACGTTTTGTGAGTTGGTGAAGTTGGGTGCAGACACAAAGGGGGTAATTTACCAAAACTGTAGAGTGCAAAAATAGGATTTTTATAACAGCTTACCTGGAAAAATCCTTTTCTTAGAGTACATAAAGGGACACAGAGCTGCACAGTAATTACTATGTGGGTTATAGTTCTACTTTTAGGTGATGGACACTGGCACACCCAAGAAAGGGAGGGCCCTCGCAGACCGGGAGTACCTCAGTTTTTGTAACAAAGCAATAAGTATCCCCAGAAGAGGGACGAGAGCTCTGTGTCCCGTGATGTACTCCTAGACAAGGATTTTACAGGTAAGCTGTTATAAAAATCCTATTTTCTTTTTCGTACATCATGGGACACAGAACTGCATAGTAATTACTATGTGGGATGTCCCAAACCAATGCCATCTGAGGGGAGGGAGACACCAAATTAAATAGGGTGCCATCAGGCGTGAGGGCCTATACTGCGGCCTGCAGCACACTGCACTTAAAGGCGATATCCTCATGCCTTCTTACATCCACCTGATAGAATCTAGTGAATGTATGGACCGAAGACCAAATTGTGGCCTTGCAGATCTGAGTCATGGAGGCTTGGTGATGCACTACCCATGAAGCACCAACTGCTCTAGTAGAGTGCGCACTGACTTGAAAAGGTGGAATTCTGCCCTATAAACCATAAGCCTCAACCATAGCTATCCAAATCCATTTGAAAATAGTAGATTTTGATGATGCCTGCCCCTTCCTGGGACCATCTGACAGCACAAACTGAGCAGTTGCCTTAAGATAGACCTTAACTGTTCTCACTACATCCAAAGAATGTAATGACTTTTCTTCCACAGAACAAGGTTCTGGAAAAAATTAAGGGAGAACAATATCTTGGTTTAAATGAAAACATGACACCACTTTAGGTAGAAAGGTTGGATGCTGACATAACACTACCTTATCCTTGTAAATAATCTAGTGTGGCTCCTTACAGGAAAGAGCAGCCAATTCTAGCCACCAGGAAGACCAATTTCCTAGTCAGAACTAAAGGAATATGGAGTAATGGCTCAAAGGGCTGTTTTTGCAATGCCGACATAACCAAATGCAAATCCCATGGACACAAGGGTGATATGACTGGCGGGTTGATCCGTGTTACCCCCTGAATAAAAGGTGTGGCTAGCGGTCTTTGAAATAATACAGACAAGGCCGAGACCTGGCCCTTGTAAGAAGGCAAGAATTCTACCTATGACATACTTCCGCGGATGCCAACCCTTGGCTTCACACCAAGACACATAAGCTTTCCAGACTCTATAATATACGATTCTGGAAGCCAACTTCCTTGCATTAATCAAAGTAGATACTACCGACCCTGAGAGCCCTCGCTTCCTCAGAATGTGGGATTCAATAGCCAAACCATCAAATTTAGAGTTTGTAAGGAAGTACTCCCAGGGAACTACCAACGAGTGGATCCCTTGTCCTTGACACGAACTTGTACACTTTCTTGTTGAACCTAGATGCCAACAGATCTACATCCGGGGTGCCCCATCTCTGACATATGGCCAGGAAGATGTTGGGGTGAAGAGACCACTCCCCCGAGGAGAACTGCTGGTGACTTAAGAAGTCCGCCTGCCAATTCTCTATCTCTGGAATGAAGACGGCAGACAAGCAAGGAACATTCCTCTCCACCCAAGCCAGGATATGGTTCACCTACTTTTGGGCTACATGACTCCTGGTGCCCCCTTGGTGATTGATATAGGTCACTGCTGTGCCATTGTAGGATTGAATCTTGACAGGACAATTCTGAAACCTGAGCGTTCGTGTCCTTATAGCTAGACGTGCTGCCCGAAGTTCCAGGATGTTGATGGGCAAGGCCTTTTTTGACTTCTGACCATCTGCCCTGCACAGTCATCTCTCCTAGGACTGCACCCCAGCCCAAAAGGACTGGCATCTATAATAACCACCTTCCAGGTGACTGGAATGAAAGACTTCCCTTTCTGCAGATTTCTGTACACCAACTACCAAATGAGGTCCTGACGCACCCTTGGAGTCAGGTACATAGGGAAGTCCAGAGCTTGGATCTTCTTCTTCCAGGCAGAGAGGATACCGTTTTCGAACAGTCTTGAATGAAATTGAGCATATGGAATGGCTTTGAATGAGGCCACCATCTTCCCTTACAACCTCATACAGAAGCGAATGGAGGGGCCCTTTTTTGATTTGACCACCTGAACCAACCCTTTCATAGATCTGACCTTTGCCCGGGGGACAAAAACTTTCCTCTGATCTGTGTCTATGAACAGACCTAAGTACTCCAGCCTATTTACTGGTTGTAGGGAAGACTCATCTGAATTGAGAATCCAACCCATGTATCTCAAATATCTGACAGTGCTGAGGATACCCTGGTTCATGTGGGCTACCGACTGATCTACCAACAGCAGGACGTCCAAGTATGCCATTACTGTTATACCCTGAGCCTGGACAGGAGCAGAGCCAGAACCTTTGCAAACACCCAGGGTGCAGTAGGCTAGGCCGAAGGGCAAGCCTGCAAACTGATAATGGTGCTGCTCTACTTCGAAGCGCAGGAATTTTTGGTGAGCTGGAAAAATAGGTACGTGCAGATATGCGCCCTTGATGTCATAGGGTGGAGACTACTGAATGGATTGACTCCATGCGAAAAGACCGGATATTTAGAAATTGATTTAGACCATTGAGATCTAAGATAGGTCTGACATCTCCATTTGGCTTTGGAACTGTGAAGAGATTTGAATAAAATCCCAAGCTGTACTCCTCTGTGGGAACCTTTATGATCCTTGGAACAATAACCGGTCTAGTGCCAGAAACAGAGATTTTCTCTTTACTGGATCTTTGGGAACGCTTGATCTCAAAAAATGAGGCGGTGGAAACTTTCGCAACTCTAGTTTGCAACCTAGAGATACTGTGGAGATGACCCATCTGTCCTGGATCTCCTCTCGCCAAGTTCCTGAGTACTGCAGAAGCCTTCCCCCCCACTTGATCGAGTTGTGGCGCCTTGGGGCTCTGCTTAGTAGGTTTCTGCCCCCAGGACTTTTTGTCCTTGGGCCTGACCTTGAGGTTTTCCCCTTGAGCCTGACGGCAGAGGCCGTCTTAACTGCATAGAGGTTGATGTCCCTGGAGCTGCAGAGGAAGACCGTTTAAAAGAAGGACGCCTACTCATTTTCTTTACTAGTAGGCGACTACTCTTCCCACTTAAAATCTTTTGGATATATTTGTCCAAATCATCCCGAACAACCGTTCCCTGTAAACCGGAAAACCAGCCAAAAGCTTCTTGCAAGGCGCCTCGACTGACCAATTTTTAGAATCCTTAATAGCGTCAAATGCAAAACATAATGCCCTTGGCAGGTCGGTCAAGTCTTGGGCTTGCTGAGCAGGAACAATACTGAGTACTTTTTTGAGACCGAGTACTAGTACCGATACTTTTTCTCCAAGTACTCGCCGATACCGATTACCAATAGTTTTCTAATGTCATGCGACAGTGGCACATATGTCAGTATTAAACATTTTTTTTTAAATTTGTGTTATGTTTTTTTACAATGCTTTCTTCTCTTTTTTTTTTAGGGGGGGGGTGGATGGTGTCAATCTCACCTTTAAAACAGAGAAAGGGACTAGGGACACAGATTCCCCAGTCCCGTTCTCTGCAGTCTCAGCTAAAATGAATGGACAGGAGACAGAGGCTCCTCTCCATTTGTAAACTGAAGCATCATAAACACAGGTTACGATGTTTCAGTTATATGAATGAACAGAGTCAGTGATCACTGACTCTGTTCATTCAGAACAGGTACCTCCGCTCTCCATCCTGAGGAGGACAGAGAGAGTGGAGGAGGACATGGAGGGGAAACAGAGCGCAGAGGGGGACAGCAGCAGGAGGGGGGACACACAGCATGGAGCGCCGACAGCGCTTTACCCGGGGGGACACAGTGAACGGGGGGCACACAGCACGGAGGACACACAGCACGGAGGACACACAGCACGGAGGACACAGGCATCGGGTAACAGTGAGCGAGGACAGCAGCATCACGGAAGGGGACACACACGGAGGGGGAAAGCAGCATACACCCGCCCTCTCCGCTCGCAAACTCTGCCTGCCCTCTCTGCTCAAAACCTACGTCCGCTGACCAAGTATCGGGTCAGGCATCGGGAGCATTTGTGCGAGTACAAGTACTCGCACAAATGCTCTGTATCGGGACAACCCTAATGCTAACCGTTCTTCCAAGCCTACAAGGTCTGAGGGAAGGACTTCAGTGACATAGGCAGGGGCTGGGGGGGTCAGGGGCAGCTGCAGCACCTAACAGCTCCAATGACTCACCCTGGTCAGTCAGCTCTGGTCTATCTGGGGAGGATAGCATTGTGGAGGCATGGCCAGCATCCTCTGAGCCTGACGGAGAAGTATTTGGAGCACTCTTAGAGGAATTTGTCCCCGAATTTCTGGAATGCATAGTACCAAGCACAAAAGCAGAGGTACTATATAAAAAACAACACATCCACTGCTAAAATTGTGTAAAAACAATAACTGTGGAGGGATATTGAAGGTCGGACTGTCGAGGCCAGAGAAGTAATGTAAAAATATAATTTTAATATAATTCATAAAAAATGGAACAATTGTACATATACATAGAGATAGAATTGATACATGAATAAACCACCAGATATACAAAAACCAAAGTCGCCGACGCGCGTTTCGCCGTGAGGCTTCTTCAGGGCAAAGTTTTTGAAGATTTTCGTACAGAGATGTATAACATTAGTTATATGACAGATGACTCTGTAGTCAATGCAGGATAGAACGCATATCACAATCGAGTATTGGATATTAAGCACTGTGGTGAATTCCAACAAGGTCATCAAGGCATCATATGGACCTGTGGGTTCACGGTGAGGTCAAGGATAGGAGCTTATCCAGCATAAATAGAAAAATATATATAAAATTATAAAATAGTGCTGCTACCAGCCATCGTTCCTTAATCAGGAATCATACATCAAGCTGGGACACAGGACCAGCCGTTTGGTGTCTTATGTTTCAGACATGTGGCACATAGATGTACACCCTGGGACACGGACGCCCGTACGATTCATCCCCCTGATCGGTGGGCTCGTTTCTTAGGCCTAGACCATAAACACTGATTGGTAATCTCATACCCTCAGTGTGTCTGAAACATAAGACACCAAACGGCTGGTCCTGTGTCCCAGCTTGATGTATGATTCCTGATTAAGGAACGATGGCTGGTAGCAGCACTATTTTATAATTTTATATATATTTTTCTATTTATGCTGGATAAGCTCCTATCCTTGACCTCACCGTGAACCCACAGGTCCATATGATGCCTTGATGACCTTGTTGGAATTCACCACAGTGCTTAATATCCAATACTCGATTGTGATATGCGTTCTATCCTGCATTGACTACAGAGTCATCTGTCATATAACTAATGTTATACATCTCTGTACGAAAATCTTCAAAAACTTTGCCCTGAAGAAGCCTCACGGCGAAACGCGCGTCGGCGACTTTGGTTTTTGTATATCTGGTGGTTTATTCATGTATCAATTCTATCTCTATGTATATGTACAATTGTTCCATTTTTTATGAATTATATTAAAATTATATTTTTACATTACTTCTCTGGCCTCGACAGTCCGACCTTCAATATCCCTCCACAGTTATTGTTTTTACACAATTTTTGATTCTTTACACGGATGTGGCCTATGTGAGTGCAGTTCCCTTGTTTTTTCTCACCCCCCTATTACTCCCCTTTCCACCCCGTCCTTCCCCCTATCATTCTTGATTTATATTTACATCCACTGCTAAATTATAGTTCAGCCAAATGCTGCCATCCACTGTTTAGCCTGACACTAGTAATTGTGTCAATGGAGTGTCCTGCTGCAGCTTTGCACTTTCCACGAGGTGACTAGTTTATATTGGAGACCTGCCCTGCGCACGTGCCGTGTGGGAACGTGGACGCAGAGCCACACACATCCTGGCGCGTGTAAAACCACGCCCCCTCCTCGGAGCGCCCACCGCCACCTTTAAAACGTACTTCCCGCGCGGGTGGAGACGAGAGGGAAAAAAAAAAAAACACAGGATCCCCGACATAAGAGATAAATGGGCGCCAGTCGTCACAAGTCTGGAGCGCGCTGCCGCCACCAATGGGGGGACCGCACACACACGCTACTGTTCGACCACCACCCCCTCCTGAACATCTCACCATGGCTAGACTGCACCCTGGAGGAAGCCTACTGAACTCAGCAACAGACTGAAGGTATGGGATAGGTATGCTACCTGGATACCCTCTAGTGGTGGGAAACAGGTATGACTGTTAACTTAAAAGAAGAAATCTATAAGTGAACTTTTAGTTCCTTTAGGAATCTTTACTTACCTCTCCCGCCGCAGGATTCTGCTGGAAAAAACAGTCAGACCCAATCTTCACCCATCACGGCGAGCTATGACAAAGAACTTCAGAGACCGGGGTCCGCTTAGGATTTCCACTCCCCTGGACCTGTACTGCACTCGGCCAGAAAAAAACTTTGGTATCTGGTGCATAACCAAAAGTACTGGTTTCCCGGGTCCAGCTCTCCTAAGAGAAGCGTTACAGGAGAAACCTTGCTCTTCTTCACGAGGCCTGGGTACCATCCACTTTAGCCTCCATGGCACTTTGGATGGATCTGGTTACATAGCTTGCTTGATCCCGAAGGACCTTCCAGCAGAGATATTCAAAGTACTTCTTTAACCGCGACCAACACCTTAGACACTGGCGAAAAAACTGAGGTACTCCCGGTCTGGGAGGGATAGGGGAGGGGACTTCCTGTCTTGGGTGTGCCAGTGTCCATCACCTAAAGGTAGGCCTATAACCAACATAGTAATTACTATGGAGCTCTGTGTTCCGTGATGTACAATAAAGAAATCTGGTGCATTGAACCCAATCAGCTTCTAGGTAATTTTGTCAAAGAATAGAATCTGGTGCAGCGTGTTACAGGAGCTATTTTTCGGAATTGATGCGGCACCGCAAAGTCAGCGCTGCACCAATTCGGGCAGTGCCATTACGGGATTTGGCATGCAATTTAATATGTCAAATTGCACGCCAAAATCGGTCCAATGTGAACATGGGCTAAATCCACCCCAAAAGTATATACATGCAGGTGTCAGGTATAGGAAAGAAGCTCAGCTACTCTTCCACTGAAGTGAAAAAGATTTAATGTTGGCAATTAGTGTCATTTTGGATTTTCAATAATGCCCCATTTTAAAACGCAATATATTAATTTTTTAGTAGTTTGGAATAGTTCCCGTTAAATGGTTCATGTACCTCCTACACAGCCACCCATACTGCATATATCCTTTATACAAGGACAAAAGGGTGTACAGTCACTAGCAGGTGAACTCTACACAAGCACTCTTATAAACTGTATTTTCTAGACTCCCCCATCCCATACGTTTTCTATATATAATGTTTAGATTTCACTGGCAGCAGATCACACAGAGGACAGGAATAATAAAAGTGTAAAAGAAAAAAACAAATTCAGTAAAGTAATGATACGCAATTACAAAAGTCACACCGAGTTCAGTTTTCACGTAATCTATAACATAACTATTAATCTCCAGCTGGTGAAAGCTATCAAGGGTAAGCTGCAAGATGGCACTGTGCAGGCTTATTGCCCTCCGCACATCAAAAGAGACCAGCTTTATTTCTAAATTTAGGCAAAGACATTCTGTCTTTAGACTAAATTAGAATTTATAAAGCCCAATCTTTATGGCTACATAAACTACATCTACTTTATTAACATTCTGTCAGCCACACAGTGGTGAGGAATTACAATGAAGACAAAAAGATAGTGAACAAAGGCTGAAGAATGAACCCTGGATTTAAAAGGTTCAGTAAATTGTAAAATTGGATATTCTATATTGAACCTGCTGTGCAATACAGTAAAAAGAAAGGTCCCTTACGGGGATATGGGCTTAAGTTCGAAGGTCGGGGGCCTGGAAGTTATAGGACAACAGACAGGCTTATTGTTGAGGTAAAGGTAGAAATTAGTATCTATGCTATATCATTTCTGAACCTGAATTCTAAGTCTGTACGGATAGCAAACTGGGATAGTAAAATGATAAAAATTATACAAAATGTTCTAAAATGTAAAAACACGGAATCTGCGTAAAGATATTAGCGATATCAATGCTGCCATCTTGTGTCTGGTGAAAATAAGCAAACAAATTTCAAGAGATAAGCTGATACTTGTATAACAATGACTAAAACTATATTTATATACAAGGTTTTGTGTTCGTTGGGATGTCAACCGAGTTGGTTATTGTGCTGCATATAACAATTTAGTACAATGCTAATGTTCAGGCCAAATGCACCATTATATCGGATAGGGCTCCTCTGCCCCATGTGATAGTAATAAAGATAGGTGAATAATAATAATAACAACAACAACAACAACAACAACAACAGATTAGGGCTGAAACAACGAATTGACATAATCTATTAAAATCTATTATAAAACAGTTGACGTCAACTATTTTCATAATCTATTAGTTGGCCTGCATACAGAATGCATTATTTGTTTACATATCAAGAAACACAGTGCAACACACATACAGCTCAGTACAACATCTATAGAGGTTTGTAAGTGACTGAGAGCATGTGAATATTTTCCTGCCCAGGACATATAGTCCTGGGCAGGAGAAGGGAGTGATTTTAAGTGATTCTAAAAGGTTGTTTAAAATCTGAACAGCTCCCCCTGTACACTAACCTGATCCCGATCTCAACCCAGTACTGTACCTGAGAGCCGCAGCACTGCTCTCTCTCTCTGCCTTCACACAGGACTCAAATGCAGCAGCGGGAGCCAATGGCACCAGCTTTTGTCAATCATAGGGAGGAGCGGGGGGTGGAGCTGGGACGCACCGTGTGTGTCAAACAAAAGCACACAGTGCGGCTAGGGATTTTAGCCCATTTTAGCCTTGTGTAGGTCTAAAAATCTTGTCCCTGACATCCTTGGACAGCTCTTCGGACTTGGCCTTGGTGGAGAGATTGGAATCTGATTGATTGCTTCTGTGGACAGGTAACAAGCTGAGATTAGGAGCACTCCTAATTTCAAGCTTGTTACCCATATAGAAGACACCTGTGAGACAGAAATCTTGCCGATTGATAGGGGATAAAATACTTATTTCACTCATTAAAATGCAAGTCAATGTATTCCCTTTTTTTTTTATGCGGTTTTCTGGATATTTTTGTTTTTATTCTGTCGCTCACTGTTAAAATAAACCTACCATTAAAATTAGAAGATTGATAATTTGTCAGTGGGCAAACGTACAAAATCAGCAGGTGATCAAATCCATTTTTCCCTCCTCACTGTAATGTTTTAGTGTTGTTAGGCTTAAAATGTGCATTATAGAAAATGTTTTTCTGGGGAATAATGCAACATAAGGTGGCCAGGTTGGAGTCCTGCATTAACGTGAATTATAAATATAGTACTTACTGGTCTCCATTGAAAGTTGAAGCAAAATATCAAGGACGCTGGAAATAAGTCCTCTATTGGTGAGATGTAGAAGATGTACAACCATTGGCACAGCCTGATACTCCAAGAACAATATTCTTCCCTCATCACATTTCAGGTCCATGCAAAGGGAATCCAAGGCCTGGGCTAGGTAGTCCACTGAAAGTAATATAATAGGCATGTGACATACCGGACAAAATATATATGTCTTCATAGTACAATATGAAACTATATAGGAGTACCTAAAGAGGTTGTAAAGCTAGAAGTTTTTTTTTTAATCTTAATTAGAGATGCATCGAAGTGTCTGGATGCGGTTTATATGACCTTTCAGTGTGTTGATATTTGTTTACTTATATTACGGTTTGTTGTATGGCTCTGTAGGTGTCTGTTACATTGAACAAGAATGTGGTACTTTGGACTGTATGTGTCAAATTTTTGATCAATAAACTTGCTTTTCTTGGATATAAAAAAAAAAGAGATGCATCGAAATTTCGGCCGAAAATTGTTATCGGCACTTGGCCGATAGGAGAAAAAGGTGCCGATAATGGCTTTGAATTCATAGCGTTTTTGCTGTGATTTTACCATGCATCTGGTGCGGTTTTCATAGGTCATGTGACTCAAAAAACACAAATGCATTTGAAATGGGAGGTGCGGGTTTTCGTGCGTCTTTTTTAACTGACCAAAAATGCAACAAGCAGGATTTTTAACACCACAATGTAAGCCCAAATGACCAGTGTGCAGACATACATAGAATTTAAAAGGGATACATTTTTTTTGAGCTTCTCTTGCACTAAAAAGGAGCCAATAATAGCCGACGATAAATTCATATTAATTTACATTGATATTAATTAAAAAGTCAAACATAATACAATTATATATGTAAAAAAAAAAAATGTAAAACTAATTTTTGGTTTCGGTTTCCGGCCAAGTGCATCCTGCATTTTCAGGTTAGACACTAAAATTTATATTCGGTACACCTCTGATTTTATGCATTAAGATATAAAAAAAAAAAAACTTTCGTGTACAGCAGCCCCCCCTAATACTTACCCGATACCCATCTAAATCCAGCGATGTGGCACGAGAGAGTCAGCTGTCCAGGATTCCCCTTCTCATGGTCCGAGACAGCAGCGCAGCACCATTGGCTCCCGCTGCTATTGATTAAAGTCAGTGAGCCAATGTGGGGAGAGAGAGGGCGGGGCCACGGCTCCATATCTGAATGGACAAAGGGAGCTGTGGCTCGGCTTGGGTGCCCCTATAGCAAGCTGCTTGCTTTGGAGGCACACAACAGGCAGGAGGGGCCAGGAGCAGGTGCAAAATCACTGCTCCAGGTAATTATAACATGTTTTTTTTGGTTACAAATAATAAAAAAAGATGTTAGTATCACTTTAATGCTGGGTACACACACTACACAACTTTAGAGTTCCTTTAGATTCACTCTCAACTATGTAGTACAGTACAAGGGCCTGCCTGATTGTATACATATTAAACGTTTTTAGCTTTAACCTAAAGGAAAAAATATAAGGGACATTATATAGTGTGTATCCAACTTAAGTCTGCTAAACTACAGGATGGATGATGCAGATAAGGTTCACATTGGTGCGATGGCAGACATTGCACGTGATTCGCACAGTACTTTTTTGTGCAAATCACATGCGATGTCTGTGCAATGCAAACTCAGACATACAAATTGTACAGATTCGGACCCTTACTTTTGGTCAGCACCAGAATCGATCGCATGGGTGCTCACACCCATGCGATCCGATTCCTGTCTGAACTGACACTTCGCACTGTAATATGCATACCGATTTGAGGGTGTCATTACCTTTGTATTGACCCTCCCAGCAGTTCGCATAGGGCAGTGTGAACTGCCTGCGAGTCAGGTGCGATGCGAGTCAGTGGATTTTCAGGTTTCCCGCATCGCACCAATGTCAACCAAGACTCAAACCTTACTTTGAGATCAGGCTTGTAGTGCTACAACAATTAGAGGAGCTGTCAGGAAGGATCCATTAGCCATGACTCTTTTTAACCACAAAAAGTCCCACAAAGGTTAGATGTTTTCTGTAGAAGAGTTGTCGTCTCACAATAGAGCTAATTTATGAAAACATTGCCTAATTATTTTGTATGACCTTTTTTTTAATTTTACTTTTTAATTAAACTGTCACTGTGATCATTCGGCTCTTCTCCGGCGCCCCCTCCCTCCTCAGGCAAAACACGGTACTGCACACCACTTTGGCCTAAATTGCAAACCGAGTTACGAATTTAAAAAATACAGTGCTCGCATTGCAAAACGCTCGTTAACCGCGTTACTAACAATCTGAGGTTCCACTGTAGTTGCTTTTAAATGTATTATTACTTTAAAGTGGAGTTAAACTCAAAAGCGAAGAGTTGCTATGTTAAATAGGACACTAGGAAAATAGGAAATGTTAGTTGTGATTAAATAGTACTCCGAAAAAGCTATGTTTTGTCTTGAATTACTGCTGAGAAAATATAAAAGTTTAGGTTCCCAGGAAAATATGGCCAGCAGTGCAAAATTTACCATTACTATGTAAAATGGGGACCTACTTAAACTACACATTTAATCTGTATCCAATCAGGCAGGCATTCATACTAATGGTGCAACGAAATGAAAATTCAGGACTAAAACCAAATGGACAATTTTTTTTAAAATATATATTTTTTATATAATTGTATCATATTCAACTTTTTAATTATTATTTTTTGAAGTGCTTTTGTGTTAAAATAAAAGCTCAAGAAAAATCCAAATAATGTTTTGTATGTCATCATACTGGTATGTAGTGCTTCAGTTGCAGTGTACCGCACCTCCCTATTGAAAATGTGGCAACAACGCATCACCCATGTTGCATTTTTAATGTGGCTATTGAGTCACATAACATATAAAAAAAATTTAGTAAAACCATGGCGCTATCATGTTTGTTTTTCGGTGGCCATTACCAGCAAAATGCCGATAACCATTTTTCTTCTTAAAATCAGAAATTTGTTGAATTGATGGTACACCATTCATTTAGAAATTCGACCAACAAAGCATTAAATTTCCCCTTATGCGGCTACAGAAAAAATTATTTATAGCTGGAAATCTTCTTTTCTTTCCAGGTCACAACTCATGCGCATTTCTTTTTTGATTATACTTCTCGCACGATTCTCCCATCATTGATAGAAATTAGTTTGTTTTTCAAAAAATTTCCAACATGCCCAATCAATTTAAATTTGATGGCCGCACGAAAATGGTCCACTAATGGTGCGAAATTAAAGAATTCTTAGTTACGATTTTCAAAAGACCCATGTATGGCCGGCTTCACTTATACCAAAAATGGTTGATGGCGAATCTAAAGGAGATTGCACAATCAGATTGGAACATGTATCATCAGTTAAATAAAAAAAATCTGGAGATTGTTGCCCAACAGACAGCCTTTTAGAATGCTTGTAATAAAGGCATAACAGAAATGTTGATGAAGATACAGAAAATGCTGAGAATATTACGGTTGACATATAGCAGTGATGGCGAACCTTGGCACCCCAGATGTTTTGGAACTACATTTCCCATGATGCTCATGCACTCTAGTGTAGTTGAGCATCATGGGAAATGTAGTTCCAAAACATCTGGGGCGCCAAGGTTCACCATCACTGACATATAGGGTATGGTATGTGTATTTTGAAATTCTTTGAACTGCCAAAAAACAGTAAATTATTAAAAACTATTCAGTTGGTTTATAAAAAAAGCAATGTAATTATATATATATGAGAGAACAGATCAGCATTAGGCTTTCTGACAATGCAGTGCAATATATCCAGTTTTTGTATCTATTGAGCTCTAATTCCAAGAAACGATTATGTCATTCCCATATTTTATTTCACAGAACACAAAATGCTTACCTTGTGTTACAGTTTTGAGAACAACCAGTGTTGAAATAAATCGGAGCGGTAAATTATTACTCTTAAAAAAAGCTACAGATTTCGGCTTGTGTTCCATGCCATTATCTTCTGTAGAATTACACAAAACTCCTTTATAGGTTTCATCGCCAATTCTCCTTAGAGTTGAGGTCATGGTGGACTGTGGCCATAAGAAGGGGAAAAACAGTGTAAAACAATGACTGGAGATCATAACATAACGAGTCAACATATGCAATAACAGACAGCTACTATGTGGATATAAAATACTGCTGTGTGAGGTCAATCCAGAAAAAGATTTGTATTCTTAAATCTACAGAAACCAGGTTTCAAAAGTCCAGCTAGAAGTATAATTAACTTTACCTGTGTCGTGGAATCAAGCTGAACCACAGTCCAATATGTAAACCTCATGAATGATAAATGCATCTTGGCATTGACATATGGCATCCATTCAAACTGCTCCATAATAATAGGCAGGGCCTGAAAAAAAAAAAAAAAAGAAGAAAAGCTTAATGCCAAAAAGTTATTCCCACCAAAAAGGCTTCTTTTGTGCATCCCTAGCCCAGCCTTGCTGCTGTGTGTCCATGGACACACAGAGTGTGGCTCGTCCCTGCTCCCTCCTCACTGGTTGTGACTGAAGGCAGCTGTCTCTGAGCCTGAGGGGTAAGAGAGCCGAGTGACCTGCTGTCCAAGTTACCTCTATAATTTACAAAATACCTTCCCCCTAAGTTGCAGGGATGAAAAGAAGGGGAGGCGTTATGTAGTCCTAATAAACTTTCCGTCTTAGGGTGACAATGCTGCTTCTCAAATTTACAGTGTCATCCTAGGAGAGGAAATGTATCACTGGCAGGATCACCGAGGGGAAATAAAAATAAAAAAGCCTGACAACAAAAAATTAATGCAGTCACCACATCTACCGACTTGTAAGCAATACGTTACATTTTTATTCTCGGGCTTCAATGGACCTTAAAAGTGATATTAAAGGCAGGTTTAAAAAAACACAACATGTCATACTTACCTGATCTGTGTAGCCCAAATCCTCATCTTCTTGAGTCCCCTGTCTGCGCTCCTGGCCTCTCCCTTTCATAGCAAGCAGCTTCCTATGGGGGCATCCGAGCAGACTCTCTTCCGAGCCAGCTCTGGCTCGGAAGAGAGCCAGCTCTGCGTGTCCATTTACACATGGAACGTGGCTCGGCAACACCCCCTCTCTCTCCTTTTTGGCTCATTGGCTGTGATTGACAGTAGCGGGAGCCAATGAGGAGGAAGAGACCAGCTGCTCATCGCTGGATAGAGATGGGTCTCAGGAAAGTATTGGGGGCTGCTGCACACAAAGGGCCAGATTCATATACACTTAATTTTGCGCTGCGTAATCGAAATACTCTACGCTGCCGTATTTTACCAGGCTCTACATCGAATTCTGGTAGATTTTTGCCCGTACGCTACGGCGGCGTAGTCTATTTCTCGCCGCGTAATCGAAATACGCGATTAGGGGCATGAAGCATTTAAATTGGGCGTGTCCCCGCGGCGATCGAACTGCGCATGCTCCGTTCAGAAATTTCCCGCCGTGCATTGCGCGAAATCACGTCGTTACGTCATTCGTTGTTTGAGTAGCGTCGTTTACGAACATTCCTATTCCCGGACGACTTACGTTAAAAATAATAAAAGACGTCGGAAAACGTAGAAATTCGACGCGGGAACGACGGCCATACTTGACATGGGCTGTCCAATATTAGACCAGCAAAAAGCTGGTATAGTGTTACGCAAAAAAAAGATGACTAAAGATGCCGTAAGAGATTGCGATTGAAGATCGTAATTTCTGGGATCGCCGGCAAAAGCTCATTAGCATACCCGACGCGGAAAACGACGGGAAGTCCACCCAGTGGCCGCAATTTTATTGCAGCGTAGATCCGAAGGCGTACGAACACGTAATCCAGTCGAATTGAAGCCCGCAGCCGTCTATTCATGGTTTGAGCTTTCCGACTAGCTAAAAAACGCGCGTAATTTGAAATTACTCCAGTCTAACACCAGTTAGACAGGAGTTACGGCTCTCTGAATCTGGCCCAAAGTTTTTAACCTTCATGAATAGAATGCATGGGAGTTAAAAACCTTGAGCCTTTACAACCACTTTAAAGCCAGCAAAGGATCAACTTTTGCCTCCATATTATCCACAAAGAAAACGGTTAGAAGTAGTATTGTACTTTATTTCACGTGGATTTATTCATCAGAACTTAAAAAAAATAAAAATTATATGCCACAACAACATTAAAAATTGTTCAAACCTAATGCAACTTATAAAATTAGAACCTAAATATTGATCAAACAAACATATAAACCACATTACATCGCAACTTTTTCAACTGGAAGGAACCCTTAAAATAACTTTCTGGCCTCAAGGAAGCTAATAAATTACTACTGTATATATACAGCTCACTGTAAATTAGTGCGATGGTCAGTGGGGAGAATGCTCCTTACATTGGTAGACAATGTAAGGATACCATATCTAAAAATATCACTGGTTTCAGCAGTTACTTATCTGAGGATCAGAAACTGCTGATTGCTCAGGGACCCTTCATCTTTGGCTGAAGGTTTCATGGAACCCTGGTCGAGAAAGGTTGTATTAGACAAACAAGTGGATGAAGGAAACCCCATGAGGACAGGACACGCCACTGTCAGAAAACTGATCAGTGGCAGCAGTTGCCGATTGACAAACATCCAGCATGTCCCTTCGACAGAGGCTGATCAGTTTCTGTATAGCGGGGAGAGCCACCGACAGTCCCTGCTGAACACAGAAAAAAAATTTGGATTAGTGTACAGCCAGCTTGAGTATATAAAAACTAGAAAATAATTGCAATATATAGTTTCTGTATCCTGTGGAAACTGTAAGAACAAAACAAGAGGCTTATATCTTCATTCAAAGTAGGTGATCTGAGATAATGTTTATCTCATTAACTTTTATATCATCTCACACAAAGTCAATTTCTCATTTAAATATTTATCTGCAGCAAATTTGTATTGTACCTTTTCAGCACTCTGTGCAACAAGACAAAGACAAAACTTAAAGAGAAGTGCAGGAAATGAAAAAAACAATCATATTCGCCTAGCTGGATGCAGCATTGATCAAATGCGGCAGCTGTCCCCCGAACTGTACACCGAGAACTGAACGATCATAGACCACTGATCAGTCAGTTCTCGGCTCTGCTCTCAGAACAGAGCGGTGTCAGTCACTGGCTCTGCCCCTCCAGGTCTCACTGGAGTGTCGGACTGCGGAGAGGGCGGGATCGGCTGGTTCAGGCCCTCAGCAGTGCGCTGAGCAGCCAAGCCAGCTACCAGTCATGAATCTGTGGGGATCCCAAAATTATTGTTGGGATTCCTGTAGAGCCTGGATTGACTCTCTGGCGTCAGCCGACAGCGGGCTGTAGGTTGGAGTGGTTGCCATCTGTTCGTATAGTGGGCTTTAGCCCGCTGTCGGCTGATTCTGGGTCACCGGAGAGCAGAAATAAGTGCACTCCTGTGATTTATACGAGAAATGGGACCGAAGGGAGCTTTGCCCATAGTTCTTTAATTAACACGCATTTGTGCTCAAGTACAGAGAACGTTTCTGGCAGGATAAGTGACAGTGCTTTGTTGAAACCTGCAGCTCTAGAAGAGCACCATAAAATGTTGTAATAAGCTTACCTTGGCACACTTTTCCTGCACACAGTTTACGGGCAATTTGTCTGTGCATAATGGCTTGTCTCCGCTTCTACTTTCTTCCGATGCATACATCCAGTCCATAAGGTAGGTTAGGAGTTTGTATACTTTCATATTGGAAAGAATCTGCAAAATGGACAACATGTTATCATTTTCATCTGTGTACATTAAAATAATACATTGAGCGAATTTATGCGGATGATCTGCATTGCTTTTTCACACAAAGAATAAAGACAGTTTGATCTTGCCTGACTTCACTTGAATTAAGATATGAAATGCTGCCAAGATCTGATGGAGCTGCCTGTGCATGGTATGAGACACCATCAGGTGCTGGAACTTCTGTCACAGAAAAAACTAAAATGTTTGCCAATAGCTTTAAAGAGAACCAGTCACAAATATGGCTTCTGCAAAAATCAGAATACTCCCCCATTAACAAATTATTACCACATAGACTAACTTATGAAAGGCTTGCCCCATATTTAGCTGCATCTACTTTGTCCTTGTTCAAACTGAGTCAGTGGGTTTAAGATCACAGAGGTCTAAAAAATGGATGACCTGTCAAAACCGGACAGCTTTTAGAATAGATGTATGCATTACACTTTATAAAAGGTACCAACTGTTCAAATAGCCTCGGACTCCATTATCTGAGCTAACCACCGAGTTAGACCGAGTAAAAAAAAAAAAGGCATGCACCGATAATTTAAAAGGAGTTGTAAGGGCAGAAGGTATTTCATCTTAACACAAAAAAAAAAAACTTGTCCGATTACTTACCTGAGCCCCATGTCTCTCCAGCAACATCCACGAGACTCTCCTCCTGATTGGCTGAGACAAAGCAGCAGCATCATTGGCTCCTGCGGCTGTCAAGCAAAGTCACTTAGCCAATCCGGGGAGAGGGGGTGTGACTCAGTGTCTGAATGGACACAAGGAGCTGTGACTTGGCTCAAGTGTCCCCTTATAGCAAGCTGCTTGCTGTGTGGGCATTGGACAGGAGGGAGGGGCCAGGAGTACCGAAGAGAGACCCGAAAAGAGGAGGATCCAGGCTGCTCTGTGCAAAACCACTGAACAGGGCAGGCAACTACAATGCGTTTGTTATTTATTCTTTAAACAAGACTTTACAATCGCTTTAAGATGGAAAACCCCAACTGTGATTGATTTGTTTAATCATTATATTAAACAAAGGAATGTTTCTTCAAAAAAATGGTTTAATGTGAAGAGAAAACAAAATTAGGCCTCATTCACACTGACATAGTTAAACCTTGTTTACATGCATATAGAGGACATTTCTAAACACACATAAATGCATGTAATGTTTCTTAAATGGTGCCATACACACAGAGTATCCCTGCGATTAGGTGCAGGGATACTCTGCTTTGAGGGGAAAATAGAATTATGTGAGCCAGAATCCAATTAGAACAAATAAAAAGATAAAGAAAAAGTGATGCATAAAAGGTTATTTATACTTCCCAGGACACTTCTGCTTTTATAAAAGCTATACGAAGGAGTATGAGGTCTTAATAAAGCTTTCTACCACTGCAGAAAAGGCAGAAACTTTTTTAAACACTTGAAGGTTGACCAATCTTCAACATTTTGAAAGTTAGCACAGATCTAGTGGGGGTACTTGTCAGCAGTCTTCTTTTCAGGAAATACCAACAAATAATGGCTACCCCAAAAGTCATACTAGAGGACAGCTATAGCGATATGCTGCATAATGCATCACATTACAGTGTTATTTAGTGACACATAAACCTTACCCTCCAACCATTATTATTATTTATACCTTTTACTTGCACAGCACCAACATATTTCACAGCTACCTACAGAAAGTCTAATGTTACAAAATATAAACACAAATTATATTGAACATAGTGGTAATGTGGCCCATATAAGAACATTTCAACTTGCCTTAGCTTTTTGGGGAACAGGAGCTTTTTCGATCTTATAAAATTTTGGGTCACGTATGACCTGAGCAACATCTTTGCACCTCTGCACTGTAAGAAACGCTTGCTTTTTCTGAAAAACATACAGCTTACATTAGCAACATGTCTCAGCTGGTAACAATTCTTTCACACAAATTGCCAAATATATACACACACACACACACACACACACACACACAGTGCCTTGCGAAAGTATTCGGCCCCCTTGAACTGCAACCTTTTGCCACATTTCAGGCTTCAAACATAAAGATATAAAACTGTAATTTTTTTGTGAAGAAACAAGCGGGACACAATCATGAAGTGGAACGAAATTTATTGGATATTTCAAACTTTTTTTAACAAATAAAAACTGAAAAATTGGGCGTGCAAAATTATTCAGCCCCTTTACTTTCAGTGCAGCAAACTCTCTCCAGAAGTTCAGTGAGGATCTCTGAATGACCCAATGTTGACCTAAAGGACTAATGATGATAAATAGAATCCACCTGTGTGTAATCAAGTCTCCGTATAAATGCACCTGCACCTGATAGTCTCAGAGGTCCGTTTAAAGCGCAGAGAGCATCATGAAGAACAAGAACACACCAGGCAGGTCTGAGATACTGTTGGAGAAGTTTAAAGCCGGATTTGGATACAAAAATATTTCCCAAGCTTTAAACATCCCAAGGAGCACTGTGCAAGTGATAATATTGAAATGGAAGGAGTATCAGACCACCGCAAATCTACGAAGACCTGGCCATCCCTCTAAACTTTCAGCTCATACAAGGAGAAGACTGATCAGAGATGCAGCCAAGAGGCCCATGATCACTCTGGATGAACTGCAGAGATCTACAGCTGAGGTGGGAGACTCTGTCCATAGGACAACAATCAGTCGTACACTGCACAAATCTGCCCTTTATGGAAGAGTGGCAAGAAGAACGCCATTTCTTAAAGACATCCATAAAAAGTGTCGTTTTAAAGTTTGCCACAAGCCACCTGGGAGACACACCAAACATGTGGAAGAAGGTGCTTTGGTCAGATGAAACCAAAATCAAACTTTTTGGCAACAATGCAAAATGTTATGTTTGGCGTAAAAGCGACACAGCTCATCACCCTGAACACACCATCCCCACTGTGAAACATGGTGGTGGCAGCATCATGGTTTGGGCCTGCTTTTCTTCAGCAGGGACAGGGAAGATGGTTAAAATTGATGGGAAGACAGATGGAGCCGTCTGGAAGAAAACCTGATGGAGTCTGCAAAAGACCTGAGACTGGGATGGAGCTTTGTCTTCCAACAAGACAATGATCCCAAACATAAAGCAAAATATACAATGGAATGGTTCACAAATAAACACATCCAGGTGTTAGAATGGCCAAGTCAAAGTCCAGACCTGAATCCAATCGAGAATCTGTGGAAAGAACTGTAAACTGCTGTTCACAAACACTCTCCATCCAACCTCACTGAGCTCGAGCTGTTTTGCAAGGAGAAATGGGCAAAAATGTCAGTCTCTCAATGTGCAAAACTGATAGAGACATACCCCAAGCGACTTACAGCTGTAATCGCAGCAAAAGGTGGCGCTACAAAGAATTAACTTAAGGGGGCTGAATAATTTTGCACGCCCAATTTTTTAGTTTTTTATTTGTTAAAAAAAGTTTTAAATATCCAATAAATTTCATTCCACTTCATGATTGTGTCCCACTTGTTGATTCTTCACAAAAAAATTACAGTTATATATCTTTATGCCTGAAATGTGGCAAAAGGTCGCAAAGTTCAAGGGGGCCGAATACATTCGCAAGGCACTGTGTGTGTGTGTGTGTGTAATATATATATAGATATATATATATATATATCTATATATATATATATCTATATATATATATTAATTTATTAATTACACATACAGTTGTGCTGATAAGTATAAATACTGTGGCAGAATTTATGATTTCTTGGCCATTTTAGTCAAAATTGATGGCAAGAAGAATGCAGTATGTTATCAAAATATACTGGAGAAACATTTGCATCCATCAGCCAAGAAGCTGCGCATGGGACGTACTTGAACATTCCAAAATGACAATGATCCAAAACACAAAGCCAAGTCAACCTGTCATTGGCTACAGAAGAATAAAGTGAAGGTTCTGGAGTGGCCATCTCAGTCTCCTGACCTCAATATCATTGAGCCACTCTGGGGAGATCTTAAACATGCAGTTCATACAAGACAGCCCAAGAATTTACAGGAACTGGAGGCTTTTTGCCAAGAGCTCTACCATCTGAGAAGATAAAGAGCATCATCCATAAATTCCTACAAAAGACTTCAAGCCGTCATTGATGTTAAAGGGGGCAGTACACAGAATGTAAATATCCCTTGTGCTAGAAAAAAGCATGACAGGTCCTCTTAAATATGAGATCTGGGGTCAAAAAAACCTCAGATCTCATATTTTGACTTAAATGCAACAAAAACACTTTTTCCATCAAAAATAAATAAAAAATAAATGGCCCTTTAAGAGGTATGGGCGGAAGTGAAGTTTTGACGTCGCTTCCGCTCTGCTATGAGTATGGAGACGGGTGGGGGCCATCTTGCCCTCACTAGTATCCATACCCAGCAATGTGAAGGACCTGATCACCTCCGCCACTACCGGCGGCTCCGGTAAGTGGCAGAGGGCGTGGGAGAGGGTGCCCCAACGGTGATCTTGCAGTGAATCCGCTGCAGAGACCATGACCGTCCACTGAAAAGATGGATACCTTTGTTGTGGCAGCAGCTGCTGCCGTTACCAAGATATTTTAAAGTGCCGACGTATATATACAGTGGGTGGTCGTGAAGTGGTTAACTGGCGATTGCATGGTCTTGCCACGCTTTACCCAAAGGAAAGTTGTGCAATTTCACACAAAGAGAGAGCAGCACGGCATTTATTTTTTACTATATAAACGCTATAAAACATATATAATAAAATAAAATGTAAATCCAATTTCTTCATAAATTTGTGCCAAAATGTATTCTGCTACATGTTTTTGATAAAATAAAATTCCAATAAGTGGTCACTGTACGAACACTGACTGGGAAGGGGTTAACATCTAGGGCAATCGAGGGGTGTTTAACTACGTATAAAGTGTGCTACTTTTACTAACTGATCTCTAAGTTTCAAAGCAAGGCGTGTTCGGGATAGTAGTCCCAACCCTGCCATTAAGCCAACAGCACTGTTCCAATCATAAACAGTGAGGCATTTCCCAGTCTGCAGCTATGATTGGCGGTGTGCTGTTGGCTTCCTGGCAGGATTGCAAGGGTGGGTTGGGACTACAATCTCGTACATGCCTGAGTCCAACACTAGCAGAGATGAGAAACACAGAGATCATTCCCTGTGTACAGAGCTCTGTGCTGAATGCCAACACAGAGCTCTGGGCTGTGAGTGTAGACAGAACATCAGCAGGTCCCAGGTGCGAATCATTGGACAACGGCCAATACTCCAGACCATGGAGAGGTGGTCAGAGGGGGAGAGGTAGAGGTTATTATGGCCAAAATTATGGACCTCCCAATGGCAGGGGGAATGGAGAGACTGGGGGGAGTCATTCAGACCACCGATGCCGGTTTTTTAAACCAGCAGGGGAGGATGGAACCACAACCCTAAAGAAGGAGGGTGCAGAGGGGGAAGAAAAAAGAAAAAAGGTCAAATTAGGTGAAGGAATCTTCAATCTAACCAGCATTGTATTTTCACAGGAAGAGCTACTGGTCCTAGACAAAGGAATTAAATTTGCGCCCAGTAAAGCTTTCAATGGATTTTAAACATTTATTGATCTGCAAAAATTTATAAGGAAATTAAATCTAAAAAAACATTTTGGAAGCAAAGGTGAAAACATAAGAAATAGAGACTCCAGAATATACGCATAGCCATTTAAAAAATAAATCAACCTTTAACCCTAAAATAAGCTCCAACCACCACATAGAAGTTTTCAAGAAAATGGTGGAAAAAGAGATAAAAAAACATCAAACCGCAAAGGAATATCAAACAGGACAGAATATGGCAAGGAATCAAGAAACTAGAAAAACAGAAAGACATAGTCGTCATACCTGCGGACGGGGTGGGGGGCTGGTCATACTAACCAAGAAAGACTATGCAAATGAACTTAATAGGTTAGTTGACACTACTACCTATCAATTATTGAAGAAAAACCCCAACAAGGAACTAAAATCTAAACTCAGAATTTTTCTGAAAAAAAAGGGATTGCTGACCATATTATAAACAAAAAGGAGGGAAGATATATATTACCGAAGGCTCCAAGAATCCCGGTGATATACCAGGTACCGAAAATACACAAAAACAAATCTAAACCCCCAGGACGCCCAATCATCAGCGGCATAAACTCGGTACACTCCCGGTTAGGGGAGTATCTAGATGTGTTTCTACAGCCACTGGCAGCAGAAAACAACTCCTTCATCAAAGACAGTAAGGATGTCATAAACACGCTAACACAGGTTTCAGTTAGGGACTCCACACTACTGGTGACTATAGACGTGGAGTCTTTATACACCAACATAAAACAAATTGATGCATTGGCAGCAGCAGCATGGGCCAAGATTTCTTCTAGAAGGACTAAGAATGGCCATGAGAAACAACTTTTTTTGGCATGACCACAAGTATTACAGCCAAATAAAAGGGGTAGGAATGGGGAACAAGTATGCCCCAAGCGTGGCAAACATATTTTTGAACAAATGGGAGAGTGAAGAAATCTTTGGGAGAAGCTGGCCACAAATCCAAGCATATAAACGATTCATCGATGACATCTTGATGGTATGGGAGGGGAGCCATGAGCAGTTGAATGGCTTCATCAAGCATATCAACTATGGAATCAGATTCACCATCAACATCCAACCTGACGTAACACAGTTTTTGGACTTGGAAATATTCAAAACTGGGAAAGAAATCCACACGAGAACACACTTCAAAGAAACGGACCGTAACGGGTATATCCCGTATGGCAGCTGCCACCATCCCCAGTGGAAACGGGCCATACCCAAGGCAGTTCATCAGAATCAAACGTAACCGCAACTCCACGGAAGATTACCGTTTGCAAACCAATATCTTCATCGACAGATTCATCGAGAAAGGGTATGAGAGAAACAGGTTGGAACAAACAAGATCAGAAATAGGCTCCATGAATCGAATTGATATGCTGAAGGAAAAGGAACGCAAACCACCAGAGAAAAATGATGTCACCTTTGTGACGTGTTTCAGCGCGGACTACATAGCGGTTGAAAAGATTATCACCAAACACTGGCCCATCATTATGCGAGACGCCGATCTCAACAGAATCCTACCTGCCAAGCCCAAATTTATATATAGGAGAGCCAGACGAATCAGAGACACCTTAGTAAAAAACGTACCGGATCCCCACAAGAAAATTACCACTTTCTTTGATCAGAAGGGTTTCTACAGATGCGGGAAGTGCAAACCATGCCGCTTCACAAAAGGGCCTAGGAAGGTCAGTCATTTCCAATCCCACACCAACAAAAATGAATTTAGAATAGAGAAACTCATTACGTGCAGCAGTACGCATGTCACCTACGTGCTGGAGTGTGAGTGTGGACTGCAGTACGTGGGTAGAACCACTAGGAAGCTGTCAGTACGCATGGGGGAGCATATCAGAAATATAAAAAAGGGGTTCATACATCAGTGTTTTGTTGCACTTTAGACAAAAACATAATAAAGATCCTAGTAAATAAAAAATCTACGCCAATCGACAAAATAGAACAAAACTTGAGAAATTTAAACATGAGAAGGGAAGTTTCACGTAACAAAACAGAATGGATTTTAGAAATGGACACACTCAACCCCAAGGGAATGAATGTAGAGTTGGATATCAATTTTTTTCTGGAGGATTATTAACCCAGGCTCATATATAAATTAATTTGAGTATGTATTTACACTCATTTCTGTTATTCCTGGCATCCAAAACGCACACAATATACACGCTCCCGCAACATTAATACATCTATAGAATTAATCTTTATTGTTTTATTGATTTATTCCATGCATCCTTGTAAATGCAAAATTGGAACATTAGAGATGCAAAAACCTATATACCATAGGGAAATTGCCCTATTGTTTTTAATCATTCCCAATTATTTTATTTATTTTATTTTAAACCACATGGTCAGGTGTTTTTTGGCATTCCAGGGTGTTAACTATATGAAATACATAATAATTGTTGATGTGCCCCTGTAAAGTGTCTATGGCAGCATCAGGCACAGACATTCACAGCAAGTGAGGGTTGCTTCCAGTAGCCAATATGGCCGACCGGGTACTTCTGGTATAAACAGCTAGGATACTCCTGGAAGCCCACACCATATACAACACACGCCAGACACCAAAATGGCCACGCGGGCACATCCAGGCACACCAAAGACAAGCTGGTGAACGGCTGTCCATGCCCGATACTGCCAAAGATACCAGGTGCTGGTCTTAAAGCACCTCTCTTGTGAGTAGTCTGAATTTACCTTTTTTTAATAAACAAAACCTTTTTTTACATACTACACCATGATGAGCCCCTTGTTTTTTGAGGCATTAAGGAATATCTTGCGAGAGGAAAGAGGAGGACATATCCATTGACTGAAACGGAATACGTTTTGGGCCTATTACCAGCTGGGGTCTGGTGAGTGCGCATTTCAGCAGTTGGTGGTGGTAGCACTTATTTCTGTCGGGTGGAAGAAGTAGCTGCACCCTATACGCATGAGACAGGATCAATCACCATAAGTATTCCCTTATTGGACCCCAACTGTGAAGTTGTGTTTTTTCTCACGCCATTTGGGATGTGTTATGAACGCTTATGAACTTTTTATATATATTTTTTGCACATATGTTATATAATTTTGCACATTATATTTATATTTATTTATATCTGTTTGTTTGGCATAATAGTTTCACATAGCACTACGTACATTCTATACGCTCGAGAAAGCTGGACATTGTTATTTATTTATCCATATGCTCGAGAGAGAGCTGGACATTGTTATTCATTTATGATTTTTTGTCTGTTGGCACAGTAGTCGCATACAGCATTATGCAATTGTACATGCCCGAGAGAGCTGGATATTGCCATTTACTTATTTATTTAGTTATCTACTGTGATTTATCACGTACATCCCTGCACTGGATTTAGCACTTTATTTCATTACATTTTTAATTTTTATTAACCGAGATTAAGGGGTTAATTAGTATTTTGCGTCATAACTTACACAGACCAGCGCAGTAACAACATTCTCTTGCATTGGACAGGACTTGCTGGCATGCGTATGCGCTCGCACTAAACCCAGAATTAGGCAACGATGTACAGGTACATTGATTTGCCTACCGCAGCTGCTTGTCCACATACATTGTGGGTGGTCACCAAAGAGCCATTTAGTTATCTGCACCAGTGCTAAGAGACCCACAGACTGTGGGATATGTAGTTTCTACATAGGAAGTGTTAGTGCTATAATTAGCAGTTATAAAACTTACTTGCAAATTTTCCAGGCGCGACTGCACTTTTCTAGCTTGAATTTCCAATTTCTTGTTTTGCTCGCTCACTTCATTCAGCTGCAAAGACACAGAGAACACATTATAAAATGAAAGATTTTATTCTGCAGAGGGAAGTAACATACTGCCTGAAATGCACTCTCTCAAACAATACCAAATGGTGTGGGACCTTTGCCATGTGTGTCACCTACCTAGATTGGCAAAATAGGATTTTTGTACTCACCGTAAAATCCATTTCTCTGAGTTCATGGACGGACACAGCAGCATTGACCTTAGGGTTATATATCCTTCCTTTCAGGAGAGACTAGGCAGAAAAAAACAGCACTTCAAGTGTTAAAAAACACTTTCCTCAGTACAGCACCTCCCAGGGGGCGGGTCCCCCAGGTATATCCCAGTCTCTGGCTTATGCAGCTCCAGTTCGTAACAAGCAGTACAAACAAAAAGGAGGGGTGGGTGTTGTGTCCATCCATGAACTCAGAGAAATGGATTTTACAGCGAGTACAAAAATCCTATTTTCTCTTCCGTTCATGGACGGACACAGCAGCATTGCCCTTAGGGACGTCCCCAAGCAGTGTCAATTTTTTTTCGAGGGGTGGGAAAAACACCACAGCAAACCAAGCTTCACCCCAAACAAAACCGGAGTTTCTCAACGGAGGAACACCAACCTTAAACTGCCGCCTGTAAAACCTTGCGGCTGAATGAGGCATCCGAAGATGCACTCACATCCAGCTTGTAAAATTTTGAGAAGGTGTGGATTGATGACCAGGCCGCTGCCTTTCACACCTGTAACACAGACGCTTGATGACGGAAAGCCCAAGAGGCACCAATCGCCCTGGTCAAATGCGCCGTAACCTGAAAGGGAGGTGCCCGCCCCTTTAGGGCATAGGTCTGAAGCACGACCTGTCTGATCCACCTAGAAATGGTGGCCGACGAGACCGCCAGACCCTTTTTAGGACCAGTCACCGACACGAACAGTGAGTCCGACTTCCAAAACGGAGCCGTAGCAGACAAGTACACCCGTAGGGCCCGGCCCACGTCCAAGGAATGCAAAGTGGCCTACTTCTGGTTTTTCGGCCGAGGACATAAAGATGGTAAAACAATGTCCTCATTAATGTGAAAAGCCAAAACAACCTTTGGAAGGAATAAAAATTACGGCTGCGGCCGCAGCACCACCTTATCCTTATGGATGACCAAGTAGGGAGCCTTGCAAGACAAGGCCGCCAGTTCAGAGTCAACAAGGGGAACAAAATCTGATTCTTAACCGTACTTAAGGCGAGAGCCTGATCCACTCCATGCTGTAAAAACAGCAGAATCTGCGACATCACGTAAGTACGGGGATGCCATTTCATCTCTTCACACAGAGATGTAGGCCTTCCATGTACGATGGTAAATCTTTCGTGAAGTAGACTTCCGTGCTCGTAGCATGGTAGAGATCACCGAGCCCGACAGGCCTCAGTCCTTCAGTACCTGGCTCTCAACGGCCACGCCGTTAAAGCCAGCGACTGTAAAGCAGGGTGAAAGATCAGACCCTGCGACAGAAAATCTTGTCTCAGGGGTAGACACCAGGGGACGTCTCCCACCAGACGCACCAGGTCCGTGTATCAGGGAAAGCGCAGCCAAACCAGGGCGATCAGGATTGTTGATATTCCCTTGGCTTCCATTCTGCGAGCGAGGAAGAAGCTTCAGAGAAGAGAAGGCGTAGATTAGGCGGTAGTGACCCCATGGTGCCACCAACGCTTCCGACGCGTCCGCCCACAGGTCCGTTGACCTGGCCACGAACCGTGACACCTTCCGATTGAGACGGGTCGCCAGGAGGTCCACGTCTGGAGTGCCCCATTTTCGACACAGACTCTGAAACACCTACGGGTGTAGTGACCACTCTGGTAGTCGGCTTGCCAGTTCAGCACCCCCGGAATGTACACGGCCGACAGACCCGGAAGGTACATTTTGGCCCACCGGAGGATGTGCACGACTTCCGTTGCTGCAGCCGAGCTCCGTGTGCCTCCCTGATTGACGTACGCCACAGCCGTGGTGTTGTCGGACTGGATCCTGACCGGTCGGTCCTGCAGACCCAGGGACCACTTGGAGAGACACAACTTGATCGCTCGGAGCTCCAGTACATTGATTGGAAGGCTGAACTCCCAAGTCCAGCGCCCCTGGGCTTACTGGGCACCCCACACACCCCCCCAGCCGGAGAGGCTGGCATCCATTGTGATCACTATCCAATAGCACGGCAGAAAAGACTTCCCGGTCCAAAGTACAGGAGACATCAGCCACCACACTAGGGAGGACTTGACCAGTCGACTCACCCAAATCTGGTAATCCAGAGACGAAGGGAGCTTGTCCTATTGTGACAGAATCTCTTTCTGCAACACTCGGGTGTGGAATTGGGCATACAGAACTGCCTCGAAAGAGGCCACCATCAGACCCAGAACCCTCGTGCAAAAGCGAAGCGATGACCACTTCTGGGTCGCCAACTGCTGCACCGCAGACTGTAGTGTCTGAAGTTTTTCCGTTGGGAGAAAAACTCTCGCCTCTGAGGAATCCAGGACTAGCCCCAGGTAGTCCAGCTGCTGAGACGGTACCAACACTGACTTATGGACATTCAGTAACCAACCAAATTCTTGGAGGGTCTGGCAGGTGATAGACAAGTCCTCTTCTAATTCTGAGCTTGAGGAAGAAGGTCGTCCAGGTATCCCACGATAGCGATTCCGCGCTGCCTCAGCAGGGCCAGAATTGGAGTGAGCACCTTGCTTAAGACCTGTGGTGCCGAGGCCAGGCCGAACGGGAGGGCCACAAATTGAAAGTGGTCCTTTCCGATCGCAAAGCGCAGAAATCTCTAGTGCTTTGCGCAAATGGGGATATGCAGATATGCGTCCATGATGTCCAAGGATGCCATAAAATCCCCCTGATGGAGCGCTGCCACTACCGAGCGAATCGACTCCATTCTGAATTTTTGCACTTTGACAAAACAATTGAGGGCCTTGAGGTCCAGGATTGGACAGACCCCTTCCTTCTTGGGGACTACAAACAGATTGGAGTAAAACCCCTGAAACCGTTCCATTGAGGGAACTTGCACAATCACTCCCCTGACCAGTAAATCCTGAACAGCCCCTGTCGGGATCCGGAGGAAGCTGGAGGTTGGAAGGAAAAAATCTGTTTGGTGAACAAGAGAGAAACTCTATCTTGTACCCCGAGGAAACTACTTTGCAAACCCAACGGTCGGAAAGAAGAGACCACCGAGCCGCAAATTCACAAAGCCGGCCCCCCCACCTGAGACGCGGGCAGACCTTCATGCGGAAGCAGGTTTGTCCGCAGGCTTGTTGGACTTGCGGAACCAGGTGCACTGGCCTGCAGCGGGCGCCTTAGCACCCTGAAAATCTTTTCCTGCCGCATTTTGCGGACGAAAAAAACGCTTGGGAGGTAGTAAAGGAGGGCCCTTGCTTACGGCGAGGCTCCTTTCCCTTCCTAGATTGTGGTAGCAGCGTGCTCTTACCGCCTGTGGCATCCTTTATGATGTCATCCAGTGATGCCCCAAAAAGCCGTTCACCCTTGAAGGGTAAATCCACCAAGGCCTTTTTTGAAGACTGGTCCGCAGACCAAAACTTCAGCCACGCAAGGCGGCGTAGTACCACCGCGTAGGTAGAGGCCCTGGAAAGCAAGGGGAGCATGTCCAGGGCCGAATCACAGACAAACTTTAAGCCTTGCACTAACTGGTCAGCCAGGTCCACACAGGTCTCAGAAGCGTTCTGCGCCTCCAGCTCCTGCAGCAAGGCCTTTGCCCGTTCGGTAGGTGTCTGCGACATCAGAGGCCCGGCCAAAACCGGTCTCACCGCCGACCCCACTACTGTGAACATGGAATGGGCCACAGCCTCAGGCATGGTTGGGGTAGAAGCCTCTGGTTCAGACTCCATGTTGACCCACCGCTATGCTGCCCTAGTACTGCAAGGCAGAGACCCACAGGCCACCCTCCCGGCCCCAAAACAGAGAGCAGGGGACCCCCAGGGGACTCACCACCCGACCAGGATGTAAGAAAATGGCCGGTGATATGAAAAAAAAACGTGACTTCGGCAAAATGGCAGCCATACACGTGTTTAAAAGCCAGTAAAACACAGCAGCCCCAGTACAATGAAAAATTAGCACCTCACAGCAGCACTCCCCCCCCCCCCTTACAGCCACCACCCAGACTGGGGAAGGAGGGAGAGGATTGGAGAGAGGAAAGCAGGGCGGACCCTCATTCGACCTCCCCAGGAACGCACCAGCCGCACCACCCTGCCAGGGCAAGGGGACACTACTTACCCGTCCTGCGACCACCGGCTGGCGGCATTCCAGGCAGACCCAACATGGCTGTCGGCCCGGAACACTGTGACAAGGCCATAGAGACCGGTCATATGTGTGCCCTGGAACATGTAGTTCACCGGCCACCCCTGGAGCAATGGGGCATGTCGTAAATGACCCACGCTCGATGGTCGAACATGGGGGAAATACAAGGATCGAGGATCCAGCCTGTCACCCAGTCGGCAATACCAAAAATGCAGGAAAAACAATAAAAAAAAAAAAGCGAAATAAATAAATAAATAAATAAATAAATAGCAAAAAATAAAAAATAAATAGCAAAAAAAAAAAAAAAAAACTCCAGAGCACATGGACTCCAGAAAGGCCTTTTCTTCCAACGCTAGGCAGAAAAAAACTGGAGCTGCATAAGCCAGAGAGTGGGATATACTTTGGGGGACCCACCCCCTGGGAGGTGCTGTACTGAGAGAAGTGTTTTTAACAATTGAAGTGCTGTTTTTTTCTGCCTCTCCTGAAAGGAAGGATATATAACCCTAAGGTCAATGCTGCTGTGTCCATCCATTAACGAAAGAGAAAAACTGTTTTAATTTAAACTGCTATGTCCCAAACATCATTGTTATGGAATTTATACTTAACTTCTTGTACTGGCTGCACAACAGAGAGATCTGTTTCACACAGGTTTCAGCCTGTATAAGAGCAGTGTGAACAGCGAGCATTGATAAATCAGTTGCAGAGCTTTCAGAAAGTTTTGTTGAAGCTTTTAATGTACCATTAAACTCTTGAAGCTTGTTGAAAGCCTGCTAGCTTGTTTGAAGTGGCAATCGGCAATTCCATTAGGATCTGTGTTCAACAATTATAAAATTGAATGTTCAGCTTGTATAAGAGCAGTGACACAGCATTTGCAGAGCTTCCTCAAATGCTATTGAAGCTTTTAAAGAAACATTCAGTTTCAGTTTGTAAATTTTCAACACAGATCCTAATAGCAGTGCCGATTGCCACTTTAAACAAGCTTGTAGCAAGTTTCAGCAGACTTTCAACAAGCTTCAAGGGTTTATCTGTACTTTAAAAGTTTTAACGTTTTTAAAGTTTTAGCTGAGGCCTTTGTGAAACCGGCATTAAAGTGAGAGAAAATCTCTAAAAAGTGAAATGAATCTCCCTCTTAGACCCCTTTCACACTGAGGCGCTTTTCAGGCATTTTAGCACTAAAAATAGTACATGTAAAGCGCCTCTCAAGCCTCCCCAGTGCAAAAGCCTAAGTGCTTTCACATTTGGGGCAGTGTGCTTGCAGGATGAAAAAAAAGTCTTGCAAAAGTCTTGCAAGCAGCATCTTTGGGAATCAATGGGCAGCACTTTTGAAACCCCTACAAAGCGCTTTGGCACCAGCGCTTTTAACCCCTTGTCTTTGGGGTTAAAACCGCCCCGCTCCCTCACAGCACCGGTAAAGCGTTACTAAACTAGAAGCACTTTACAACCAACACTCGGGCGATCCAAGTGTGAAAGTAGCTAGACACCCGTCACTAAATTAGTAGTTTCTACTGGAAGATTTGACGTCAGCCCTTGTTCTGGGTACAACTATTACATTTTGGGTTTCCCATAATTTTCTGTCTTGGTAAGCATGGTCACCAAGAATATAAGTTGCGAAGACAAAGACAGCAATTAAAACATAACAGGATTTTTAATCCTTCCCTATTCAAAAGAACAAAAAAATATAGTTTTGTAAAAATAAAAGGTAGTTCATATACAACTGCTTTTTATGCCGGTCATAGACAGCTCGATTCATGTATGGGCAGGCCGAATGTACCCAAGTTGATTGATGAACTTAGGTACACTCATCCTGTCAGATTTTACATGCGATTAACCAGTGTTCTCCTGGTAGGAACGGCTTCTCCCTCCCCTCCTCGGGGGGAGACCTCAATGGCTCCACGGGAAAGATTTTCCCATCAAAATTGACTGTGTTGGTGGGGGAATATAGCGATTTTCTTTTCTGCATAATGGGACTCATGCCATGAAAGAATAATGGTGGCTGACATTACTGGCTTTGTTTTGAAAAAAATCATTATCTCTATATTTGTGTTAGCATTGAAGAAAAATGCATCAAGGTGACAGCCTGTCAACTAGCATTTTCAAAAGTAAACCAGCAATGGCAGTTTTTTAAATGATGAACTTTGTGTCAAACAGCAGAAGTAGTTTAACCACTTTAGCCCCGGACCATATTGCTGTCCAATGACCAGAGCACTTTTTGCGATTCGGCACTGCGTCGCTTTAACTGACAATTGCGCGGTCGTGCGACGTGGCTTCCAAATAAAATTGGCGTCCTTTTTTTTCCCACAAATAGAGCTTTCTTTTGGTGGCATTTGATCATCTGTGCGGTTTTTATTTTTTGCACTATAAACAAAAATAGAGCAACAATTTTGAAAAAAAATGCAATATTTTTTACTTTTTGCTATAATAAATATCCCCCAAAAATATATATAAAAAAATGTTTTTTCCTCAGTTTAGGCCGATACGTATTCTTCTACATATTTTTCGTAAAAAAATTAAAAATCGCAATAAGCGTTTATTGATTGGTTTGCGCAAAAGT
The DNA here is from genome assembly GCA_029574335.1 of Rana kukunoris. NCBI lineage: Eukaryota > Metazoa > Chordata > Amphibia > Anura > Ranidae > Rana > Rana kukunoris. The sequence goes on along the minus strand of CM056050.1, from coordinate 253,999,526 downwards.
TATAGCGTTTACAAAAGAGGGGGTCGTTTTATGGCATTTTTATTAATATTTTTTTTTTGACTAGTAATGGCGGCGATAAGCATTTTTTTTTCAGTACTGCGACATTATGGCGGGCACTTGACACTTTTTTGGGGCCATTGGCATTTTTATAGCGATCAATGTTATAAAAATGCATTGTATTACTATAAAAATGCCATTGGCAGTGAAGGGGTTAACACTAGGGGGCAGGGAAGGGGTTAAGTGTGTTCCTGGGCGTGTTCTAACTGTATGGGGGGGGTGGACTCACTGGGGGAAATCACTGATCTTCTGTTCATACATTGTATGAACAGGATATCAGCGTTTCCCCCGCTGACAGGACCGGGAGCTATGTGTTTACACACATAGCTCCCGATGCCCGCTCTGTAACAAGCGATCGCGTGTGCACACGCGCCCCCTAGCGGCCGCTTAAGAGCGGACGTATAGCTACGGGCTTTAGCCCAGCAGTGCCACCATCCTGCAGTAATATGACGGCGGGCGGTCGGCAAGTAGTTAAAATCAGGGGTCATTTGAAAGTCTAAATTAACAATTATACCTCCTCTGCAATAAACTGCATAGGGCTTTGATATCCTTGTTTCTGTGCCCAGACCCTTCAATTACATGACAGAACATCAAAATAAAATATGCTCCTATTTCACAATAGGAATCAAGCTCTATAATTTTTTAGACTACTAGTCAATAACATGGTGAGAAGGATGGGCTGCACACAGATCTTTTTTGAATAGTTGGGGGGCTTTTGTCTCTAACTGGAGACAAAAGCCCCCCTGCCCCCTGTAGTTTTCCTAAAGAAAGAACATTTTTTCTAGGGCAGCGATACCGAACCTTGTAGTTCCAAAACATCTGGAGTGCCATTTCCCATGATGCTCATGCACTCTGCAGTGTAGTTAAGGATCATGGGAAATGTAGTTCCAAAACATCTGGGGTGCCAAGGTTTGCCATCACTGTTCTAGGGTTATAGCATTTACACAGTTATCCTATGTACACCAATGACGACAACTAAAGCACAGCATAACCAGAGCATGAAACACCAATAAAGAGAACGAGTTTTTAGTCCATGGTATGTAAACCATACTCAAAGATTTCTGATCATCTTATCTTGTTCTGACCTGTAATGTAATGATTAGTGGGTCAGTTTATTCATCAGATCATAAGTATAATAAAGGCGGTTTCTTGCCTGTTTTTTTAATGCGTCGTTCATTTCCTTCAAGGTGTCAAAAGAGGATTTTAGCCTTTTGTTTTCTTTAATCTTGTCTTTAAGAGCTTCTGACAGATGTTTTACCTCTGCATCATGCTGCTATAAAGCAAAGAATAACACGGGTGAGAGATGGCTTTAACTGTAAAAAGAAGAAGATTTAATACAGAATATTTGCTAAACAAAGAATTTCCACTTGACTTTTTACACACCTCCTTTATACAGATCTATTTTTTGTTCAGTTATGTATCCAATAACAGCGCTTTCTTTTTTTTTTAAAAATCAAAATTTACAACACAGTTTACAAAAGGAATAAATTATATAAAAAACTCATATCAGTACATGTGTTTTGTAAGGAAAAATCTGGATAGTAATAAATAAATACAAAAAAAAAAAAAACACACACCACATTAACATAAATGTGGAGAGAAAGTTAGAAAATGATAAACTGGGAACAGGCACAGCATTTATTGTGGAAGTACATGCAATGTCTTTGTGAATGTACACTGTACGGCACATGAGCAATTCAGTTTACATTCCGGCATATCGAATGTGTGCTAAGATGACTGCACTCCTACAAATGCGTGCTAGTGATGTTATACTGCGCTGGCCAATCAAAAGGGCCGAAGACTGGCACCTAGAAAAAGCCAAGGAGAAGATGCTGGCATGCGACTTTTTAGGTGTTGGATTTTTGGAACAGAGGTATTTTTTAACTTTAGTTTTGCTTAAAGAGATTTTAACCACTTAAGGACCGCCGCATGTACATTTATGTCGGCAGAATGGCACCGAGAGGCACATCAACGTATATATACGTTGGTGCCTTGGGGGGGTTCGGGGGTCCGATCGGACGCCTCCCCCCCCCCCGTACATGCGGTGGTCCGCGCGGCTGCAGGAGCGATTCCGACAAGAGGGGGCGGCTATTCGTTTTTGTCCGCCCCTCCGGATCGCTCCCAGCCAATGCGCGCGCTCCCCCTGCAGTGCACTTCCTCCTCCTGTGTAAACACAGGAAGGAGGAAGCGACGTGATCTCTCCCTCGGCGGTTTTTTCAACCACCGCTGAGGAGAGATCACAACACAAGTAAGTCTGCACAACACTACACTGCACCTACACTACACAAAAAACACATTTAACCCCCGCGATCGCCCCTCCCCCCTGTCACAGTGTCACTGAACGCAGTAATCATACATGTATGATTACTGTATTCAGTGTCAGTGTGACAGACAGTGTAAAAGTCAGTTAGTGTTAGGTTCAGGGTAGCCCTGTACCCCCCCCTAATAAAGTTTTAACCCCTTGATCACTGCCCTAGTTAACCCTTTCACTCCCTATTGCCAGCGTCACTAAGCGATCATTTTTCTGATCGCTGTATTAGTGTCGCTGTTCCCGCTAGGTAGCTAAAAAAAAAATTATTGCGATTTTTTTTTACTGAAGACATGTGGCTAAATAAATTTTGGCCTAAATGTTTGACTAAAATTTAGTTTGATTTTTCTTATAGCAAAAAGTAAAAAATATTGATTTTTTTTCAAAAATGTCGCTCTATTTTTGTATATAGAGCAAAAAATAAAAATCGCAGAGGCGATCAAATACCACCAATAGAAAGCTCTATTTGTGGGAAGAAAAGGACGCAAATTTTGTTTGGGAGCCACGTCGCACGACCGCGCAATTGTCTGTTAAAGCGACGCAGTGCCGAATCGCAAAAACCCCTTTGGTCATTTGGCAGCATATTGGTCCGGGTCTTAAGTGGTTAAAGAAAAGATCAGTACCATATGTATGCTATCTGCATGATACTTGATAGGATCCGTAGCATATTGGATTCAGTTTTTTGCAGCCTCAAAGTTGAACTCTGTTTCAATGAGTCAAAAAAAAAAAAAGAAAAAAAACGACAAGCAGAACTATGATACCAATTTCTAAACCCTTATCTCTACCATGGGGTCATCACCTTCATCATGGTTCCCCAGCAATCTGTTCACCTGCGAGAGGCCTTTGGAAATACCCAGTACATTTTAGGTATAGGGCACATGCGACTCTTTTTTTGTGCCCCTGCAGAACACAACATTTTTGGTAAAAAAAAATATTAAATAATAATAATAAACAATGATCCCAATAAGCGTATCAATTGGTTTGCACAAAAGCGTTTGCAAACTATGGGATTATATATATATATATATATATATATATATATATATATATATATATATATATATATATATATATATATATATATACACACACACACACACACACACACACATACACAGATAGAATTTATTTTTTACAAGTAATGGCGACGATCAGCGACTTCTAGCGGGACTGCGAGATTGAGGCAGACAAATTGGACATCTGACTGACACTTTTTTGGGGACCAGTGCTAAAAAATATGCACTGTCACCATACTAAGGACACTGGCAGGGAAGGGGCTAACATCTAGGGCTTTTAAAGGGTTAACTGTGTGCCTAGCCAATGTTTCAGTGTAGTGGGGGAGGTGCTTTTTGTAGGGGAATACATGGATCCGTGTTCCCGCTTTACAAAAACACTGGATCCATGTGTTCCGTACTGACAGAATAAGAATATGCCTTGTTTATATAGGCAGACTGGTATTCAGTTAGCGTAGCGAACAATCAACGGGTGTTGGCAGAGATCGGGTCCGAGTGACCCACTAATCAACTACCGCTGTGTAAAAATCACCCATGATTCTGTGCAACGCAGCCGCCCTGTATCCAGCGCCACCCTCAACTAAGCCGGTTCTTCACCGATCTTTAGGTCCCCAACGCCGGCATGTTAACAGTGAATAGCCGGCTATTACTCCTTGCAGGTTCACAGCCGGCTTTCCACTGTGCATGCTCAAGCTGCGCTGTGCTTTGTATGAATAGTCCCATAGTCTTCTGGGACCTGTGACATGTCCCTGAATGCAGCAAGCAAAAAAATTAAAGGTGTCCAAAAAGCGATGGGGGCGGGGGGTTGGTTTCAGAGAAGCGGAATTCGCCCTTTTGGTGAAAGTTCCGCTTTAATCACCAGGCCTCAACATTGTCAAATGAGGGAGTAGAGAAGAACATTGATAAAATGTAAGCTTTGACATGATGCTTGCACAGAGATTCTATCCAGCACGTCCAGCAATAGGGGAGCTTAAGGAAGGCAAGCATCAGGTAGGTAAACCTGTCACTGCCCTGAATGAAAAAAACAAAGCAGTAAAGCATATAAGATGCTATATAAAGCATAAAAAAAAAAAAAAAACCTATGTCAGATAGGATCTAAATCAAATAAATCAGCCTACCCCCACGCCACACCATTGGAGCTACAAATGGTGAATAGTAAATATAATAAATACAGTATAGAACACCCTTAAATTCACTACTGCCACATTAACACATTCAAAATGTATTATAACCGTGAATAAAATTGAAGAATAAGAATCAATCTTGCATCATTTGAGGGAGGGGTTCATCCTTCCATAACCATGTGAAACAATATTAAATTGGTTTTACGTTTAGTACCTCATAAAATCTGTAGGTTTTATATTAACATTTTGATCATTGGGATGCCTATAAAGGTCCATAGCTTTTCGCCATTCATTGAATCGCTACTTCAGTTATTGGATGTGGCACCATTTACCATTTTTACAGTATTGAGTTTCTATGGTGTCACCTAGTAGATTTTAAGCTCATGGAGCATTAGTCCCCTTTCACACTGGGGCAGGAGGTGCGGTGGCGGTAAAGCACCGCTATTTTTAGCGGTGCTTTAGACCCCCTTCACAATGGAGCAGTTAGCAGGTGCTATTGCGCTAAAAATATTGACTGCAATCCGACCCTAAACAGCTGCTGCTGTTTCTCCAGTGTGAAAGCCAGAGGGTGGAGAGGTGTGTACACCGATCCTTCACTGATCCCGCCCATTGAAATTAATGGGACAGCGTGGCTATACCGCCGGCAATGCGCCTCTGCGGAGGCGCATTGCGGGCGGTTTTTACCCTTCTCGGACGCTAGCATGACCAAGAACAATGAACGCCCCTTTAAAAGAGCTTCTCTATTAAAAATAAATCATTGAATTAAAATCACAGCTCAAAGTTTAACATGTACGCCAAGTATCAAGCAAGCACAAATAGACACTGCTATTATTCAAAAGGCTATCATGTACTGTATGCAAACCCTTCCTATAGTCTGAGCATACAAGGCCCAATTTCAGCAATTCCTGCTTTTGGAGTTATCAATTTGTGTAAACCAAGCACAAGCTCTAATTTGCATCGCCTCATTTTCAAATCTCTGGCAGGAAAAGGCATTGTGCCGACTTTCAGGTCCAAACACACCACTGTCAGACCACAGGACGCCATGTATTGCACTACATAAAACAGCTAATAGATCACATGTTCTTTGCAAGGCATACCAATGTGGAAATATTTAGAGGCGCTGTGCAATTTGATTTATTTCTGAAAGTGTTTCAAGATCTTTGCACTGAAAAATGACATACCTTTTAATTTTGGGACATATGGTACAAAAACTCTTTTTGATGTGCTTTATTAAGAATTGTTATCAAAGCTGGTAGTCGCACCATGGAAACAGGCCCTTGCTCAAAGAAATATTGAGACTGTGAAAATCCATAAAAAGTTAGATAAAGTATAAAAAAAAAAAAAAAAAAAAACACGACTGAATGAGGTAAGACAGGTGATGATTGATAACAAAGACGTCAAGATTTTTTTTAGGATATCAGCAAGCAGGGCAATAAAAAAAAAAAGTTGAAAAGCCGACTTTCATACAACCACACCTAATCAATGGACAAAAAATAAAACCATTATTATGATTAATAGCTTAGACACAGTTGTGCTGGGTTTTTTCCTGTACAAAAAAAAAAAAAAAAGTGCTGTATTTTATAAAAAAAAAAATCACACAACACACAAAAATAATACATAACAGCCCTAGCACAAAGAATAATAACATTATATATATATACACACACACACACACACACACACACACGAGTGTGCATCAAAAACATGGAAAAGTAGGTTATATGGTTTTCAATAGCACAGTTCACACCAATGCTTGCAGTTCCAGAAAATTAAATAAAATAGAACATGCTGCATTTTTTCTGCGCTGGACCACTGTAAAATGCATAAAAAATGCACTGGAACACACGTCCTTATTGAAGGTTAAGAGAAAAAGGGGAAAAAAATGCACTGGACTGCATCAAAAATATGCATGCAGAAAAGCATCTGGAAGGCACCCAGGCTGCGTTTCTATGGTGTGAACAACAACAACAACCTTCTCATACAGCTTGTTTCCATTCAATAAAACATACCCAGTTTATCCATCATTCAATTTATATAACTGGATGGTATACTAGTATGTAAATCAACATAACTCATGTACAACTCACCCTGCAATTATCAGATTGTACCTGATTGCAGTGTGTTTGCTTGGCTAGGTCTGCAATAGTAAATTATGTCTCCATCGTAGGCGACTACCAACCTATGCCATCTGCTGAAAATTACCAACAGGAATCACAAAGAAAAAACAAAAGATGCTTGCATACAGTGCTGTGAAAAAGTGTTATTTTTCTATTTTGTTTGCATATTTGTCACACTTAAAATGACTCAGGATTATCAAACAAATTAATATTTCACAAAAGTAACCCGAGTAAATAAAAATTATGATAAGTGTCAGGGGAGCTGCTGCACACAGAAGGCTTTTTATCTTAACTACATAGAATGCATTAAGATAAAAAAAAAAAAGTTCTGACTTTACAATCCCTTTAACTGAGGCAAGTGATGTTGCCATCTTTAGATGTTATTCTGGGTTTTTTGTTTTATGACCTCCTGGATGAGACTGGTCTTGGAGTAATTTTGGTAAGCCAACCACACCTTTGAAGGTTCAATACTGTTCCAAGTTTTCACCATGGTTCACTGGAGTCCCAAAGCCTTTGGCTTTATAACCCTTTCCAGACTGTTCTCATCTGTTCTTGAAATTTAAATCGCAGCATGATGTATTGCTTTTTGAGATCTTTTACTTCACTTCTTCACTTAGATTGTTTAAATATAAACTATTTGATTCAACAGGTCTGGCAATAATCAGGCCTGGGTGTGGCAAGTGAAATTTAACTCTGCTTTCCAAAATAATTTCATATTTTTTTCCCTTAATAAAAACATAATTTAACCACTTCAATACAGGGCATTTTCACCCACTTCCTGCCCAGGCCAATTTTCAGCGCTGTAAGATTTTGAATGACAATTGCACGGTCATGCAAAACCATACTCAATCTACATTTTTATAATTTTTTCCCCACAAATAGGTATTTTTTTTTTGTGGTATTTGATCACCTCTACAGTTTTAAATTTTTGCGCTATAAAACCAAAAAAAAAAAAAAAAAACGTACATTTTTAACCACTTCAGCCCCGGACCATATTGCTGGTCAAAGACCAGAGCACTTTTTGCGATTCGGCACTGCGTCGCTTTAACTGACAATTGCGCTGTCCTATTGACTGCTCGGCGAGATGACGTATAGCTATGTGATCTCGCCCAGCAGAGCCGTCCTGCCGCCGTATAACTGTGGCGGCTGGTTGGCAAGTAGTTAAAACAAGATTTTTCACTATAATAAATAACCCCAAAGTTTTATTTATTTTTTCAAATACATTTTTTCCTCAGTTTAGGCCGATATGCATTGTTCTACATATATACGTAAAAAAAAAAAAAAAAAAAAAAAAAAAAAATATTGATTGGTTTGCGCAAAAGTTATACAAAATAAGTGATAAATGTATGCCATTTTTTATTATTATTATTATTATTTTTTTTTACTAGTAATGGCGGTGATCTGTGATTTTTATTAGGACTGACATTGCGGCAAACATATCGGACACTTGACACTATTTTGGGGCCAATGACATATATACAACGATCACTGCTATAAATATGCACAGATTACTATATAAATGTTACTGGCAGGGAAGCGATTAAAAAAATGCATTTACACAGGTCAAGTTTGTGTAATATTAACCACTTCATCCCCGGAAGTTTTTACTCAGTTCCTGACCAAGCCATTTTTGTGTCACAGCACTGCGTTGCTTTAATTGCACGGCCGTGCAACGCTGTACCTACACAAAATGTATGTAATTTTTTCACACAAATGGAACTTTTTGGTGGTATTTGAACACCTCTGGTTTTTATTTTGTGCTATAAACAAAAAAAAAGAGACAATTTTGAATAAAAAAAACAATATTTTTATTTTTTGCTATAAAACATTCCCAATAAAAATATGGAAAAAAAATATCCAAATTTCTTTCATCAGTTTAGGCCAATTTGCATTCTGCTACATATTTTTGGTAAAAAATCAGAATAAGCGTATATTGATTGGTTTGCGCGAAAGTTATAATGTCTACAAACTATGGGATAGCGGATTTTCATTTTTTATTGTTTTTACTAAGTAATGGCGGCTATCAGTGATTTAGCGGGACTGCAACATTGTGGTAGACAAATTGGACACTAAGTGACACTTTTTGGGGACCAGTGACACCAATACAGTAAACAGTGCAAAAAAAAAATAAAAAAAATGCACTGATCCCTGTATAAATGACACTGGCAAGGAAGGGGTCAACAAGGAAGGGTTAAAGTGGATGTAAACCCACTCTCATCCTTTCTAAAATACTGCCATATTGGTTATCTATAAGGATATAGATGCCTCCTGCGTGTATCCTTACCCGTCAAATGTCTCCCCTCTGCCTGTTATGAGACCCGAAAAACTGCAGATTCTGTGGGTGGGTCTGTTGTCCGGAGCTTGGTGGGTGGCGTCATGATGTCAGTAGATTCCCCGCCCACCTCTAAACTCTCCTTGTCAACCTGCATTTTCTCCTGTGTATTTCTTACACCAAACTTCTGCTATGATCACTAACATCCAGTCAAACCCCAGAAAGGTCGCCCATGCCCAAATCATGCGTGGAGAAGCCAATCCTGGGAGAGCTGCAGAAGAAATGAGGAGGGGATCTGAAGTACACAGAATGTCTCAGGCTTGTGCATGAGATATGTAAATCACCTGTCATTCACAACAAGGGAAAAGAACTGACTCCTATTTCTCTGTCTTATTTTATTTTGGTGAGATAGAAACGGTCAGAGGATTGCTCAGAGCTGGATTAACTCTTTGTGGCAAGACTGGGCACAGATGACATGAAACCCTATACTGTACAAGTTGCAAGCCTTATTTTAAAAAGTGGAGCTTCATGAATTTTCTCATCTTTCCATCTATTAAATCTTCTGCCCTTGTTTTTACTTTGGATATTAAAACATTTTTACAACCCACTTGCTGTTTGTCTGGAAAAAAGCCTAGACTTATGACATCATGCACAACTCTCACTCTTGTGAGAGTTTTCCAGGAAGGAAGGGGGGGCGAGTCATAAGAGGGCCAATGAAAGCTGCCGAGGTGGAGGTTTGTGTGTGTGTGTGTGTGTGTGTGTGTGTAAATCCAGGAAGTGAACAGGCAGCAGCTTCAGCTGCCTCAGTTAAAATGGTTGCAGCCAGACTCTTCAGAATGGCAAAGATGTTTTTATTACAAATTATGTGAGCAGACTGCAGTTCCTTTTTAAGTGTGTCCCTGGGAGGTGCTTACTGTGTGGGGGACGGATACACTGGAGGAAGAGAGAGATCCACGTTTCAGCTTGGCTGAAACAAGATCTCTTTTGCTCCCTGGCAGATCAGCGATCTGCCTTGTTTACATAGGCCAACCGCTGCTCCACCTCCTCTGAATGATTGGTGGGTCGCAGAGGCCATCACGGCTGCCGACCTGCTGATTGTCCCCCAGCTGTGTCCAATGACAGCAAGAGTGGCACTCCAGCGGCATGCAAACACCCTACACCACGTGTAAAAAATAAATAAAAAAATTACGCGCACAATTTTGCGCAGCTGGGCTTCCCTGCCGCAGTATATATGTGGTGGGCGGTCCGGAACGTGTTAATGTGACAAATATGCAAAAATACATCTGAAAGGAGGCAAATACTTCTTTACAGCACTGTAAACAGAATGTGGAGGCCAGATTTAAAAAAAAAAAAAAATTCCGATTAAACGCAGACAAGAAATCTGGGAAAGGAGTCACTGCTCCAGGTGGGACTTGTGAACAATTAGGAACCTCCCAGGAAACCACAGTGCTGGCAATGCACTAGGCAAATGTAGAATTTTCAGAAGGGATGGACAGCCTCACTCCAAAGGAACTTCAAAAAGTTGTCTTGATTTGTAAAATCAAAGGACATGCATCACAGAATACAGCCAAAAAAGGGACAGCCGACGCGTTTCACACTGGTTCAGTGCTTAGTCATGGCTCAAGAAATCTAGTTCCCATCTCTTTCTGTGTCATCACCGGGGCAGGAAGAGAGTGGACTCTATCCAACAGGGCCTCAACAAAAGCACGTTTGGTAGAATGAGTGGGAAAGGGTTTTGTTTTTTTCTGCACCCCTGTTGAGCAGATATCCCACACTTCCTGTGTAGTCACCACGGCTCGTTCACGTGTTGATTATGAAGAATACACACACAAGCAAGTAGTGTTACCACACGGCTGCTCTGTATAAGCAGGAAGTGGCTGGAGCAGCTCTGTCCTAGTTCTCTATTATTTCCCAGGGCATTCTGGGATACCTCATAAAAGCATCATGCACCTTCATTTTTAACATGACACAACACAATGCTACTGCTGTCTGAACAGCAGTGTGTGGTGCCCATTGTAATATTCATGGCAGGCATTGAAGGGCGGTAATGGGGCTTTAAAATATCTGAATAGATGTTGCTTAAATCACAGGACATTGATGCATGTGTGAACAAGCTCTAAGAGACAGCAAGTGAGGGGGGGGAAAAACACACACACACACCAGCTGAAATTGGGCATTACACTGCTGGTATTTAGGGCATTGTAGATCCAGATCTTTTAAATTCGAGATCCACCAGAGATTTGAATTTAATAAACACACATCAAAGTTAAAATTTGGAACCTCACCACAGAAAGAGAGCCAACTACATTACTGCCCATTGAACTACTCAATTTCCAGCCTTACATCTCACATTGATAACAGCATTAACCAAAACGCAAAGGGAATCCAGAGCGCGCCAGCAAAGTCCTATATTTATTATACAGTATAAAACAAAATAAACTTGTAAACTCAGAGGACTACTCGTCATTCACTCTGTCCACCATATTGATTCCATTTGGCTGAGCTACACATTTCAGAGAGCATTGATTGTGGTCAGTGAGTGTTAACCTAAAACATAGTGCAGATAAGTCTGGCAGAGTGGTGGGAGATATTATTAAATCTATTGCATGGCAAGGAAGAAGTGGTGCTCTTTTATCTGCATCTGTAGTTTGTGACTGCAATCCCCTTTGAAGTTCTGGAACTTGCAGCTCAACCACAAACTATTTTGGCAGACAGTATGAATGATTTTTATAGCTACTTCTGCGAGTAGTTTTTTTTTAATCAAAAATTACTACATACTTAGCTATGCTAATGCTCTTTTGTCTCTTGCTTTGCAGATAACCATCTAAAACAGGGATAATCAATTAGCTGACCTCCAAATGTTGCAAAACTACAAGTCCCATCATGCCTCAGCCTTTGGGTTCATGCTTGTGGCTGTCAGAGTCTTGCTATGCCTCATGGGAATTGTAGTTTTGCAACAGCTGGGAGGTCCGCTAATTGCATATCCCTGATCTAAAAAGTATCACAAAAAAGCTAATAAATTGTTTAATTAGATTACGTATAGAAGATTTAGTACAAAAACACTTAAAAGCATTTGATACCCTAAAAAAATAGAAAAAAGGGATCCGTTCTCTTAAAGCATGTTACACAGCACAGTGCTTGTGCCGTGTCATTTGGCCCCCTGTATGACCTAAAATACATGGCTGATCCTGCCCGGTTCTGCTCTTTCCCCTGTAAGCCGACTACAGTTTATCATGGCTCCCGAGCCCTAACATTGTGGTCAGTTTCCATGCCTGCATCTGCAGCTTTGCTCTGTCCAATCCTCAGCTCTCCCCTCCTGCTGCAATCATAACTATGTTATGATCATGCCATCCCCTCTGTTAAGAAATATTATGTATCCCATTGTCTTTGCTATATAAAAAAAACATGCCAACTTCTACCTTACATCAGAACGTCTCCTCCCACTACAGCCGTCAGCCAGGGAGAGGAGAAGGTTGAGGAGTCACGTAAAGGCCCCAGGAGACGTTCTGTTATAAGGTAGCATCTTTTTTTATATAGCAAAGACACTGGGATACATAATGTTATTTGACAGAGGGGATGGCATGATCATAATAAAGTGGCTTAACAACCATGTTAAGTAGAAAATTGAAAAAGGGCTCAAAAAAAAATAAATAAATAAATAAATGGTTCTCTACACCACAATGTGCAGATTTTTTTCTGCGCAGAAACCTGCAACGCGTATGCAGTTTTCTGCACGTAAAAAAAACCAACATGACAACATTGGTGTGAAAAAGGCACATAACAGACATGCATGAAAACCGATGTAACCTGATGAGACTGATGGTAGTGAAATCTGCGCAGTTCACCCCCTTCAGTTCCCATCAGTATTAATGCACATATGGTGTGAACAGGCCCTGAAGGAAGGGGGTTTTGTCAACCGTTATTTAAAGTTGTTTGCCTTGATGGCTTCAAAAATCTAGAGATTTACAAGGGTGTAAATATGATGTCTAAAAGGCAAACAGAAACTATATAAATTATTCTGTAACACTTCATATTTACCACAAAGAAAATATGAGGACATATTTGTAATCATGAGATAGAGATAACGTGAGTATATATATATATATATATATATATATATATATATATATATAATCTCACACACACTTTCCAACCAATGTGTGAACCTTTCATAAGATTTGCGATTTGATGGAAAACCCCACCTGTTGGAGAAAAATGGTAATTAAAAGTAAAAAATAATTTTTATCCAAACTTGTCATCAATTCCCACCAAGAGTTAATGTTACCCAGTTTGGCAAAAAAAAAATAATACTAATAAAAAAAATAAAAAAACACTCTCCACACATATAGTAACGGTGGCCAGATGTCTAGTGGCCCTTCAGTGGAAACACTGTAACCCCCCTACACTTTCTGAACTCTATGCCAGAATTGAGGATGTGGAGGTCATGGAGTCCATGTCAGCTAGATTGAGGGACCGACTTGATCAACACTCGGCAACATGGGATCCATGGCATCGACGGATGGACCCACCCCGATTCCATGAGAACACCCACTCTGTATACCATGTGCACTCGGAGCCCCGGAGAGATGAGACTCACTGATTGAGTTCTTTGCTCTACATCGGTCTCCCTCTCCCTCTTCCTCCTTTCACTCTAGTTTTTCAATTTTTTCCTCATTCTTCCTCCCCACTTTTTATTTTATTTTTATTTCTGGAAAAGCAGGCCATGCATTCTAGACAGGAAAGCACATGCTAATGGAATATCTGACAGACAACGTTTTACTACCGTTCTCCCGATATTGCATTCCTTGGCTTTATAGAGTTCTAATTAAACTAATTATGCTACTGGACATTGTGTCTGAACTGTTGTATTGAGTCCATTTATGCCTTCTCTGGAGATATTTGCTTCTACTACTTTTTTTTCTTTGTGTTTTTTTATTTTTTTATTTTCACCTGAGGTTTATAGTTTTTGTAATGATGTACTGTCAATTATTAAAAAGTTAATGTTTTGCGAAAACTCAAATGTAGCTTACATTGTTACAGTGGATCTCCTGGCAAACAGCTTCATCAATTTCTAAGGCCGCGTACACACGTCCAAATACATCTGTTCAAAAAGGTCTGACAGACCGATTTGAACAGATTTGTCTGCTGGGCTGTTTTGGTTTGATCGCTGTACACACGATCAAACCAAAATCCCTGCCAGCAGACAGCGCGGTGACGTGGCGATGACGCCGCCACGTCACCGCACCAGGAAGTAAAACACTTCCGCGCATGCGTCGAATCCATTCGACGCATGTGCGAGCAGATATGTCTGCTGGTTAGCGCACTAACCAGCAGACATGTCGGACGGACGGATTCCCAGCAGACAAATTTTAAAGCATGCTTTAAAATCTGTTGGCTGGCCAAATCTGTCTGTCCGCCCGTACACACGATCGAATCTGTCTGTTGGGACGGTCGGGCAGATCGTTTCCAGCAGATAGATTTGATCGTGTGTACGCAGCCTAACACTTTAGCAATTCTGCTCAGATTCAGCACTGCACCTTCTATAGAACCTCTCTGTCCCCAGCCCATATACCAAACAATGAAAAAGCATAAATAAGCAGGTTTCTGACGTAGGAAGCAGTATAGATATTCAGAAAGTAGCAGAGGTATGTACAATTTTTTTTTACACTGAACAGTCTTAACCCCCCTGACGGTATCCCCGAGCGCGACTCGGGTTGGATTTTTTATGTAAAAATCGATATCCCCGAGTCGCGCTCGGGGTGAATATGCAGAGCCTGCAGCGCGCTGGCTTACCTTGGATCCAGGCAGGGTATACTGTACTTACCTTGTCCCTGGATCCAGCGATGCATCCACGCTGTGTGAGCGAGTGGCGTCCTCCATTCGACTCACACAGTGACCGCGCGCCGCCGATCTCCGTTCCCTGCGACGTAACGGCGCACGGGGGCGGAGACCGGCGGCAAATTTAAAAAAGTAAACAAACACATTACATACAGTATACTGTAATCTTATAGATTACAGTACTGTATGTAAAAAGTACACACCCCCCTTGTCCCTAGTGGTCTGCCCAGTGCCCTGCATGTTCTTTTACATAATAAAAACATTTTTTTTGTGCCTGCAAACTGTAGATTGTCCATAGCAACCAAAAGTGTCCCTTTATGTCAAAAGTGATTTTAGAGCAGCTAGAAAACAGCGATAATAAATGATAATCACTTGCAGAATTCAGCGATAGCGATTTGTGGGGAAATTCGTCATAAAAAAATAAAAGTAATGACAGCGACAATTCTGCAACTGAGCAAATTTCAGTAATTTTGATTTGATTACATTAGTGAATCATTTTTATTATAATTACATTATTATTTGTTATAATTATTTATTATATTATAATTTTATGATTTTGTGTTTCAAACTATATCATACCAGAGATGTTTACTAGACTATTGTTTGGACAAATTTAAGCGAGTTATTCCTAAGAATTGCAGGCCTACAGTATAAAACGCAGAATTTCCATGCAAAATAATTGTACCGCTTTTGGTACGTAATTCCAGACAGAATCATACCGCCAGGGAGGTTAAAGCGGAAGTAAACCCATAGTTTTAACAGTTTAAAAAACAAACAGTTACATTCCCGGTAAAACATTAACACAGCGGTAAGTTAGAGGAAGGTGATGTGGCATGAGGATCATCTTTACCAGAGAGGGGCTTTAAAGTGGTTGCAAACCCAGGAAAAAAAAAAAAAAAAAACTGCAAGACAAAAAGGCATAATGAGCTAGTGTGCATAGCATACTAGCTTATTATGAATTACTTACCTCAGACCGAAGCCCCCATAGTGGTTCCCGCACACCACTCTGGCCGGCAACATCACTCTTAGGCCGTGTACACACGGCAGAGAACCTCGACGGGCAGAACACATCGTTCCGCCCGTCGAGGTTCTCTGCCGGCCGTCGAAATCGGCGACCCGCCCGTCGGGAATGGCAACCAGCCATTCATCCAGGCGGACCGTCGAGCAAAAAGAGAGCGTGCTCTCTTTTCGCTCGACGGGATACCCGACGGGCAGGGCGAGCCAGGAGCGTACACACGGCCGAGGTCCTCGCTGGAATGCAGCTTCCAGCGAGGTTCTCGCTGGTTTCCAGCGAGAACCTCGGTCGTGTGTACGCCGCCTTAGAGTTACTTCTGGGTATCTTGGCACATGTTTAGGAGATATCCAGGGTAGCTACAGGTAAGCCTTTATTATAGGCTTACCTGTAGCAAAAAGTGGTTGTAAAGGGTTTACAACCACTTTAATGATTGTATTTTACCCTACATTGTTATCTTGGTAATCATTAGCAACGCTTTAGTAAGATTATCTATTCATGAACTGGATCATACACTGTACCTACAAAATTCTTAACTGTGTTCAAGTGTACCTGGGAGAATTGATGTTGTTTTGCAAAGGGTGGACACAGTAATTTTACTTTTTTGTTCTTTTTTTATGCATTTTGTACTTGGTTAATTTTTTTGAAAGCATACTCATTTACAGCTTTTTTCCCATAAGTGCCTAAAGCTTTTGCACAGTACTGTACATGTACACGTATCTGAACTGGCCATTTTGCCAGAGATTCACTTTAAAGCTTCCTTGATGCAAATTATGTGCTGCCATCACTGACCTCCTGCAACAACTGGCTGCCTTGCTTTTATGATTTGCACCTGCATTTCTTTTTTTAAATCCTTATTCAGAACCGAGTGCTACTTTGTCTGGCTAACAGGACATATCAGGAATTTTGATTATATGTAAGCACCTCATATACTTACCCTCTTACATGTGACAGTGCTCATTGGCCCAGGAGTATCACATAGGGGCAGGGAAGCAATTCATAACCCGTAACCATGTGTAAGCTTAAACAAGTTAGTTTAAAGCTTACACAGTACTTTCTTTTCCAAGACCTGGCGGCCAGGTATAGTGGAAGCAGCAAGGAAAGGCAAGTATACACTGCTGGGTAGACACAAAGCTAAGATCGTTATCCCGGGCTGGTTACATATGCTACAAGTCTGATGTCACATTCCAAACTCCAATAAATCAAGGAGCTGTAAGAATAGGGAATCACAATCCGCCAGGGGAAATTTAAAAAGACTGTTTTCATGGATAGGATTTCCCATCAAATGACTATAGCAATATCTACCGCTTCCCAATATATCAACAGAACAGGAATTTCTAAAAGCAAGAAGGTGCCTGTCAGAATCGCATGTAATTTCCCCACAGCTCCAGTGTGAAGCCAGGCTTGTCAGAGAGTTCACACTGGAGCAGTGCGGGAAGCCGCATGAGATTTGGAAAGGACTCGCACCGCAATACTGTTCAAATTTCATGCGATTCTTTGCAGTGTGATTTGAATCCATCCATTTTGTACTGAAGCACATCGCACCGCAAAGTATCGGTTTTGGGCATCGGGAGCATTTTTACAAGTACTCCTGAAAATAGTATCGGTACCGAGATCAGTGCATTCATAATTATTGTCATAAACCAGAATTAAACCTCACCAGTGAATAAAATAATAAATAATTGGTCATTGCATCTTCTAGTTCTGGTAATGCTCTAAAATTAGAATCTGGTCCGATTCCACTTTCTAACTCGAAAATTTGCCAAAATCTTAGTGAATCAAAGTTAAAAATCTTTTCAAAATATTACCTCTTTCATTATCCCAAATTTGTCATGCACAATCTCTTCAACGCTTTTAATTTTGCTGAGAGTAGCTTGATGCTTGAATAACATGTCTTCCCTGTCTCGTAAACTCTGCTCCCGTTTTTTCAACTGAAGTGAATACTCATGCTGCGACATCCTTTCTTTCTACAGAAATACAAGTGCATTGTCATATGGCATTTGCAAAGCAAAGAAATCAAGTTTAAAAAAAAAAAGAAAATGGTGATAAAAGTTTTTAAAATCGGTTAAGCAATATACCACGATGGCCTTTAACACAAATAAATCACTGAGTAGGTATTACTTTCAAATGCATAGAAGATGTGGTGGGAGGGGATGGAATTACTAAAACTAGAGTCGGCAGAATCTGCAGCAGCTGTGAATAGTAACCACCAATTAGCTTCGAATTTCAGATTTTTCACTTTAAGAGGAAGTAAACCCTTCCTTTCTTCTTCCCTGCAAAGTAAAGGCATAATATGTGCTAGTATGTACTGCAAACTAGCACATTATGCAATACTTATCTGCAAACAAAGCCTGCATCGTTCTCACTGCAGGCCACATCCATCTTCGCCCATCTTCCTTCTGGGGCTCAGAGACTGGCCGGAGCCGCACGACGTCAATCTTTTGCATGCGTGCGGGAGCCGCCAGTCAACGGCACATTTGCCTGAAGAAACAGTACGAGCTGCCATTCCACGTTTAGGAGATATTTACAGTACCTATAGGTACTCTAGGCTTGTCTATAGGTACAATTTACAAAGGGAAGTTTACAACTTGTTTACAACTCAAGGGGTTGTAAAAGGAAAAAAAAAAAAAAATTCACAATAAGCATCCTTTACCTGCAGATATTCCCCTTTTTACTTCCTCATTGTTTGTTTTTGCTCAGAAGTTTCTTCTCTGTTCTGTTCACTTCCTGCTTGTCTGATTGTTACTCACCACCGTGAAGGGAGGCTTTACTGCGGTGGTCAGTAACGTGCTCGCCCCCTCCTGGGAACTACATCTGTGCGGCAGGACGCTCTCTACGTGTTAGAGACTACAAGGAGGTGTGAATTACTGGGCGAGCCACAATGCATACTGGGTAATGTAGTTCTTACATGAACGAGCACCGCAAACCAGGAAGTGAATGAGAGAACAGAAACTAGAACGCCGGAGGTGATATAGATGAAGGAATTTAATAGGTATTTACTCTTTTTTTTATTTTATTTTTTAACAGAACCATTACACTATTCTGTCTGTCTACCTTGCAGACATTAATTTTAGCCAAAAAAATTAAAAAATGCCTTTACAACTCCTTTAAGCTTTGAAGACGAAAGCTGGAAGCTCATTGGTTGCACAGCATATGTGAAGTCTCAAAAAGGCCCTTCCACCTTAAAGCTGAACGAGGAGCCAAAAGTGATACGGATCCATCTTTTGTGGATCAAATGCTTTTGTTATTGCAGCTTTTACCTTGTAAATATAGCACATGCAGTGTATTTAAACCCCAATAATGAACGTCTCTTATTTGCTCTCTGTTGGTCTGCTAAAGCTCAAGGTTATTTTATTTTGAAGAGATCCAAAAACACACAAGTTATGTGTAATAGTGTGCATCACATTACCGCCAGACAGCTACTGCTGTTAAAAATCTTCCATTCAGTCACCCCTTCAGAGTTGCTGGATACAGATCTGAGTGGTTGTGAATAGAAGCTGCTGGTACCGAGATAATGGAGATTCTGCCATCACCTCCTCTTCCTCCATTCAAAAAATGTGATGCATTGTGGAAGAATAGCAATATGCACAAAAGTAATTGCTGTTAAACCTTTAAACAGCTCTAAAGGAGACAACGAACAGGAGATTTTTACCAGAAGCAGCCAGCCATTGACAGGTAATAGGATGCACATTCATTATAGATAACAAATGTGTTTGATTCTGCATCCAAAAAAAAAAAACATTTCGGCTTTAAATACAGTGCGGAAAATAAGTATTTGAACACCCTGCTATTTTGCAAGTTCTCCCACTTGGAAATCATGGAGGAGTCTGAAATTGTTATCGTAGGTGCATGTCCACTGTGAGAGACATAATCAAAAAGAAAAATTCCAGAAATCACAATTTATGATTTTTTAACTATTTATTTGTATGATACAGCTGCAAAGAAGTATTTGAACACCTGTCTATCAGCTAGAATTCTGACCCTCAAAGACCTGTTAGTCTGCCTTTAAAATGTCCACCTCCACTCCATTTATTATCCTAAATTAGATGCACCTGTTTGAGGTCATTAGCTGCATAAAGACACCTGTCCACCCCATACAATCAGTAAGAATCCAACTACTAACATGGCCAAGACCAAAGAGCTGTCCAAAGACACTAGAGACAAAATTGTACACCTCCACAAGGCTGGGAAGGGCTACGGGGAAATTGCCAAGCAGCTTGGTGAAAAAAGGTCCACTGTTGGAGCAATCATTAGAAAATGGAAGAAGCTAAACATGACTGTCAATCTCCCTCGGACTGGGGCTCCATGCAAAATCTCACCTCGTGGGGTCTCAATGATCCTAAGAAAGGTGAGAAATCAGCCCAGGACTACACGGGAGGAGCTGGTCAATAACCTGAAAAGAGCTGGGACCACCGTTTCCAAGGTTACTATTGGTAATACACTAAGACGTCATGGTTTGAAATCATGCATGGCACGGAAGGTTCCCCTGCTTAAACCAGCACATGTCAAGGCCCGTCTTAAGTTTGCCAATGACCATTTGGATGATCCAGAGGAGTCATGGGAGAAAGTCATGTGGTCAGATGAGACCAAAATAGAACTTTTTGGTCATAATTCCACTAACCGTGTTTGGAGGAAGAAGAATGATGAGTACCATCCCAAGAACACCATCCCTACTGTGAAGCATGGGGGTGGTAGCATCATGCTTTAGGGGTGTTTTTCTGCACATGGGACAGGGCGACTGCACTGTATTAAGGTGAGGATGACCGGGGCCATGTATTGCGAGATTTTGGGCAACAACCTCCATCCCTCAGTTAGAGCTTTGAAGATGGGTCGAGGCTGGGTCTTCCAACATGACAATGACCCAAAGCACACAGCCAGGATAACCAAGGAGTGGCTCTGTAAGAAGCATATCAAGGTTCTGGCGTGGCCTAGCCAGTCTCCAGACCTAAACCCAATAGAGAATCTTTGGAGGGAGCTCAAACTCTGTGTTTCTCAGCGACAGCCCAGAAACCTGACTGATCTAGAGAAGATCTGTGTGGAGGAGTGGGCAAAAATCCCTCCTCCAGTGTGTGCAAACCTGGTGAAAAACTACAAGAAACGTTTGACCTCTGTAATTGCAAACAAAGGCTACTGTACCAAATATTAACATTGATTTTCTCAGGTGTTCAAATACTTATTTGCAGCTGTATCATACAAATAAATAGTTAAAAAAATCATACATTGTGATTTCTGGAATTTTTTTTTTTGATTATGTCTCTCACAGTGGACATGCACCTACGATAACAATTTCAGACCCCTCCATGATTTCCAAGTGGGAGAACTTGCAAAATAGCAGGGTGTTCAAATACTTATTTTCCGCACTGTATACCAAAACACTTATATGAAAGCCTGTCGTTACGTCTGTTTGATACATGCCAAAAATACCTGTTGATCATTTTTAGAAATTCAGAGTTGTCCTGTGTACAGTGCTTACTTCCTGTAATATCCCAAAGACGGCCCTCCCAGTCCTTATCTTAGAACTATAGAATGATTAGACTTTATGTTATATGAAGATGGGAGAGTGGTTGGGTATGATTACTTTGTCAAAAGAAAACTGGGCAGGGCTGAAAACACTCAAATACAAATAAAAATAAAGTGTGGAGTGCATTTCAACAGGTAGATTTCTGTATTTACGGAGTCTTTAAAAAGGGACAACCATAGGAAACTGGAAAACAGTAGTGTTTCCTATATGTTGGTTTTAGGTATAGTGATATATATGAAAAACGACTAAAGGTTACCTGCAATTTCTGGTAGATTTCTGACAACTCTTCATAAATATCACGAACCTCCGAAGATACAATACTTGGGACCTTTAAGGAACTGTTGTGTGGTCTCCTCAGATTCAGTTTATTAGCAAGAGGGCTGTTGGTATCCAGAGATGGCTCAATACAAGTGTTGGCTACCAGATGAGAAGGCAATGTTACATCTGTAAAAACAAACATCAATGAAGACTCTAAAAGACAATCACTAAAAAAAATAAAAAAATTAAAAATGAATATTACGAAGCTGTAACAATTGCATGGCATTTCACTAGTTTTAAAAATACTTTCACATATTAAACAAATAAACCAGATTTAAAAAAGCCGAGTGCACTTTAGAGGGAAAAAGGGAGATTTAGGTGCACAACGCTCAAACGCTACATTTCTTTTACAAGCACTAGAGAGAAATGGCAGATTTTATTTTGAAGCAGAACTCCAGATAAAGCTTTTTCTGGCTAGTTCTATGTAGATTTGCAAAACAGGTTAGAACTCACAGCTGGCTGAAGACAATCACATATCTTTGGCAATTAACATGGTTAACGTTTAGCTGTAGAAAGCAATGTTAGTGTTAAAAGCTGAACCAGTACTGTATTTACCTGTCTCTGTGTACAGATGTGT
Organism: Rana kukunoris; assembly: GCA_029574335.1. Taxonomy (NCBI): domain Eukaryota; kingdom Metazoa; phylum Chordata; class Amphibia; order Anura; family Ranidae; genus Rana; species Rana kukunoris. Next base: position 253,977,369 of record CM056050.1, on the reverse strand, counting down.
ATTATATTCTTGAATAGGACAAACGTCGTCATCACTCTGGTCTGCTATATCCGTCTGACTGGAATCAAATTCATAATCGATCCTATCAGAACCAAAATAATTAGGATACAGTGAAGCCCAGGCCATTTCTAGCCATAAGAATAGATCCTACACAAAGAATTATGTGGATACAAAAGACACTAAAGGGCTTGTTTACACCTGCCCTGCAGTTTGAAGCACTTTTCGCATTCAGATCGCTCTCCAGAGAGCAACAGACAGACAGTAAGGAGGCAACGTATCACCTCCTTACAGCCTGTTTTAACCCCCAAAGAACCGGACAACCATGCCGCAACCACAAGCATTGTGCATGTTTGTGAGACAGTTGGGGGTATAATTGATGCAGTGATCACAGCATGTGTACCCCTCAGCTGCTGTCTCAGCTGCAAAAGGGGTGGTGCTGAGGGGTAATAACGTAGCTCAACCACAGAGTTTTAACCCCAGGTCAGAAATGTAAACACCCCTTGAAAAAATTCAAGAGCAAATTTATAGATGTTTCCACATAAAAGCTCCCTGGGACAACTCATGAAAAAAAAAAATAATAATAAAATACAATCTCTATGTACGCCAAAAGAAAATAAACTGCTTTCCATAAATACAAAACTGCCGACATATAATTAAAGCTGAACTCTGGGCAGACATTTCATGAGATATGCATACAGGTGCTCCCATGCCTTTAAAGAATTTATTTGTTAAGAGGGCACAATCATCATGCAGCACAGAAAGACCCCCTGTCCCCTTCAAATTCTTATCCCCCCTGGCCACCGGTCTTGGATATTCCCCACTGTACAGGTTTGTAAAGCAAGCAGTGACATAAATATGTTGCCACTTGCTGTAGCAGGCAGATCCATGAGCCTGAAGTGCCTACTGCACTGTGTAGTTTGATAGACAATACGGGTGGCTAGTCAGAAGCACACTTTTGATCTGCCACACAAACAGTCATTGTCCGGCCCACATGGCCTCCCATTTAGACATGAAATCCCAGGGCATGATGGGATTTGTAGTCTTATGCCTCCATTCCACTGAGCGGAACGGTTCAGGTCGGTACAGTTTGGAGCGCTTAATGGTCCGGTCTATTCTGGTGAGCATTTCCACTGCAAGTCGGACCGTCGGGGGCAATACAGGGATTAGAAAAAATGCCTAGGGTGTCCACCATTCATTGGAATGTATTGTAGCTCCGCCCCAACCGAACCGTTCCATTTTCTATGGCCCCACATCTGAAGCAGGACCCAGAATGGTGCGGTACGGTTCGGTTTCATGGCACACTTTCATAATGGAAACACCCAATATAGCGTACCGTACCGAACCGATCCGCTCAGTGAAAACGAAAGTGAGCTGCGATAAACACTTATAGGATGCAACATTGTCTCTTCTGAGATACCTCCTTCTGGAGCCCAGGTATTAATGAATATTCCATATAAAAAGAGAGAGGACATCACAGGACCAGCTTAAAAAAAAAGTTGAACTTAACCCTCCTTTCTTTTACAGCCAAAGAAGGTGCCATCTTAGCCTCTGTTTGATACACATGGTGCTGCACATGTGATCAGTTATGACACTAGACATTTGATAGTTTGACAGTACCGTTGAGAAGACCAGCAACTGTGAGAGCTATCATTCACAACACGGTTTTGGGAAACCGTAAAAAAAAAAAAGAAGATAGATTTAGTTCATTTTTAACTAACAATACAAAAATATTGTAAAGATTTAGTCACCATCCTGGAGTTCAGCCAATGCAACTACTTTCAACTATATTTTGTTACCCCCTATTCACACCGCTGTGACTTGTCATGCTATTTCACACTTCCAAATCTCATGACAAGTCAATGGAACTGTTTATATCGCCGAGTGTCATGCTGCAGCGATTATGAAAAAGGTTCCTTGCACTACTTTTTACAGATTTAATTACGGCTTGCATAGACTTCTGTTAAAGTCACAAGCCAGAATGATAATAGGCAGTGCAAATCGCACCGATGTGCAGCTTTGAAATCACTCTGAAGTAGTGCAATTTCAAAGCTGCACCACTGTAAACCAGGGCTAAGACAGCACAGAAAAGAAGGTCACATGATTAGGCTGGCATCACACTTTTGTTTTGCAATAAACCACATAAATTAGAAATAGATTGCAACACAGCTTCACTACATACCAGCGTCGCAGCGTACCACATGTGCACTAAGAAAAATAGAGCAGGCACATTTTTTTGTGCATTCTGGTGCATTGCTAGTCTATTCAAATGAATGGGCTGTATTAACATGAAACAAGTTAACACATCCAAACAGTAAGGTGTGAAGTTATTTTGCAACAATATACCAATAAGTAGATTTACACTTTTTTTTTACCATTTCGAACTCTGTATTATTCCCAGCAACTCCTTGAGGGCTTTGTTGTAATGCTTCTTGTCACTGACATTCGCAGCGGAATGTGATGTTGGTGACGCAAGCATCCTTGACTCTGCCATCTAAAAATCCTAAAAATCTGTAAAAGGCCAGAAAAAAATAAAAAAATAAAAGATAATAGGTTCAATATAATATGGCATACTTTGTATAAATCAGACTGATATACTAGAAAAAAAGACAGAAAATATTAAAGTACTAATTGCAATGGTACCCCACCCTTCTTCTGTGTCTGCTTTATCCTAGTCCAATCTAAGGAATCAAAAAATATCTTTGATGCTAAAGGTAGCTATATCCGTGCCAACCTATACATCTGCTGCCCTAAATTAAATTTTTTCTTTTCTTGTTCCTGCCTGAAATGGTTCTTTCATTTACCTGTGCTGCAATATGTAGGTTTATTTAATTTTTTATTTTTATTAGAAGTTTTTCCACATAAAAGGACGAATTAAACATTCAGCACTACTATTCAAAACCACCAGTGCACAAAGTAGCTCCCAGAAAATCGAAGCAGCAATCTTCCCAGAGCAAATAAAGAATGAATAATAAAAATGATATATCATAGAACATAAGTACAGTAATCAACACTATATCCCACTTGCGATAACAAGAGATATCAAAAGCACTCATCAAGACCCACATAGACCCAGCATCTCGCCACAAACAAAGGACTCCTAACCAGGGGGCTACTAATCAGACGCTGTGGAGCTATTTTCCATCCAACCACCCATCCAACCATACATTTTTAAACTTATCAGGTACCCCTCTATTTAGATATGTGGCTTCATACAATGGCAAAGCCTTATTTATCAATGCCTTCTAGGCCATTATGGTGGGGGCTGTTGGCTTCTTTCAGGACAAAATAACCATTTTGCGGGCATAATACATGAGCAGGGTGAGCCCAGTGTGAATTACCTCCTTGGGTACCAAAGTATCTATCAGGCCAGACAGACAGACCTCTATAGATGGTCTTCTAGCAATCGTCGTGACCGACCCAACACAGTCCACCACCTCCACCCAGAACTGCCGCATGTGCGGACAATGCCAAAAAATGGCCAGAAAATCAGCACCAGGGGCATCGCCACCCCCAACAGATCGAAGGATGAGCAGGAAAAATCCTTTCTAGTTTAACAGGAGTGTAGTATATCCTATGAAGGAACTTGAACTTTATCAAGTGCCGACACCAATCTAGCAAACGAGAGGCACTCCATACATTGTCCCAATCATCATTGTACAGCTGCGGGAAATCCGACAACCCTGCAGCACGAAAGGAGGCCAAAACCGTGGTAGTATCTGTAAATAATTTCTTAAAAATGATAGATAGGGCTTTGGGTAGATCTTTAGCTCTGAGCAGCTCATCGAATGTCAACAACATCCCACTTCCAACCACCGTGCCTACTGTTTTTATCCCATATCTGGTCCAAGTGATTGGATCAGAATATGGAGGGGGAAAAAAAAAAAACAGAGACAGCCGAAGATTACACCAGAGGGGAGTATGTGGAGACACCACACTGCTCCAAAGTGCAGCCCCTCCAGCCAAATCCCACACTCAGGTTACTGACCGCATGGAGCCCATAAGGGGATAGGGAGCCCCCATATAGCAAAGAGGATAATGCCTCATAAGATCCTACCACTGCAGCTTCTAGAGTTACTGCCGCAGCATCATCCGGTTGAGACAACCACCTATGTGCAAATGGCAAAATTGGGTACCGCCAACCCCTCTTCCTTCCAGGGCTGTTGCAACACTTGTAATCTAACATGCGGTGCCCACCTCAGAGAAAATATGGAAAATATGCTTGGGTATCCAAACTAGAGAATTCCTAAATATATACAGACTTAAGGGGAGAAATGTCATCTTCAGCAGATTAATTCTACCGATCGGGGACAATGGCATGTTACCCCAGGCTTGTGTGCAATGCTTAAGAGTTTAAATAAATAATAACATTAAAGGGTCACTAAAGGAAAAAAAAAATTTTGCTGAAATGACTGTTTACAGGGTATAGAGACATAAAAGTTTACTGATTCCTTTTTAAAATGATTAAGAATAGATAAAAATCAATCATATAATGTGCCTGCAGGTTAGTTTCACTTTTGAACTGGCTTCATGTTTCTGCAAAGTAGAAATAGACACACAGAACAAAAACAAACAAATCCAGGGCAGTGTTTTGTTTTTAAATTGAATCTGATTGGTTCTGGGAAGTTTTAGACACACAGTAATGACAGCTTAGACAACCGTGAGAAAGCTCCCAGCACTGTGGTTATAAGGAAACAGACAAGCAGGAAGTGTGGAGAACAGAGCAGGATTACAGCAACTTCAAAGCAAAAACGAACAATAAGGACATGAAACCAGTACTGCAGTAAGGTAAAGGAAGCTATTTAGCTTAAAAAAATATTTCCTTTAGTGATCCTTTAAGGGAGGGATAAAATCCGAAACTGACTGAGATAATTAAGGGGTTGTAAACCCTCAAGTTTTTTCACCGTAATGCATCCTATGCGTTAAGGTCAAAAAACTTCTTGCAAACACTCCCGATAAAGGGTTAACAAAAAGTGGCGAGAGTAAATCTAAATGTTGTTGGAATCGCTCAGCCAGCAGCCCATCTGGTCCCGGGCCTTACTGTTGGGAAAAAGAGCCTACCACTGCAGCAAGTTCCTCCACCTTGAAATGGACATGCAGTAGCTCAGATACTTCCAAAGGTAAAGTGGGAAGATGGAGAGGTTCCAAGAGTGCCACCAAATCCTCCCCCAAGTAAAGGGGGGAATACAGTGCGGCGTAAAGAGACAAAAGCGTCAAGAATTTGCTCCGGAGAAGACACCAGTGATTCAGACAGCGAATTAACACTGTCCACGGGCGCTGGAGAGCCAAGATTTTATTTCCCAAGAGGTGGGTCTCTTTAAGAAACATAATATGGGGACAACGGGTGTGTAGATATTGAAGTACTAAGGCCCTTTTAAATTTGGAATTCAAACCCCTGACATTTCAAGAGACAAACTTAATCTGTGTACCCATGGGTGTAGTACCAAAAAGAGTCACAAGATGGGGCCTGACCACAATAAATAAGTCAGGAGGCATACATTGGCACTTACAGTGCTGTGCTACAGATAACGATTCAATTTCAACCCAGAGATAGAGAAGATGGGCTGGAAAAACATCCTTCAAGCCTTCACTATGGATAACTTTTTTTTTTATGCACTACAATAAACATTAAAAAAAAAAAAAAAAAAAGTCAGGGTGTAATAAACATAGTAACCTGTCCCTGCAGCTTAAACAAACCAAAAAATAAAAAAAACAGTGCCAAGGGACTTTATATCCCCAAAAACCGCCAAAACGGTCAGGTCAAGGGCTACAAAATAGGGGGAGCCCAGGCCAGAAAGGGAAGAGAAATAAACCCCCAATACAAAAACAGAGAGGCTCAGCGAATACAGTGTCCTCCGGCTCCCAAACCTGGGCTTACACAGGATACTGTCCAAGTCCCAAAGGTAATTTGTAGTCTCATAATCAACAGATTATGACCACTAAGGCGAATATACTAAGTGGAAATAGGGCAACAGGCCAATCAACGGTTAGCCACAAATGGGAAGACAGAGCCTTGATGCACAACTTACAGCTTGCTTGGATACAGCATACTGTAGGAATACCCCCATTCTCTAAAGGCGCTTACGGACATCAACGAAAGAGCGACTGCGACGTTGGATCTCCGGGGGAAAAAAGGCTGGAAGCAGGTGCAGGGTGGCATTTTCATTAAGCTGTGGATTCTTCCCGGCAGCCGCGAGGATGAGATCCCGGTCTCTGTTAAGGAATTTTACCAGGAACGGCCATGGAGGAGCTCCCGACAGGCGAGGCCCAGTTGGCACCCTGTGCACATGTTCCGCGAGATATGCAAAGGAGACTTTAGGTGAGATGCACAATTGGCTTGAAGAAATCTTCCGCAAAAGGTGGCCGGATGAGACCCTTCAGCCAGTCCAACCATCGGAATGTTGTTCTGGCAGAGTCTGTTCTCAGCGGCCTCCACCACAGAAATTCTGGATTCTGCCTCCAACAGCCACACCCTAAATGTGTCCAGGTCACTGCCGATTAGGGCCCTTTCACAGGTCCATTCCGTTCGTCCGTTTTTTGGACGTCCGGTAACGGACCTCAATGCTTCCCTATGGGAGCAGATCGGTTAGCGGATGATGCATCCGCTAACGTCCGCCAGATCCGCATCCGTTTTTGCGGACGGAAGAATGTCCTATTTTTCTTCCGTCCGGCCAAACGGATCGGATGCAAACGGACAGACGGTCCGTTTCCATCCGACTCCCCATAGGGGAGAGCGGAGGAGAGACAGGGCGGTCCCTGCACAGTGTGCGGGGACCGCCCCATCCGCCGACAGCTGAGTGGGACCCCCCGCTGAGCCGACGGACACACATGGAGCGGACCAAAAAACGGACCGCTCCGTGTGAAAGGACCCTTAGTCCACATTCCAGGGCCAGGAAATCTATGCGCCCCATGAGAGAGGATCTGCGTGCCTTTCTTTTGCAAATATCTCCTAAACTGTGTAGGTTTAGGAGATATTTATTGCACCTACAGGTAAGCCTTATTCTAGGCTTACCTGTAGGTTAAAGTGGTCTGTAAGGGTCTACTTGAGAGATTATTTGCTCCGCCCCCCAAATCAAATGCAATTTAAAAAGGGCCCTCCCTTCTCTCTGACCCTCAGTTGGTAAAAGATCAAGTAAACCTCCACCAAAAGTGCACTTGGCAGAGGAAAAACACAGAAAGTCATAAAAACACCACCGCCAGGTAATCAAGGTCGACCAGTGAAAAAACAGAATAGGGTGGGAATATAGCCGCTGTCCTGGAAGGTTCCTGGAAATACAGGTACCGGTAAGTCCAAGGCTGCATTCACACCTAGGCGTTTTGTCGCCCTACGCTACAATACGCCGGACCGTCAAATTTACATTATTCTCTATGGAGATCGTTCACATCTCCAAACGCCGTACGCTGAAAGAACGCCGAAATTCAAACAAGTCCCGGACCCTTTTTCGACGCGCGTATCAGGCGGCTTCGGCGTTCCGCATAGCCGACAATACAATGTAAAAAAAAACGCGGTTAAAAACAACGCGTTTTGTCGCCGCAAATCACGGGACAAAATGCCTACGCGAAGGTGTGAATGCAGCCTAACAGGGGTTTTCCCCTCTCACCTTCCAGGACAGGTACTTGAGAGGATAAGCAAGATTCTATACCTTGGGGAGGCACGGCAGCCTGAAGCACTTTCCTACCAAAGGAGAGGTCCTGGCTGCAAAGCATGTGAACACTATAATGTTTGATAAATGCATGAGAGAAGGACCAGATGGAAGCTTTAGAATTTTCTTCCCATGATGCTCCCGCTCTTTCTGTCCATGAATCTCATTGAACGAGACCTAACTCAAGAAGGAGGGGTGTGATCTGATGCTTTGTACACTTCACAAATCGCTCCCCTAATCCACCTAGCAATAGAACTTTTAGATGCTTTGGACCCTTTCTTGGGGCCACTAAACGCCACAAACAGTTGGGAGGAACTCCTAAAACCACTGGATTTTTCTAGATAAAGCAGAAGACATCTCTTCACGTCTAAAAGACTAAACCTTTCCTCCTCCGCATTCTTGGGAGAGGTACAGAACCTAGGAATGACTACCCCCTGGGACCTATGAAAGTTCGAAGATACTTTGGGCAGTTATCGGGCCTAATCACTAGTCTGTCCTCTAGAAACCTCAGGAAGGGGTCTTTACAGGAAAGACTGTAGATCAGAAATCCTTCTCCTTGACGCAATAAGCAAAAGGAAGGAAATCTCCAAAGAAATTTATTTCAGGGAAGCCTCATGCAAAGGCTCAAAAGGAGCCCTTGTTAAAGCATTTAACACTAACGACAGATCCCAGGGAGGGACATGATTGATGACCTTGGGAGCATGTCTAGGTATGGCTGAAAGGAACCTCTTGACTAAAGGATCTTCCACTAGCCTCCTTTCTGTAAGCAAAGATAGGTCAGTAACCTGAACCCCAAGGGTGCCGACATAGTCATTTTTCTACTCCCCTCTGCAAAAAGTCCAATATACAGGGAGTGGAAAAATAATTTACTTTGCCAGGAAATAAACGTTTTCCAAACTTTCCTATAGATTCTTGTGACCAACCTACAGCTGTCCAGGATAGTTTGAATAACCCTCTCTAAAAAAAAAAAAAACCTTTAACTGTAGGATGCGCCACTCAGCCTCCAGGCCGTCAAATGGAAGGTCTGAGGGTTTGGATGCCACAATGGTCCCTGATGGAGCAGATCCTTCCAATCTGGTAGGGGCCAGGGAGAATCTACAGAGGGGGCCTTCAGAGAGGAAAACCAATTCCTCCTGGGCCACCAGGGGGCAATCAGAACAACTTCTGCCCAGTCTTGAATAATTTTCTGACTAGAGGTAAGAGGGGAAAAGAAGGGAAGGCTTAGGCACAGTGAAATCCCACGGGAAGGAGAGAGCATCTGTCCTCAAAGACTCCATCTCTCTCCTCCAGTGAGAATGCTGGCAGTTTCCTGTTGAGACTGGAGGCAAAAAGATCCACTGTGGAAAGACCCCATTTTAGCACAACCTCTTGAGATGAGCTTTGATGTAGTTCCTAACCGCTGGAACTGATTCTTACACCGCTTAGATATTCCGCCAGCGCATTCTCTTACCCCCTGATGTGGACTGCCCCGACATCGATATCTGCCCAGGACAGAATCTGCTGCATTAATGTTAGAAGCCACTTTGAGCGAGTGCCCGCTTGCTTGTTTAGGTACGCCACAGTTGTGGCATCGTCCGAGAAAATTAATAGGTCTTTTGAATAAACCCTCTCTTCCAGAGACACAAGAGCTTTCCTCACAGGTAGCAATTCCCTGAAATTTGAGAAACGGCCTGCCTCCCCTGGCAACCAGGCTCCCTGGGCTTGCCAGCCCACAGCTAGCTCAATCTGTACAGGATAAGATGTAGAGGGGTCTACAGGGGCGAAAGTTCAGAGCTTTCTACAGGAGCAGATTGTGCCCAGTTCTTCCCTCCCTGCAGATGTTCCTGCTGCTCCCACCAGGAGAGATTGAGAAAATCCTCTCGACAGCTGTACCAGCTGATCAAGAGAATTCTTCCTGCGATCCCAATGGAGTAAAATAAAATGCCTGAAGGGGTCTGGAGTGTAATTGGGCACAAGGCACTCCTGAGATGGCCGCAGTCATCAACCCTAATAACTGCATGATCCGCAAAGGGAGGTCTTCAGAGCAACTTGAAGGCCTGTACGGACAGAAGAATTTTCAAAATCTTCTCCTCGGGAAGAAAGATCTTTTGGACAACAGAGTCTATTAGATAACCCAGGAAAAGTATGTGCCGAGAGGTTACCAGGCACTACTTTCACTGGTTGATTCCCGCCCCCCCCCCCCCCCCCGATTTTTGAAAGGTCCATAAAACCAACTGCAGGTCCTGAACAAGGAACTCTCTGTCTCAAGCAAAGACCCAAAAATTGTCTAGATATGGGACGATCAATACACTCTGTTTCCGAAAAAAGGCCATGATTTCGGCCATGATTTTTGTAAAAAATTCTGGGTGCTGCCAAGAGACCAAAAAGGAGGAGCATTGAACTGCCAATAAACTTGGACCGTTTACCATAAGAATTGCAAATCTGAGGAACCTTTGGTGACTCTGGCAGATTGGTACATGAAGATAAGCGTCCTGGAGATCCAGGGTTATCATGAAGACCCCTGGCAACAACAGATTCCTTAAAGAATAAAATATTTTCCATCCGGAAACGTCTGTAGACTATGAATTTGTTCAGGACGCTTAAATGAATGAACATACGAAAGCCGCCGGAAGCTTTCCTGACCAGAAAGACGCGGGAGTAAAATGCCCAGAATTTTTGAATGTCCAGCACGGGAGAGATTACTCCCTCTGTTTCCCACACAGAAATTAGATTCATCATAGCTTGCCATCTCTCGGCAGATAGGCAAGAAAAAAAAACTCTGGGGGGGAAGCCTCTTGAATTCCAACCTGTAACTCCTTTCCAATGTTTAAAAAATAAAAAAGGATTGGATTGCCGGAAATCTCTGCCAATTCTTTGATGAAATGGGACAACCTTCCCCCTACCCCTATTCTGGCGTCACTGGGGATTTCTGAAAGGGGCTTAAGGAGCAAAGAGAGTCCCCCCTTTTTGCTCGTCTTTGTTAAAAGACCATTTCTTCTTTGCCGGTTGGTTTTAAAATTGACCTTGTTTTGGAAGCTGCAAAAAGGCCTCTTATTCTGGGGCTTATTCCTTTGGGAAAAAGGGAACTGTTTACTCTTCTCAGAGGAACGAGCTAGAAACTCCACTAAGGAGGAACTGAATAAGAGATTGCCTTCAAAGGGTATGCTGCAGAGTTTATTCTTGGAGGCCGAGATCACCTTCCCAAGATTTAAGCAAGATAGCTTGCCTAGCTAAATAAATGAGAGCAGAAGACCTGACTGCAGCTTTCACGGAATTTGCTGCTGCATCAGCTTAAAATGCAACTGACTTGACAATGAGTGAGAGAGACTCCCCAATCTCCTTTTGGGGTGTCCGATAAAAAGATCATCCAGGCGTCGAACCCATACGTCTAAATTTTTAGCCACACAGGTGGATGCTACCGCCGGCCCCAAGAAAAAGCCAAAGCATCCCAGGCCTTATGTAGCAATAAGTCTGCGTTTCTATTTGATCCTTAAAGTGGTTGTAAATCGCAAAAAATTTTTTTTTTTTCTTTTAGACCTGCAAGGGAAAAGCCATAATGAGCTAATATGCACCGCATATTAGCTCATTATGAAATACTTACCTCGGAACGAGGTGTAGGGAACTTATCTGGTGCACGGCGAGCGAGATCTCATCTTGACTCGGCGTGTCTTCCGGGTATCGCCGCTCCAGCGCTGTGATTGGCTGGAGCGGCGATGACGTCACTTCCGCGCTCGGGAGATTTAAATCAGGACAGGGTCCGGCGGATGCTGGTCCTTTTGCCATGGATTGCCCCTGCACATGCGCCGAGGAAAAACAGCGGCGCATTGCGAGGGGAATATCTCCTAAACCGTACAGGTTTAGGAGATATTCTTTATACCTACAGGTAAGCCTTATTATAGGCTTACCTGTAGGTAAAAGTTAAAAAAAGTGGTTTACAACCACTTTAAGGACCCCAGAGTTTTCAAAAGAAAGATCTGACCTCTTGGACACCTGCAACATAGGGGCATCTAATCTAGGACACTTAAAGAAAACCTCCTCAAACTCAGACTAAAAAGGAAACCTTATGTGCCCTCTAGACTAGAATAACCTTTTTTCAGGTACTTTTCACTCAGAAAGAATCATGTCCTTAAGTGACTGGTGTACCGGAAAAGCTCTGAAGTTTCGCCCCCTGTAGGCCCCTCTACATTTTATCCTGTACATATTGAGCTAGCTGTGGCATCTCAATCTGCTCCAAGGTATATACTGACTTTAATAGTTCACCAATATCTTCAACTGGAAAAAGATACTTGGAGCTACCCGTATCTTCCTCCGATACTTCATGAGATGAAGAACCCAGATTCTCAACTTCTTCCAGATCAGAAGCATTGCGTGAACCAACAGTCTCAGACATTAACATTCCACCAAAAATAATTTGGGCGGAAGCCCGCTTTAAGGAGACTAGATGGAAACAAAATAATCTGTAGCTGATCTCTCCCACAAAAGCTAGTGCTTGGCCGGAATAATACTCTGATGACCAACACACTGAGGGAGATTTACTAAAACTGGAGCTCTCAGAATCTGGTGCATCTGTGCAAGGTTATTGTTTATTTAAAAAGGATAATTCTCCTTTAAAGCATTTGTTGCCTATATATATATATACACACAAAAGTGCTTGTGCCATTTGGTCCTCCTCCTCCTCCAAAATAATCTTATCCCTTCTGTATCTTAATATGAGTCCCTGTGCCTGTTTAATGTAAAAAAAAAAAAAAAATCTGCCGATCTGTACCTTGTATGATTGTTGGCTCTCTTCTCTGTCTCTTCTCCCCGCTGATGTCAGCAGGACGGCTCGGCCCCGCCCACTGCATTTGTGAGCCAGAGAGAAGAGGAGGAGAGGAATCAGCTATGCTCCCAGAGCGCAGATTATAACAGTACAGATCGGCAGATTTTTTTTTTTTTACAGAACACAGGCACACATCTTATTAAGGTACAGAGGGGATAAGGTGATTTTATAGAAGTGGGTTAACAACCATTTTAAGTCTGATTGGCCTTTTTCACATCCCACTGTGACATCAATCAGGCACGAAGAGCTACATTGTGGAAGGAAGGATGAGAAAGTCACGTGCTCCCCCATAGCTGGAAGTACCTGGTAATTTCCTTTAGTCCATTTCAAACATAGTTGTAGGGAGGAGGCTATAAGGCAGTGATAGAGAACCTTGGCACCCCAGATGTTTTGGAACTATATTTCCCATGATGCTCAACTACAATGCAGAGTGCAAGAGCATCATGGAAAATGTAGTTCCAGAACATCTGGGGTGCCAAGGTTCGCCATCACTGCTATAAGGAATAGTGCAGGAAAGGGATCAGTAATTAGTTAAGGAGGAGGACAGAAACCTCCTTTTCCTGCATAGTTAATTTTTTTATGGAGAGATGATTAACAGTCATTCTTAACTACTTCTCTTATTTCCTAATTTGAACATGCAATGAGACGCCACATGGATTCATCTAATGGAACCCAATGCAAAGAATACAATTTAGAAACATGTAGCTTACCACTAAGCTTGCTTGCAATTCCTTCTGTAAAAGCCTTTGTTCTGCAAGGACAACACAAAAACTTTACCAACTGTCTGCACAGCATAATTGCAACATGAGAAGTTGTATACAGATATTTGTCATTATTAGTAGCTTGTTCAGTTTGTTTGCTCTTTAACCACCTCTGTACTGTAAAAAAAAAAAAAAAAGTTGGGAAATGATCAATAAAAAGCGCAGATCACAATTACGATGTACAGAGCCAATTAGAGTGCCTCTGTCCCTGCCTCCTGTGAATGGGCTAAAAGTTTAAAAGCACAGCAGGTAGGAGGGTCAGCATATCAAAGTTGAATGTGAGGGGTTAGAGGAGTCCTAAAGTGCCACTGACAACTAATTGTGAGGAGATTTTTTTTTTGTTTCGCAGCGGGGTGTATCTCACCAAAAATGTAATTTTTGTTGCAGGGGGGTGTACAAAGTCTGACCAATCACACAAGCAGAAAATGACAATAAAGCGGAACTATATTCACCTTGGCTCCCAGAGCTCCCTGCCCTGCCGCTGACATCTTCAGACGGGCGGCTTACGGGTCTCGATCACTGGACGCTGAATTTGTACAGTGAGCTGCACTTGCACAGCTCACTATACAAGGGCAGACAGGCAGGTAAATACGTTTAAGGCTGGGTTTACATGGTGCAGGACACTGCATGTAATTTTTTAAGGAATTGCACCGTATTCCTATTCAAATCACATGCAAGGTCTGTGTGGTGCGATTTGATCTATTCATTTGTATGGCTCAAACTGCACCAAATCCGCAAATTTTGGTGTTCACACCTGTGCGATCAGACTCAATGAATCGCACTGCGTACCTGTACATTATTTTGTGCAATAGCCACTGGGGGGTGTGATCGCATGCTGATTGGACACAGGGATGTGGACCGGATGTCCTCTGACCACTCGTGATCATTCACGGGAGAGGCAGAACGGTGATGTGTCTATGTAAACAAGTCAGATTGACGTTCTGACAGGTGAAAATAATGAGATCTTGTCTCCGTCTTCACCCAGTCAGAGTAATCCCCACACAGTTAAAAAGTACCTGCTAGGCACACAGTTAACCCTTTTATCGCACATTAACCCCTTCCCTGCCAGTGTCATTAGTACAGTAACAGTGCAAATTTTAGCACCGATCACTGTGTTCGTGTCACTGGTCCCCTAAGAAAGTCTGATTTGTCTGCTGCAATCACGAAAAAAAATAAAAAATCACTGATCACCGCCATTACTATTAAAAAATGTTTTAGCTCCATAAAAATATCCCATGGTTTGTAGACGCCATAAATTTTGTGCAAACCCATTCAATATTCGCTTATTGGGAAAAAAAAAATTACAATAATATGTAGCAGAATACATATTGGCCTAAATTGGTGAAGAATTAATTTTTATTTTTTTGCTATGTTGCATAGAGAAAGTAAACATTTTTTTCTTTTTTTTTCAAAATTGTCATGATTTTTTGTTTATAGCACAAAATATTAAAACCGCAGAAGTGATCAAATAACACAAAAAGAAAGCTCTATTTATGGGGAAAAAAGTAAATTAATTTTATTTGGGTACAACGTCACACGACCCCGCAATTGTCAGATAAAATAATGCAGCGTCATTAAGGGGGTAAAATTCCTTCCTGTACGCCCATTTTATTTTTTTCACTTTAATTGCAGGAGTTTTATATACCATCTGTGTACACAACACCTCCAGGTAGCCATATTGTATTATACAGAAAATGACTGAAAAGGAAAGGTAATTTAACATACAATTACAATACGTAAATTGTACACATTATAATACATTTTTATTTTTTTGCTATTTTCCCCCCACAAAAGTGGATGACAGGGTGTTTTTGTTAGGAAATATGAATGAAAACAATGACTGTTGTTCTTGTAGATGAGCAAACATAGTGATATATATGTCACGTCACATACCCTGACCATGTAAAGGAATGTAAACAATAATCACCCCCTCCCCTGTCAGTCCTGTCAGGACAGTCTGCTCTATGAGGGAACCACACAAGACGCTCCACACTGACTGAACACCATGGTAAATATTAGGCAGCCCGGCTGCTAAAGCTCTCTGGTCACACAGCGTCACTCACCCGTCTTCCCACAAAACACACATTGGTTTTTACCATGGAAATAGAAGCCGTTACTGACTGCTGACATCAGCAAAGTGCGACCGGAGAGAAGAGCTCACACGAGTGACGTCACCGCACCCAGCTGACAGGAGGCCGCCCTAGCTGGCTAGGTGTGTAGATCACGTGGGTGATATGTCACGTGACCATAGGAAGTAGTAGGGGAAAGTTAGTTGTGTCTGTCCCTTCGCCAATCGCCGATTCGCCAGTGTTGAGCTCCAGCAGTGAGCGTTGGACTGACAGTCACTGCCCTCTGCTGAGAACTGACAGATCAGAGGTCGTGCCATCGCTTAGTTCTCACGTTAAAGCCGAACTTTACCTATAACCACTTCATAAAAAAAAATGTATAGCAAGGAACATACTTTTAACATTAATAACTGTGCGACTAAATTGTATGCTGTAAATTGCAGGTGTTTCGTCAGATTGGGCAACCCATCACAATTTGTGATGTTCCGTCATCGCCATCTTGTTACACTCCGCACTCGGTAAAATGCCTCACTGCCTGTGTTTAGCGCTGTGCATTGCCGACTTCATGGTGGGCTCTGATCGTGTGGGCATGTTTTCAACCCACACAATCAGAGCCCGCCATGAAGTCGGCAATGCACAGCGCTAAACACAGGCAGTGAGGCATTTTCCCGATCCGCGGCTGCAGAGATCAGTATATGTCTCACTGCCTGTGATTAGGGCTGTGCAGTGAAAACTTCCTGGTGTGCTCTGATCGTGCAGGTTGCAAACACGCCTGAGCTCATCCCTAGCCCACAATAAGGTTACGGTGGGAAGGCGGCAAGCGGACATCTTGTTACACCCACCAGAGTTTTGCATTTCACACTTATTTTTTTACAGTAATCTCAGCTTACATAGTGAAATACAGTATTTAAAAATTCGTCTGTCTGTTTAGATCAGGCATGTCCAAAGTCCAGCCCGCGGTCCAATTGTGGCCCACGTTACGGTTTAATATGGCCCCCTTGGTAATTTGGATATACATAAAAGATATATACTGTATTTATCAGTGCTGCCTCGGAGAGGACAGGGAGGGGGCGGGGAGAATCTCCTGTTTACTCGGCGGCATCTGTAATTGGAAGTCCTGTGTCCTGGGCTGCCATTGGATGACTGTTCTGTCTATCATAGGAGGCAGGACTTTGTATTAAAGAGGCTGCCATGTAAACAGGAGATTCTCCTATATATAATCTGTCGGCGGTTGTCCCGCCACCCTGCCTATCCCCCTCCGAGGCTGCAGATGGGCATCAATCAGGCTGCACTGATGTCAATGGTGAGGCTGCACTGATGTCAATGGTGCGACTGCACTGATGTCAATGGTGAGGCTGCACTGAGGTCAATGGTGAGGCTGCACTGATGGCAATGATGAGGCTGCAGGTGGGCACTGATTAGGCTGCATTGATGGGCATTGACCCTTATCTTGCTTCAGTTATTTAAAATTTATTTTTTTCCCCCTGAAACATCACTCCTAAAGTGAAGGTGCGTGTTACATGCTGATAAATACGGTATATCAAAATAAAACACCCGATGTCATCTCTTCACCACACACAGCCACAAAGGAAAAAGAATTCTTGTCTGGCAGTGTATCAGTGCTCGAACAAACACACTTAGACTGCATTTTAATGTTTCAAAGAATGTCTGGCAAAATGGTCGGCCCTCCCGCATGTTCACTTTATCAAATCTTACCCTCCTTGAAATAAGTTTGGACACCCCTGGTTTAGATGTTGAATTTTAAAAGCAGCGGCGAGCCTTGTCATCTCACAGGTTTGCTGCTTTGAGAAATCAACATCAAAACAGCCCGAGGGATTTGAAAATACTAATATTTCACTATATAAACTCGGTTTACTGTTAAAAATAAGTGTGAAATGCAAGACTCTGGTGGGTGTAACATAAGGTGACCAGATTTATAATATGAAATCCGGGGACATATTTTTTTTTTACTAGTAATGGCGGCAATAAGTGACTCTCTGCCTGTCGCCACCGTTGCCCGCCTTACAGCCTCTCAAGTCTTACTCTCTGGGCTTGGCTACTACTGGGTGGGGGGCGGAGGAAGATCACTCCGCCAGGGAAGGCAAGGAGATAAGCAGGCAGGCGACGGGCTGGGACTTGAGCCAAGGCAGAAGAACATGTGAGCGGAGCTGAATGGGCACCCAAAACTGAAGAATTTTCCCTCCTCTCCGACCAGCACATGATCATCAGAAAGGGGCTCAGATAATGGAAAAAAATAGACCCCCCTAAGCTAGTAGGAGCGGAGGGGGGGGGGGGTGTAATTCAGATTTTTTTTTTTATTCATTTTGCACTGACTGTCTTTGAAATTGCCCCAGCCCCTGTTCAAATCCAATCTGGGGACAAAACTGGGGACAGACTTGGTCCGGGGACAGTGTCCTCAATCCAGGGACTGTCCCCTGAAACCGGGGATGTCTGGTCACCCTAGTGTAACAAGATGTCCGCTTGGCGCCTTCTCACTGTATCCTTATTGTGGACGAGTGTAGCAAGATGGCGGAGACGGAATATCACTTCCTTATAAGTTCTAATGCCCCTTACAAATGATCGGAAATTCCGCCCGTGTGTATGCCCCATTGGAGAAATTCCATCCGAAAATTCTGATGAATTCCATTTAATCCATCAGAGATTACATAGAGAACACGTTCTCTTTTCCTCCGATGAAATTCTGTCAGAATTACGATGTGAATTTGGTCGGACAAAGGTCCGATCGTGTGTACAGGGCATAACGGGTCGCCTAATCTGACGAAAAGCCTCCAGCATGGCTCTGCGCAGGCTCTGTTGCTATCCATTTTTAGGGACTTAAGAATTTGTAGGTGCCGATCTGCTGACAGCCTTACAGTGGAATTAACCCTCCTATCTGGTACAGCCAAGGAAGCTGCTTCCGTTTGACCTGCAACTGCCATTGTGCTGCACATATGATCAGTATGGCACCAGCCATTTGTTGGTTTGACACTATGGTCAAGGAAACAAGCAATGTGACAGTTAGCAATGCCGGTGTTCTGTCGAAATAGCCAATATCTACAAATTCTTCAGTCCCTAAAAATGGAGAGCAACAGAGCCTGTGCAGAGCAGGATGAGACAGTGTAATACTTGATTTTGTACAATATAGACACTTAATTTTAATGCAAAAGGGGTCAGCATGAAGTGATTAAGGAGGCAGTGGCGGAACTACCAGGGTCGCACTTGAGACCAGGTCCTGGCGTTTTTCTACGGATGGGAGAGAAGAGAGCTGATCTGCTCCTTCCGCCCCTCTCCTCATGTGTGCACTGTGTGAAGTGTAAAGCTCAGCAGCTGAATTTGATTATTAGTGCAGACTCTGAGCTGTATGAGAGAGACGCTCTCAGCCCAGTGTCCCTTTCAGGAGGCACTGATGGGCAGCACTGATAGGCTGCACTGGTGGCCACTAATAGGCAGTATTGATGACCACGATAGGCGGCACTGTTGAGCGACTGATAGGTGGCATTATCGAGCACTGATAGGAAGGATTGGTGGGCACTAATAGGTGGCATTAATGAGCACTGATAGGTGGCACTGATAGGAAGGATTGGTGGGCACTAATAGGTGGCATTAATGAGCACTGATAGGTGGCACTGATAGGCAGCACTGATAGGAAGGACTGGTGGGCACTGATAGGCGGCATTGATAGGTGGCATTAATGAGCACTGATAGGAAAAACTGATGGGCACTGATAGGCGGCATTGATGAACATTGATAGGTGGCACTGACAGGCTGCCCTGATAGGGCTGCACTGAGAATTAGGGCACTGATGCTCAGTGCCCCGATTCTCAGTGTAGACAATGTACTGACAGTCTTGCCACTTAATGGTTCTCCTTGCCTCACACAGACACAGCGTGGAAGGACAGGGCCGCCGATAACCAGCAAGTCTGTTTACATGTGATCAACTGATCACATGGTAAAGGGCCACTGTGATTGGCCCTTTACCATGATCAGTGATCAGATGGGTCCAAAGGACACAGCAGTCACAGAGTAAACCCCAGTGGCATGCGGGAGACAGGGTTCTGAAAGGATGTCCATGGACACCCTCGGAGGATTGGAGGTTAAGTGAAAACTGATGTAAACTGAACTGAAGACGGATGTGCAAACTGTTGTCAACTGATGTAAGCTGAAACCGTTTTCAGTCACGTTATTTGCCAAGAAAAAAACAATAAACGGGTGATGCCTGAGACAAAGCAAATCCGTCCAAGCAAAACTGCGTGCTAATCGGGCGATCTTTCTTCTGATCCCCTCTGAGCAGGTGGATGACAGGTCTGTGTCCACTCCACTATGCGGAAAAGACACAGCCCGCTCTCCTCTATGGGGCAATCAGATGGAAACAGGCTGTATGTCCGGGAACAGTCATATGATGTGTCACGTGTAGCCACGCCCCTAACAGTGAGAACCACTCCATAGTACTGACTTAACCCCTACAGCGCCACCTAGTGGTTAACCCCTTCACTGCCAGTGTAATTTTTACACTAATCAGTGCATTTTTATAGCACTGATCGCTGTGAAAATGACAATGGTCCCAAAAATGTGTCAAAAGTGTCCGATGTGTCCGCCATAAAGTCGCAGTCACAATAAAAATCGCAGATAGTCACCATCACTAGTAAAAAATAAAAATTATTAATAAAAATGCCATAAAACTATCCCCTATTTTGTAGAAGCTATCAATTTTGCGCAAATCTATAAACGCTTATTGCAAAAAAAAATTACCAAAAATATGTAGAAGAATACGTATCGGCCTAAACTGAGGAATGTTTTTTTATATATTTTTTGGGGACATTTATTACAGCAAAAAGTAAAAAAATATTAAATGTTTTTCAAAATTGTCGCTCTATTTTTGTTTATAATGCAAAAAAAATGAAAACCACAGAAGCGATCAAATACCACCAAAAGAAATCTCTATTTGTGGGAAAAAAAGAAAGCAAATTTTGTTTGGGAGCCACGTCGCACGACCGCGCAATTGCCAGTTAAAGCTACGCAGTGCCGAATCACAAAAAGTGGCCTGGTCTTTGACCAGCTAAATGGTCCGGGGCTGAAGTGGTTAAGCTGGCCATATACATGAAAAGAAAATCATTAGAAAAAAAGATCTGTCAAATGTGTTAATGGCATCAGTGTATCGAATTACTTGTCGACATATTATCGATCATTAATTAACCACATTTACGACAAAGCGTGAATTGGCCCTTGTATTATCCTAAACCTAAAGGGTCAAGATCGGCCACGTCTAAAGGTAATTGAGGATGCCTTCTTTTATGGCCATAACTCATCTGACCACCAGAGGGAAGTAAAGAGCCTGCATGTATAGAGGGATGTCGGAGATGCCTGTGTTGATGTAACAGACAACATATGGCCACAGCCCAGCTGCTCCCGTCACACATTCTGTATCCTGCCCTCTGCTATGTGTTTCCTAATAAGGAAATGATGATGGGGAGGAAGTAGTGTCTGGTGTAACAAGAAATTACTTCCCCCCCATTACTCACGCTGTGTGTTGGAGCTGCTGGTGAATAGAAGGTACTGTGATTGTATATAGAACATAGATTAACCAATCTAATGCTGAAAAGAAAGATCATTGACCTATAGGAATATCGTATTTTCACAGGGAGGAGCAGCGCCGTGATTGTGTCCAGAATTAGACAAGATGCAGGTGAGTCCCAGGAAAATCACCATTAAATCTTCCCACCCCACTGGGTACACAGTATTCTTCTCTGTCCCTTTCCAATGGAACTCGTGTACGGGGCTTGTCCTGTAATGCACAGGGAATAATTCGAGTATTATGGACCTTCTACAAAGGAGTAGGCAACCTGAGGCCCTCCAGCTTTTGAAGAACTACAAGTCCCATCATGCCTCTGAGAGTAATTGTAACTGTCAGCCTTGCAGTGCCTCATGGGAAATGTAGTTCCACAAGAGCTGGAAGGCCCCAGGTTGCCTACCCCTGCTGTAAATCTGCTTGGCGATTTTTTTTTTTTTTCCTTTTAACAAGCTTTTCACACTACTGATTTAAAAAGCGCATATTGTCTACATCAGAAAAATTCCATACGAGGCACGATCGTTCAATTTCTGTATAATGTGTACACCACTTTCAACATTCCAATTCTGCAAATTTCCAAAGGGACAGACCCCCAAATTTTTCTCTTTTACGTGAACAGAACCAATGATTTTCCTTTAGCTTGCACTGTTTGTGAACGATTTTTGTACAAGAAATATCAGATACAAAATACCGCGCATGATCAGAAACCACAAATGAGAAAAAAAAAAACTTTGTTGTATGAGAATTTTTGTACAATATCCTGGGTTCCGACTTGCTGTGACAGCCGATTGTTTGACCAGTATTCTTTTTTTTTTATTATTATTTTTATATATCATTTTTTTTTATTTTTCGTGTTTTTTTTTTTTTTTTAGTTTAAATCATCTTTATTGAGATTTTACAAAATAAATGGTGCAATACCAAGTTGGATACAATGCAGTTGTTCTGCCTGTAGTTGAAATTACATCCAAACATTCTGTCTACATAGTTGCTCCAGGCGGTAAAGGAAAGTGAGGAACACGGGGGAGGGGCGCCCAATATTCTTATAGTGTGTACCTCAGCTTTATTTACTGTATTCGTGTTGGCAACCCTAAGGGTTGGTTTTACACTTTGCGGTTGGGGTCAGGTAAAAAGCGGGCGTTGAGGCATGTTTTTTACTGCCCCCCCTTCCTCCATAAGCTACAAAGGCAACCAGGCGGGGGGTGTGGCTGCAGCAAAAATTCTACCCGTCACCTTCAGCAACCAGTACCGCCCACAGAACATGACCTATGAATGAGGCTGCACCGCATCTGCTTGCTGTGTATGTGGTTGCCGTGCGGTGGTGGGGGCTTAAAACAGGTGAGGAGGCTGCCGGACAAACATACTCTGTAAAGTGATTCTCTGCAAAGCACTCTTCAGGAGGGCAATGCTAATGTAGACGAGCCTTGACACGTTTTATTCATCTGAGTTTGTCTGATTTCAGGATCCAAATGCAGACACAGAGTGGAATGATATTCTGCGTAAAAAAGGCATCCTACCTCCTAAAGAGGTACCGAAGGAGGAAGAGGTGGAGGAAGAAGGGATTTTGACCCAGCAGTCCATTGGTGAGAACAATTACACTTTACTAATAAGGATAGTGTTCTGCAAAAAGGGGTGCTCACTTAAAGTAGTTGTAAACCCAACCAGACAACTTGCACCTACAGGTAAGTCTAGATTAAGGCTTACCTGTAGGTGCAAGAAATATCTCCTAAACCTCCACGGTTAACGAGATATTTGCAAGAAAGACGGCACCGATTGCACTTGCGCGCCATAGACAACGGTGCACTGAGCGTGCCGTTCCTGAATAGGGCCGTGCCGTCCCTGACGGCCTCCGCGCGCATGTGACATCATCGGGCTCCGGCCCAGTCACAGCGCCAGAAGCCGCGATACAAGGAAGTGAGATTGTGGAGGAGAGAAACAAGGGCCTCTGTGGGGGCTTGGATCTCGGGTAAGTAATTCATAATGAGCTAGTATGCCATGCATACTAGCTCATTATGCCTTTTTTTTTGCAGAGTTTATTTTTTGGTGGGTTTACTTCCTCTTTAAAGTGTTTGTTACCCCAGCATTTCCTATCCCTGATATGTGCCTGCTGTACCATGTAGTACAGTGGTTCTAAACCTTTTAGTGCCGTGACCCTTTGATAAAATTTCCCAAGTTGTGGGGACTCCTAACAGTAAAATTATTTTCGTAGCGTGGGTTGTCGGCACCCAAGGCAAGACAAGTAATTTTGCGCCCCTAACCCACGGACATTTAGCGCTCCCCGAGTTCCTCCCACTCGTACAGTATTGAAACCTCATATGGTACATTTTAGGATGTACCACTCTCTCTTTGTTCTCCTCTTTTTCCCTTTTATCACTCTATCCACATTTCTGTTTTTTTCCTCATCCCTCTCTCTAGCCGTCTTTTTTGTTTTTTCTCTTATTCTTTGTCTCCCTTTTTCATTGTTCCTCTCCCTTCCCGGTATTCTCTATTTTTATTCCTTCTCTTACTCCTTAGTGGGGAGTTGGGATGAGTGGCAATGCTGGTGGGGGAGTTCTGATCAGCCAACTTAGGTGCTCTTGATGAAGGTCATCCGCTGATCTGAGAACTGTAGTGGGGACTTTTAATGGGAACTATAATAACAGGTAGTGTTACTCACTGTGTCTCCGACTTTGTGGTATCTCGTAGCAGTGACACCAATGCTGAAATCAAGAGATGTGGTCTCCTCCAGCCCCTCCCACCTCACCAGTTAGCGGACCTCTAGTCTCTGCCTCCCAACCCATGCCACGAACTGAATGGGCGGCTGCGAAGAGGCTGAGTGGGTGGCGGTGTGCTCCAGGAACAGCCCAGCTGGGTGCCCACCGGCTCCAGGGAGAGCCCTGCTGAGCAGCCTCAAGAAGGCTGGGAGAGTGGTGCGGGCTTCAGGAACAGCCCAGGATTTGTGACCCCTGGCAAATCATCATTTGATCCCCAGGTTGAGAACTACTGATATAGTATCTCTTTGTATTTATTCCTGTGTGTGAAGTTCCTGGCAGTCCCTCTGCTTTCCTAATAAATACTGACCACACAAAGCAGTAAAGCACAGCTTGGTCAGTTCTCTACCTCTACTGAGAACTCTGCTTGTTTCCTCCAATATTCAGACTTGTCCTAACACTCCCTCTGCATAGCCTCTTACCGGGAAGCTCAGTGTCCTCTCCTCTCTCCTCTCTCCTCTCCTTCCCCCTCCCCCTCCCCCTCCCGAACAGAGATAATGTGATCACTTATAAAAAAAAAAACATGCACAAATGTTTTGCCTTTTAAACTAATGATGTTTTACAAGGTGCTTGTTTAAATCACTTTAAGGGTTTTCCAACAGCTACATTTTTGCCTGTATGTATTTTTGTATTTCAGTGAAAACATATGAGGATATGACACTGGAAGAGCTAGAAGAGAATGAGGATGAGTTTAGTGAGGAAGATGAGAGAGCTATAGAAATGTATAAGTGAGTAGTTGCTGGTAAACACCACATGGTTAAATTCGTAGCATTGTTGCCCAATCTGGATTTTTTTTTCTCCTTAAAACGGTTGTAAACCTCACTTGGTCATTTTATATCTCCTAAACGTGCATTGTCTTGGAGATATTCACAGGACAGGTGTTTCTTATACAGGTAACAAGCTAAGATTAGGAGCACTCCTTTTAAGAGAGTGCCCCTAATCTCAGCCCGTTACCTGTATAGAAGAGACCTGGGAGCCAGAATTATTATTAGGGGATCAAATAATTATTTCACTTATTAAAATTCAAATCAATTTATAACTTTTTTGAAATGTGTTTTATGGATATTTTTGTTGTTTTGTCTCTCACTGTTAAAGTAACCTATCATTAAAATTATAGACGGATAATTTCTATGTCAGTGGGAAAATGTACAAAATCAGCAGGGGATCAAATACTTTTCTCCCTTATTGTACTGATACAGGTTACACTGATTTACATCGGTTTGCACATCCGGCTTCAGTTACATTTTACATTTGTTTTTTGCATCCATTTTTTTTTTTACATGTCCATTTGTCCATCAAAAGTATAAACAACAAATGTTTCTTGCCTAAGGCCCCTTCCACACGCTATGGAGTTCGCCTGCTCCTGCCAGCTCAGCGGGAGATCAGTCCATTGATCTCCGCTGAGCTGGCGGATGACAAGCTCCTCTCTGCTCACTGAGCGGGGAGGGGCTTGTCGGGCTCCTCTGTCTACTATAGAGAGATCAGCCTAAAATGGACAGCATGTCCATTTTCATCAGATCTCACACGATCCAATCTGCCATGGACGGATGGGGATGTATCCCCATACGTCTGTTTTTAGTGGATCGGATGTCAGCAGACATGTCTCCGCTGACATCTGACGCTCCATAGAGATGCATGGAGCGCCCATTCAGGTCCGCCGTCAAAACTGACAGGCGGACCTGAACGGTCCATCCGTGTGAAGGGGGGCCTTAAACAAACAAAGACAGATTGTTTGTTTGCTTATTTGTTTGCATGTAGCGATATTTAGAAAAATAGGAAAGAATGAAGACCATTTCTCTTCTTTTTTTTTTTTAAGACGTAAACGTACTTGGATGTAAGCAGATGCACACGGGTGGCCCCTGTTGAGCGGGCATGCTGGAAATGCCTGGAACACATCATTTGCTAGAATCCCTCTGGTGTAGCTATTGTATTCTCCCAGCGGGCAGGTTTGGGGAGCCCTCCTTGCCTGGAGAGCACAATGATTACTGCTAGTGGCTCTAACCGCTGCAATAATTGCATGCTGAAAACCCGACAGACTGTACCCATGTCGATCCATTGATCGACTTGGGTCCAACCAATCAACCTGCCTATAGATGGATCAAGCAATCAAACAAGATTTGACCCTTCTATGGCTGGGTGAAGTATGAATGGGGACTGCTGAAATAAATAAAAGGACAGAACAGCAGGAAGTGACACTTCTGCAGCTGTATTTGTATCATAAGACCAATGTATGCAGTGACAGTTGTGATCCTCCTGCTTTCTCTTACTTTTTGTCTCTGATAATATTGATGCATATAGAATTCTTCTGTATATAGAATATTCTTTTACAACCAGTGAAAACATTTCACACATTTAGGGAAGCTATTTTAAGATATGTAAAACCTGCATTTTTACTTTCACTGGTAGTGTTTGTATGTGTTTTTTGTCTTTTATAGACAACAGAGACTGGCTCAGTGGCAAGCAACACAAATAAAGAATAAATTTGGGGAAGTGATGGAGATTTCCGGGCAGGACTATGTGCAAGAAATAACAAATGCAGGAAAAGATCTTTGGGTGCTCTTGCACCTTTACAAACAAGGGTATGTATTATTCAGTGGTGATCCCTGTGGGGTTTTATTGAATGTTTTTGTAAAGGCTATAGAAACACTTTGAAGCATTTTATACGTCATTTACATTTTTTTTTAGCTCTGTGTGTGTGCGTGCACCAGTAATCCTTTTTATATCTGTGTTCTCCAAACTGCGTCCCAGGGGCCAGATGAGGCCCTTTGCTTGCTTTAATCCGACCATTGGAGCATTATTTGATTGATATAAAACACTATTCTGCCCACTGACACCAAGAATGGGGCATATTTCCTGCCACTGACATCAACAGTGGGGGGCTATTTCTCCCACTGACCCTGACCTAGGGGGTCACTATTCATCTCACTAATACCAAAGATCGATCACTGTTTACTCCCACTGATGCCAGAAACCATTTCTATTCCCACTGACCACAGTCCGGCCCCCTAAAGTTTGAAACACAGTAAACTTGTTTGTAGACCTTGCCTTATATTCTCATCATACCTTGCATTTTTGAGTGAATCTATCATTTTGGTCACTCTTTGCTCTACTCTTTTATATCCGTTTAGATAATGCTCATGTCAAACATTTTTTTTTATTTTTTCTGTTTTATTTTTAGAATCCCACTTTGCAGTTTAATAAACCAGCACCTAGCAGTGCTTGCAAGAAAGTTTAAAGATGTGAAGTTTGTGAAAGCCATTTCAACAACATGTATACCAAACTATCCCGATAAGAACCTACCCACCATCTTTGTTTATCGAGGTGGTGAAATCCGTGCTCAATTCATAGGACCTTTAGTGTTTGGTGGAATGAATCTCACACAGGATGGTAAGTAAAAAGCCAATGGCCGTTAAGACAATGGTGATATAAATTGCAACCATTTCTGTGGACTACTTTTTATGTGGTCTCATTTCGCCAGGTACATGTGCATAAATTGTAATGTCTTTTCACATGTAGCCAAGACATTATAGCAGATTTCACTGGCAAAATTTGACCTTCAGATGTATGCTGGTATTAGGGATACAAGATTTGC
This sequence comes from Rana kukunoris, assembly GCA_029574335.1. Taxonomy (NCBI): domain Eukaryota; kingdom Metazoa; phylum Chordata; class Amphibia; order Anura; family Ranidae; genus Rana; species Rana kukunoris. Next base: position 253,950,199 of record CM056050.1, on the reverse strand, counting down.
CAGCTCGCTTAAAGTGGTTGTAAACTTCTAACAGATATGAACAAAGCATATCCCTCTTTAGTGTGTACTTGTCTTAATCAAGAGCACTAGTGATTTCTGTCTACTGCCTCCTTCATCTGCTATTGTCACTTCTGACAAATGTTTCTGACACCAAGAGAAAAAAAAGGTGACAGGAGGGAGCTCCAGCACACAGCCTCTCTGAAAGCCTCAGTTTTGTTCCTGTGTGGTGTGTAGGGGTATGGCTGGGTGTGTTCTTTCCCTCCAGTCAGCTCTCAAAGCTCCTCTCACTGACATTTGCAGTTTGTAACTTCAGCTACCTACCACCTGTTTTCTGAAAAATCAGACAAGCCTTTTAAATTCCTCATCAACTTATGTAGGAGGCTTTGTTTCATCTCTGTGTATTACCTGAGGCCAATAACTTCACTGGGTATATGTAAGGGTTTACAACCACTTTAAGGAACAGAATAAAGCCAGGTACACACTACAGTTTTGAAAAAAAAAAAAAAGTGTTGCACGAAAAGAAACTGCTCCGGAACCGCTGTACTAACCATGCAAGGTTAGTCCAGAGATCTCCCCCTGCTGAGCTGTTGTGTTCTGACAAGGGGATGATTGGTTGCTGGTTTTCCAGCATGAACATCTGGGAAAAGCTGGAAAGACCGATATACACACGGGCAGAATGGTGCCCTATTTATTGAACCGGAAAATGTCTTCCGTCATTCTGCCTGTGTGTTATGGGGCTTAAGGTTTATGATTCTAAGAAGAGTGTGCAATCTATCTGTGCTTTAATACCCGAGTAAAAAATATAAGGACTAAAATAATTTGTATGTAGTACATTGAGAGAACTTATTCTTCAAGTGCATGTCTGTCCAAAAAATGTATAAATAAATGTATTCTCTGGAATACATTTCTCCATGACAATGCCTCTAAAAATGTTGTAAATATAGCGGTTGACCTTCCAGAAATCTGGTGTGCTCCTAAATTCCTGTGTAAGCTGACATGGTACCTATATTGCACTGAGGTCCAAAGCAGTGTTGTCAGCCTTGCCTCTCTTCTGTACTAAAGAACACCTTCTTTCCCTATTTTAATAACATAAGAGGGAGTGTTCTTTAGTCCAGCAAAGGGGGGGGGGGGGCTTGGATAGGAGGAATAGCTGCTTGGTATTTCAGTGCAGTGTCAACTCAAACAGGAAGTTAGTTTACAGGATTATTTGGAGATGTAACTGGTATTTTAAGCCCCCGTTCACACCAGTGCAACTTGTCATGCGATTTTGTCATAAGTCGCACCCCATTGCCAGCAGTGGAACCATTCATATTGCTGCAACTCATGTCGCAGCGATTACGAAAAAGGTTCCTGCACTACTTTTTATCTATTTCATTGTGATTTGCATAGATTTCTGTTGAAATTGGCAGTACAAATCGCACTGATGTGTGGCTTTGAAATCGAACTGAAGTAGCATGATTTTTAAAGCCGCACCAGTGTGAACCAGGGCTTAATAAGAGAAACCATGGGAAAATGTATACTGCATATTTGTTTCTGTAGTGTAAAATTAGTATTTGGATATTTAAATATGGTGATACTAATGGTGTGACTTCTGATTCCAAAGAATTAGAATGGAAACTTTCAGAATCTGGTGCCATCAAGACAGACCTTGAGGAAAATCCCAGACAACAAATTCAGGATCAGCTCATGACTTCCATTAGGAGTGCCACAGTCACAAACAAAAACAGTGACTCTGATGAGGACTAAATTTGGGATTCTATTTTATTTTTTCTATTTTGCTTTTTTTTTTTTTTGTACATTTGTTGTAATATAACATCAAACATACTGAAGATGGTTACTTGTTGGCTTTGATTCTAAAAATAATAAAAGGATCTAATGTGGAAATCCAAAGGGTTTGTGTGCATAGAATTCATTCTTTGGTCCTTTTTTTTCCCTTCAAAAGGCAAATACATTTATTTTTTACAATCAAATCTGTCAATTCAGGGAAGTAATCAAGGTGCCACACCCTAGTTCAATTGCATATAACAGACAAGACACACATGGGTTTCGCCGACACCAATTACTTTTTCATAAAGTGTTTTACTTCCTCTGTATTCCCCAGTAAAATCTGAAATTCATAGGTGTGAATCAGGCCTAAAAGTGGACAGAATAGGAGATAGCCTGACAGATTGAGGTAGGGAGATCCAGAGGATGGTAGAGGCTCTGGGGAAGTAATGGAGGCAAGCTTAGGAGGAGGGGACCTAAAGTCTAGGTGGTCTTGCGCTAAATGAACAGTAGAGAACGTTTTGATTGGTATTTTGAGACTAGATTAGTGATGGGGGGTAAGTTGTGGATGGCTTTGTAAGTTGTTAGTATTTTGAATTTCATTTGTTGGGTGAGTGGGAGCCAGTGAAGGGATTGGCAGAGCAGTTAGCAGACACTGAGTGGTTGGTAAAGTGGATGTATCTGGCAACAGCAGCATTCATGATGGGCTGTCCTATGTAAAGTTAAGCCAATGAGGAGGGAGTTGCAGTAATCAAGGCAAGAGATAACTTAAGGAGTGAATTGGAAGCTTTGCGGTGTCATTGGTTGAAGAGAAGCTCCAGTCATATTTGTGTTCATCAAAAGTCAGCAGGTACAAAAACTGTAGCTGCCGACTTTTAATAAACAGACCCTTATCTGTCCCAGGATTCAGCGGTGCTCATCTGAGCCATTCTTTCCACCTGTCTTCTGTCCTAGCTATCTAAACTGTGGGCACGTGGCTATGACCGCTTGGGGCTTTACAGGCGGATAGCCTTTGCGCATGCATGAGTCGCACTGCAGTCTTATGGGAGAAGGAAATGAGAACTTAAGTGGGACTGGGTATTTTTAGAAGCTAAGCGTTGTATGCCAATGAACATGTTGAGCTGGTTTCACAAGCTTAGGACAGGAAGTGATGCTATAGGAAGAGCCACGTGCAGGACACAAGAAGCAAAAAAGCAGTCTGGAAGATCAATCAAGGTAGGCCCCATGAGCATGTTTGGACAAAACTAGTGACATTCTCAGTTATACAATTCCAGGTCATAAGCAGCACTCTTTGTGGGCTTTGTTTCAGTGGGAATTGACTTTTTGCTGCTGAGTGATTATAGTCAAAGTGCATACACTTGTGGAGGATGCTACAGCTTATAATCTAGTGTGCATTTGATTAAAGTGGTTGCACTCATTTTTATTACACTACAAAGATTTGCTGGAAGATCTTTATTTTTCTGAATATACAGTATATGTACTTTGATTTACAAGAAACTTTGTTCATTTCATATACGTCTTCGTTATATTCACTGATGTTGCATCATTTCGCAATATTGTACGATTTTAGGTTTATGTATATCAAGCTTTGTTTGCCCGCAGCCACAAGCATTATCACAGAACGGATTGATTACGTATATGAAAGTGTATTTGTTCCTGAAAATTTGCACTTCATAAACTGTGCAAATATCATGCAAAAACCACCATTTTGTTCTCCAGGGCCTTTGCTTTCAGAAAATATGTTTGGGTGTTAAGTAGTTATGTGGCAAAAACAATGCCCATTTTTTACATGTGAAAAGTGTCAAAATTGGTATGGGCAGTAAGTGGTTAAAACCCCAAACAATAGAATAGATTGATGGTAAGTCCAAGTTTTTGTCAAAAAATATATTTTCACAATGGTCTATCAAGTGCAAATATTAATTTTAGGGCACACAACCCAAAGTTTTGGTAAAATATGATTGCTATGGTTGCGCAGAGTAAACACATACCCAAAATGTCAACTTGTGCGCACAAAAACCCTTTAAATGCAGATCTTATTACTAGCTGCAGAGGGAGAAGTACTCCTCTCTGCTGTCATGTGACTGGAGCCTCCTCTAGGCTCTGAATGGCTGCAGTCTGACAGAAGCAGTGGTGCTTACTAAATTACTCATAAAACCAGCACTACAGCAGCAACACACAAAAAAAAGGTGTCAGGCAGCCAGCACCTGCTTAAGTACACCACTGTGGGGGTAGCCTTGAATCTATTTTTAAAATACATTTTTGAATGAGGCTGTTCACATATCTGTGGTGCATTCACACTCCGCATTGCCCAAAAACTGTTCTAGGCAGTGCGGTCTCACTCAGGTGTGAATTCAGGCCTATTATCTTCTATGGGAACGCATCTGATTCGCAGACGACTTCCGCTGTAAACATGAATTCTCTCCCCCTCACTACACACCTCCACAACCCCCCCTTCAGCTGATCTGCAGCTACAACAGAGAGGAACCACTGAACAGCTGCTTTTTCTCTTTGCAGGGAAAAGAGCTGGAATACACATCAGACTGGTATGAACCCAGCCTTAAAGTCTTTGGTTGTTTGTGCCAATAAAGATGAACTAATAAGACCTCATCAGTCTTCAGCTGCTTTGTTTTTCCCCCCATCCTTAAAGTTTGTTAGGAGCATGGATAGCTCTGTTTGCCACCAACATTTCAAGGAGAGTGGATGATTTGGCTTAGGAACAGATGGAGGAATGTATTAAACATATTATACCAAATTTACATAGTGCTAACATTTTGCACAGCACTTCACAATATAAAAAGGGACAGTACAATTACAACACCGCTGAATAAAGAATTAGGATGGCAGGGATCCTGAAATAACTCAATAAGCCAAGAGTGTCCTCTCCATAAACAAACAAAAGGTCAATTACCTTGGGACACTAGCAAAAAAGAAAAGAAAACTGATGACACAGAGTGGGGGATACCCTTAGGGTGCATTCTCAAAAGCTTAGCTAGTGTCCAAACACCTGATGGTACCAGCCTAAAACCCAAGGTCTGATATTCAAGCCTGTATCCTGTACAGTAAAATTAAGATAATCAATTTCTCATGGTCCATTGAGAACCACAGGTCCCATCTCCTGTGTAAAAAAAACAAACAATGTCCTGATTCAAATGAAAGCTGCAACACCACCTTGGCATGGTAAAGGATTAGGTATGGTTCCCTACATAAAAAGGGCTGCCAAGTCAGACACCCTTCTAGCCGAGGTGATGGCCATCAAGAAGGCTAGCTTGCATGACAGCAAGACTAAAGCAATTTCCTTGATAGGCTCAAATGGTTGCTTCTGTAACAGACTTCAGTCTGTTGCAGAAGGGGGTGGGAAGCAAACAAGTTGCCCCCTGCATAAAGGTTTGTATCAGAGAATGGGAGGCGAAAAGCCTATGGAAGAATGACAGAGCTGAACTCTGACCCGTGATTGTACTCAAAGACAACCTGATTTCCACAGCCGACTGTAGAAAAGAGAATTCTTACAATCAAACATTTCCAAGGATGCCTCTTTCTGGCTTCACACCAAGTCTTCCAGAACTTATAATAAAACCTTCCACTGGCCACTTTCCTGGCCTTCACTAGGGTAGACACCACCGACCCCAAGATGCCACGATCCTTCAACACCCTGGTTTCAATAACCATGCCATCAAATTTAGAGACTACAAAATTTGGGTGAACCATAGAACATTAGGGACAGTAGATCGGGGCGGCGCGGAAGCAGCCAAGGCCCATCCAATGCCAATCTCTGGGAACCAGGGCCTTCTGGGCCAGGCTGGTGCCACCAAGATGACTGGAACCCCCCTCTCGCCGATACCTGTGGAACAAATGTGGAAGGCGAGTGACCAGGTGGGAAAGCATAAACCAGGGAGAACTGCCTCCATGAAACCACAAGAGCATCCGCATTACTGTAACTGGTACACATTATTTCTTATTATCTTTGGCACTTGGTATATATATTTTTTTCATCCACTCCAATTGCCAGGGGATCCCTTGTCCGAGACACAAACTGATGCAACTTGTTTTTGTTGAACCTGGACAGATCTGCTGGCGACTGAGAACCTGCCTTTAAAGTTCTCTCCCCCCCCCCGATATGGGCCACCGCTAGAAATCGGCACATGTCTCTCTGCCAGGCCAGTATGTGGGTCAGCTTCCTTCAGAGCTGAATGACTCCTGGTACCGCCCTGGTGTGTGTGTGTGTGTGTGTGTGTGTGTGTGTGTGTGTGTGTGTGTGTGTGTATGTATGTATGTGTGTGTGTATATATATATATATATATATATATATATATATATATATATATATATATATATATATATATATATATATATATATATATATATATATATATATATATATATATATATCAGTTTAGGTTATGTATTTTACATATTTTTGGTGGGAAAAAAAAACCCACACAAGCATATGTTGATTGGGTTGCGCAAATGTTATATTGTCTACAAAATAGGGGATACATTTATGGAATTTTTTTCACTTTTTTTCTTATTAGTGATGCCAGCGATCTATGATTTTTATCATGACTGCAACATTATGACAGACACATTGGACACTTGACAATATTTTGGGACCATTGTCATTTATACAGTGATAAAAATGCACCAATTACTGTGTAAATGACACTGGCAGGGAAGGGGTTAAACACTAAAGGGCGATCACAGGGTTAAGTGTGTCATAGGATCACTGCTCCAGATGACAGGGAGCCGTAGATCGCAGTCATGTCACTAGGCAGGACAGTTCTACCAGTGTCTATTTACCTAGAGATGGCATATAACCCTAGTAAGTAATAACAGCCTAACTCTGTGTCCTGTAATGTATGATAAAGAAATGCTATTTTCAAGTTAGTTACTGCAAATGCTCACCAAGGTATTGGCAGCTTAGATGGCTAATCAATATGTTAAGATCAATAAATACCAAAGGGTGGGAGCTGTGGTGGCTCAACGTGATTAGCAGTGCGCTGACAAGCCGTTCACCTCTGCAGCCAAGGGTTCGGATCCCGGTCTCGGCTACATGTGAATTGAGTTTGGTGGTCTCAGCCCGTCTCCCGGTGGGTGTGCTATGCAAGGTACGCCTGTGCTTAGTACGCCCACCCCCCCCCCCCCACAAAAACCACCACACTTGCACGCACACAAAATTGGTTTAACACACACACGTACTTTGGCCATGAGGTCTCCTAAAAAATAAAGAGAGGCGAAGGACCTACGGGGCTGGCTGGGTGGGCTAGACCCTCTCACTCCCTCATAGGGGGAGTCCCTCTGCCCCGTTGGGCCCCAGTCGGGCTCCCAAGTGGAGCAGGTAGGGCGGGGTGAGTGGGAGGCACACCCGCCATTGCCACCGGGGGCATGGAGAAGGATGGCGATTGCCTCTGGGGGGAGGGTCTGCCTACTCCCAACTCCTGCAGTCCAGCTCCTCTCTCTCTCGACTTCACGCACAAAATACACTTTTTAAAAAAAAAATAAAAAAAAAAAGGGAAAAAAAAAATACCAAAGCAATTTTCACTCAACTTTATTTACAATACCAACATTTAAAAAATAAGTATGTTCTTACAAGTGCACAAAGAATTTATTTAGACAAATGTAGATCTATGTACGGTCAAATATTTTATTCTGTTTAGATAGAAACAGAACTAGAAGTTAATCTTATTTTAACAGGAATTTAGAGAATTAGTGAAAGAAAACAAAGGCCCACTCAAACATGGACAAGCGATATACTGAATCACCGATACTGTATGGATTTGAATTCCCAGTTTAATAGGAAATTCTTTATCTTATTCTGACTGAGAAATAGAGAGACCCCCCTTCCTTGTAACATTGGATCCATCACCTCATTGCTTCGAATGTTTAACAGATTGAAGTATATCGCAATATTTTTCTTGTGAAAAAAAAAAGTATATCGCAATACAATGGATCCAGTAGTGTAAGGTTATCTGAATGGCGGCACTGTAACATTAGACCTGCAGATAGCAACAGTAAAACCATGAAGCTGTAAGGAAGGGAGACCAATCTGCATTAATAAATGAAAAGATTTAAAAAACAGATGGGAGAAATTTCCATTTGATCTAGTAACTCAATAATGGTTAATAACCATCTCATTTAGGTTTCGGTTTCAGGTAACGGTAGATTCTTTTGGCATTCTTCAAACTTTCTCTGAAAAGAATCTGCCAGCTCCTGGGTTTTGAATCTTACTGCAAATTGCTCAACATTGGGCTCTGCACCTGCAACGGAAAAGCAATTGTGTTTAGTCATTAACCTGAAGATCATATTTACACCAACAAGATTTATCATCTCAGCCTGCATATACTTGAGTGTTGATCAGGTTCAGTAACTTGCAACATGCATACACAAACCAATCCTGAGAGAAAGTAAAACGCCTGTATACCAAGCACCACAAGAGTGTACCTAAATAAATACTGCAAATGTACTAAAGAGGCAATGGAAACCCATTGAAATACCATTTTTGTGTATGGGAAGAGTAGACAGTTTCCACCGGCATCTCACGATGCAGCACAAGATTACTAAATAACGTTTATTGCCAGGGCTGAACATTGACACATTTGGATGGAAAGGGAAGGATGTGCCCAAAGCTGTGCAAAGAATTTAAGCAAACTTGATTTTAGATGCCTGCTTACACAACCAATTTATATTTTTAACTTAAAAGTGTATGTAAACCCAAACTTTTTTTTTTGATGTCACAATGTAAACAAGATTTCCTGTCATCTGTGTACAGTCTTGCCACAGAGAGTTAATTTAGCGCTGAGCAAGCCTCTTTTTATTGTTCAGTGAAATAAAACAGACTTCCAGATAAGACCAAAGTCTTTGCTTGAGTGACAGGTTATTTACATGTCTCGTGCACTAGCTTGCAGACATGCACAGCTTCTGTAACGTGCATAATTCACATACCCCTCCGCTCTCCTCTCCAGCTCTCCTAGGATTGGCTGTCTTTCCTGTGTTTTGATTAAATGTTTTCAAAATATGGGGTGATCCACAGTTCAGTGTGAACAGCCATCAGAATATACATAGACAAGAAGCTGTGCATGTCTGCAAGCTAGTGTACGAAATATGTAAATAACCTGTCACTCAAGCAAGGACTTTGGTCTTTAACTGAAAGTCTGTTTAATTCCACTGAACAATAAACAGAGGATTGCTCAGCGCTGGATTAACTGTGTGGCAAGACTGGGCACAGATGATAGGAAATCTTATTCTCTACATTGTGACAGTGGTTTAAATCCACTTTAATACTGTAGCGGGTTAGTAAAGTCTTGCACTTTTATTTTATTCAAAGAACAGTCACAGCCTGAGCTTTGCCGATTGCAGGGCTAAAAGGTTTACTCAATAAGGGGCAATCCACTGCTTCCACAGAGACCAAGGATCCCACTCTGCAGCTCCTAATGGGGGACATTTTTATATTCAAGCTGTGGCTGTCTTGGAAAGAACAGCCAGCAAGGCACTAAACATCTTTAGTTTTGATGCCCCTTAGGGCTGGGTTCACACCATCTTTGCATGTGGCTCATAGCACTTCTCTTTGGCGTTTTCCTGTACATATGAGCTCTTGGTCTTGGATTTATCGTTGTTGCAGTACTGCCTGGATATATCCCTATGGGAACGCGCAATTGACCCTGTCTAACAGAGGGTCCTGCTTGGGAGGTGAGAGACCATTTCTGTTATTGGTGGAGGATGCCAGGATGCCCACTAACACACAGCTCCCATCTATCTGCAAAGTAGAGAGTGTCCTGACCCTCCTGCTCACCCCCTCCCCCCTCAAGAGGCTTTCTCCACACCAGGGAGAAAGCCTTGCATTACGGTGTGTAGTTACTGACAGAAGAACAGGAAGTGAGGATTTCTCCGAAGAAATAAGGACATTTGAAAGCAGAATCGAAGGATGAGGTAAGTGAAGGAGGACTACACTAAGGTAAAGGAAGCCATTTAGGGAAAACTTTTTTTTCTTTTACAACCCCTTTAACTACTTAACGCCCGCCGCATGTATATGTACGTCCACAAAATGGCACGTACAGGCAGATGGCCGTACCAGTACGTCCCTGCCTTCTAGCGGGTCTGGGGTCCGATCGGGACCCCCTCCACTACATGCGGCGGTCGGTAAGTGTCTGGGAGCGATCCGAGATGAGGGGGCGGCTGTTCGTTTTTGTCCGCCCCCTTGGGATCGCTCCCAGCGAATTGGCTTCCCCCCTGTCTGCACTTCCTCTGCCTGTGTAATGTAAACACAGGCAGAGGAAGTGATGTCACCTCTCCTCTTGGCGGTATTTTCAATCCGGCGAGAGGAGAGAAGACATCCCACAGTAAGTCGCACCAACACTACACTGAAACCACACACATACAGTGCGGAAAATAAGTATTTGAACACCCTGCTATTTTGCAAGTTCTCCCACTTGGAAATCATGGAGGGGTCTGAAATTGTCATCGTAGGTGCATGTCCACTGTGAGAGACATAATCACAAAAATAAATAAATCCAGAAATCACAATTTATGAATTTGTAACTATTTATTTGTATGATACAGCTGCAAAGAAGTATTTGAACACCTGTCTATCAGCTAGAATTCTGACCCTCAAAGACCTGTTAGTCTGCCTTTAAAATGTCCACCTCCACTCCATTTATTATCCTAAATTAGATGCACCAGTTTGAGGTCATTAGCTGCATAAAGACACCTGTCCACCCCATACAATCAGTAAGAATCCAACTACTAACATGGCCAAGACTAAAGAGCTGTCCAAAGACACTAGAGACAAAATTGTACACCTCCACAAGCCTGGAAAGGGCTACGGGGAAATTGCCAAGCAGCTTGGTGAAAAAAGGTCCACTGTTGGAGCAATCATTAGAAAATGGAAGAAGCTAAACATGACTGTCAATCTCCCTCGGACTGGGGCTCCATGCAAAATATCACCTCGTGGGGTCTCAATGATCCTAAGAAAGGTGAGAAATCAGCCCAGGACTACACGGGAGGAGCTGGTCAATGACCTGAAAAGAGCTGGGACCACCGTTTCCAAGGTTACTGTTGGTAATACACTAAGACGTCATGGTTTGAAATCATGCATGGCACGGAAGGTTCCCCTGCTTAAACCAGCACATGTCAAGGCCCGTCTTAAGTTTGCCAATGACCATTTGGATGATCCAGAGGAGTCATGGGAGAAAGTCATGTGGTCAGATGAGACCAAAATAGAACTTTTTGGTCATAAATCCACTAACCGTGTTTGGAGGAAGAAGAATGATGAGTACCATCTCAAGAACACCATCCCTACTGTGAAGCATGGGGGTGGTAGCATCATGCTTTGGGGGTGTTTTTCTGCACATGGGACAGGGCGACTGCACTGTATTAAGGAGAGGATGACCGGGGCCATGTATTGCGAGATTTTGGGCAACAACCTCCTTCCCTCAGTTAGAGCTTTGAAGATGGGTCGAGGCTGGGTCTTCCAACATGACAATGACCCGAAGCACACAGCCAGGATAACCAAGGAGTGGCTCTGTAAGAAGCATATCAAGGTTCTGGCGTGGCCTAGCCAGTCTCCAGACCTAAACCCAATAGAGAATCTTTGGAGGGAGCTCAAACTCCGTGTTTCTCAGCGACAGCCCAGAAACCTGACTGATCTAGAGAAGATCTGTGTGGAGGAGTGGGCCAAAATCCCTCCTCCAGTGTGTGCAAACCTGGTGAAAAACTACAAGAAACGTTTGACCTCTGTAATTGCAAACAAAGGCTACTGTACCAAATATTAACATTGATTTTCTCAGGTGTTCAAATACTTATTTGCAGCTGTATCATACAAATAAATAGTTAAAAAAATCATACATTGTGATTTCTGGAATTTTTTTTTTTGATTATGTCTCTCACAGTGGACATGCACCTACGATGACAATTTCAGACCCCTCCATGATTTCCAAGTGGGAGAACTTGCAAAATAGCAGGGTGTTCACATACTTATTTTCCGCACTGTAGGCACATGTGGCTGAATAAATTTTGGCCTAAATGTTTGACTAAAATTTAGTTTATTCGATTTTTCTTATAACAAAAAGTTTTCCGTTTATATCGCAAAAAATAAAAAATCGCAGAGACAATCAAATACCATCAAAAGAAAGCTCTATTTGTGGGGAGGGGCAACGACCGCACAATTGTCTGTTAAAGCGACGCAGTCCTGAATTGTAAAAACACCTTTGGGCATTTAGCAGCATATTGGTCCGGGGCTTAAGTGGTTAATGAAAAAAAAATCTGACAAATACAGCTGCTATAAAAACATCCAGTGTGCATGAGGCCTTTTATCATGCTGCAGTACAGCATTTATCTACTAGAGAAGAATGTATAAAAACAAGCAGACAGCCAAAAACTAACCTCAGTATAAACTGTAAAAAGTTGAACATCTTTACAATAGGACGACATTTCTACTTTCCCAATGTTTAACTAAAAAACTCCAGTGATAAACCTGGTTATTGTTAATAAACATTTGAATAGAACAAGAAAAATGGCACTTACCAGAATAATCATTGGCTATCCAAACAAATGAATTCTGGGATGTACTTAAAGGAGCCAGTTTCATCTCTTTCGATATAACGTGGTTTGCACACACTTTAAATACTTGCTCTCGTCTCATCAATATGCGGTAATATTTTCTTTCCTGATGGTAAAGGATTTTAATCTCGCCTACTCCTCGTTCCTTCCACTGATTGGCATCTCTGTCCCAACGGTACAGCTTTGCTCTCTCTTTAAAAAGTATTTCCTCATCTTCTTCTCCCGACTTAACCTCCACCTAAACATACATTAAGTTTCAAGTTAAATTTGAGATACAGTAAATATAGAAAGTCTACACACCCCTGTTAAAATGTCAGAACTTTTTCCACCTTTAATGTGACCTATAAACTGTACAACGCAATCGAACAGCAAACTGAAGTCTTTTAGGTGGAGGGAAGTAAAAAATAAAAAAATATTGTTGGATAACTGTGCAACACCCTTAAGCCCCTTTCACACTAGTGGGACTTTTCCTGCGACTTTGGACATCTGCATGACAAGTCGTACCCCCATGATTCCAAATAATAAACATTTATATCTGTGCAACTTCAAAGTAGCCCCTGTACTACTTTGGCCCTACTTTGATGCGAGGTCCATAGACCAAGTTTACATCGTGAAAGGGGCCTTAAAGGAATACTTTGTTGAAGCACCTTTTGATTGTACAGGGAGTGCAGAATTATTAGGCAAGTTGTATTTTTGAGGATTAATTTTATTATTGAACAACAACCATGTTCTCAATTAACCCAAAAAACTCATTAATATCAAAGCTGAATATTTTTGGAAGTAGTCTTTAGTTTGTTTTTAGTTTTAGCTATTTTAGGGGGATATCTGTGTGTGCAGGTGACTATTACTGTGCATAATTATTAGGCAACTTAACAAAAAACAAATATATACCCATTTCAATTAATTATTTTTTACCAGTGAAACCAATATAACATCTCAACATTCACAAATATACATTTCTGACATTCAAAAACAAAACAAAAACAAATCAGTGACCAATATAGCCACCTTTCTTTGCAAGGACACTCAAAAGCCTGCCATCCATGGATTCTGTCAGTGTTTTGATCTGTTCACCATCAACATTGCGTGCAGCAGCAACCACAGCCTCCCAGACACTGTTCAGAGAGGTGTACTGTTTTCCCTCCTTGTAAATCTCACATTTGATGATGGACCACAGGTTCTCAATGGGGTTCAGATCAGGTGAACAAGGAGGCCATGTCATTAGTTTTTCTCCTTTTATACCCTTTCTTGCCAGCCACGCTGTGGAGTACTTGGACGCGTGTGATGGAGCATTGTCCTGCATGAAAATCATGTTTTTCTTGAAGGATGCAGACTTCTTCCTGTACCACTGCTTGAAGAAGGGGTCTTCCAGAAATTGGCAGTAGGACTGGGAGTTAAGCTTGACTCCATCCTCAACCCGAAAAGGCCCCACAAGCTCATCTTTGATGATACCAGCCCAAACCAGTACTTCACCTCCACCTTGCTGGCGTCTGAGTCGGACTGGAGCTCTCTGCCCTTTACCAATCCAGCCACGGGCCCATCCATCTGGCCCATCAAGACTCACTCTCATTTCATCAGTCCATAAAACCTTAGAAAAATCAGTCTTGAGATATTTCTTGGCCCAGTCTTGACGTTTCAGCTTGTGTGTCTTGTTCAGTGGTGGTCGTCTTTCAGCCTTTCTTACCTTGGCCATGTCTCTGAGTATTGCACACCTTGTGCTTTTGGGCACTCCAGTGATGTTGCAGCTCTGAAATATGGCCAAACTGGTGGCAAGTGGCATCTTGGCAGCTGCACGCTTGACTTTTCTCAGTTCATGGGCAGTTATTTTGCGCCTTGGTTTTTCCACACGCTTCTTGCGACCCTGTTGACTATTTTGAATGAAACGCTTGATTGTTCGATGATCACGCTTCAGAAGCTTTGCAATTTTAAGAGTGCTGCACCCCTCTGCAAGATATCTCACTATTTTTGACTTTTCTGAGCCTGTCAAGTCCTTCTTTTGACCCATTTTGCCAAAGGAAAGGAAGTTGCCTAATAATTATGCACACCTGATATAGGGTGTTGATGTCATTAGACCACACCCCTTCTCATTACAGAGATGCACATCACCTAATATGCTTAATTGGTAGTAGGCTTTCGAGCCTATACAGCTTGGAGTAAGACAACATGCATAAAGAGGATGATGTGGTCAAAATATTCATTTGCCTAATAATTCTGCACTCCCTGTATTACAGCACTCAGTCTTTTTGGGAAAGAGTCTATTGGCATGGTACATCTTGACTTGGGTTATTTGCCCACTCTTTGCAAAAACACTCCAAATCTGTCAGATTGTGAGGGCATCGTCTGTGCATAGCCCTCTTCAGATCAACCCACAGATTTTCAATCGGATTCAGGTCTCGGCTCTGGCTGGGCCTTAAAACCTTCTGGTGAAGCCATACCTTTGTTGATTTGGATGTATGCTTTGGATCGTTGTCATGCACAAATATAAAGGTTCTCTTTGTACTCAGCTTTCTAGCAGAAGCCTGAAGGTTTTGTGCCAATATTGCTTGGTATTTGGAACTGTTGATAATTCCCCTTTACCTTAACTAAGGCCCCTGTTCCATATAAAGAAAAGCAGCCCCATACCACCATGTTTCACAGTGGGTATGGTGTTATATGGTGTTATGTGCAGTGTTTTTGCACCAAACATATCTTTTGGCATTATGGCCAAAAAGTTCTACCTTGGTTTCATCAGACCATGACACATTCCCACATGCTTTTGGGAGACTTCAGATGTGTTTTTGCAAAAGCTCCTTTAAAAGGAACACTAAAGGTTTTTTTTTATTAGATCAATTGATTGCTATAAGCTAGAGCACTTAAATATCACTTACCTAGTTTTTCCTTTTGACCTATAAAATACAGTAATCCAGGTTTGAAAATGCCATTTCCTGTCTCTCCTCTTCTTGCTTTCCACCAGCATCTGAGCTGTTTTGCATGGTGGAAAGCAGAATGTGCTCACCCCCTCCCTATGACTACAGCCCTGCGTGAAGATGCTCTCTTATCCCTCACAGGCATGGAGGCTAAGCCTAATGGTAACTGTAGTTCCCATTAGGCCGTGATGAAGCAAGAACGAAAGCGCACCGCAAACCAGGAAGTCAGTGAGAATAAAGATTCAGGAGTGATGAAGGTGAATAAAACAGCTCGATTTCAACAGGTATCAAACTAGTTATAATGCAAAACATTACTTTTTACTTTATCTGCTACTGTCAGACTTTAATTTAAGAGGAAAATATTTTTGTCTTTACAACTCCTTTAATGTTGCTGTAGGCCTCTTGGCAGCCTCCCTGACCAGTTTTCTTCTCGTCACGGTTGTGTCTTCACTGTGTTCCATGGTTTATCTAATGCCTTGGAAATTCTTTTGTACCCTTCTCCTGACCGATACCTTTTAACAATGAGACCCCTCTTATGCATTGGAAGCTCTCTGTGGACCATGGCTTTTGCTGTAGGATGCGACTAAGAAAATATCAGGTAAGGCTGGGTTTCACACTGATACTACACGAAAGTGATACGACTTTCATCCTACTTTGCTCTGCCACATCAGTCCTACATCCATCCGACTTTCATGAACAGGATACTACTTTGATCCGACTGTGATAGTCCCACTTATTCTTTGACCAAAACAATCCCAGTGTGAGATAAGTTATTTTTACTGCTGCTGTAATCACCATGTGAGATGGTTAGGACAAGGATCCCACTTTGATCCCACCTTTTCAGCGACTTTGAAAAGGTGCCTGCACTACTTTGATGCAACGTTGATCCAGAGTGTAAAGTTGGATCAAAGCTGCTCTAAATCGCACAGCTTTGGAGTCACACTAGTTGAAAAACTTAGCCTAAAGCTAGAGTGCAAAAAACTATAGGTACAGCGCTAAAAAAATTATTCGACAAATGTGAAAATGAAAACAAATATTAAATAAAAAAGCTTGAGAATATAGTGGGAGTGGTGTGATTATAAGAAGTGAAATTTCAAAAGTGATTAAAGTCCATAATATGTGAGATTTGAACATAAAATCTTCTTCCACCAAACGATACCCAGTGAATAAGGTTGGCTCCTTACCACAAAGATAGACCGTATGTGCACCGGTCAGATGAACCTAGGGATAATTATAGTCTTCCCAGACAGACTTCTTCAGAGCAACAGATAGACCATAAGATGGTTCCACGATGTTGTTAAAGCAAGGTATGGGGATGTTTTCAAAGGCCCGTGGGAGAGAAAACAAAAGGACCCATAGTGTAGTATGTAAAGATACCGGGTTTATTGTACATAAGAAATGGAAATGCACTCACACTTTGTTGTAAATAACAGCGCGATATGATAATTCAAAGTTGCGGCGTCTCCTCTATTCCGTGTTGGGGCTCCGTACTGTGTTGTCCGTATCCGGTGGACGTGATGACGTACCACTGCTTAGGCCACACCGAGCTAGAGTGCAACTTTGGTCTAGAGTGTGTAACGGATAAAAGTCGTACCAAAGTAGTGCAGATACCTTTTCAAAGTCGTTGATCTTCAAAGTCGCATAGCTGGACACGGGTATCATTAAAATCAATGGGCTGTGACTTGTCATGCGGCTTTGGGCACCGTTGCATGACCAGTCACATTTCCACTATTGCGACCCCAAAGTTGCATGATTTAGAGTGCAATCTTACACTCTGATTGGAACAGGTGCCATTGAAATCAATGGGCTGGGACTTGCCATGCATGGACTGTGTCCAAAGTTGCATGACAAGTCATACTAGTGGAAACAAAGCCTTAGTGTTGCACTCTGGATCAAAGCCGCTTTAAAAGTCGCATTAAAGTAGTGCAGGTATCTTTTCAAAGTCGCATAAATTGTAACAGGTGCCTTTAAAATCAATGGGCCGCAACTTGTCCTGTGACTGTGTCCACAGTCGCATGACAAGTCATATGAGTGGAAACGGAACCCTAGTGTGGTTGCCTATACTATGACCATTGTAGACTGAAATGAGACCCCAGCTACACCGACATCTTTGGCATCTATAGAATACCAAAGTCAGTGTCGACTTTCAGTCCACAGAGTATACCATCTGAAACTGTCTACTACCATCAAAAACACCACACTAATTTCCACAGATCGAAAATCAGTACGCTGCAGGAAGGGAAGGGCGCAAGATTAGAAGAAAAACCAATTACCTCAGGCAACGATACAATGGGCTCAAAGTGCACATCATCATTGTGAACCACCTCTTCATCGTTGTCGCCTCCCTTTTCTGTTTTTCGGGTTGATGCCATAGAGCCAAACAGGACAGCCCCAGTGTTAGCCCACTGGAAGTTTGAATCTGTGAGAGTAATACAGTTATTAGTAAAAGGCAGACCACCACTGAAGCACTGGCATCTTATGAATAATTGTGACAGGCCAACATACTAGGTAGTGGCCTGTACATAGTTTAGAGTTATTGTAAACCCTTACCTACACCAAGTGAAATGACTAGCCTCAGGTGATACACAGAGGAAACAAATCCTCCTACAAAAGTTACCCGACATGCGGAATCTTCTCCTCTGTACATCCGTTCAAAAGGCAGAACTTCTAAAGCTTGTCTGAGCTGTCTCTCACGACTATATACGTTGGGCAGAATGGCACGACTGGGCAAAGTGCTGTATATTTACATCACTTTGAATTTCCCACCGTGCGGTCGCGCGCCCCTGCTGCAAGCTCTGTTACCGTGCCAGCGTGCCTAGTGACACCGAGTATACTCCCTCTCATCAGGAGCAGTGATTAGCGACTTATCACACGTAGCCACGCCCCCTAACAGAATCACTCTTTAGGACACACTTGACCCCCTTCAGCACCCCCTAGTGGTTAACCCCCATTCACTACCAGTCACATAGCGTCAAATGTGTCCGATACGTCCGCCATAATGTCGCAGTCACGATTATAAAAATGCCATAAAACTATCCCCTATTTTGAAGATAATATTTTATTCTTATTTTAACAAAAATATGTACAAGATCACGTATCGGTCTAAACAGAGGAAAAAAAAATCTTTTTTTATACATGTTTTGGGGATATTTATTATAGCAAAAAGTAAAAAAATATAGCATTTTTTTTTTTTCAAAATTGTCTTTATATTTTTGTTTATATCGCAAAAACTAAAAATGCAACGGTGATCAAATACCACCAAAAGAAAGCTCTATTTGCGGGACAAAAAAGGACGTAAATTTTGTTTGGGAGCCACGTCGCACGACCACGCAATTGTCAGTTAAAGTGACGCAGTGCCGAATCGCAAAAAGTGGCCCGGTCATTTGGCTGCCAAATGGTCCGGAGCTGAAGTGGTTTATTAGGAGAGCTGACAGCCGATTGAAAAGAAAGGACACACCCTTCATACAGCAACAGCACTTAGGCTGTCAATGACAGGCTGTGTGCGGATCTGTCCCGCCACCTTTTTATCTCTTGGCGTCAGGAAAATGTTAAAGAGGTTGGAAATCCATGCTTAGGATAAATATAAAGGTTGCAGCCTCCCCTAATGAGCTCTCTGCAGAAGAGCTCTGAATATGTAAAAAGGCAGAGATGTTGGGGTAAATAGCGCTACCTATGGACCGAAGAGCGATCCACCAGGTCTCTGGTTTTATGGCTATGTGGACAGAAGTGCTGGATGGGGTCGTGTATTCAGGAAAAAACAGTGATGTGCTATACTGCTAGCACCATAACCAACTTTTTTTTTTTTTTAAAAGCAGTGTGATACAATTAACCTTTATGTCATGCCTTAGATGGCGTCCATGACGAAACATGTAAGGCAAAGCCAGGTACAATACTAGAGTTGGACGGGTGGAAAATAGTTGGAGTGCACGCTGCTAACTTCCAACTCTGGTTCACTCTGCCATCCAACCAGCTAATGTTTAACTTTTTAAATAAAACCTTTTTTGATAGTACACTATGGGAGCCATTATCTTTTTCTTATGAGGAGCATACCGAGTGTATCCGCCTGAATACTTGGATATCAAGTGACATCTAACCAGAGACACTGAAGAGCCTGCAGACACTGCAATTTGGAGACCAAATCGTTAAAAGGCTTCAGGATCCGTAGGAGTTTAAGGCGCTGGTGAGTCACCTACCTAACCTGCCACAGTGAGCACAACTCACTTTGGAACTTTGTTGGTTTTATGTGTATGCAACCTTGCTTGTCTTTGGACATCTTAAAGCAATATAGCATGGACCGATTACTGCCAGTATCTTATTTTTTGCATATGTTATTTTGCAACGGGTTTATTAATGTTTCCCACTGTTTTTATTCATCACTGAGCAATGTACTCATTTCTCATCATTACGGTTTATTAATTCAACTAGCAATTTAAGGGGAGTGGTTCCTCTAATCACTTATGCAATTTGTATCTTGGTTTATATTTAGTTTCATATTTAGTCTTGCACTTTATCTACTGCATATTTGCACTTTATTGAGGATTGATACACATTCTTATAGAACTGTTTATCAATACTAGTTCACAGCATTGCACAGTCAGAAAAATGTGTCAGCAGTGACTCAGTAATGAGACAGTGCTCTGGATTGAGACAAGTACCCACTATAGAGGGATATGCTATGCTCATATTTCATGTCTGAGGTTTACAACCAAGTAGTTGCATGTCTGTTCTATGTCAGTTGGAACAACCAGAGATTATATATATATATATATATATATATATATATATATATATATATATATATATATATATATATATATATATATATATATATATATATATATATATAGTAAAAAATAAAATAAAATAAAAAAGTCTCAGGGCTAAAGACAGTTCAGAAATGCAGGATCCGTGTACAAGATCACCAAAATCTAGAAAACATTGTAACATACCTTTAGATCCAAAGGCAAAATCCCCATTATCTGTTGTCAAGTCAGCAAATGAAAGTCCAGAATCACGGGTTAGACCAAAGGTAAAGTTGATTTCTGAAAGCACAAAATAGTAGATTTATTTATATGTATATATCAGAAATGGATAATGCTGACTATAGGGGGCTGGGACACAGGACAATTCTAAGCCAGCCCTGTTAAAACCCTCCTCTACCCAGCTAGCCTCAGTTTTGCGAGAAAGCAATAGCAAGAATTGAAAAAAAAAAAAAAAAAAAAAAACAAACACACATAGGTGGGACCTGTGTGGTTCTAAAGGAAAATATTTTAGGGCAAGTCTAATAAAAAGGAGAACATTTGTCAGAAATGCAAGCCTAAAAATAGCGGCGCTATCCGCCACCGCACCTCCCGCCCCAGTGTGAAAGGGGCCTTAACACCTGAAATGCCTCTAGACTCAGCTTCTGAACCTTTTTTGCATTCCAAAAAAAGACTCTAAACTCAACTACCTGGAAACGACTGTAAATGACACTGTGTACATGTACTGATAAGAGTTCAGGAGAAGTTGAAAAAAAAAATGCCCAACTGCGCCTAAACGTCCATTCACCAGCAGCAGTGTACATGAGGCCTAAGGAGGAGATTAGAGAAGCAAGGGGATGGACATGTATTCTGTACTGTACTCCAACATAGAAAATTTACACATGCGTCAAAATCTCTATTTATTGTATAGGACACAGGAATAGATTTCGAATGTATGGGTAACCCCCAAGAAATAATCAAAGGGTGGGCAACAACACAGCTAAAAAGCAATAGGGCAACAGGCAAAAACAAGACTAATAGAGCGCAAAGCAATTTGTTAACTGTAAAACTACCTGCTGGATCGACAGTGGAAACAGCCACCTAGCAATCAATGGTTTTTGTTAAACTCGAAAGACAATTTAAGCGGTTTCTCTGCTAAAGGAAGAGTGCTCACTCCAGGTACTATATAAGCCCTCTGCAGTAGAAGGCTGAACAGTGCAAAGTTTCAAAGAGAAACAAAGGGGGAATGCTCCAATAAGCAGGACCTTAAAAAAAAAAAAAGTATAAAGACCGACAAGTAGGGAGTTCAGGAGGAGATTCCCTAAGAGATCACTAGGTGAGTTAGTTATACCAATAATTACAAAGCAGCGGGTAATAACCCTACTGTAAAAGAAGATGTAAGGGGGTCATCCAATGGAAGGATGGTTGGCTATCAGGAAGTTGATAACGAAGGCTGCTGTGCATCCAGGCTTAGGGGAGAAGGCTGGGCAAGATAAGCAAATGAAAAAGCTGCTATGGATTTAGGTGACAAGGAAGGTAAATCATCAAGAAACTTTGGGACTTTTCCATTACAATAAAGTCACCCCACACCAAGGTCAAGATCCAGAGAAGGGAGGGCATACTAGACCCCCTAAAGACCTGGAACAAATAAGTTGGTGAATTGCAGCCGTGGAAGGGTTAGGAAAGGGTGCATTGAAGCTCTAGGCAAGGCCCAAGGGCTAAAGTCAGGGAAGACTTACCAAAATGGGGCTCTCTAGGTCATTTATGTACTGTACATTGCAATGATTTTAATCGTTGCTGCAGATTCCTGAGCAAGGACAGGGATGGTCAGCACTCAGGATAAAATCTAAAATATTGTATTTCTTTATATTTCTATAAGTAAACATATAAAAAGCTGTAAAAACAGCCTACACGTTTCAGACGTTCGTTTTTAGTCATAGCCACCCAACTGTTAAATGCTTGTGTCCCTCAAAGGACAAGAAAGAAAAGCTTTCGATTTAAATATACTTCAAACTAGAGGTGCACCGAAATTTCGGCTGCTGAAAATTGGCCGAACAGTTTTGGTTATTCGGTCGAATGACAAAAATAGCCGATACCAAAAGGTGCGCGGTCTGCCCCAGGTGCCGCCCATTGCGGGAGGGTCCCTCCGGCGCGTCCAGTCCTCCACTCCCTCCTCCTTCTCAATCTCCTGTGTCACCGAGGACATTGACATGGTGGGAGGATGTAGGCTCCCCAGCTGCTCCTTCGCTCTCTGACCTCTAGTCTCTGCCCCCCGGTATGCAGTACATTGACATCACAATAGTTTTCACCTATTGCAGGGTCACTGTGAACCAAGTTGGCTTATTAAACTTGGAATCGTAGTTCTTGGGGATAGTGGAGAGAAAATTACTTGTTGACCAGTTGAACATTCAAGAACTGCCCATGTCACAATGGAAAATAGAATCTTCCTCCCCCCTCTATAAAAAAAAAAAAAGACACCGGCTAACTGGTGAAAGATGAAAATCATGAAGCCTGGTATGATTTTCTACAACAGAAAAAAAAAAAAAAAAGTTCTCTTACAACCACTAAAGCATGGTTTGCAGACAGGACTTCTCAAATTCTCATCACCCTTTTTATGCAGCAGGTTTACGGTTTGCCCTCAAGTCTACACAGTGCTTAAAGCGGATGGTTCACCAAAAAAAAATATTAAAAGCCAGCAGCAACAAATACTGCAGCTGCTGACTTAATATTAGGACACTTACCTGTCCTGGAGTCCAGCGGCGTCTGCAGCAGAGGATGAGCGATCGCTCGTCACCCTGCTGCTTCCCCCTCCATCCACGGCGAGGGAACCAGGAAGTGAAGCACTCCGGCTTCACTGCCTGGTTCCCTACGGCGCATGCGCGAGTCGCGCTGCGCCCGCGATTGGCTCCCGCTGTGTGCTGGGAGCCGAGAGTTCCCAGCACACAACGGGAAAAGCCCGTCTTTTGCCCGAGACTGCGGGCCGGAAGTGGGTGCGGATACCTGTCTTTAGACAGGTATCTGCACCCCCCTCCCCCCTGAAAAATGTCAAATGTGACACCGGAGGGGGGGAGGGTTCCGATCAGCGGATCTTCACTTTAGGGTGGAGATCCGCTTTAAGGTGAAGCATTTGCACATCATGATTGGTACAACACTAATTATCTTTCGTAAGACTAATAAGTATGTGATGTAGGTTACAAAGAGGCCCTCACTCAGTACCTAACTTTGACATAGCCTACCTTCATAAATTGAAGAGACACGGATAAGCAGCTGCAATAGTTTTTGCAAAAGATTTGTTTTATCTGTAATTTTAAAGTTACCTTGGCTGTCAGAACCAGGTTGTGCAAGTTCTGTCTTTGACAGGTCTACAGGCTCCTGGGCCGACTCAGTAGTGGAGGCTGGAGCTTCAGGAATTGTGAATGATGAAATGGAAAGCTGATCAGTCTCGTTACCCTCTTCTGGTTTCTTGGATTCCTGAAAATATTTTGATACAATCCTTATATTACAAATGCTTGAGGTCACTCAAAAAAATAAAAATAGCCTCTATTCTACCTAATCAGTTTATATATAACAAACTATTTTCATATATAAACACAACAATAAAATGTAAAAAGCGACATGAACACGATACAACTTTCAGTAACAGGTCACAATACAGTTTTTTTCAGCACGTGCACATTACATAGACAAGTCTAGTATTTTGCCAATAACTTACCTGAGCAGTTAAGCAGGAAATGAAGCATGTTAAAAGCAGAGGTCTACACAAAAAGTGAACCTCCTCTCTTCGTAACCCTCTCCTCCGGTGTCACATTTGGCACCTTTCAGGGGGAGGGGGGTGCAGATACCCAAGACAGGTATTTGCCCCCACTTCCAGGAATAGACTTCCACGGGAGTCATGTCCCTTGGCATCACCCCCACTGTCTTCTGGGAAACACAGATCCCAGGAGACAGCGGGAACCAGCGAAGACCCGCCACTCGCGCATGTGCACGCTTCACTTCCTGATTCCCTCACAGAGGATGGCAGCGGCGGCAGCCAAGAAACGAGCGATTTCTTGGCTTAGGCTGCTGACATCGCAGGCACCCTGGACAGGTAAGTGTCCATTTGTTAAAAGTCAGCTGCAGTATTTGTAGCTGCTGGCTTAATTTATTTTATTTTTTTCGTGGGACCTCCCCTTTAGTAATGGCTTATCTACTCTGTCCTTAGAAGTTAAAGGATAAGTTCAACTTTCGTAACATATTACACCCATAGCACCGGCCGCGATTCCCCTGTTGTGACTGCGAGCAGAGAATTTTCTCCCTCCACTTGCTGTCAGAATTAAAGTGAATGTAAACCCATTCTCATTCTTTCTAAACTACTGCCATAGTGCTGATCTGTAGGGATATAGATGCCTCCTTCATGTATCCTTACCTGTCAAATGTCTCCCCTCTGTGTGTTATAAGAACTGAAAAACTCCAGATTCTGTGGGTGGAGTCGTGATGTCAGTAGACTCCCTGCCCACCTCTACACTCCTTGTCAACATAAATTTTTTCCTGTGTATTCCTTATCCTGAATTCTGTTATGATCACCACCATCCAGTCAAAATCCAGAAAAGTAACCAAATGACTTCCAAAAAGGAGTGGGGATGGGAATTAAAAAATAATGCCTGTCTCCAAGCTAGTGCATGAGATATGTAAATAACCCGTCACTCACAGCAAGGGGGCAGAAAGGTTTTTCTTTGTGTTTTATCTCACTGAACAATAAAAGAGGATTGCGCAGAGCTAGATTAACTGTGTGGCAAGACTGGGCACAAATGGTAGGAAAAAAAATTTACTCTACATTGACAGCAAAAAATAAAAAAAATAAATTTCGGGGTTTACATCCACTTTAAAATAAATCATTAATTCACAGAGTTCTTAATGAACTACCACAGCGCTGTTGAGCCCTGTGTTAGGTAGTTCATGGATTCTTCCTGCCAGTGTGTAGGAGTCCTGCATGGCAATGCCTTAGAGACCACTTCAACATCTGATAATGTTATGCCAAATAAATTGATACCCACATGTCATGCTTCAAAATTGCACCCACTCATGGAATGGAAACAAACTTTGACCCTTAAAACTCTCTATAAGCGACGTTTAAAAAAAAAAAACATCTACAGGTTACCAGTTTTGAGTTGCAGAGGAGGTCTAGTGCTAGAATTATTGTTCTTGCTCCAACAATTGTAGTTGGTATCTGCTGATTGGATAGATTGACAGCAGCGGGAGCTAATGGCTGTGCTGTCAATCAAATACAAGGGCCAAGTCCTGCTTTCTGTGTGTATACACGCAAAAGCAGGACTTAGGAACACCCCTCTGAAAAACAATCCAAGTGCAGTGAGGAGGCAATAAGTTGCCTCCTCACCACCTGATTTAAACCCATGATTGCCGTGCAAAGCACAGGATTGTGACATGGTAGTGCGGCAATTAGAGGTTTAAATCAGGGTGTGAGGAGGGGACACTGTGCCTGGTGATCTTCGACTGCTCCCATGTTGTTCAGGTAGATCTCCAGGGTTGCCTACCCCTGGTCTAAATGACATGCCACATCAACAGCTCTATTACCTTGGTATACATTGTGGTGAACTAATAAGTGTGTAACAAACTCAACTTTGATGTCTCTAATCGATAACCCTGACAAACACCAGGGTTAGAAAGGCAGGCAAGCATGCATAACTGGAAAACAGATGATACACTCACGCGGCATTATATGTCGTCAGGTACATCTATCCTTGGCCTACAAGATTTTAAAACAAAATAGGGCAGTTCCCGACTGGATTTCTAGAGATGGAATCAAGACAAACCACTGCTCTAGGAGGACTTGTATCCAATGGAAAAGTAATTTATGCATGCTCCTAGTCCCATCTACTGCATCTCAATTTTATAAAAACTCCTGTTTGCTCCTCTAACATATGTAGTTAAATGGGGAGGGAGAACTATAACAGTGTGACTCCAGATGAAACAAGCAAGGTCAATTTAAACTAGTTCATTCATCCTTGATAAACTCTATGGCAGAGTAACTATAAACTGTTAACCAGGTGGGTACTATACCCCAGTGCATATAAATAAATGGGACCAGTAGGCCTCCTGTTATGTTCGAGATTTAATGAAGTAGGGGCCGACATCACGGAGCTGGTGGACGCTTGAGGATGTCTGGAGACATGCTTGGCCAGTCCATCACCCTTACCCTCAGCTTCTTTATCAAGGCAGTGGTTCTCTTGGAGGTGTGTTTGGGGTCGTTATGTTGGAATACTGCCCTGTGGTCCAGTCTCCGAAGGGAGGGGATCATGCTCTGCTTCAGTATGTCACAGTACATGTTGGCATTTATGAGTCCCTCAATGAACTAAAGCTCCCCAGTGCCAGCAGCACTCATGCAGCCCCAGACCATGACACTCCCACCACCATGCTTGACTGTAGGCAAGACACACTTGTCTTTTGTACTCCTCACCTTGTTGCCACCACACACGCTTGACACCATCTAAACCAAAATATGTTTATCTTGGTCTCATCAGACCACAGGACATGGTGCCAGTAATCAATGTCTTTAGTGTGCTGGTCTTCAAACTGTTAGTGGGCTTTCTTGTGCATAATTTTTAGAAGAGGCTTCCTTCTGGGACAACAGCCACGCAGACCAATTTGATGCAGTGTGCGTCGTATGGTCTGAGCACTGACAGGCTGACCCCCCCATCCCTTCAACCTCTGCAGCAATGCTGGCAGCACTCATACGTCCATTACCCACAGACTACCTCTGGATTTGACGCCGAGCACATGTACTCAACTTCTTTGGGCGACCATGACAAGGCCTGTTCTGAGTGGAACCTGTCCTGTTAAACCACTATATGGTCCTGGCCACCATGTTGCAGCTCAGGTTTCAGGGTCTTTGCAAACTTCTTATAGCCTATGCCATCTTTATGTAGAACATTTTTTTTTTCAGATCCTCAAAGTTCTTTGTGATGAGGTGCCATGTTGAACTTCCCATGACCAGTAACGAGAGAGTGATATCAAATTTACCACCTGCTACCTATTCACACCTGAGGCCTTGTAACACTAACTAGTCACATGACACCAGGGAGGGAAGATGGCTAATTGGGCCCAGTTTCAACATTTTCACTTAGGGGTGTACTCACTTTTGTTGTCAGCGGTTTAGACATTAATGGATGTGTGTTATTTTGAGGGGAGAGCACATTTACACTGTTATACAAGCTGTACACTCACTACTTTACATTGTAGCAAAGTGTCATTTCTTCAGTGTTGTCACATGAAAGGATAAAACATTTTATAAAAATGTGAGATGAGAATTTTTTTTTATATATAATATAATAAATAAATATATATATATATATATATATATATATATATATATATATATATATATATATATATATATATATATATATATATATATATATATATATATATATATATATATATATATATATATATATAAACACATACATACACACACTGCACAATTGTTAAAGAATCGAGATCGCCATTCTAACCCCCCCTCATGATCTTAACAGGACAGAATTCTCTGCCAACAGCTGTCCAAAAAAAAAAAAAAAAAAAAAGACAGCCTGGCAAGTTTATCACAACACAGCCTTAGGAAGAGAGGAACATTTTAACACTTGGTTCTTTCAGATCAAAGGACTTTCGTTTGTAAATGAGGTCAGTTTAACTATTTAAAAGTTTTTTCTGACACTTGTTTACAAGTAAAAAAAAAAATAAAAATATTTTTTTGCTAGAAAATAACTATGAACCCCAAACATATACCCATATTTATCGACGTATAACACACACCCTAACTTTAAGAGGGAAGTTTTAGGAAAAAAAAATAAAAAAAAATAAATACAGTATATATTTTTTAGCAGACCCTAGAAAATGAAATGGCGGTTGCTGCAGTACTTTAGGTCACACTGCACAGAGGTCTTTCAAGCGCAATCTCATTGGAAAAAAAACAATTTAATAAAAAAACAACAATATTAGGGATGTTACGCCACAAGAATTGAGAGAATTGTGTTTTTTATTCTAAGCAAAAAAAAGGGATTCTCATTTTGGCCAGAATCATGCAGCTCTAATATACATGTACACACACGCTACTACATTTATTGAATGCAGTAAAAAGGCTAATCCAACAGCATTGGAAATAAAATGAAACTGCAATGGGCGAATAGTTACTGAGGATCTCCAAAATCTGCCTGAGAAAATTAGAATTGTCAAACAGTCCAACATTACGACCCTTTTAATGGGAATGGTGGATAACTTTTAAAGCCTCAGAAACCTAGAACAACTGGATAGCCAATATACCCTCTGCGGTACATATAAGAGATTCACTTTATCAAGATAGCCAACGCAGACACTATAATGTTCAAACAGTTTCATTGCAGTATAAGAATGGAAAAAGACACAGAACTCCTCGTTCCCCACTTTTCTCTCCCCCTTTTTTCTACAACAGGAATATTTTTCTTCTAAATGCTTGGCCCCAGTTTAAAGTGGTTTTAAAACCAAACATAAAATATTTTCCATTATACAATTCTTAAAAATGGGGGCTGCATTAGTTTTTTTTTTTTTTTTTACTTCACTTAAAAAGTCTTATTAAAGTCTCGTGTTTTTATTTAAAAAACAAAAACATGTCACACTTCCCTGCTCTGTGCAATGGTTTTGCACAGAGCAGATCCGATCCTCCTCTTCTCGGGTCCATGAATGAAGTTAAAAAAAAACCTTAAAGCTTTACAACCACCTGAAATGCATTCAACCCTTCCTACCTACATCATGGGGGTTATTTACGAAAGGCAAATCCACTTTGCACTACAAGTGCACTTGAAAGTGCAGTCGCTGTAGATCTCAGGAGAAGATCTGAAATGAGGGGAAGATCTGCTGATTTTATTATCCAATCATGTGCAAGCTAAAATGCTATTTTCCTTGCATGTCCCCCTCGAATCTATAGTGACTGCACTTTCAAGTGCACTTGTAGTGCAAAGTAGATTTGCCTTTCGTAAATAACCCCCTTGCGTGTTTAATTGCATAAGTGATCATGTAGTTTCAAGGTGTCATTCAATGCCCTCTACGCACAGCCTATAGTAGAGTAAACCATCACATTCTGGTGTCAGAAATTTCTGTTCAAACATGGACACCCTGACAAGTTCACTAAACTATGTTCCCCATGGTTAGATACCCCTAGGCTCACTCCAGTGGATTTGGTTATGGACAGATTACTGCTTTAATATACTTGTCACCAAGATTAAGATTGTAGAACCACCGGTTAGTGCGATTGCCCAGTTGGCCCTTTTGAGTTGTATGGTGGGCACGCTCTGAGTAAATAATATAATCCGTTGGTGGAATAGGATTGCTGGTTATAATGGTTATAGCAATGTATTATCTGGAACCTGCATTAGATGTACCGTTTGCTTTTTTTCCCTCTAATAAACTTGAGAAAAAAATACACACAGACAGACACAGGTTAATGCATGACCTCTCTCAGTAGGCTGAGAACTACCACTATGTGAAGAAATTACACATCCTACAATCCTGGTGTCTTTCAGTATAGTTCTCTTCATATCAGAGCTTAAAGTGTTACTAAACACAGTAATATGAAAATGGTTCATCTGGGGGGCCATCCCACCCACTTTTTTTTTTCAGTTACTGAGCATGGAGAAGGGAGGGACTGGGCTGTCATTTGGGACCTGTATACACGTCTAAATGTGTGATGTTGATACCATGTGACCTGAAAAGCTCTGATAAAAACAGGAAATATTCTCTGCAGCAATAGAGACCAAACTGAGCATGTGCAGCACTTAGTACTACCCCCACTGTGTCTTATCTGGCCTTGCCTGGGGGGGGGGGGGGGGGGGGATGGGGATGGGGATCTGTCCATACAGGATCAAACAGCCTTTTTTTTCACACAATACAAAGGGTTTACCCCAGTGAGTTTAACAAGCATGCTATTTAGGGATCGACCAATGTCTTTTTTTGGTGCTGATACGATACCAATATCTTGGCCACCCCTCCCTGCTGCTATTTTCCAATATTTAATTTTTTTTTTTACACTGTCCTTTTAATTTTTAATCACCGTTTTTGCCATTTGACAGTAATAGGCAGCGACAGGTACTCTTTATGGCGGGATCAATAAGACCCCAAACCCCTCCTCTACACTTGAAAGTATTTAAGAACATCAAGATCCTTGTTTTTGAATACTTTATTTTTCAAAACTGGTGCCTACATCCGAAACCCAAACGAAGCATCGGCTTTGTTCGGGTCTTCGGACAGCCGGCAGACATGCCGACTGGCTGTTCGGGCCTCCCGGTGGGGGGGTCCTCTTCCACCGCTTGTAAAAACAGCCCAGCGGCTGCTTAGCTGCATTGGTTATTACAATAAAGCAATATGAAGCAATATGTTTTGAAAACGTCAATATCGGCCACACTGATAATCGTTCCCTAATGCTATTCTGCATATACAGACAGATTTTAGCGTTGTGGGTTTAGCAACACTTAGATCGAGCAAATAGAGCAATTAACAGAGCTCACCATTTGTGATGCAACAGCGGAAATGGTCACACACACTGTACACAGTGTCACCCGGAAAAAAAAAATTGTTGCCTGTACCTTTAGCAAATAGTGACAAGCCAAGTGGATTAATACATTGACATAGGAAAATTGATATACCATGGAAACTACAAACGGAAGCCACAACAGGAACATTACATAACAAAGACACAGGAAATCTAACTACACTATTACCTAGTTAAATAAAGAGCATTTGAAAGTGAATACTAGGCTTAAACTGACCACACTTTCCAGCAAAATGCTTACAATAGTCATCTTTTATGGTCATCCAAAACCTTGATCCCAAAAGGGAAAAAAACAAAAAAAAACTGCTGTAATTGCTTAAAAAGTATTAGCTGGAGCTCAGCTTTAATTGGTTGGCCATGTCCATCTAAAAGCAGCTAGTGCATCCAACAAAACCCTCCCCCTGCAAAAAAAAAAAAAAAAAATATATGATTTTTACATGTAGGAGAGAAATGTCAGAATTGGCCTGGTAGACAAGAGGTTAAGGTCTCCGAGACAAGGTCTAGTTTAAGAAATGGTAGCTAAAATTTTAATCAAGAGTTAATGCATGCCTATTTATTTAAAAACTATTAAACTGATATTGCCATTCCTTTACTAAGATATGCATGATTGTGCAACAGGTTTCCCCGATTTTCACTTTGCAGTCTGTGTGCCGCCAAACAAGGACGCCTTCAAAATCCAGATGGTCAGTTCACAAAACCCTCACCCACATATTGGCCTTTATTAATTAGTTTTAGAGGTAGGACCATGGGCAGCCTGGTAACTTGTTGATGGCTGTACAGCGCTGGATAGGCCCTATATCATATAGCACAGCTCTTCCACCAACTACACATAATCCGATTGCTACCTGAAGAATAACACAAATTCTATAAAATTACATGCACAACAACAATTTTAGATATTCGAGAGACCCCTGAATACAAGATTAGAAACAATGAGAAGACAAGCATACAGATTAAATAAGTAGAAATAAACATAAAATAGGACCGAAGAGAAGAAAAGCACAAAAGGGTAGGGAAAGGTCTTTATTGACAGGTCAGTAAAGACTGCAGCATTATTTAACAAACAGGAAAAGAAACAGTATTTCTGCCAAAAAAAAAAGACAGACTCCCTATATGAATTAATGAGAGAAGTTTTCAACTCAAGCAGCAGAAAGTCACATATTCAAAGATACTCTGCCACCTACAAAAACAAAAAACACCCAACTGATGGATGCCAGGCTCTTGGGGATCTGTGAAAACCAAGCCATCCGTCATGTTCGGTGGCTCAGTTCTCAATGCAGCGTCAGTCTGATGCTATCCAACTAGGCAAGTTTGTTTATAAAAAAAAAAACCTCACAAAATATTTACAGACATAGCGACTCCGAGGCCCTATTGTATCTCCCCATGTACATTTCGAGCCTAGACAAATACAAGGCCAGGCCACCCTCTTTGCTCTTAATTTGAGCTAAACAGAGGTCAGGCAGTCACTTAGGCCCATCATATACAGGACCTCTAGTGTATTTCCACTCATCACTTGCAAGGTCCACATATACAACGTTTTTGTTAAGTTGTTTGTATATTTGAATGCAATATATATTTCTGAACTTCCAGAGGCAGAGGGCAGGGATTTGTTGTCGCACTGCACATCTCAGAGGAGGTGGAGGGAAGGGACAGCCCAACCTTCTAAACAATCCGATAGGGAAACATGTACAGCTGAGGCAGACAATGACAGGCTGTATGTGCTGGAGGCCCCCTCTCAGTCCCCATCTGTCAGGGAAGTGCTGGCAATAGTGTAAATGAAGCTCCGAGGCGCATTCGTGCGCACACAGATGTGTGAGCCTGCAGGCGCTTTTCTTGTTGTGCACAGGAGCATGCATACGCCACTAATTCTGGTCTCAAATGGAGTAACTGCAGCAGCTGTACTAGTTAGTTGCGGTCTGAACTACAGCGTACCCCGTGTTGCTGGATATGATGTCTGATTGACCACGCTTAAACGCTTCCTGCCCTGACCTTGGCTTGTCTCTGGATCCCGCTTTGTTCTCTTGCCTATTTGTCTGCTCTGACGATACTGACCTTGGCCTGTACACCGAACACTCTTCTGCCTGCTGTCCATCTGTTACTGATCCAGTTAGTCTGACCACACATACTGTCTTATCCGCCTGCTCAGCATCTCCTGACCAGCATGCTGCCTACTTGGTCCCAGACAGTCACTTGTCAGCCAGTGCCTGCCAAGTGCCATGTCCAGGGCCCTCTGCTTCTGCTGTCATCTGCTGTCTGGGCCATCTGATTCATTCCGGGTGAAGCAACAGCCACTTACCTGCACCAGTCTGCTAAATATCCCACAGGCACTCCTACCTCACTGCACTCTTTCAAACACTGTGTCACCATCAGTGGCCCTTGAGCTAGAGCTATAAGAGGTCTTTCTCATCACGCCAGGCTCTAACTACGTATATAAACTTTACACCGTCCCTTAGAGTCTACACAGCCCATTAGAAATTACTTATAAAGATAGAGTAGAATAACCTGCAGAAAGAAAAATCACTCAGTGCTTTGTATCAAGACAAATACACACTATAGGATATTCTTTGTTCATTTATCATGGCAGAGTTTTACAACCACTAAAGAGAAAACAAATCACATATTAACATTCAAAAATATAATAAAGTGCCCCAGAAGCCAAAACTTTGTCAATTGCAGTATGCAATACAATGGCATTTTTGACAGGACAAAAAGATAAATAGGTATGTTCCATTCTTGTGTAATTACATATGAACATTTACAATAAATACAAATACCGACAACAGCCACCCAATACATCTTATGCGTTAACACATGACGAACCAAAAAGCTTCAAGTATTAGAGATTGACCAACTCTTTAGGCTTCACAGAACACTAAAAGTCACTCGTTCAACAAGACAAAATAGAAAACAGCAGCAACGGCGGTACTACCGCCAAACACATGAAAATATCAAACACAAAAAAGGAAACATAGTCCACCAACATGGAAGGTTAAACACCTGAAAACAACTAAAAGAAGAGGTAGCTTTAGTCTACAGTGACAATTGGTCCAAAAGCAAAAAACATAGGTAGACTGATGGCAGGTTGTTCCGTTAACTACAAGTCATACCAATCAGTTTAGGTACACTTCAAAATCTGGATATAAAAATTAACTTAAAGTAGAACTACAGGCAAATTTTTTATTTTCATTTTGGATAGAGCAAAAGAGGGTTCAATTTGTTTTCCCATCTGTCCATTTGCGGAGATTTCTCTTTACTTCCTGTCCCATAGCCAAAAAGGAAGTGTGATGTAATCCCTAAAAATTAAGGGAATCTTTTGGGGAACCCCTGGCGACCAGAACTAGTGTCTCCATTGGAAAATTTCCCCTCTATTACTTTTCTGGGGACATCCAAAAATGTGGGATTTTTTTTTTTTACTTTCAATAATGGCAAACAGGACAAATAGAGATGGTTAATCTCCCAAATGGGGGCACAGACAGAAATAAAAAAAACTGACAGGTATTCTAATCCCTCTCCACTCTCTCCAAAAACAAGTTACTTTAAATTTGCTAAAAGAGATGCTATGCTCACTTCTACAGGGAATGCAAGCAAGTGTAGGATATCGCCTGAGAATTCCTTAAGCAAGCTGCACAAGGCAAACACACACCACTGCTTTACACATGAGCGTAACTGCTCACTGCCAAGGGATCTATAAGAAGTGGCAAGTAGCGTTGTGCTTACTTCAGACACTTTTCTAATAGCGGATTCGTAGTCCTCTGCGGTCTCTTTGTCTTCATCTGTGTCACTGCTCACGCCACAGAAAAAGGTTGGGGGCAATTTCAAAATATCCGCTTTGGCCTTTTCTTCTAGTGTGGGAGTTTTTTCCCAGACAATTACACATTCCGTCTCTTTAGCTTGACGTTGCCCTTGGCCTAAAAGGACGAAAAAAAAAAATATGATATAAAACTTTAAAGTTATAAACTGTTAAAAAGATGATCAATTGTTTCTGCTTATGGCAAAGATGTGATGCTGAATATATATACATACATATATACATACACACACACACACACCTGGTAGGTAACTAATATTTCTAGAGATTAATCTAAAATAAAAAATTGAACACATTGTAGCTTACTAATCCTTCACAGTGTGGCGACTAAGGTTCTCTTCTGTCAATCCAGTGAATCTAAAAACGGGGGGGGGGGGGGGGGGGGGGGGTAAGGGCTTCAGAGAGATGTAGAATTTGCAAATCATAGCTGGGAAAGCTAAAGCCTTCTTAGATGGATACTTTAGTGTTAAGCTTATAGGAAGTTGTAAGGACACTGCATTTGCTCCAACCATGAGCTAGGCTGCAGTGCTATGATATGTCATGTCCAATAAAGCCCTCCCTAAGCATTTCATTGTATTGACGTCTTCAGGGACAAAATCCCTTACCTGAAGACATCAATATGATAAATAATGTAGAGTTGGGACTATTGGACATGTCATTACGTAGCAGCCTAGCTTGCAGCCAGTGTATTATGGCTGGAGCTGGCACTATTTAATGGCGTACACATTTTATACTATTAAGTGCAATTATATGGGGTTTTAAATACATTTATGGTTTTATGCAACAGTTTCTCTCTAGCTTTTTATTCGTATCTCATGTTGGGCATTGAATCCAGTAAACCCTTACAGACCACTTTTACCTACAGGTTAGCCTATAATAAAGGCTTACCTATAGGTACTGGAAATATTTCCTAAACCTGCATGGTTTAGGAGATATTTACCACATACGCTTGCGCCAATGTCATCAGCGCATGCACACTAAAGAAAGGGCACAGCCGTGCTGTCGGCTCTCGCATGCATGCACAGGAGTGACGTCACGCGACTCTGCACAATCAGAGGCCTCAGAAGGAAGGAGAGTGAAGATGGACGCGGCCACCAGCAGGGACACACTTTGGGCACCTTAGTACTAATTGAGTAGCATTTAAATATCACTGCCTACATAAGTATTATTGCTGACCATGCCAACCCATTTATGACTACAGTGTACCCATCTTCTGAAGCAAGATAATATCTTGCTGGAGCAAGATAATAAACCATGTCACAAAGCTTAAATCATCTCAAACTGGTTTCTTGAACAGAACAAAGTTCATTGTACTCCAATGGCCTCCACAGTCCCCAGATCTCAATCCAATAGAGGACTTTTGGGATGTGGTGGAACGGGAGACTTGTAGCATGGATGTGCAGCCAACAAATCTGCAACAGCGCAATGCCACGTTAATATGGACCTAAATCCAATGAGTGTTTCCAACACATTGAATTGATGCCACGAAGAATTAAGGTTCTAGGGGGGGGGGGGGTTCAACCTGGTACTAGCAAGGTGTACCCAATAAAGAGGCTGGTAAGTGTCCAAGACTCCACTGTGAACATCTGGTTCACTGGTAAGAGATAAAATCTATTTTGGGGGTACAATTTCTGTTTGAGCAGTCATTTACTCAATTATTTACCAATAATACCTTTGGCCTTTTTTTTATCTTCTTCATAAAGTTGTCCATTCAACTTCTTAACAGCAGCATCAAAGTCCTCATCTGTACAACAGAGCAAACTCGTTATTTAAAGCAACTGGTTAATACCTAGATAAGTGCACACAAATTACAAAATATAACAAAAATGGGTGACTTTCGCCTATTTTTTAAAATAAAAGATGAATTCCATGGATCAAAACATTACTATTGTATCCTTGCGTAATAACCATGGGCACCAAGGAAAGTAGCCAGAATGCTTTTCTTCAAATAAGGCAACTCAAAACCAGACTACATTTAACTTGTTTCCAAGTAGCATGCGTGAGGGCCAACATATCAAGCAGTCTAAAAACATTTTTAAATGTACAGAAAATTGTGAAGAAGTTACCATCAACATCATTTTCATCACTGACATATCCAGGCTTGTTCTTGTAGCAGAAGAAAGTAGAAGGAAGTAGCAGCTCATCCGCTAGTGCTCTCTGTTCTGCTGTTGGTGTCAACTCATACACAATAAGCACATCAGAGAAGCTGTCCGATTCAAGAGAGTTACTACTCTTTGCTATAAAATATTAAAAGAAAAAAATATTTAAAAACAAACAGACAGGCAACCAGTGACAGGGGGATTAGTAGAAGGCAGTAGAAAGGGTTAAGCTGCTAGTATATATAAAATCTCAATATGCAGGGAGTGAAAGACATTAAGCCATTGCTCTTGCGCTACTGAATACAAGCTATACACAAGATTTTGATATTTCAAGCATTAAGGGGAAAAAAAAATTATTGGCAATTATTTAGCACATACTTTGTAAAAAATAAATAAAAAATAGGCATGCTCATTTTAATATAATTTTCAACAGTTTTTTTGTATAATATATATATATATATATATATATATATATATATATATATATAAAAAAAAGTTACCTAAAAAACAGAATCCTTTTCTTTGAGTACATCATGGGACACAACATTAATATAAAGGCCAATATTAATTACCTGCCATACAAGGATTTTACAGGCAAGTACTCATACATCATGGGAGACAGACATTCATTACCTGTTGGGATGTCCCAGAGCAATAATCCATGAGGGGAGCGAGACACCCTGCCAAACAAAAGCCATCAGAATTTATACAGCAGCCCACAGTACACTGCGGCCAGAAGCCAAATCCTCGGCTGCTCGAACACCTATTGATAAATTTTGTGAACTATTGCAATAAAGACTAGGTAGCAGCCTTACAAATCTGAGTCACATACCTGATGGTAAAAAGCCCAGGAGGCTCCTACACCCCTGGTAGAATGAGCTTTCGCCCTAAAAAGGGAGGAGCTTTACTTTTCAGATCGTAAACCTGAATGACCAATTTACAGACCCAATTGGCAATGGAAGCTGCCTGCCCCTTCTTGGGTCCATTTAGTAAAACAAATAGGGAGTCTGATCCTCGGATCTCTGCAGATCTAGACAATAAACCTTGACTGCCCAGACAACGTCCAAAGAATTCATTCGTCTCTTCCGCCGAACAAGGCTGAGAGAAAAAAAGGAAGGCAAAATAATGTCTTGATTTAAATGAAAGGCTGACACCACTTTTGGCAAAAAGGACGGAACAGGTCGTAACACGACCCTGTCGTGGTGAAGGATCAAGTATGGTTCCCTGCACGAAAGGGCCGCCAACTCAGACAACCTTCTAGCCGAGGTGATGCCTTGATTCGTAACAGCAAGTCTAATGGAATTTCCTTGATGGGTTCAAATGGTTGTTCCCGTAACACAGGCAGCACCAAAATTTAAGTCCCAAGGACACATAGGTGACCTAATGGGGGGGGGAGCAAACTAGTTGTCATGCATAAAGGTTCGGACCAGTGAATGGGAAACTAAAGGCCTTTGAAAGAATACTGACATGGCTGAAACCTGATCGCTGTTTGTACACAAAAAGCCAAATCTGAGTTCCACAGCTGACTGTAGAAAAGAGAATTCTCCCAATCATGTATTTCCGAGGATGCCATTTTTGGTCTTCACACCAAGCAATATAAATCTTCCAGACCTTACGATAGATCTTCCTAGTGACAGCATTTCTAGCATTCACTAGGGTAGACACCACAGGTCCCAAGATGCCATGGTCCAACTGTAAATTGGGGTAAAAATATAGGACCTCGAGACAGTAGATTGGGGCGACGTGGAAGCGCTCTTGGCCCATCTATTGTCAGACTCACAATCTCTGGGAACCAGGGCCTTCTGGGCCAGGCTGGTGCCACCAGAATGACTGGAACCCCCCTCCCTCTGAATCCTGGGCAACAAATGTGGAAGGAGAGGGATATGTGTCCACCATAACGTCGCAGTCCCAATAAAAATCGCTGATCGCCGCCATTTCTAGTAAAAAAAAAATTCTGTCCCCTATTTTGTAAGCACTATAACTTTTGCGCAAACCAGTCGCTTATCGCAATTTTTTTTTTTTTTTACCAAAAATATGTAGAATACGTATCGGCCTACACAGAATTTTTTTTTTATTTTTTTTTTTTTTTTAATTGGAATATTATTGCAACAAGTAAAAAATGTTGTATTTTTTTTCAAAATGGTCGCTCTTTTTTGTTTATAGCGCAAAAAATAAAAACCGCACAGGCGATCAAATAACACCAAAAAAAATCTCTACTTGTGGGGAAAAAAAGGACGTCAATTTTGTTTGGGAGCCATGTCGCACGACCGCGCAATTGTCAGTTAAAGCGATGCAGTGCCGGAAGCTGAAATTTCACCCGGGCAGGAGGGGGGTATATGTGCCCAGTAAGCAAGTGGTTAATGAAAAAGAGTCATAAACCGCTGGACAGGGTAAGTGCCTGCACACTATGGCATAGACTGGGACTCCAACCTCATACGATGGATGGTTAGACCAAAAAGACACAAATGTGATCCCATAGCATAATTCCATTTAATTAAAATACATTTAAAATCATATAGCCCATTGGCCTCTTACTTTGAAGGGTGCCTGCCCGGCACTGGAGATGTAAGCGTTACAAATCCCTAGGCAGCAGCCTCGCTCCTGTGGCGTTCAGCTTGCGGCATGGTGTCTTGTAGTTCAGCTGGCTAGTCAGCTGTCGGGAATGGCTGGGGCATAGATGTGACCAGGTACTTGCCGTCATGACAAGTTCTGGAAGAATCTCCTCCATATGTTATTTCTACTGTTCCGATTGTTGGACTTTAAATTATTTCTTATTGGGACATTCACATCTATTTTGTTTATCACACTTGTTTGGTTATTTTTTTAACCACTTGTATTGTGGTCACCGCCCCCAGGTGACTCACCTATTAAGGTACCACTGTCACTGTGATTTGGAGGAATCAGCGCCCTCTTATTTTTTTTTATTATAAACCAGGGAGTACTGGCTCCATGGAACAACCAGAGCATCTGCTCCGATTGCCAAAGGATCTCTTGATTGGGACACAAACTGCTGTAGCTTGTTGTTGAACCTGGATGCCAGTAGGTCAACCTTTGGCCATCCCCAACATTGGAAAGTTTCCTGGAACACCCCTGGGTGAGGGACCATTCCCCCAGGCAGATCTGCTGGCAGCTGATATAATCTGCCTCCCAGTTCTCTACTCCCAGGATATGGACAGCTAATAGAATCGGCAAATATCCCTCTGCCCAGGCCAATACGTGGTTCACCTCCTTCAGAGTTGGACTCCTGGCCACTGCAGTGTCATTGTCGGACTGAACCCCGATAGGGCAGTCAAAGCTCCACCGTCCAGGACAGTAGGGCCAGACGTACTGCCCGTTATTCAAAGACGCTTATGGGCAGGATCTATTTTGTCCTTGACCCATTTCCCCTGAGCCCCGCTCTAGGGTCGCTCCCCAGCCTGAGACTGGCATCTGTAATGAGCACTCACCAAGTTAACGGGCGGAAGTATTTTCCTTTTTGCAGGTTCTGATCCCGCAACCACCAGTTAAGGCTTAAGCATGCTTGAGGAGATAAGAACATTGGATAAGCCAGGGCTTGTCCTCTTCTGTTCCAAGCCAACAAGATGTCTTGTTGTAAAAGGCCTGGAATAGAACTGGGCATAGGGCACTGCCGCCGAGGACACCATCCCCCGTAGAGGACTCGTACAGGGCTGAATGGAGGGTTGTTTGGTGCCCCTCATCGGATGCACCTGATCCTAAAGGGTACAGATCCTTGTAGGTGGCAAGAATATCCTTGCTTAGACTATCTAGGATGAGACCTAAATACTTTAGACTGAGCTGGTTTTAAGGCTGACTTTTCAGTATTTACGATCCAGCCTAGAGCTGCACGATTCTGGCCAAAATGAAAATCACAATTTTTTTTGCTTAGAATGAAGATCACGATTCTCTCACGATTCTCACGGCGTAAAATCTTTTACATTTATACAACAAAAAAAAACAAAAAAATGGGCCAACTTTACTGGCTATTTTTTTTTTATTCATTAGTCATTTGTAATTTTTCCCAAAAAAATGCATAAAATATTGCAACAACCGCCATTTTATTCTCTAGGGTCTTTACTAAAAAATTATAGAATCTTTGGGGGTTCCAAGTTAATTTTCTAGCAAAAAAAATAATGATTTCAACTTGAAAAGAGCTGTCAGAAAAAGGTTTGGTGTTTAAGTGGTTAAAAATTCCTAATTTACATACAGAAGTTTATTCCTTTGAAGTGATACAATGTTTAAACTTAACTTTCCACTGATAAAGAATGTTTTCAAAACTAGCAGGCTGCCCAGACCTGGCAGATTGCCCAGGCTGACTTTTGGCTGAGAGCAGACAGGAAATTCTTTGCATACCAAAGTGCAGAGAGAAAATTATTTTAATGTCAAAGATCATGAAACCCTGTATCAAGAATTGCAAGGGAAAAGATTCTTGACGATTAATTGTGCAGCTCTAATCCAGCCTAAGCTTTTTATATACCCTACAGGATATGCTCCGTTCTAGAGACTGTAGTGAATTGTCTCTAAATAGGAGGTTGTCCCGATACCCAAGCACCTCCATTGGCCTCTTAAAAGACCCAGTACTAGCACCTTTGTGAAAACCCAGGGAGCTGCAGAAAGCTCAAAGGGTAGAGCCACAAACTGCAAATGACAGGAACCTCTGATGAGGCAAAAAAAAATAAAAAAGGTACGTGTGAATACATGCCTTTTACAAATCGATGGAGGCTATAAAGTCTTCCATCTGGAGCAAGGCTATAACTGAGTGGACAGATGCCATGCCAAGGGACTGGATTAGTAGATACTGGTTTAGGGATCTTGGGTCTTTGTGTCCCCAAAAATGGTCCTTGTGTGCACGTTAGTTTTTAGGACTAGTCCCCAGATGAAGGCAGTAGCCGTAACGCGTAGGGATTGACGGACACCTGGAGTGACGTGAGGATCCGGCCTATGCCGTGTGTTTTAAGCTGTTTTTATATATCTATATGTAAGCAGATAATTTTTAATAAATGTCCCTTTTATGATTTTACTTCACTATGGGAGTCTCTCTTTCTCCATTTTTGTTTTCCGAGTTGTTTTCCGAGTTGGTTTAGTCCTATACTTGTTCTGTGAGGACCCGGATGTCTACCTACCTAATACACCTGGCTTAAAAGTTTTGGAGTTATCAGATGATACTTAATGCAGTTATTTCGTGGCAGTGAGGTGAGAGGCCTGTGAGGCTGTTTTGTTCCATGGAGTGACACCTGCACGAATATTGTGTACACTGGATTTTTCACGGACTGCCTTGTACCTATACTTTATGCACCTTGGCACTTATGCACTTTGGACTTTATTTATTTATTCATTTATTGTGATTTCACAATTATATAAGGCACGTTATATGTATATTTAAATTTTTTTTTTTATATATCTCTTACTTGTTTTGGATTTTATTTACTATTGTAGTAGCGCAAGATCACTTATTTTCACTTGACTGTTATTTTGTGTTATGTAAAAACTTTTAGGTTTTGCAGCAACTTTTTCACATATTTATATGATCATATTGATATGCTTATATATTTTATATAGCTCATCTACACTATTATTGTTTTATATAGCGCGGAGGATTTCACATATTATTTCTAGACACTTGCATCATTCCCTCTGCCAAACAAACCACACTGATACTTGCTTCTGTGCTCAGTCAATGGAGTGTTCTATATACTCAGGCACTGACTGTACTCGCAATGAAGCAAACTAGGCCACAAGTGAACTGCACACCCAGGACCACCTCTTCCATGTGGGTCTGGAGCATGGTACACTTAAGACCCCTTTTACACTGGGGGGTACGGGCGTTGGCACCACTAGATTTAGCTTTTCAGCCACTATCGGGGCACTTTTAACCCTCGCTAGCAGCCAAATAAAGTGGTAATAGTGCCCTTGTTGTGACACTGCCAAATCGCTTTGCAGGCGCTTCAGCAGCGCTGCCCATTTGAATGGTGTATACACTGCTCCCCCACTACCCCAAAGATGCGGCATGTAGGACTTTTCCCAACCTGCAAGCACATCGCCAAGTTGTGAAAGCACTCAGGCTTTCAGACGGGGGTGGCTTAGGAGTTTTACAGGCGCTATTTTTAGCGCTAAAACACCTTAAAAGTGCCCTAGTGTGAAAGGGGTCTAACTGCTCCCGGGCATAGTTAACTGCCCATGTGAGCACACCACAAGTTAAAGCAGATTAACAATTAAAGCTTCTAGTTACACACATCCTAAAAACAACAGATACATTTGTATACATCCGGCACTAGAGCAGTGAAAAATAAAAAATTCTCATCATGCAGCACACTGGACACTAGTTTGGAAAAACCACAACAGTGAAAAGCACAAATATCGGTGTATCAGCTAATCTTGGAGGAGGGGCCCTGCAATTCTTTCCAGCTAATCACTTATTCCCCAAGACTGCTCTGCTAGTATCTGAAAGGACTCTTTTACACTTTCTTTAACGCACATTAAAGCGCCTACCAAACATGCTTTTTTAGATGCTTCAGTGATGCTTTTTTTGAACCTTTAATGATGCTTGGCAGATGCCCTATGCGTGTGGGTGTGAATATCTCATACCTGCAATTTATCCAAAACACAAAGCTAAAACTGGCCTTAAAGCTTCGCAAAAGCTGTAGGTGTTTAAAGTGGAGGTTCACCTAAAAAAAATAAAAATTAACCTTGCATTTAGGCTAGTTATTACAATGAGAATCGGCAGTTTAAAAAAATAAATAAATACTTGCGGTACATACCGTTTTTCATATGTATGTTCACCGCGGCTTCTGGGTATAATCGTCGGGGCTGGGCATTCCTAATTGATTGACAGGCATGTCGACCGACGCATACAGCGCGTCTTGAATAGCCGAAAGAAGACAAACGTCGGTGCGCAGGCGCCGTATAGAGTGTGTCCGCGCTCGTCCCGCCCCCTACCTGTCTCCTCAAGGCTACGGATGGACATGAATCAGGCTGCACTGACGAATATGGTGGGTGCTGCATTCGAGGCGCTTGTGAGGCTGCATTGATGGGCACTG
This sequence comes from Rana kukunoris, assembly GCA_029574335.1. Lineage (NCBI taxonomy): Eukaryota > Metazoa > Chordata > Amphibia > Anura > Ranidae > Rana > Rana kukunoris. Next base: position 253,906,728 of record CM056050.1, on the reverse strand, counting down.
ATCCTTCTTTTGCTTCACAGTTCATTTAAAAATGTAAGATTTCTTCTTGAAACTTCAATTTTAAAGTTAAGGTGCGTGTTTTAAGCCGATAAATACGGTATATCCAAATAACATGCCTAAGCTCATCTCTTCACTACACACATCCACAAAAGGCAAGAGAATTTGCGATGGGCAATGTATAAGTGCTCGGCAAACACACTTAGACCAAAAATTTTATGGTTTAAAGAATGTCAGGCAAAATGGTTCGCCCTCAAGCATGTTCACTTCATGAAATCTGGCCTTATTTTCTCTGCAGGTCCCCTTAAGAACTGTAAGCTAATCTGTCAGATGGGCTGCTGATAAAATTAAAAGCTGGGTGGCCGGTTGCACAGAAAAAATATATAAGGTGGAAGCACCATGTAAGGGCTCTAGGCAGAAGTATCACTAAAGTGTGCAACTGTGGTGAACACTTGGCCATCCACCCGAGACTAAGCTCTAAGTGGTTGAATTTTAGAATCAAGTTTAAAAAGTTCACACTAAGTGTGACTTCCCTGGTTTGTTAGTAGCAATCAGATACAGGGTGACCAACTCTTAAGCTATCCAAAACGTCATAGGCAAACCAAAACCACTAAAGACCAAAAAGCCCGATTGTGATAGGTTCTCTTTAAAATTGTAAGTAACGCTTCATGCTTGGCTAGAATACTGCTGTGTATCAATATTATAATAAATCTGTGCACATATGTACATAACAAAAAGCATACTTGTTTAAAGAAAGAGGGGGGGGGGGGGGGGGTTGAAAAGAGACCTGTTCTCAGAATTAAAGGTGTTGTAAAAAGCAATTTTTTTTTTTTATCTTCATGCATTCTAGGATTAAAAAAAAAAAACCTGTGTGCAGCAGGCCCCCTGAGCCCCATCTCTATTCAGCAACATCCATGTGTCCCTCGGCTGTCCAGGAGGCTCCCTTTTGAGTGGCTGAGACAGCAGTGGCACCACTGGCTCCCGCTGCTGTCAAAGTCAGCTAGCCAATCAGGAGAAAGGAAGCGGAGCCGAACCGCAGCTCCGTGTCTGAATCAATGTATGGAGCTGTGAATCAGGTCGGGTGCCCCCATAGCAAGCTGCTTGCTGTGTGAAAAGACAAGAGCAACGAAGAGAGAGTAGAGGAGAATCTGGGCTGTGCTATGCAAATCCACTGCACAGGGCAGGTAAGTAGATATACATGTTTCTTAATAAAAAATAAAAAAAACACAACTTTACAATCACCAAGTCTTTTAGTGCAGTATAGTATTTGAGGAAACATTAACTTGCAACAAAGGCCATCTATCGTTCCTAGCAGGCATGCATGTTAATGTTGCAAAATTTTGTTTCCCAAACAGATATACATTTGTTGAGGTGATCAGTGTCTGCTCAACCATTGGCTACTACAGCACATCACGTCCAAATACCTTCCACGTCAGGTTTGGTGGGAGTTGTACATGTCCAAAAGGCAGCAGGATTAGATTAAAAAAAAGACTAAAATCAAAACCTACAAAAACAGAAATATTAAAAACACACAGCTTCAATGGGCCCGGGATAAAAGAAAAAACTGGAGAGGAAATGTACAATGTGTATAGTTAGCGTGTACGGGTTTTATATTGAATAAAAGATATCTGACAAAAACAGATATGAAACCATTCACACAGCTCCTAGAAAAGTATGGGGAGTGCCACGAAACTGGTCTGCTCTGATAATACTAGCTCTAATTGTGGTGAATAGGGATATTACCTCAAGGTTAGTTATTTTACTGGAAACCTGTGAAATTACCTTCAGGAGTTCCAAATCATGTTTATTTGTTACGCAATTACCATACATTTACATAATTACAGAGAGCACACATACATAAGTCCGTCAGACTATGCTCTGAATTCAATACAGCTTGATATCCCCTTTTATAGGGTGCCTTACCAGCAAGTCACCCAAGCCCAACTGCAGATTGTACCATGATCATCTGCGCTCTTTGGTATGTTCTCAAACACATGTTTTCTTGAGACAAGTACATGGCAGGATTGTATTCTCAACCAAATTCAATCGCCATTTTAGTTTCCATCTTGTTTAACCACACTTCATATAAATGTTCATAACTACTACTATTGTGTTTTATATAACGAGGTGGCATTAGACTCGTGTGCCTGTATAAGCATGTATGTTTTGAAACGTTTACATGAAAATATGCAGTATTTAGGATATACCTACGATGTTAAAGTGTTACTAAACCCAGGACCCTTCATCTAGTCTCCCACAGTACGCCGAACATGAAAATGCAATTTTAGTAAATATAAACTGCATCAGCAGTATATAGCAGCCTTGTGACTTCTATGGTAAAGCTTCATACTGCACTGAGCTGTGCTATGATCCAGGACCCCTTAGAGTCGGTTCACACTGGGGCGACAACTTCTAGCACGACTTTTAGAAGCAACACCAGCATGAACCACAGGGCGATCTGGGGCAACTCCAGGCGACTTGGGGGAGATTTACAACACTACTTAAAGTCGACTCCAAGACAGGGAATGTTAGAAGTGGCCAATCAGCTTCTAAGCTCTTTTGACATCCTTCTTCCCGTTTCATTTCTTCATCCCTGTTTTTCTGCTCCACTCTTCAACAACGAGGAGTAGCACAGTTTTACCTTGAAATCATTTGAAACAATGCATTTCTCTGTGCAGAGCTGTACAGAGTACACTGATCAATAAAATGTAATTTTTCTTCCTGCAGGCAGCCAGTGACTATCTTTGCAGCAAAGTGGATTGTGTTTTTAAATAATTTAAATGTTGTGCATTAATGGCAATGTTCAGGCTGCATTAATGGCAATGTTCAGGCTGCATTAATGGCAATGTTCAGGCGGCATTAATGGCAATGTTCAGGCGGCATTAATGGCAATGTTCAGGCGGCATTAATGGCAATGTTCAGGCGGCATTAATGGCAATGTTCAGGCGGCATTAATGGCAATGTTCAGGCGGCATTAATGGCAATGTTCAGGCGGCATTAATGGCAATGTTCAGGCGGCATTTCATGGGCACTGGTAAATATTTTGGTAAACCATTTGGTTCCGATTTTTTTTCTGGTTTTCCTCCTCCAAAACCTAGGTGTGTCTTATGGTGCGAAAATAAATAAGTTGGATGTTCCCAAAGTGCTGTATCAAAGCACATTAATAGAAAGTTATGTGGAAGGGAAAAGTGTGGAAGAAAAAAAGGTGCCCACCCAGTAGGGATGACCTCAGCCTGGAGAGGATTGTGAGGAAAAGGCCATTCAAAGGACTTTCACAAGGAGTGGATTGAGGCTGGAGCCAGTGTATCAAGAGCCACGACACACAGACAGATCCTGGACATGAGCTTCAAATGTCATATTCCTCTTGTCAAGCCACTCCTGAACAAACAATGTCAGAAGTGTCTTACCTGGGCTAAATAAAAACAGACCCGGTGTGTTGCTCAGTGGTCCAAAGTCCTCTTTTCTGATGAGAGCAAATTTTACATCTCATTTAGAAACCAAGGACCCAGAGTATGGAGGGAGAATGGAGAGGCACACACTGCAAGATGCTTGAAGTCCAGTGTGAAATTTCCACAGTCTGTGTTGATTTGGGGAGCCATGACATCTGCTGGTGTTGGTCCACTGCGCTTCATTAAGTCCAGGGTCACCGCAGCAGTCTACCAAGAGATTTTGCAGCACTTCATGCTTTCTTCTGCAGACGAGCTCTATAGGGATGCCAACTTCATTTACCAGCAAAACTTGGCACCTGCCCACCCTGCCAAAAGCACCAAAACCTGGTTCAATGACTGTGGGATTACTGTGCTTGATTGGCCAGCAAACTCGCCTGACCTGAACCCCATAGAGAATCTATGGGGCATTGCCAAGCGAAAGATGAGAGACATGAGACCGAACAATGTAGAAGAGCTGAAGGCTGCTATTGAAGCATCCTGGTCTTCCATAACACCTCAGCAGTGTCACAGGCTGATGGCTTCCATGCCACGCTGCATTGAGGCAGTAATTGCTGAAAAAGGGGCCCAAACCAAGTACTGAGTACATATGCATGCTTATATTTTTCAGAGGTCCAATATTGTTCTATGTACAATCCTTGTTTTATTGATTGCATGTAATATTCTAACTTTCTGGGATTATGGATTTGGGGTTTTCATGAGCTGTAAGCCATAATCATCACAATTATGACAAATCACGTCTTGAACTATCTTGCTTTGCATGATGTAATGAATCTATCTCATATTCGTTGCACCTTTTAATTTGCATTAGTGAAATAAATGAACTTTTGCCCGATATTCACATTTTTCGAGTTTCACCTGTATTTTGTACTTTGTTATAATATCCCCAATTTATTTATATAAAAAACAGCAAATTTCTCAGTTTAGGCTGATATGTATTGTACATATATTGATTGGTTTGCGCAAAAGTTAGACCCCTTTCACACTTCTGTGTTGTAGATGCTATAGTGCTAAAAATAGCACATGCATTCCGCCCTCGAACAGCTGCGCCATTATCTCCAGTGTGAAAGAGCGTTGCGCTAGCAGGTCGGTAAAAAAAAGTCCTGCTAGCCGCATCTTCGGAGCGGCGAAAGAGCCCATTAAAAACAATGGGACAGCGTAGCTATACCGCCCACAATGCACTGCTATTGGCGGCTCAGTGTGAAAGAGGTCTTCTAGCATCTAAAAAATAGGGGATAGTTTAATGGCCTTTACTAGTAATGGTGGTGATCTGCTACATTTATCGTGCCTGTGACTTTATGGCAGACACTAGACATTTTTGGGACAATTGTAATTTTTACAGCGATCAGTGCTATAAAAATGCACAAATTACTGTAAAAATTACACTGGCAGTGAAGGGGTTAACCACTAGCTGGCGCTGAATGGGGTTAGGTGTGTCCTAGGGAGGGATGTTATCTATTAGAGGGAGGCGCTACCAGCGACACGTCACTGATCACTAGAAAGAAAGGAGTCACCGCTCCAGGTGGGATCACTAAATGGTTACAGGTGGTGCAGGATACCGAGGGTGCTGGCGGTGCACTAAGCAAAACGAAGACAAAGAAAAATGGATAGCCGCACTCCAAAACCTGATGGGTGGTCTTTTATTCAATAGACAGCATGTACAAAAATAGGGTCACAGCAGTGGAAACAAGGAACAGCCGACGCGTTTCGCACTGGATCAGTGCTTATTCATGTCACTGATCACTGTTGCTGATCACAGGGAACATTCGATCAGTGACATGTCACTAGGCAGAACAGGGTAATTCCTTGTTTACAAAGACATCTCCCTGTTCTGCCTTTGTCAACTGCAATTGCGGGCCACCTAGGAATATCGTGTTGCCAGGACCCACAAGCGTGCACACCCGCTGGGCAGAAAATTTAAAGGGATGTACAGGTACGCCCATTTGCCTGCCCACGTTAAGTGGCTGGAAGGCTCTCAGTCTACAGAATATCAGATGTTCTGCAGACAACAGAAAAAAAACACGGTACAGGAGGTATGACTTATGCTTGGACTGGTCATTCCATTCAGTTCTAGTGAAAAGAAAGTTGGAGTTCAGCTTTAACACTGCCCCTTAAAAATATTTTTTGATCACAATTATTGCCAATCGCAAGGACTAAACGTCCCCTGCAATGTTTATGGAGAGATCTGGGGCCTGAAAGATCCCAAATCCCTCTACCCTTAAAAAGCAAAAGATCAAAAAAAATAGGGGGGGGGAACATACTAGGTTTATGGCAGCTAGCTGCAGCCATAACCCTAGTATTTAAAGAGGAGGCAAGGCTTCACTTCCTGATTTCCTTACTGGGGATGGCGGCGTCAGCAGCAGCCAAGAGCCAACCAACAGATCGGCTTCGGCTGCCAACATTGTGGGCACCCTGGAGAGGTAAGCGTCCATATATTAAAAATTAGCAGCTGCAGTATTTGTAGCTGCTGGCTTTTAATATCCCCCCGGCAGACCTCTGCTTTAACGTCAAATGACCGATTTTCCCAGTTAGGCGGTCGGCAAGTGAATAGGCTTGTATGCCGCATCTGTGGATGTAGTCTCTGCCTACTTTTATTCTCCGTAATGATCTTTACACTGTTTTTTTGGGCAGTGTGCCACCTCTACCTGCTGCCTTCCTACATTCTAGATTTATTGGTCATTAACACCTGCGATTCCCCTCTAGGTCTGTTAACTGAAACAGAGAAATAAAAAAGGTTGCCAATACGGACTTAATTCTGTAAAAGCTAGCTCCTTGACGTTATGAACCTTTTTAGGTTACAGCACCAAGCACATTAGCTATGTTGATGATGTGCAGCGTATATCCTTTTGGCTGCAGATTGTTCTAACAGATTAAAACATTTTTGCACAATTGTGGCACTGATGCACTAAATCCCACAAAAATGGTCCATTACCTCGTCCTACCTCAAATGGTCACTAAACCCAGGACCTTGCAATCTGGTCTCCCGCAGTACAAGGTAATGTAATCGTTTTAGTAAATATAAACTTCTAAATACCTTTTCTCATTATCTGTATATAGCAGTCTCGTTGCATCCATCAGTGTCTGGCCGAGCAAAGAGAAGTGTACCGCTCCATAAAACAAATAATCCCCGTTGCTTCTATCCCAATCAAACCAAGAGGGTGCTGGCTGTGCACAATTAGCATGGGATGAAGGAAAAAATCCTGGATCACCGCACTCCTCGGAAAACTATGTCTTTATTTTCTAGGATTTTTTCCTTCATCCCATGTCTGGCCGAGCAGTTAAAGCTTGTAAGAGTGGTTTTAATTTTTCTCTGTCCTATGAGGCTGCATGACCCCTGACTTAGTCTTGATAGTGCCGATCGGCACTGTGCTAATCAAATGAACCAACCCTCCCAAAAAAAAAAAACTAGCAATACACACCAAACTGAGCATGCCACAAGGATCTGTTCTATCAGCAGATGGAATGGGGACAGTAAAAAGGAGGGGGATCAGGGAGACAGGAGCCAACAGCCTTTTAAACAACGCAGGTTCCACGGTGAATATATCAAGCATGCTTTACTACATAGACAGACTGATGTTATTGTTGTGGGTTTAGTAACACTTTAAGTACCAAGGAATACACCCAACTGTGCTATATGCCCTATACTTCATCAGGGTTACACTTTTCAAACTCCGCTGTACATTCTCTGCTCTACATCTTCAGTGGGATGTGCACAAGATTATACTCAGGCCCAGTTTGCTAGAAATAGGTTTCGATTTTCACCAGAGCTGTATAATTTTGTTAACGTCAAAATAAAAGCACAAAAGTCTTAAAAATGTCTAAGAACTGCAAAACGTCTTAAATGGGAATTTTTTTTTTATATATATATATATATATATATAGACGATAGCTTACCTCTAGCTGGTATTTGCAGAGGCTGTGTAGATGTTGCTGATGAAGTAGAGATGAAAGGGATTTGCAAAGCCTTCTGCTCCGTTGGCTTCTGGGAAACCGGTGTACTTTCAATGCTACTGTAAGACTTTGTTTCTTGAATGCCTGGGGTAGGTTGAGGATACGGTTTGCCTTCCTCTTCTTCATTTTGAGGCTTTGAAGGATTGAAACTGAAACCAAACAATGTACTGGCTCCAGAAGAATTCCCAAAAGTAAAAGTCTTCTTCTCTGTACCAAAGATATTCTTCACGACTTCAGAACCAAATACAAACTTGGGTGGGGACACCACATTTTTTGGTGTTTTTTCTGAAGAGCTTGCAGTATCAGATTTTGCCCCAGAAGGTGGTGTTGTTACAGTTGGCAGATCAGTTTTCTCCTTTGTGGTTTCTTCCAAAATTGCTATAGCAGCCTTTCCACATGGTGAAGCCTTTGGTGTTGTGACACGAGTAGAAAAAGGGGGAAGCAAGCCATCATTTGACTGTGCAATTTTGGCCTCTTCAAAGATTTCCTTGAACAAATCTGCAACCTCCTGATGTTTAAAACGTACAGCAAATAATTCTACGGTCCCTTCACCTTCAGAAAAGTCATGTGCAGTCCATACCCATGCTCTCTCAGCCCCTTTCATTGGTTCCAAATGCATGTCAGGTATAACACGGTGGTTGGCACACAATTTTAACACCTGATCTCTTCTCATTACTATTCGTGCTGCTTTGCTGTCATAGCTCTGTAAAATCTTTAGGTCACCAATACCCCTCTCTTTCCACTGATTAATACCTTTATCAAATCTGTAAAGCTTAGCTCTATGACAGAAAAGTGTCTGCTCATTTTCTTCTCCACTGGTGATTTCAACAAGATCTGGTAAAGGTACAACAGGCTCAAAATACTGGCCATCACGTTCCTCCTCTTGTGTCACATCAGATTCCTCATCAGTACCTACAGAAGTTCGGCTTTGGTTTAATTTGGTTGGAGACTTTGCAGGACTCGGTGCAGGCTGAAAGCTGAAGTTAAAGCCCTCAGTAGATTCTCCAAATCTGAAGAGATTACTTTTATCTGGACTATTTGATAAAGGAGATGCATATATGGAATCATCTAAATTGCCTTCAAGAGAACCTGCCCGCATATCATAAGTATCCCACTCATAAGTAGGTTCAGAGATTGTCTTTACTAGACACTCAGAAGTGCCAAGAGTTGGATCCCCTTCAGCGGATTTACTGTGGTCCGTTAAAAAGGTTTTCAGATCTTTAAGGCCAGTTTTCATTTCTTCTGCTTTCTTGATTAAGTGTGCAGTCCTTCCTGTATCCACTAGTTTATGGGGGGTCTGCAGAGGTATATCCAACAACAGGCGCTGGCACTCTTCAAATTTATTTTTAAATTCTTCAGCTTGTTCAGGCGTTTTAAACTTTGCAGCTAACTGTTCTAATTTTGGATCCACATCAGAAAAGTCATTTGCCATCCATATCCAAGCACGGTCTGAACCAGACAATGGTTTCAGGTGCATGGTGGTTGTAATCCAGTGATTTGCACATACCTTCAGCACTTGTTCCCGTCTCATAAGAATTCGGAGCTTCCCATTTACCTCATTTTTAAGAATCTTTAATGTGCCAACTCCACGCTCTTTCCACTGGCTGCTGTCTGTATCAAACCGATATAATTTTAGTCTCTGGCAATAAAGTGTTTTTTCATCTTCTTCTCCAGTCACAAGATCTACTTGTGCAGGAAGCTGCACAACTGGCTCAAAATGGATATCATCCCGATCATCTGTCTTGTAAAACTCTTCTGAAACCTCTTGCTCAGCAGCAGTGTTTACTTGGTCAAATGTATCACTTTTAGATACAAACAGTTTTGCACCTGCACCAGAAAATCCTTGAAAATTAGGATCTTTTTTACCAAAACCAAACCCTTCTGAAGATTTGGCTAGATCAGCAAAAGAAAAGCCGTCAGCAGCGTTTGATAATTTCTCCCCACTTTGTTTTTGCTTGTTTTCCTCACACTGCAACCCGATTTCAATTGATGGAATGTCTTTATCACCACCCAAAGCAGCCTTCAAAAGGGGAGCCGTTTCTTTAACTTTTTCTTCTTTATTTGGCTCAGCAGTACCAAATTTAAAAGACGACGAGCTGAAAGGCATTGTAAAGCTGAATCCCTCTTTGGAAGCTTTACCATCTTCGCTTGCACTTGGTGCTTTAAAACCGGATATTGATTTATCATCTGTTGTACCAAACTTAAAACCTTTACCAGTGAAATTACATTTAAATCCAGTGGAAGGTGGCCCAGGTGACTCAGAAGGACTTGCTTTGAATCCCACTTCAAAGGCTGGCTTTGCCTCAGTTGCTGCTGTTTCACTTTTTGCGTTTGGGTTAGCAGTCTGACAGGCAACACAGGTGGCTGCTGACGCTTCATTTCTGACCAAGCAGACGGTACAATCCCACTGCCCCTCCTTTCGTGAAAACATGGATCCCAAGCTTCCATTTTGACTCTTTGCTTTCAGCGAACTAGAATCCTTAGACGGAAGACCTGCTGTATTACTTGTTGGTTGCTGTGCTTGAGGACTTTGACATGACACACACTTTGAAACATTGGCTTCATTCCTAACCAAACAAATACTACAGTCCCATTGCCCTTCCTTCTTAGAAAACAAACTCCCAAAATCTTTTTGTGAACTACTTTCAGGAGCAACAAACTTGAAAGATGAAGCACATGTTACTGGTGTCTGTGCACTGGTTGGATTTGGAGTTTGGCATGCGACACAAATTGTTGCAGAAGGCTCATTCCGCACCAAGCATATGTCACAATCCCACTGTCCTGTTTTCTTTACAAAGGCTGAGCCAAATGAAGTGCTCTGTGAAGCTGCAGTATTCATAAAACCGGTGATGCTTTTAGGGGTTGGCAACACACTACTTTTCTGGTTTGAAGGGTTACAGTGAACACAATGTTTGTTTGCAGTGTCATTGACAGTAGAACACTTACTGCAGATCCACTGCTCTTTGCCCTTTACAGGCTGCTCAGCAGAGAGGGGTTTGTTTGTTAAAGTATCTTTACTAAATGTGAAAGCAGAAGCCGACATGCTTAAAGAAGACTTTCCAGGGTTGGTGTTTTTTGCATCTTGTGCTGAAGAACCGAACTGTGATCCAAATGAAAAACTTTGTGCAGCTGCAACCTTTATAGATTCTGTGTCAGGTTTAGCAACATCAGCACTGCCATCTATACTTTGCAGTGATTTTTGGGCTGCTTCAAACTTTACTTTGAAACGCGCAGCTTCTTCAGCAGTCTTGAAGCGAATCGCAAGTTGCTCCGATTTGGGCATTTCATCGGCATAATCGTATGCATGCCAGACATAAGATTTGTCAGAGGTGGCAAGTGGTTTAAGTTTCATATCTGGATTTATTAAATGGTTTGCACAAATCTTCAGGACCTGCTCTCGTCTCATAAGCAAGCGTACCTTACCAGACACACGATGTCTTAAGATCTTAACATTTCCTACACCCCTTTCCTTCCATTCTTTAGCGTCTGTGTCAAAGCGGAAAAGTTTTGCTCTATTGCAGAACATTTCCTCTTCATCCTCTTCACCTGTCTTTACTTGAATCTTCTCTGGTAATGGCACTACAGGTTCAAAATGTGGCCCATCCTCTTCAATTACATACTCACTTCCTACATCCGAGTCCTGACTTTTGTTGTGTTCTTTGGATGGAGGCACAAAAGTTGCCTTATCAGAACTTTGGAAGCTAAATATATTATCAGATTGACCAAATGCTGTGCCATTTTTATCTTGTATCAGATTTGATCCCTCTGGGAGGTTATTCAAAAAATTCTTCTCACCAAACCTAAACATGTTTCTTGAATCAGTGTCCTCAAACGTTGCAGGCTTTATTCCCTGATCATTAATGGGTTTATCGGATGTTAGGAGCCGCAGCAAACAGTCACTACCAGCATTTGCTGGTGTTCCACTTTGATTAGAAGAAAATGTAAAGTCCCCATCATTTGATTTAAAGTTTGAATTAAATTTAAAGGTAGGCGTTGACTGTAAGGGTGCAGTAAATGGAGAAGGTTTTGGTCCCTCACTTTGTATAGGTTGAACAAAACTGTTCTTTCCAAATTCTGCTTTCACTGGTTGAGTTCCCAGAGCAGCCTTTGTGAAATACCCTGGCTCAGGAAGCGTGGGATTTGCAGTGTTTTGAGGTAAATTGTAGTTGTAGAACTCATCAGTTTGAGGAGACAAAATATTTGTTGCAGGAGATTCAAAGCGAAGTGCATGTCCACACATGGCAGGGTTTTGAACTGGTGGTGTATGCATAGCGTACATGTGCTGCTGGGTTGCCATTCTGTTCCCAGGATACACAGTCTGTGGGAACAAGTAACATAATGAGATATAGATTCTACCATGCAAAATGTCATTTAAAAATCAGTTTTTAACATTCTCTAAAACCAAGTCACTTAAAGCGGAGCTCCACCCAGGAAAACAAAATTTTGCCATGTTGTTTAAAAAAAAAAAAAACTCACCCGAAATAGCTGTTGCTATGCGGAAGTCCGTAATCTGCCTCACCTGCACCGCGGTCCGATTTCTTCTTGTCCTTCTCCTTGTGAATGGGGCGCGCTGCTTTCTGGGAACTGTGTGTGTTCTCAGAGAGCAGCGCGCCCATTCACAAGCCAGCGTGAGACTCGCGCAGGCACAGTAGGAAACGGGCAGTAAAGCCGTACAGCTTCACTGCCTGTTTCCCATAGTGTGAATGGCGGCGCGGGACCGGCATCGGGGGGGGGGGTCCATCAGCGCGGGCGCCTAGGACAGGTAAGTGTCCTTATTTAAAGTCAGCAGCTACACTGTTAGTAGCTGCTGACTTTAAAAAAAAAAAATGTTCGCGGCTGGAGCTCCGCTTTAACTTCATTTTAACAAAAGTTTAAAGTACAGCTTATGAGATGTGTGGGCGCGCATTATATATATATACATATACACACACACACACACACACACACACACACACACACACATATATATATATATATATGTGTGTGTGTGTGTGTGTGTGTATATATATATATATATATATATATATATATATACACACATACACACACACACACACACACACACACATATATATATATATATACACATATACACACACACACACACACATTCTAGATTTCCATCTATACTGTTATGTACGACGATAAGGGGGAAAACATGGTGGGGGGTTCCGATGCGGTTTGAGGTGCCCTGGAAGCCTATTCAAAAGACTATGGTCAGTCTATTGCAACAAAAAAAGGCTGCCCTTTTAACCAAAAAATAAATAAAATGTATACAAGCACTTTGAAAAAAAAAATACCGAAACTGTCATTTTGCCAAAGTTTTTAGTACATACCTTGGTCGGAGTAACATTAGCCACAGGTCTAAGTAGCTGTTGGGGGTTGTAAACTGGAGACTGTACATAGTATGATGGGTGGGCAGTTGTAGAAACTGAAACATGAGAGAATGAAATATTTTAGAGAAAACGTACCATTTGGTCTTTGTGCAGACTTGATGCACCTTAAATTTATCAAATGTTATTACAAAACAATGAAAGCGATTGGTTTAAGGAAACTTTCACAAACATCCCTTGCAACAATAAGCATGACAGGTCCTCTTATGGCAATCAGGAGTGTTTGCCCACCGATCTCTCATCTGCCAAGGAAAGTGTGTGATCAGATTACAAGCCGTTACCAGCTTGTAAAGCATCTGATCAAACCAAACTAAAAAAAAGAGAGACAAACATCTTGTCACTTCTGGTTTCTTACACCACAAAGGGGAGGCAGGTATGGGCGTGCCCTTGTCCATTATCCTATTAGAACACTGATAGCATAAGGGGAGCTCAGGTAAAGCAGGGGACCGAGCCTGGTAGAAGTAATTGAGTAGCTGTATAGCCGCTTTGATCACTTCTGGATGGAAGACCATCACAGGCTAAAAATGTTGATACCGGGTGCAGGCATCATCCCTGGACAACTACTTTAACATGAGGAAGTACGGTTGCTTTTTAATGGGTTGAAGTGGTTAAATTAAAAGGTTATAGAAAAAACTCCTGCTAAAACTGTATAAGAATACATTTTAATAAAATAAGACTAATGCCACACCTGTCAGTGGAACATCATAGTAGCCCTGGTTTAAATGGTATCCATCTGGTGCTGCATCAGAAGTAAAGCCATCAGTTGTCCATCGTTGGGAAGACACGTTGGTATTTGAATTATTCATCCTTAGTTCATGTACTTCTTTCTACAAAAAAAAACAAACGTTATGTACATTCACCAATTGAGCACCTAGTAACGACTTGTTAATATATTAATTAGTGGTGCACCAAAATGAAAAATCTGGGCAGCAGCCAAAAATCCAAGATGTATTGGCAAAAAACTAAAGACAGTTTATATATATATATATTTTTTTTTAATATATATATATATATATATATATATATATATATATATATATATATATATATATATATATATGTGTGTGTGTGTGTGTGTGTGTGTGTGTGTGTGTGTGTGTGTGTGTGTGTGTGTGTGTGTGTGTGTGTGTGTGTGTGTGTGTGTGTGTGTTTGTATGTGTGTGTGTTTGTATATATGTAAAACTGCCTGCTTTCTTACTTGCATAGGATAGCATGTGTTTACCAGTCAACGCCAGATGACAGTACTCAAGAATTTTCCGAGCAGGGCGAGTTAACAACCATACACCATTTTTACACTGCTTGCTAGTACTGGCAGGTAAAAATGAAATAAAAAGAATTCAATAAAAAGTTAAATCCTAAAGAAGGTTCTAGTGCTGCTAACCTGCACATAGTCTCTCTCTACATCTATTATATAGTTTGCCATGATATGTTCTTAAAAAGAGTCACATTTACAACCCCTAGCTTAAACATATAATATTTCAAAATACTTATATGACCTGAAAAACATTACAAGTGAAAGGTGATGAAGACTACAAACATAATGCAAGCTTTAAAAAAAAAAAAAAAAAGATTTTGCATGTTAGCATGGGCCTATATAAACTGTACATAACTCAGCGACTATAGTATTCCAAATCCTGCGTTAAATCTTCTCTGAAGTTACCTTCCTAGCTTTCAGTAGGATAGGAATGATCCAATCCAACTTCCTTGTATCTCAAAGACAGCGACTGTAAAAGGATGATCAGACCTTACAAAAGACTGTGGAAATGGCCAGAAACAGTCCAAGGGTCCAGGGATCAAAGTTACCCTGGACCAGGCTGGACAATTAGAATAACTGCAATCCCTTCCACTCAAAACCTGTAAAGTTGACCATGTAGAAACTAAGATAGAAAGGGCACCGATGAGGATGACCTGGTCCCAAGGTGTCACCAGAGCATTCACCACAAAACACACAAGAATCAATGGACTGGGTTGGCATAAAGGCCGACTTTGGTAAACACAGAACTCACACCTCAACTTTGCCCTATTTTTGGCTCCATCCATCTTCCAATCAACTCTCACCAGCTACCCTGTCCTTGCTGAAAAAAAAGCATCCTCAAAACATGTTTCACGGTGGGGATGCTGGGTTTAGGATGATGTGCAGTGTTAGTTTTTCATCACACAATGCATTTTGCTTTCAGGCCAAAAAGTTATTTTGAGCTCATCCGACCAGAGCACCTTCTTCCACATGTTTGCCGAGTTCCCCCACATGACTTCTTGCAAATGGGACTTTTTATGGATTTCTTAAACAATGGCTTTCTTCTTTTCACTCCCCCATAAAGGCCAGATTTGGAGTGCGCAACTAATAGTTGTCCTGTGGACACCTGAGCTCCTCCAGAGTTACATGGGCCTCTTATTAATGCTCTCCTTGCCCGGCCTGTCAGTTTAGGTGGACGGCCTCGTCTTAGTAGGTTTACAGTTGTGCCATACGCTCTCCATTTTCGGATGAGGGATTGAACAGTGCTCCGTGAGATGTTCAAAGCTTTGGATTTTTTTTCACCCATTCTGCCCCAGAAAGTTTTGCCCCCGTAATTACCAGGCCATTATTTGCAATACAACAGAGTTGTTTTAACAGACAGACAATCTAGCGGTCGTGCGACATTGTACCCTCAAAATATATACACTTTCATGCAAGTTCACTTTTTCAAGAATGTATATTTAACAACTTCAATACCAGGCACTCTTCCCCCCCCCCCTTCTTGCCCAGGACAATTTACAGCTGCCGCAGTATGAAGGACAATTGCGCGGTCATGCAACACTGTACCCAAAACTACATTTTTATAATTTCCTTATAGTTATTATAGTTTTTGTTTTAATTTAAAAGCGACAATATATATAAAAAAAAAACTGGATGGGCACAGATAGTCGGCACTGGATAGGCAGCACTAATGAGGAGCTTCTGTCAGGCATTACTTATTTAGGCTTTGCACTTAGCACTGTTACTCATTTTGAACCATACTTAAAAAGGCATTTTGAATCACTGATCACCTACATCTTCCTTTCTAATCCATTTAGTGCCCCCCCCCCCCCCCCACATTGGAAATGTTGTGCGACTTCTTTAATACTTTCAGTTCGACACAAAAAATGCTCTACTTTGACTGGTCGTTCCACGGTGAAAGTTACTGTGCTGCAGCCTGTAGTTCCAGAGCTGCACTTGTTCTGCTGTGACTTGTAGTCCCACCAAGGTACATTCTTCTGTGTCCTGTAGTCCCTGAGAGAGCCCGCACTGCTGACGCATATGAATTTAAGATGGATACCATCAGTGCACTCCATCCCACCCATGACATCACCAAGCTGCACTGTACATGTGTGAGTGCGGGTCTACGTTGGAGTTTATACAGGAGGTGGGGAGGAGCCTTCTAGACCACCCATAAAAGAAGTTACTTCCATGTAGTGCTAGGGCGGCCCAGGAGGCCATTACAGTGAAAGTAAATAAATAAAAAGATAGGTGTAAAAGGCTACAAACTTTTTATACTCGTCCTTCCTGAGGACGATGGGTGTGGGGACGGGTACCATAAAAGTAAAAAAAGTACCAAGCAGGGTTACTACCAGGCCACATACCATGCAATGTCATAGGAACCCCCAAGGTGGTCCAATCTTCACTCATCATGGCAAACGCTGCCCACCAAGGACCTTCAGAGGCTCAACCCCCCCAGCTAGGGATCACTGCCATGGATCAGTACAGCACCCTACTGGTCAGCAAGTCAATAAATGGTTGAGCAGGGTCCTGTTTTGCAAGGTCTGCTGTAGTGCGGCATCATTACAGGGCCAGGCCGTCCCAATGTATCGAAGTCTCATTCCTGGAGTGTAGAAAAGCCTTATGAAATAGATCTGGAAAAGTCAGTCTCCTTAACAGATGAAACTGTTGAGAAGCATGCTATGTTTTTGTTTAGAGACTGCATAGACCATCGCCTAAAAAGTTAGAAGAAAAAAAAACCTGAAGCCTTGGCCAACAGGGAGGGGTTTTTCCTGGGATGGAATTTATTGTCCTTTTTGCCTGTGTCAAATCACCTGAAGTTAGCAGAATAAGATGCATTGTGTCCTGGGAGGTATGGTAAAGAAAGGGTACATTGCCATTTCCTTACCTTCAAGGCTTCAACTTGTTGAACAAGCTCCTCTATCATAGTCTTCTGATCCTCAGCCCAACGTGGTGGTGTCTTTGATGAAGACTTAAGGAAAAAAAGAAAGAAAAGCTTACATTTATACACACTTTTTTAAAACCTCTAGACGCCTGGTGTTCAACCTGCAGCCCGCTTTGGTATATGATGTGCAGCCCTCAGCAGTCTAATGGGAACATTGATTAGGGTAATAACATTGATCTCTACTAGACTCAACATATTCCCAGTTTCATATTGCATTCTACAGCATATCCCCAGCAAAAGACTGTGGCATGTTGTGGGTTATGAAGATAGAATACATTTTATATTCACTGGCAGAAATGTGAAATTCGCTTAGGCCTCAAAAACAGATGAGCCATGAATTTTGCAATCATTGATTGGACTGTTGTCCTCTTGAAACCAGTTAAAGCAAGACTGGTGGATTAAAAGGTATGTGTGATATTGCATGTTTAAGTGCTCAGTGGATTAGCCATTTTTAAGGTTATACAAGCCCTGTGTTGAGATGTAGTCCCCTTTCACACTTCTACGACTTGTCCCACGATTTTGTACTGCAAAAATCGCATGACAAGTCATTCTCCATTATTTTCAATGACTTCCATGCATATTGGCACGACTTTAAAGCGAAGCTCCGCTGTAAAAAAAATATATATTAAAAGCCAGCAGCTACAAATACTGCAGCTGCTGACCTAATAAAATGGAAACTTACTTGTCCTGGAGTCCAGCGACGTCGGCAAAAGACGAACAATTGCTCGTCTCTCGGCTGCTCCCACTGCCATCCTCGGTGAGGGAAATGAAGCGTCGTGGCATCACTGGCCGGTCACTACTGCGCAAGCGCGAGACGGACTGCGCCGTCCTCTAGGAGCCGTGCGTTTCCCAGAACACAACAGCGGGGGGGGGTTGAGAATATTTCAATTAACCACTTGTACAGTAACGGTTGGACGTGTGAAATACAGACGTTATGTTCGTCATTTCACAAGGTTATTGATTCTACCGAGAAGTTCATCATGGCGATATATTACGTCAAAGGTACTACACACCCATTTTACGGGTGTGTCGACTGATATTCAAGATTTTTATGCAACACATCTGTATTTTAATTCCATGTAAACATTTGTTTTTGTCAAGCAATAGATACAACCATTTTGTATGATTACATGTCTCCGTGAATAAATGTCATATGTATAGACTATGGTTATATTGATTTTGTATCTTAAAAATGTACTCAATACTGTGAGGGGAAACAGTCCTTAAAAAGCACAACAGGCATGTCCACAATCTCTGATCCTTGTTTTCTCTATTAGGTCTGCAGTATGACAATCCTCTGTATTGATTATATGCGGCCCTGCTCTGGGCAAAGACCACTTATTTTTTTAAAACTCTGCACAAATAAAGGATTTGCTTTAGTATGACCACCACAATTAAAAAAAGAAAAACAAAAAATCCAGACACAACATGCTGTATACCTTTGGCGTTTTACTTGGTGACCGAGAAAACTTTGTTGGCGATGGAGTAGAATGTTTAATTCCAGAAGCAGCCATAAAGGATTGCGTATCTCTGAAGTTTGGGCTTTGACTTTCAGGAGCTTCATCAAGATTTCTTCTCACTTCATCCAACATCTCTTCAACAGATTCAACAGGCACTGGTAGCTGCAGGAAAGCAGAACATTTTAAAAACTGTGGTTTAACTTAAAACAAAGGTTTAACAAAAGTTAACAGAACAACTCTTTCCATATAAATGCAATGTGGGCAAATGCCCAAAAAGTCCAGAACTGTAAGCATCAAAACATCTCAGTAGACACACCATTAAAATAAAACCAACACTCACACATTAATTTCTTTAA
This sequence comes from Rana kukunoris, assembly GCA_029574335.1. NCBI lineage: Eukaryota > Metazoa > Chordata > Amphibia > Anura > Ranidae > Rana > Rana kukunoris. The sequence continues at coordinate 253,887,947 of CM056050.1, read as the reverse complement.
AAGTAGGCGTTTTGTGAGTGTACACAACACTCCCAGCGATTTTTTTTATTCTTTGTAGCATCCCTGGAAGTCTTTAAGTGGGGTGGTGTTCAGAGCCTGCATAGTGGCTCTTTGGACGTTATCCACACTACCAAAACGGTGCTTTCACATTCAAATCCTGAATCACGATTTCATGAACAATTGACTTTGTAATTCCCATTTGCTCTCCTTCATTCTGATCGCGAGCCATCGGTCACAAACGAGAACAGACCTCACTGCATTCACATTCTGTTCCATTTTTGACAGGTGGCTTACTATCAGAATTATTGCAGAGGAAATGGAAATAAGGTCAATTGAAATCGTGACTCCAAAGAGCCAGCATGCAGGCTCTGAACGCCATCCAACTTGAAGACTTTCAGGGACACTACCAAGAACGGAAAAAAAAAAAAAAAAAAAACACGCTAGGAGCCATGTATACACTCACAAGGTGCATACTTTGAAAGATTTTTTTTTTTTTTACTATTTTTTTTTGTTAACGTTCTAAAAAAAAAAAAAAATTCCGCTGTTATAGCTGCAAAGGGTGTGATAACTCAATATTTAACCCATGGACCAAGGTTGGGACGCCTTTAAAGTTCACATGCGTCCCAATACATGTGTATATATATTTATATTAATTACACACACAAAAGTATGGGGCGGTTTGTCTTTACACGCACGTAAACGTGAAGGCCATCCCAGCCTTAGTCCATAGGTTAAATGTTAAGTTGGCGCACCCTCTTCAGCTATAACCGCTTGGGTCTATGGGAATATTTGACCATTCATCCAGGCGGCGCATTTGTGAGGTCGGGCACTGATGTTGGACGAGAACACCTGGATCGCAGTTAGTGCTCCAATTTATTCCAAAGGTGTTTTCGGGTTGATATCAAGACTTTGTGCAGACCAGTCAAATTCCTCCACCCCAAACTCTCATCCATGTCTTAATGGACCTTTGCTTTGTGCAGTCATGTTGCAACCGGAAGGAACAATCCCCAAATGGTTGCCACAAAGTTGGAAGCATGAAATTGTCTTGGTATGCTGTTGCCTTAAGAGTTCCCTTTACTGGAACTAAGGGGCCAAGCACCTGAAAAACAACCCCACACCATAACCCATCTCCACCAAAATGATTTGAACCAGTGCACAAACCAAAATCCAGCAGATTAAATGGGGATGGTAAATGGGTTGGATCAGAAAAGACAGGATCAAACAGCCTTTACACAATGCAGAGGATTAACCCTTTAGTTTCCACAGCAAGTATAACAAGCATGCATTACTGCATATACAGACTGATTTTACCGATGTGGGTTTGGCAACACCAAGTTGACGACAGCAAAGCTGGACAAAGTCCCACTTAATCCAATATCTAAAAAAAGTAAATTCTACATTTTACAGCTGTGGTCAAAAGTTGAGGGGATGACACAAATAACCTTCTCACAAAGTCTGCTGCTTCAGTGTTTTTAGATCTTTCTGTCAAACGTTACTATGGTATACTATTATAATTACAAGCATTTCATGAAAGTGTCAAAGGCTTTTGACAATTACATTAAGTTTATGCAAAAATCAAAATATGCAGTGTTGACCATTCCTTTTAAAAATCTCTGCCAGTGGATCCAACATGCTGTCAATCATCTTCTGGGCCACATGCTGACTGATGGCGGCCCATGCTTACATCATCTATGCTTGGAGCTAGTCAGAATTTGTGGGGGGGTTTTGTGGTCACCTGCCTCTCGATAGGATTAAGGTCTGAAGTTTCCAGGCAATAGATCAAAAAAATAAATAAAAAATATGTTTTGTTCCAAGCAACTTGGTTATCACTTTTGCTTTATGAAGGTGCTCCATAATGCTGGAAAGGGAATTGTTGGGACAAACTGTTCTTGGATGGTAGGGAGAAGTTGCTATTGGAGGATGTTTTTGTACCATACTTTGAGGGCTGTGTTCTCAGGCAAAATTGAGAGGAGCCCACTTCGTTGGCTGAGAAGCAATATCACACATGAATGCTCTCAGGATACTTTACTGTTGGCATGACACAGGACTGATGGTAGCACCCACCTTTTCATCTCCGGACAAGGTTCTTTCCGGATGCCCTAAACAATTGGTAGTGGGATTCAGAGAAAATTACATTACCCCAGTCCTCAGCAGTCCAATTGCCCTGCACATTTTGAATAATATCAGTCTGTCCCTATTGTTTTGCCTGGAGAGAAGTGGATTATTTGCTGCACCAGGCCAGATGTACAGTGACTGCATCTGCATGCACAGTGATATGCAGATGCACTCACACCTGCCTGCTGCCATTCCTGAGCAAGCACTGCAGCCAATTCAACTTTATGAGATGGTGCCGCTGTTTGCTGGACTTTCTTGGGTGCCCTGTAGCCTTCTTCACAAATGCAGTGGACCAGTGTTTTTTTTTTAGATGAAGTCTATCCTTCTCTAGATCCCAGACCAACAATACATATACTCCACAATGTAAGTTTAAAAAAAAAATCTCAAACGAAACTAGATGGATATTTGAACTCCAGACCCTCACCCCGCTAGGGTTAAAACACCAAGCTGGATCTCAACTGCTTTATAACCAATTACAAGCAGTCCAATTAGTTCTTCTCCAACTAGCTTAATTTTAATATTCACTTTATGATTATTGCATTCCTACAACGTCTGTATTCACCGATTTGCATCCATGCTTTGGTGTTTATCGCCAATCCACTTAGGTTTGGATTTATACATATCACTTCATTTGACATATCACCAGGCTTGTGGAAGGCTGGATCTTTAGGCCAGTGTTTTTCAACTCCAGTCCTCAAGGCACACCAACAGGTCAGGTTTTCAGGCTTTCCATTATTTTGCACAGGTGATTTGATCAGTTTCACTGCCTTAGTAATCAGCACAGCCATTTCATCTGAGGGAAATCCTGAAAACACGACCTGTTGGTGTGCCTTGAGGACTGGAGTTGGGAAACACTGCTTTAGGCAACAGCTAGCATGTGGGCATTAAAAAATGTTTTGCTTTGCTAGTTATATTTACCTCGGTGGATGCAACATCAAACTGATGCTGTATCTGTCCCCTGGAGTCTCTGCACTGAGAACCGAGCCACCGAACACCGATTGCTCGGTTCTTACTCCTCCCACGAGCAGAGTGATGCCGACTGTCAGTCGGCATCGCGTTTGCTCCACTTCAGTGCCCATTGGAGCGGCAGTCTCGGCGGCTCGCCGAGACTGCCATTAAGGCAGCTGGTGGATCCCGACTTGGAAGGCGTGAGGACGCGCTACCTCGACTGATGGCAGTGACATCAGCAGAGAGGGGGACTTCAGACCGCTCTTCAGAAAACAGGTCACAGGAGTGAAAAACGAATTGCACTCCTGTGATCCATAGGAGAGGCCCAGCCCAGGCTGGACTTCTCCTTTAACATTCAATATGTCATTTTCACCATTGGCCACTAGATGGCCTCACAATCTCATTCCATACATTTAACGTATCAAAAAAGACACTATCCTTTATCATAGCGTTCCATTAAAGATTTAAAATATCATCTTTTCCTTTATTCATATGGATTGTAAGCACCACCGAGTAAATAGCAGGTAATTAACCATCATTGGATCGATTTAAGTCATGTGACCACCAGGAAGGGTATAATTGCCCTCATCCAAGATGGCGTAATTAGAGCTTCCTGGTGATGGCCCATTGATAGGCTGAAACGTGTCGAGGCTTGATCGCATTATCGCGACACACTTCGCAAGCGGTCACTGAAAGTAAACAGCCAAAGCCGAAATCTGACCCATAACCGTACTTAAAGGCGAGAGCCTGATCCACTCCCCACTGTAGGAACAGCAGAATCAGGGACAGCACATATGTGCCATTTCATCTCTGCTCACAGAGATGTAGGCCTTCCACGTACAATGGCAAATCCTACGTGAAGTAGACTTCCGTGCTCGTAGCATGGTAGAGATCACCGAGTCCGACAGACCTCGGCCCCTTAGCACCTGGTTCTCAGCCACGCCATTAAAGTCAGCGACTGTAAAGCAGGAAAAAAAAAAAAAAAAAAAAAATCGGACCCTGCGACAGAAGATCTACTCTCAGGGGTAGACGCCAAGGGACGTCTGCCACCAGACGCACCAGGTCCGTGTACCAGGGACAGCGCGGCCAATCCGGAGTGACCAGGATTGTTGGTGTCCCCTCCGCTTCCACTCAGCGCAACAGGCGAGGGAGAAGCTTCAGAGGAGGGAAGGCGTAGATTAGGCGATGGTGACCCCGCGGTGACACCAACGTGCCTGACGCGTCCGCCCAAGGGTCTCTTAACTCGGCCACGAAACGCAAAACCTTCCGATTAAGACAGGACGCCAGAAGGTCCACGTCTGGAAAGCCCTATTTTTGGCACAATCTCTAAAAAAAACTTCCGGGAGCAATGACCATTCTCTTTGGTCCAGCGTTTGGCGACTTAGGTAGTCGGCTTGCCATTTCTGCACCCCCGGAATGTACATGGCCGACAGAGCCAGAAGGTAACTTTTGGCCCACCGGAGAATGTGCGCAACCTCCGCCGTGCGGGCGAGCTCCGCGTGGCCCCTTGATGATTGACATACGCCACGGCCCTGGCGTTGTCAGACTGGATCCTGACCGGACGGTCCTGCAGACCCAGAGACCACTTGGAGAGACACAGCAGGATAGCCTAGAGCTCCAGGACATTGATAGGCAGATGGGACTCCATCGCCCCTGGGCTGACTGGACACACCAGATACCCCCCTAGCCGGAGAGGCTGGCATCCGTCGAGACCACTGTCCAATGGCACGGCAGAAATGATTTCCCGGTCCGATGTACCAGAGATATCAGCCACCACACTAGGGAGGACCTGACCAGACGACTAACCCGAATCTGGTAATCCAGAGACGAAGGGAGCTTGTCCCAACGTGACGGAATCTTTCTGTAACACTCGAGTGTGAAATTGGGCATACGGAACCACCAAACCCAGAACTCTCATGCAAAAGCAAAGCGATGACCACTTCTGGGTAGCTAACCGCTGCACAGCAGACTGCAGTGTCTGGAGTTTTTCCGTCGGGAAAAAAACTCTTGCTTTTGAGGAATCCAGGACCAACCCCAGGTATTCCAGTCGCTGAGACGGTACCAACATTGACTTCTGGACATTCAGTAGCCACCCGAATTTTTGGAGGGACTGGCAGGTGATTGACACATCCTCTTCTAATTCTGAGCTTAAAGGGTCACTAAAGGAATTTTTTTTTTTTTTAGCTAAATAGCTTCCTTTACCTTACTGCAGTGCTGTTTTCATGTTCTCATTGTTAGTTTTTTGCTTTGATGTTGCTGTAATCCTGCTCTGATCTCCACACTTCCTGGTTGTTCCGTTTCCTTATAACCACAGTGCTGGGAGCTTTCACACTGTGGTCACTAATCAAGGTGTGATTACTGTGTGTAAACTAAAAGTAGATTGGGCTGAGGGGGTTTTAGACAAACCATCACTGCCCTCTACTGGCTGTCTGGCTCTGTACATCAGAGAGACAGGAAATAACAGCAAAAACTAAACTAGAACTGTAGGTTGATTATATGATTGATTTTTATCTATTTTTAAAAGGAATCAGTTAAAGGGGTAGTTCCCCCAAAAACCTTTTTTTTAACATTGATTGAGGCTCGTTTTGTCAAGGGGAATCGGGTGTTTTTTTTTTTTTTAGAAACGAAGCAGTACTTACCGTTTTAGAGATGCATCGTCTCCGACGCTTCCGGGTATGGTCTTCGGGGAAGGGCGTTCCTATTTGATTGACAGGCTTCCGACGGTCGGATACATCACGTCACGATTTTCCGAAAGTAGCCGAACGACGGTGCGCAGGCGCAGTATAGAGCCGCACCGGCGCTCGGCTTCTTTCGGCTACTCGTGACGCGATGTATGCGACCGTCGGAAGCCTGTCAATCAAATAGGCATGCCCAGACCAGACGATCATACCCGGAAGCGACGGAGACGATGCATCTCTAAAACGGTAAGTACTGCTTAGATTCTAAAAGAAAAACATCCGATTCCCCTTGACATAACGAGCCTCAATCAATGTTAAAAAAAGGTTTTTGGGGGAATTACCCCTTTAACTTTTATGTCTCTATACCCTGTAAACAGTCATTTCAGCCCAAATTCTTTTTTCCTTTAGTGACCCTTTAAAAAAAAAGCTCCCAGGAGAAGGTCGTCCAGGTATCCAACAATAGCGATTCCGCACTGCCTTAACAGGGCCAGAATCGGCACGAGCACCTTCGTGAAAACTCGTGGTGCCGAAGCCAGGCCGAAGGGGAGGGCCATAAACTGAAAATGGTCCTCTCCGACTGCAAAACACAGAAACCTCTGGTGTTTTTCGCGTATGGTAATATGCAGGTACGCGTCCTGAATATCCAAGGACGCCAGAAAATCCCCCTGATGAAGAGCCGCCACTACAGAGCGAAACGATTCCATCCTGAATCCTTGCACTTTGACAAAGGAGTTGAGGGCCTTGAGGTCCACAGGATTGGACGGACCCCTTCTTTTTTGGGGACCACAAACAGATTGGATTAAATCCCCTGAAACCGTTCCCTTGAAGGAAGCGGTACAATCACTCCCCTGACCAGCAGATCCTGAACAGCCCCTGACAGGGCCACCCGGCGTTCGAGGAAGCTGGAGGTTGGAAGGAAAACCAGTAACACACAGCAGAACACAGCTCAGCACACACACCAACCCCAGTATAATAAAAAAAAAATAGCACCGCACAGCAGCACAGCCGCGGGTAGTAACAGAGCCCCAGGCGGACCCCCCCCCCCTACAACCGCCAACCAGAATGGGGAAGGAGTGAGAGGAAGGGAGAGAGGAAAGCGGGGCGGACCCTCATTCGACCTCCCCAGGAAAGCACCAGCCGCACCACCCTGCCAGGGCAAGGGGACACTACTTACCCTTCCTGCGACCACCAGCTGGAGGCATTCGAGACAGGCACAACGTCTGCAGCAGATACGGCATGGCTGTCGGCCCGGCACACTGTGACAAGGCCATAGAGACCGGTCATACGTGTGCCCTGGAACATGTAGTTCACAGGCCATCTCTAGCGCAACGGGGCATGTCGTGGACGGCCCAGCACGTAGTTAAAGGCCGGTACACGCTCGATGGCCGAACATGGGGGGACTACAAGGATCAAGGATCCAGCCTGTCATCCAGTCAGCAGTTGATTGTAGATCCCAGGATCCAAAAATGCAGGAAAAAAAAAAAAAAAAAAATCGCTAAAAAAGACTCCAGAGCACATGGACTCCAGAAAGGGCATGTCTTCTAATGCTAGGCAGAAAAAAAAAAAACAGCCTGCTGAGGCAGAGAGAGGGATATACCCGGGGGCCCCGCCCCCTGGGAGATGCTATACCGAGAAGTGTTTTAACACTTGAAGTGCTGTTTTTTCTACCTAGTCTCTCCTGAAAGGAAGGTGGTATAACCCTAAGGTCAATTGCTGCTGTGTCCGTCCATGAACGGAAGAGAAATCAGATTTTTCCTGGATCAACTTTACCTATTAATGGTTAGTATCCAGTTATATTATGTACATTTAGGAAAGAATCCAGGCCTTTCTTAAAGCAATCTTCTGAGCTGGCCAGAACCACCTCTGTAGGGAGTCTGTTCCACATCTTACTGTGAAGAAATGGTATCCGTATTTGGAGATGAAATCTCTTTTCCTCTAGACGTAAAGCGTGCTATTATACCACTACCAGAAAATCACGGTTCTGAACTAAATGAGACGGTAAGGGAACAAAACCTAGGGCTTTTCTCTCCCCAGATATGAAGTGATGCAAAAGCAACAAGCAGCTATATAACATGTATATAAATACAAACTAATCAAAGCACTAAGTGAAAGCAATTACCTTTTCTACCAGAGCGGGATCGGCAGCAACCTCATCAAGAATCTTGATAAGATAGGCTTTACATTTCTGCATGCAATTCTGATACACCGCCTGCTCTTCAGAGGACACAGCATCACTTTCAATTTCTTCTCCTTTTCTCTGGTATACCTTTGCAAAGTAATAAAAACAAGGAAACTCCAAAATGAGAGGAAATTCAAGCTACATTTCAAAGACAAACCCAATCTTCCATTTTTAATTTCACAGTTTACGGTATCTCTTCAATTGTCGATCAAGCAAAATATATTTTACTATATAAAGTATATTTTTGCATTTACATGAATCTCATCATACATTATTTTAAAAGACAAATTTAAAGTCTAATAGATTACTAGTACTACGAGTTTAAAATGATAACTTGAGCCTTATGTGTGACAATTATGAGAACTGCCAACCCAACTGAAGAGTTTTAGTTTGGACAGTTAAAAAAAAAAAAACACTCAAATACTGCAGCAAGGCTTTTTAAATCAATGCTATACACTAAGAATGGGGAGCATTTTAATGGCTACATTCAGACATGGCTAGGCATTGCATAGACAATACACATACATACCGATGCAAGATGCCAGTAAGAATCCACACTGTTAATAGCTTCCAAAGCTAGTATGGCATCATCAGTCTTTCCTTCAAACATATCCATTTTGGCAAATGCAACACCAGCTTCATCTTCCAGATCTCTCACTTCAGACAACTGGATAAGGCAAAAAAATGATATATTGATATTTGTAGCTTATAGCATTCACCAATGTGTAACATTACAGACAGGGAATTTGCAAAATGTTATTTTAGCAGGACGTTTCCCGTTATTAATTCTCAGGGGTTGTCATCCAACACATTGTATTCATATTGATTTTTCTTTAAATTAAGTACGCTTGCTATGCCATTTCTATAAGAGGGAAGGGCTGCCCATATTCAATATGGCAATTTTGGCTCCGCATCCTGTACTCAGACCATGTGGTTCTATAAAAAGGTGGCGAGTCAGCACACTGCCCGTTCCCCATTGACAATGTCACGTATGATGAAACACGTCTGGAAGGGGGGTATGTGCTGACGTCGCCACTGCCTCCTATTTTATGCGCAAATTTTAATCTTCTAAAAGTGCAATATTTTTACTTGAATAATAAAGTAGCAACTAGACAATATTAGTCTATGGTCAGTTTCTCTTTCTGGGTCCAATGCTGAATGTTACGGATCTTATGGTGGTATCAGTGTGAGAATCAGTGCAACCATCTACCCAGGGTTTTCCTACGATCAACCGTGCAAGAAAATGCCTTGGCTGGGCTATAGCAACATGCCTGGTTTTGCGTGCCATCTGGTAAGCAAGTTTTCTATATGGTGGCAGTGCACTTCATGGGAGAAAAAATAAATCACTGTGGCGTTTACACGAGACAAATTTATCTCACCATACCAAACCATTAGAACAAGTCATATGTTCTTCAATCAATTAACCTGATTTTGTATTTTGACTGGGAAAGGAGAAATCTTGATACCAAATATCAAATCCACTTAAAATTAGTAAATGAGGAAGCAGCATGATCCTTAGGACCTTCAGGCAGAACAGACAAGGGAAGCAGTCGAAATTAAGCTGTAGACTTCAGCTACACTTAAATAGCATACAGAGTGTAAAGCACCTTCTAAGAAAACATAAGATGGCAACACCGTGCCTCGATTCAGGTGGAATGAATTACCTGTCCTAAATAGGAAGACAGAGACTTCAATACCACTGCCTTCTGGTGAAAAGCGTTTTTCTTTGCAAGAAAGAGCAGCCAACATTGAGCCACTACAAGCTGAAGTGACAAGGAAAAAAAAAAAGCCCACACAAGAAAAGGGTGCACCGGCCTAGTGCAATTGCATTAAAAACATTTTGCCTCCAAGACTGCTGGAAAGCTCCAAAAGGTGCAAGGAGGCCAGATGGTGTCTGGTGGCTATGCTGATGCATTTCAAGGGAGAACACTCTTCAGCAGAGCCAAAAAAAACAAGACAGCCCACCATAGCTATATACTGTATTTGCTGGCGTATAAGACTACCTTTTACACAAAAAAAAAAAAACAGGCCAAAAAGCAGGGGTTGTCTTATACACCGGGTCAGCGGCTCGGATGCCTGCTGGATGCGCGGTAATACTGCCTGTAGCTTCGGCTGCATACAGTATATACTGCTTAGCCAATCCCGGTGAACGATTTATTCAAATGAATACAGAGCCTGCTTGGATTAGAGCAACAACCTCTGACAGTCCAAGCAGGCTACATACAGTAGCCTGCTCGGATTGGCTTTGAGAGTCAGAGGCATGGGCTGATGAGGATACAGGCTATGCCAATCCAAGCAGGCTTTGAATTCATTAATAGAATACATTGCTTGCCGTGATTGGCTCCAGCAAGAAGGAAAAATATGGCTCCAGCAAGAACGAAGGAAGAAATATAAAGCGTTTGAAGCCTCGGAAGGGGGGGGGGGGGGGTGTCTTATACGGCGGCAAATACGATTATATATTACACAATATAAACCATCCTCATTGATAAGTCCCGCCCCTCGTGCATCACTAGTGGTACATATTTTTTTAAGGATTTAACCACTTCCCGCCCGCCACATACAGAATGACAGCTGAGAAGTGGTTCTCTGGGTGCGCAACATGGCGATCCCAAGTGCAGAATGTCAGTCTGACACGCATCTCCGATTGCGATAGGAAGCCTCTGACAGAGGCTTCTTACTACATGATCAGCTGTGACCAATCACAGCCGATCATCACGTGAACCAGGAAGTGCTAGTAAACGGCATTCCTCTGGGCCAGTCCGACAGGGAGAGCCGATCTGCGTTTCTCCCTGCCAGATAGCAGTCTGTGCCGATAATCAGCACATTGATTATCAGCACAGCCCCCATCAAATGTACTAATAAGCTGCCACTCTGTACCCAGTCAGTGTCCCATCATAACCCCCTGCCAGTGCCCACAACAGTGCCATTGCCTACATATCAGTGCACCCCCCCCCAATCAGTGCCTCCCCAATTCTACATATCAGTGCCCATCAATGAAGGGGAAAACATTTTATAAAACCAAGAAAAATAAGTATTTTTGATCAAAGATTTTGGACTTTGAGGTTGTTTAGCAAAAAATAAAAATCCCAAGTGGTGATGAAATACCACCAAAAGAAAGCTCTATTTGTGGGAAGAAAATTATAAAAATGTAGTTTGGGTACAGTGTTGCATGACCGAGCAATTGTCATTCAAAGTGCGAAAGCACCTGGTATTGAAGTGGTTAATCACAGAACGACATCCACCTTTTACGACAGGATGGGTAACAAATCACATATAAAACGTGCAACATAAGACAGTTTTTAGTAGTATATAAAATAAAGGGGTTAACGCAATTTTTTTCACCTTAATGCATTCTATGCAGTAACCCCCCCCTTTGGGAGAGCACTTCCCATAGGGGGTTCTTGAAGTGGGGAGGAGCCAAACAAGCTGCACAGTGGAGGCAAGTGTGACATGTTTGTAATTATAAAAAAAAAAAAAAAGTAATCATTTTTAAACCTATAGTATCAATTTAAGGGTTGACCAATATCGTTTTGTCAGGCCAATATTGGCCATCGGCCTGAAAGGCAGCCAAAAAAGCAATATCAGGTGCCGAAATGTAGATTTTAAGTTTATATTTTTACACTGTCCTTTTATATACTTTTTTTTGTATTACTTTTATTGTAGTTCAAGATAGGAAGTACTACATTTGTAAAACAGTATCCTTAACCCATTCAAATACCTTAATATCTCTGCTGTGGAAATGTTTGAAAAGTGGGTCAATTGGCTCAGGTATGCTCCTCTTCTGTCTGATCACATCTAGCAGTGGTAATACTTTCTTCCAGTAGTGAATGCATCGGACCATATAATCCCTCTGATCATAGAAGGAATTCAAACTGCTCCCCTGAAGTAACAGAAACAAGTTATGGTGTGCAATGCAACCAGTTTTCTTGGTGCATGTAATACATTCAGATATAATAGAAATACAGACACTTACAGTAGTGCTGAGACTCCTTGACCAGTGTATGAGAAGGGCAGGCTGCAGACCATGCTTTTCCAGGGCTCGCAGTGTGTTAAGCTCATACTGTATCACAAGCCGAAGTTTAGCCGAAGATCCAGGCCTGCATTTAGAAATGTTTAGAGTGACACTACTAAATTATATGCTTATTCTTCAAAATAATAAAATATACACACATACACATACATATATATAATATATATATATATATATATATATATATATATATATATATATATATATATATATATATATATATATATATATATATATATATATATATATATATATATATATACATATACATATATATACACACACACACACACACACACACACTTTTCTGCCTTCTAACTACTATGTGCCTATGCATGCTGCCAAAGTCTACTTCACCTTGGGAGAAAGCAAGAGAGGGAGGCTATGGACCATGGAGACCAAAATGTGGCCACCCTCGAACAGAAAGTCTAATTACAGTAGAGGGGTGATTTGGAGGCTGAGAGCAATAGCAGCAAGTTTGCGTTAAAATTAGATTTTATCCAATCGATCTGACCAATTTGCATATGACCAATGAACGGGTACTAGCCACCTCTATGAATACTTTATGGCATTCTTGGGTAGTATGGAACGACCAAAATGATAAACGTCTATGAGTTTGCTTCTTTTTTTTTTTGAGGTTTTCTGGTTGCAAAGGTGCCTACGCCTGATATGAATAATTCTCTGTTATGGGAGATATTGCGCTCTGTAATATGACGGTTTCCTTTTTTTTTTATATATATTATATATATATATATATATATATATATATATATATATATATATATATATATATATATATAGCTCATTGTAACCTTTATTACATGTGTTGTTCCTTAACGGTACTTGAAGTTTGTATTGTAGATCATTTTGATTGTCTTCATCTAAAACATGATTCTATGCATATAAATGTATTCATGTGTATTTGATTGTTCATTTGCGACCTTTTTATTGCTATGTATTGCTACTTTATTTCATGATGTATTTTTCTGCATATGTATACTATATATATGTATCTTAAAATTCAATAAAAATCAATTAAAAAAAAAAAAAAAAAAAATAGATTTTTTTTAACCACTTGCTTACTGGGCACATAAACCCCCTTCGTGCCCAGGCGAAATTTCAGCTTCCGGCACTGCGTCGCTTTAACTGACAATTGCGCGGTCGTGTAACGTGGCACCCAAACAAAATTGGTGTCCCTTTTCCCCCCACAAATAGAGCTTTCTTTTGGTGGTATTTGATCGCCCGTGTGGTTTTTCTTTTTTCCGTTATAAACAAAAAAAGAGCGACAATTTAAAAATATATATATATTTTTTACTTGTTGCTATAATAAATATCCCAATTTAAAAAAAAAAAAAAAAAAAAAATTTCTTCTCAGTTTAGGCTGTATTCTTCTACGTATTTTTGTAAAAAAAAAAAAAAATCACAATAAGTGAATGCTTTGCGCAAAAGTTATAGCACCTACAAAATAGGGGACAGAATGATGATTTTTTTTTTTTATATTTTTTTTTTTACTAGTAATAGCGGCGATCTGCAATTTTTATTGGGACTGCGATATTGCGGCGGACACATCGGACACTTTTGACGCCATTCACATTTATACAGCGACCAGTGCTATAAATATGCACTAATTACTGTATAAATGTGACTGGCATTGAAGGGGTTAACACTAGGGGGTGAGGAAGGGGTTAAATGTATTGCCTGGGTGTGTTCTAACTGTGTGGGGGGAGGGGGGGGGTGACTGGGGGAGGTGATCGATGCTGTCTCCCTATATACAAGGGAAACAGCATCAGTCAACTCTCACTGACAGGACGTGGAGCTCTGTGTTTACACACAGAGCTCCACGTCCCTGCTCTGTCACCGCCGATCGTGTGTACCTGACGGACATCGCGGCCGCCGGGTACACGCATCGAATCCTCGGTGATGCGTCGGGACTGTTTTTCCCCGCCGCGCGCCGCGGGGAATTACAAGTAAATCACGTCCAAAGACGTGACCCCGGCGCCTCAGGTCCGTGCTGTTGACGTGTTCTGTCAATGGCGCGGACCCGAAGTGGTTAAACCAGGGTTTTAGCATCACTAATATACAGAAACGTTTGACACACACACACACAACTTACTGGGCCGTTTTATGAATAAGGCTGTAGACCGCGTCCCACCATGACCCTTGTTTGTCTGTAAATAGCTGCTTGCATATTGGCAGAGGTAAGCAACGAGGCTGATGGCAGTCAGTTGATGAATAATTATTTTGCAACTGAAGGTGGCTTGTGTATATAACTGCTAGCAAAAATACCTAAAAAGCAAAGAAAAATAAATAGTTAGCTTTTTATGGATTAACTTGTCAAACCTGCTTTGCTCATTGATTAACAGACCCAATGTACTGTATTTGCTGGCATATAAAACTACCTTTTACACTTAAAAAAAAATGGCCAAAAAGCCAGGGGTCGTCATACGCTGGGTCATGTTTGGGTGCCTGCTGGATGTGCGGTAATACTGTATGTAGCTTTGGCTACATACAGTATATACCGCTTAGCCAATCCCAGTGAGCAACGTATTCAAATGAATACAGAGCCTGCTCGGATTGGAGTAACAATCTCTGCTCGCATTGGCGTTGAGAGTCAGAGAGGCGTGGGCTAATGTTACAGGCTCTGCCAATCCAAGCAGGCTTTGTATTCATTAATACATTTCTCGCCGTGGTTGGCTTCAACTCCAGGAAGAATGAAGAATATGGCTCCAGAAGGAAGAAATATAAAGCGTTGGAAGCCTCGGAAAGAGGGGGGGGGGGGGGGGTCGTCATCTTATACGGTGAGTACAGGCAAAAAAATCTTAAAATAATCTTAAAATAAAAAATTTAAAATTAGGGGGTCTTATACGCCGGCAAATACGGTATATTTTGCCTGCCTACAAGCAGGAACTACGCTACACAGCTGACATTTCCACTACACTACGGAGCCAATTAACAAAAAAATAAATAAAAAATAAATTCCCCAGCTTTAGATACATAAACAAAATCTATATAGGCCCTCTGGGATGCATATACATGGGCATTTTACAAATCTAAACAGGGTTTATTTCTGTATGTAGCTTCATGTAGTCATGGTAAAAATACACAATTTCCTCAACATCAGCATTTTAAGCAAGAGTCTTGAACTGCACACATAAAAATCGTATCAATAAAAAGGTAGAAATTTCTTTATTCTAATAAAAGCAATACCATACAGCAATAGTAGGTGAACAGTAACCAGTCAACGCGTTTCACACTGACATCTGGTGCTCAATCATTGCTATGATTAAAGTGGTCCCTTAGAGTAAACCCTCCATACATCCAGTGAACAGCCTCAGATGATACACAGATTAACCAAATCTCCCTACATAGGTTTTATATGTATATCTGCTGAGTTCACATTTATATATCATTTACAAAGTTAAGATCCTGTTAGGAGATGTTCTCTTCCGGGTTAACACAAGTATGTTTATTAAAAGCCAGCAGCTATGGCTGCTGACTTTTAACAAACATAAAAAAAAAAAAAAAAAAAAGGCTGGAACTCCGCTTTAAGGATTTAGCTACTGAAGGAGCTAGTATGCTTGCCCTGAAAAGTCAAAACTTCCTAATCTGCATATTCGTTACCAGTAATAAAAACACAAGGTATTGAAGCTAGAGAGCAAGGATGACAGCCAGGAACCTTGCATTTGTAGAGTAAGCAGCGGCAATAGAAGCCTCGGCTCTCTGAAAAACTTTTCTTTAAAAAGCTCTATAAAATTACAGTTTAATCAAATATGAAATCATTTAGCCTCCAAAAACCATGAAACCTACCTCCAGATCAAGAATGCATATAGATTCTGGACTGTTGGATTCAAGCTTTGAAGTTTCATGAGGTACCCGAGGAAAAAGCTGCTTAAGCCACTTCCGAAGGTTTGACAATGAAAACATGAAGTGCCACTGCAGACCAAGCCAGGTTAAGTGCTGCAAATCTCCATTGTGCATACGAATAGCACCTATAAAAATAAAAAATAAAATAAAAAGTCAACATTTTCAATAAGGATTGAAGTGATTGGATTTAAGAGATATGAAATGCATTTCCAAATTTTACGTAAAAGCATAGAAAACCACAAATAGTCTAGTAAATCGAATATGCAAACTTTAGCTGTAAGCAAAAGTTCTTCAGAATCTGTAGTGCATTATAGGATACAGGGCATCTTTTTCAGCTCCATTACAAGAACAAAAAAAAAACAGGACACAAATTAGATTTTCTTCATTGTACGCTACAGGACACGGAGCATCTTAGCCATACGTTAAGGAAGTCCCAAAGCACTGAATAGGAGGGGAGAGCAACAAGCCAACTGGCCCCAAGCAAGTTAGAATCTTGTGTGGCCTGCAAAACGCCCACAAAAAAAAGTAACAAGCATCCTCCAACACCCAGCTGGTAAAACTGAGTAAAAGGTATGAACCGAAGACCGGGTAGTAGCCTTACAAACATGAGGTACTAAAACCTGTTGAGCCCATAAGCTTAAGATTAAAAAAAAAAAAAAAAAAAGTGACAGATCCATCAAGGGCTGGTAGATTTTGATTGAAACTATGTGACCTTTCCTTTGGCATTTAGAAAGCACAAAGGGGGAACCTGACTGACATGATATGCAGCAGTCAACTTCAGGTAAAACATGTTCTCGCGAACCACATGAGCCTTGGACAGAAAGAAGGCAAAGTCCTAGTTGAGATGGAAAGCATCGCCCATCTTAGGCAGGAGGTCCCAAGATACAGGGGAGTCTCCGATTTGGTCATCCCTACCCTGCTGAAGGCTAGAAAAGGTGACTTTGAAGATTTACAACTGGACTTAAAGAGGGGGGTTCACCCTTAAAACCACTTTCTCCCATCCAGCATACTGGCGTCAGCGCCAGTATGCTGTCTTTTTTTTTATCGATGTACTTACCTCTTAATAGATAATTAAATTTTCGTCCTATCGCGGGGTATGGCGCCGCTATATAGCGTCACGCCTTCCGAAAACAGCCGACTAGCACTCGGCTGTTCTCGGCGCTATACGGCGCCTGAGCACAGACCTAGGAGCTGACTGCGCAGGCGCCGTATATAGCCGTGTCAAGCCCTCCGAAAAAAGCCGAAATAGGACTCGGCTGTATACGGCGCCTGCGCAGTCAGCTCCTGTGTCTGTGCGCAGGCGCCGAGAACAGCAGAGTGCTAGTCGGCTGTTTTCGGAAGGCGTGACGCGATATAGCGGCGCCATACCCCGCGGTAGGACGAAAATGTATATATCTTTTAAGAGGAAAGTACATCGATTAAAAAAAAAAAAAACAGCATACTGGCGCTGACGCCAGTATGCTGGATGGGATGGGAGAAAGTGGTTTTAAGGGTGAACCCCCTCTTTAAGTTGTATTTTGACTTTCAAGTTAGGACTAGGGGGTTTTCATCCATATACATTCAGACCAAAACTTTTTTTTTTGTATTGCAGCTCAATGCTACAATTTAAATAAACAAACATTCTCATTAATACTCAGTACCCCATAATGACAAAGTGAAAACAGAGTTTTACAAATGTATGGAAAAATATTGGAAATATCACTAAAAAATAAAAAATAAAAAAAGTGTTCAGACTCTATGCAACCAGACTTGAAATTTATCTCAGGTGACCAAAGCAGACTCCCCTATAACTTAGGACCCTGGATTCAAAGCCAATGACTAAAGAAGGATGGAAGATCAGAACTTGCAGCAAGCAGTAGGTTGGGTTGATCCGGATGGGATGACAAGTTTGCAATGTTGGAGTAGCAAGTTCTCCTTGTCAGTTACAGGTCTAGCACCAACGATACCCCACGAGTGTGGTTTGAACGCCGATTACAGATGCATATAACTACGCTTTTGTTTGCAAGCATGAGGGGATGGGGGTGCTTTAAAAATGTATATATTTTAAGTTTACAATTATTTTTTTTTAAATTATTTTTTTGATCACTTTTATTCCAGGTCCTCTTTACGAAGAGATCTAAGGTCTATAAATCCCCACATCTCTCCTCTATGCTGGAAAGAAAAAAGGCAATGTTTACATCTGCCAGAGCTCAAAGTGACATCATGACATCGGCCTCCAGGGGTCAGAGATGGGGGGGGGGGGCACCTGGTCTACGGCCAGCTCTATGGTAAACCTCCCGCCACCTTTAAAAGCAATCAAGTGGCTAAAAAACAGCTGTGGTTAATCCACATTAAAGCAGAGCTCCACCCATGAAAACAACATTTTGCCATGTTTAAAAAAAAAAAAACCTGAAAAAAAAAAAAAAAAAAAATACTCACCCGAAATAGCTGTTGCTATGCGGAAGTCCGTAATCTGCCTCACCTGCACCGCGGTTTGATTTCTTCTTCTTCTTCTCCTTGTGAACGGGGCGCGCTGCTTTCTGGGAACTGTGTGTGTTCTCAGAGAGCAGCGCGCCCATTCACAAGCCAGCGTGAGACTCGCGCAGGCACAGTAGGAAACGGGCAGTGAAGCCGTACGGCTTCACTGCCTGTTTCCCATAGTGTGAATGGCGGCGCGGGACTCGGAGCGATCGTGGCACCGGCATCGGGGGGGGGCCATCAGCGCGGGCGCCTAGGACAGGTAAGTGTCCTTATTTCAAGTCAGCAGCTACACTGTTAGTAGCTGCTGACTTTAAAAAAAAAAAAATTCGCGGCTGGAGCTCCTCTTTAAGGGATTACATTGTTCGTGGCATCACATCCCAGCAGGATTTCAGACAGAAACACAGAAACCCTTACATTTATTTCTTCCGCATCTGCTTGAGTTTACCTTATTGGAGACACGATAGATAAATCTACCAATCGTTATTAAATTGGTTCACTGCAAATCATTTGGATTCATTTTTTATTTTTATGCACGACATTAACAGCAGTGTAACACCTTTACAATATTGATATCCTTAATATGTGACACACAGTTATCGTGATTGCAGCAGCTGGATCACTGGTTTGCCAGTGCTCAACTAAAGACACGTTGAGTGGTACCCATTTATACTTGCTGCAGCCTGTAGTCCCACAAATACCACTTTAGTGCTATTGCTGCAGACAGGCCCCCTCCCCACTATTCTGCTGTGATTTGTAGGCCCACAGCCATCGTTCTAGTTGCTCACATACCAAAGATGGCCACTACCAAAGCATTCCACCTCACTCATTAAGTTGTCTGCACTGTGCATGCATGCAAAGCTTAGCAGTCTAAAGTAAATACAGGGGGGAGGGGGGGGCATGGGGTTGCGACACCTCCACTAAGCAGCCCAGGCACTACTGACAAAAATAGGGATAATTCCCCAGCCACCAAAAAAAATAAGTCCTCTGTCTAGGCGGGGGGGTGGTCCTTGGAGAAGAACAAGGGAGTACCAGCAGAGACTACCACAGAAGTCCCAATTCTAGCTAGGGGTGCAACAGATCAAAAAACTGCTATAATGCTGCGATGATAATGGGTTTCGTTTTCACTCCTATCAGTGGAACACCAGGGTGATGTTGCTTCAAATGCGTGGCCATGCTTGATGCGTTTCCACCGCCGCATGGCTTTCTTGTGCCACAGTACGCCTACACACCGTCACGGTTTTATCCACTAACCTCTTTCCTTCATTATATTTGACAGGGAAGCCAAAATGCTCCCATACAGGAGATTTAGATGACACGGGGCGTTCAAGCTTCTCCGTTCCTCCACTCGCCATGACCACGCTTGTATGTGGACTGAACATGCGCGGATTCAGTCCTCACTGCACAATTGCCAGCCGCTTGGCTACATGCCATTATGAAGATTACCCAAGTGCAATACAAATTGATTAGATTGCGTCTGTACAGCCTTACACTAGGTGCAGACCTTCTTTTTATGTATACCATCCTTTAAATGAGGATAAATCCAGAGCTGCTAGCTATGCCATTTGCTGACCACGGATACTGCTATGCGACACTTTCCCATTCATCCTATGTGCATTTTGACCATTTAGAAAGTTATGGTCATGGCTTTATGGTAAGCAGCTTGTGATCTCTTTCCTACACAAGGTGGCTTAACTCAAAAACCTTTCAGGTTCCCAACTTAGGAATGGGATACAAGTTTGTTTTGTTTTTTCTCGTGTGTTTAAAAATCCATCACCTATTTGACTTTGATATTCTATGAAATAAAAAGAAAACATTCCCACATTTTGACATAGCACCATTTATGTCCATCAACTTTACATTGTTGTATATTTACTTGGATTATTTTATTCTATGTCCATCTAACACACACACACACACACATAATAATTCACACGTATATACTTTTGGTGTTTTTTTTTTTTTATGTGCATTTTGCATTGTTTTCTTGCAAGTTATATAGTCACACCCTACAGTCATGGCCAAATGTTTTGAGAATGACACAAATTAATTTTTCAAAGTCCGCTGCTTTAGTGTTTATGATGGCAATTTACATATCCCTCAGAAGGTTACGAAGAATGATCAGGTGAATTGCAATTAATGGCAAAGTTCCTTTGCTGAGGACTGGGGTAAAGTAATTTTCTTTGATGAATCCCCTTTCCAATTGTTTGGGGCATCTGGAAAAACCCTTGTTCGGAGAAGAAAAGGTGAGCACTACCACCAGTCATATGTCATGCCAACAGTAAAGCATCCTGAGACCATTCATGTGTGAGGTTGCTTCTCAGCCAAGGGAGTGAGCTCACAAGAACACAGCCATAAATAAAGAATGGGACAAAAATATCCTCCGAGAGCAACTTCTCCCAACCATCCAAGAACCGTCTGGTGAGGAACAATGCATTTTCCAGCATGATGGTGCACCTCACCATAAGGCGAAAGAGATAACTAAGTGACTTGGGAAACAAAACATCAAATTTTGGGTCCATGGTCAGGAAATTCTCCAGACTTTAATCCCATTGAGAACCTGTGGGTCAATCCTTAAAGGGGTTATAAAAGGTAAAAGTTTTTTTTACCTTAATGCATTAAGGTAAAAAAACATCTCACAGCAACTCGCCCCCCCCCCCCCCCCCTCCGAGTCCCTGTTTTACTTACCCTACCGTT
Organism: Rana kukunoris; assembly: GCA_029574335.1. Lineage (NCBI taxonomy): Eukaryota > Metazoa > Chordata > Amphibia > Anura > Ranidae > Rana > Rana kukunoris. The sequence goes on along the minus strand of CM056050.1, from coordinate 253,866,979 downwards.
CAAAACTCCCGGGCGCGTCCACGTCATCCTCTTCGATTCCCAGCCTGGCGGTTGATTGGCTAGGCTGGGCGGATTGATAGCAGCGCAGCCATTGGCTGGCGCTGCTGTCAATCACAGCAGATGACGCGGCGCACCGGGGGAGGAGCCGAGTGTTACAGTCGGCGGCTATGGCCACCGCTGTATCACGGGAGCGCGCTCGCAAAAGCTTTCCACCGTGCGAGCGCCCTCGCATGAAGATGGAAAGCTTTTGCGAGGAGGAGCTCAGACAGCGGCCGAGGGACCCCAGAAGACAGCTTTCCGGGCCAATCCGTGCAAAACGAACTGCACAGTGGAGGTAAGTATAACATGTTTGTTATTTTTTTTTTTTTTTTTAAAGTCCTGACTTTGGTGTCCCTTTAAGAGGCGGGTGAACAAAAAAAAAAAAAAATTCTAACAAACTCCAAGCATTAATTCTGCAAGCATGGGCTGCCATCAGTCAGGATGTGGCCCACAAGATGATTGCCAGCATGCCAGGGTGAATGACAGATCTTGAAAAAGAAGGGTCAACTCTGAAAATATTGACTCTGAAAATATTGATTGCATAAACTTCATGTAATTGTCAATAAAAGCCGTTGACACTTCTGGAATGCTTGGAATTATACTTCAGTATATTCTAGTAACATCTAACAAAAATATCCAAAAACACTGAAGGAGCAGACTTTGTGAAAATATTCTATTTGTGCCATTGAGTGCCCCATGACTAAGCGATCTTTCGCGAAACCGGTCGGGCGGGATACTGTACTACACCGGATCATCCCCCGCTGTATGCCTCTTTCCTCACCTCTTTTGACGGGTACTTGTATTGTTGGACCATTTCCGGCCGGAATCCCAGCATAACTTGACACGCCTGTTTATAATTTGTTTCATGTAAGTGAGTTTTTGTCTTTTTAATAAAATTTTAAAGTGACGGTATTACACTATTGTGGCCCTTTTTGTTTCTCCTTGGCAATCCACTCCGAGTATTCAATCCTGCTCTGCTGCCGATGGGGATCAACAAGTGACCTGACCTTACATCTTCCTCCTAGTGGATAAGCACACGCTATCTGGGGTTCTCTTTTAATTAAGGGGCCACCAGAGTTCTGGTAAGCGGCTATCTTTTTTCTGCAAGGTGGAGGATCTTCTATCAGCACTATTTTGAATTAGAGTGTCACCTTGTTTATCAACATTATTCACATTCCTTTGCACTGGTGTTGACTTTTTTCATTTATAACCATGAATTCCATTTGTTTCTTTTGATTGGATTAATGGACACTAGTCTTATGACTATCACCTGTGGACACTTATTTGGTTTTGAATTATTACCTGTGGACACTTATTTTGCTTTCGATTTATGTTAGTAGCGCATTCTGTTTTTTACCAATTGTTTTACACTGTTTGTTAGTACAGTCAGGTGCAGCTTCTTTTGAGCTCCTAGCAGCTCCCTATTTTATATATATATTTAGCACTTGGTTGTTTTTATATTATTTTGTATCTTAGCGCAGTTGATTCCTCCTTTTTTCACAGGTGTACATGTTGGACTCTGCTCTACCTTAGATTCGCTAAATTCCATGGAAATCTCTTTTGGTTACTGAGACAATAGGTTAGCTGTTAGTTCCCCTCTTATACATCTCATAGGGTAGTGAGCAGCTTAGTAAAAGGCGGAAAATAGAAGAAACCGACAATCATCTTAACAGTGAAAAAGTGAAAGGAAACCTTACCATAGTCATATCGATGTAGTTCGTTCAGATCTGGGATCTGACAGCTTATTTTGGTTATGGCATCTGTACCCAGAAAAGAAGCATCCATTGACAGATCATTGTCATACAACATTTGCAGCAAACTACTTTGACCTTTAAGGTTAGCAAAAGTCTCCACAACATCTTTGAGAAAATTATCCTTTTCATGGCTCAGACTCAAGAGCAAGTGTCCTGTTAAAGTAAAAGGTAAATAAAAATATAAATAAAAAGTTGTGCATATTCCATCTTAAAAATGTTTATTAATTTACACGCTCGCACCAAAAACTGATAAAATCTGAAAAGTTAAAAGTAAATATTATGTACAAGGTTTACAGAAATTGACTCCCACAGCTGTAATACTCACATTTTCATAGCTCTAGGCCCAAAGTGTGGGAATGGGGGGGGGGGGATATACACATGTATGGAAGTGCTGCTGAGGTCAAACAAACTGCATCCCAGGAGCCAGATATAGCCCTTGGGACACTATTCCTCCTTTACCGCCACCATTTATGGGGCACCGTTGCTCCTATTGACACCAACCATGGGGCACTACTCCTGTTAAAATTCATGCTGGGACAGTGTTAACTCCCACTGATGCCAGTACATTTTCTAGTCACACTGGCCACAGCCTAGCCCCAAAAGAAATGCATAGCTAGAGAAAGGTAAAGTTTTCTTGCCTTCTTTGTAGAAGCTTTAAAATCACAGATAGAAATGGGATAGGTCAGCATAGTTTTTTTTTTTTTTTTAAAGTTGATTCATGACTTAGAGAAAAAAAGAAGCCAAGCAAAGATTATATTACCAATTCTTCAAATATCAAAAATGTATATTACCTGACTGGCTTTGTCGATCACACGCCAAACCTTCAAGAATATTTTGTGAATTTTCATCTCTTTTAACTGGTTTATTCCATGCCACCTAAAAACATTTAAAAAAGTTTAAAGATAGATAGATAGATAGATAGATAGATAGATGAAAAAAACACCTATTTATATTTGGACACATGCACAATTTTCATACTTTTGCCTCTGTTTGCCACCAGAATAAAATCAAAATGAAACCACCCAAATTAATTTGAAGTGCAGACTTTCAGCTTTAATTCAAGGGGTTGAACATAAATATCAAATACATTTGAACAAAATCTTTTTTTTATATTTTGTTGAGAATCATTTACTGGCAATGACTGCCTAAAGTCTGGAACCAATGGACATTACCAAAGACTGGGATTCATCCTTTCTGATGCTTTGCCAGGCTCTAGCTGCAGCAGTCTTCAGTTCTTTGTGGGTCACTCTGCCTTTATTTTTGCTTTTAGCAAGTGAAATGCATGCTAAATTGGGTTGAGATCAGGTGATTGACTCAGCCATTGCAGAATATTCTACTTTTCCATCAAAAGCTCCTGGGTTGCTTTTGCAGTGCGTTTTGGATCATTGTCCATCTGTACTGTCAAGCGCTGTCCAATCAACTTTGCTGCGTTTGGGTGAATCTGGGCTGACAGTATATATCTAAAACACTGCAGAATTCATCTGACCACAATTCCACACTTGGAATCAACTGCAGACCTTTTATCCGCTTAATTGATGAAGAACTAAAGGAAGGAGTAGCCCACGCCTGGCCACGAAAAAGCTTTTTTTGATTTAATTGTCCAATGACTTGATCCCTTGAAAAATGGTATTTTTGTACTCACCATAAAATCCATTTCTCCGAGTTCATGGGCGAACACAGCAGCAATTGAACTTAGGATATTATATCCTTCCTTCCTTCCAGGAGAGACTAGGCAGAAAAAAAAAAAAGCACTGCAAGTGTTAACACTTCTCAGTATAGCTCCTCCCAGGGGGCGGGGCCCCAGGTATAGCCCTCACTCTGCCTCAGCAGCACCAGTTCGTAACAAGCAGTACAAAGGAGGGGAGGGTGCTGTGTCCGTCCATTAACTCAGAGAAATGGATTTTACTTTGAATACAAAAATCTTATTTTCTCTTCCGTTCATGGACGGACACAGCAGCAATTGACCTTAGGGACATCCCCAAGCAGTGTCAAAAAAAATTTGAGGGGGGGGGGGGGACACAGCAAACCAAGCTTCACCCCAAACAAACCAGAGTTCCTCAACGGAGGAACTTCAACCTTAAACAGCCGCCTGTAAAACCTTGTGGCCAAAGAAGGCATCCGCAGATGCACTCACAACCACCTTGTAAAACTTGAGAACGTGTGGGTTGATGACCAGATCACTGTCTTACACACCGGTAAAACAGACGCTTGATGGCAGAAATGCCCAAAAAGGTATCAATCGCCCTGGTCGAATGCGCCGTAACCAGAAAAGGAGGCACCCGCCCCTTTAGGGCATAGGCCTGGAGCACGACCTGCCTGCTCCACCTGAAAATGGAGGCCAACGGAACCGCCAGACCTTTCTTAGGACCAGTCACTGACACAAACAGCGAGTCCAATCTCCGGAACGGAGCCGTAGCAGACAAGTACGCCTGTAGGGCTCGCACCACGTCCAAGTAAAAAAACGTGGCCTCCTTCGAGTTCTTCGGCTGAGGACATAAGGATAGTAAAACAATGTCCTCAGTATAAAAAGAGCCCTGCAAACTCGTCTGACCGAAGGAATGGCTACTAGGAAGACCACCTTCTGGAACAGAGGAATGTCCTCAAACGGAGCCATTTGAAGCACCGAGAGGGCCGAATTCAAGTCCCACAGAGGTAGTGGAGGACGCACAGGAGGGGTCACATGCCTGACCCCCTGTACAAACACCAGGGAGTGAGTCGCCAGCGGTCGCTGAAAATAACCAGCCAAGGCCGAAATCTGACCCATAACCAGACTTAAGGCGAGAGTTTGATCCACTCTCCGCTGTAGGAACAGCAGCATCCTGGACAGCACACATGTGCGGGGGTGCCCTTCATCTCTGTATACGTAGAGAGATGCAGGCCTTTCACGTACGATGGTAAATCCTACGTGAAGTAGACTTCCATGCAAGCAGCATGGTAGAGATCACCGAGCCTGACGGGCCACGGCCCTTTAGCACCTGGCTCTCAAAAGCCACGCCGTTATAGCCAGAGACTGTAAAGCAGGGTGAAAGATCGGACCCTGCAATAGAAGATCTTCTCTCAGGGGTAGACGCCAAGGGACGTCTGCCACCAGACGCACCAGGTCTGCGTACCAGGAATGGCGCAGTCAATCTGGGGCGATCAGGATCGTTGGAATTCCCCCGGCTTCCACTCTGCGCAGCAGGCATGGAAGAAGCTTCAGAGGAGGGAAGGCGTAGATTAGGCGATAGTGACCCCATGGAGCCACCAACGCGTCTGTCCACAGGTCTCTTGACCAGGCCACGAACCGTGACACCTTCCGATTGAGACGGGACGCCAGAAGGTCCACGTCTGGAGTGCCCCATTTTGGCACAGACTCCGGTTGTAGTGACCACTTTGCTTGGTCTAGTGTTTGGCGACTTAGGTAGTCGACTTGCCAATTCTGTACCCCCGGAATGTACACGGCCGACAAAGCCGGAACGGACCTTTCGGCCCACTGAAAGATTTGCGTGACTTCCGTCGCTGCAACCGAGCTCCATGTGCCTCCCTGATGATTGACGTACGCCACGGCCGTGATGTTGTCAAACTGGATCCTGACCGGTCGGTCCTGTAGACTCGGACCACTTAGCGAGGCGCAACCCGATTGCTTAGAGCTCCAGCACATTGATTGGAAGGCGGGACTTTTGAGTCCGGCGCCCCTGGGCTTACTGTGTACCCCAGACACACCCCCAACTGGAGAGGCTGGCATCTGTCGTAACAACTGTCCTATGGTACGGCAGAAACGACTTCCCGGCCCAAAGCACCGGAGACGTTAGCCACCACACCAGGGAGGACTTGACCAGTCGACTCAACCGAATCTGGTAATCCAGAGACGAAGGGAGCTTGTCCCAACCTGACAGAATCTCGTTCTGTAGCACACGGGACTGCCTGAAAAGAAGCCACCATTAGACCCAGAACCCTCATGCAGAATCGAAGCGATGACCAATTCTGGGTCGCCAACCGCTGCACCGCAGACTGTAGTGTCTGAAGTTTCTCCGGTGGGAAGAAAACTCTCGCCTCTGAGGAATCTAGGACTAACCCTAAGTATTCCAGTCGCCGAGACGGTACCAACACTGACTTCTGGACATTTCAGAAGCCAGCCGAATTCTGAGGGTCTGGCAGGTGATGGACACATCCTCTAACTGAGCTTGAGGAAGTTCTCAGGAGAAGGTTGTCCAGGTATCCTGTGACAGCGCTGCCGCAGCAGGGCTAGAATCGGGGGGAGCACCTTGGTGAAGACCCTTGGTGCCGAGGCCAGTCCGAGCAGGAGGGCCACAAATTGAAAGTGGTCCTCTCCGGTCGCAAAGCGCAGAAATCTCTGGTGCTTTGTGTATATGGGAACATGCAGGTATGCGTCCATGATGTCCAAGGACGCCATAAAGTCTCTACTACTGAGCGAATTGACTCCATCCTGAATTTTTGCACTTAGACAAAAACAATTGAGGGCCTTGAGGTCCAGGATTGGAAGGACCCATTCTTTCTTGGGGACTACAAACAGATTGGAGTAAAACCCCTGAAACCGTTCCATTGAGGGAACCGGCACAATCACTCACCTGGCCAGTAGATCCTGGACAGCCCCTGACAGATCCTTCCGGCGAACTGGAGGAAGTTGGAGGTTGGAAGGAAAAAATCTGTTTGGTGGACAAGAGAATCTTGTACCCCGAGGAAACTACAAACCCAACAGTCGGAAAGAAGAGACCTCCACCGAGCTGCAAATTCGCGAAGCCGCCCCCCCCACCCGAGACACGGGCAGGGCCGACTTTCATGCGGAAGCAGGTTTGTCCGCATGCTTGTTAGGCTTGCGGTACCAGGAGCACTTCTGCCCTGCAGCGGGCGCCTTAGCACCTTGAAAACTTTGACGGCGAGGTTCCTTACCCTTCCCAGATTGTGGGAGCAGTGTGCTCTTACCACCTGTGGCCTCCTTTATGATGTCATCCAGGGACGCCCCAAAAAAAACACGTTCACCCTTAAAGGGTAATTCCACCAAAGCCTTTTTTGGAGGACTGATCCACAGACCAGCCTTTCAGCCACACAAGGCGGCGTAGTACCACCGCGTAGGTGGAGGCCCTGGAGAGCAAGGGGGAGCGTATCCAGGGCCAATTCACAGACAAACTACAGGCCCTGCACCAACTGGTCAGCCAGCCCCACACAGAGCTCAGGAGCATTATGCGTCTCCAGCTCCTGCAGCAGGGTCTTGGCCCGCTCGGTAATTGTCTGCGACACTAGAGCTCCGGCCAAAACCCGTCTCACTACCGACCCCACTACTGTGAACATGGAGCGGGCCACAGCCTCAGCTCTCCTATCTGCGGGGTCCACAAAGGCGGGAGCCCCTTTCACAGACAACACGGTAGACTTGTTTAGTCTGAGCACAGAGGGGTCCGCTGACGGAGGACTTTTTTTTTCTTTTTAAAGTCTCCCCCAAGAGGATAACGGACCGCAAAGTAATTTGGTACATCAAAAACTTTCTGCAGCTGATTCCATTCCTTGTAAAATACTTTGTCCCAGGTATGGAACACAAGGAAACACTTTTGCGGTGCAGGGCGGCTTTGCTGAACCCCAAAAGGGACCGGCATCTCCGATGTCTCCGCCACCACAGTGATAAAAGCTCCAACAAAACGCCTTTAAGCGCTGACCCTGAGCAGAGTCATCCTCACAGACCGTGTGAGCTAAACCTGCATATCTGACATGACGAAACCAGAGCAAGCAGCAGTGGTATGGTTCCGTGTTAGAGCCATCCCCAGAAGCAGGCGCAGGGAGGGGGTTTTTACCCCCCTCTGGCCACTTGTCACTTGAATCCTGGCGAAAAAAAACCACCTCAGGGACTGCCGTCATAGCCTCTAAAGAGACCGCAGGGGCACCAAGGGTTAATTCAGGCAAGGTTGGGGTAGAAGCTTCTGAATCAGACTCCATGCTGCTCACCGTTTAAGCGCTATTACAGGCACAAGAGGCCAAGACTGTGTCCAAGATGCCCGCCGTATGTAAAAAATAGCATGTGGCTACAAGAAAATGGTCGCCGATATTACAGGCTGCGACCGCGGCAAAATGGTGGCCATTCGTGAGGTAAAAAACCCACCGCTTATGCCTCCTTAGTACTGCAAGGCGGACCACCCACCGGTCACCCTCCCGGCTGCAGAACAGAGAGCAGGGGACCCCCAAGGAACTCACCACTCGCCCCGGTTGTAGTGTTAACTCAAGCGCTGAGAAGTGCTGGCTGCGCTGTCCCTCAGGAAGTGATTTGCGGGCTTTTGCTGCGCTATTTCAGGCACTAGAGGCCAAGACTTTTCCAAGATGGCCGCCGTATGCAGGAAAAACAGCATGCGGGCCACAAGAAAATGGCTGCTGACCTATGCAAACTGCGTCCATGGAAAAATGGCGGCCAAACATGTGTTTAAAACACAGCGACACAGCAGAAAGACACAGCCAGCACCAGCTGCAGCCCCGCCCCGCCACAGACAAACACCTCACAGCACACAGTGCACGGTAGTGACAGAACCCCAGGAGGGCCCCCCCCCTTACAGCCACCACCAAGCATGGGGAAGGAGGGAGAGGAAGGGAAAGAGGAAAGCAGGATTGGCACTCATTTGACCTCCCCAGAAAAGCGCCAGCCATACCACCTTAATCAAAGTGGGGTTCACCGCTCCAGGGAATTCCCAAGTGCACCATGAATAAGCACTAACCAAGTGTGAAACGCGTCGGCTGTTTTTTTATTCTTGCTGTGCATCTGTGGTGCCTGCTTATGCTTTTTCAATAACGACAACTCAAGAGTTTTCCGGTGTGCGGCCGTCTATCCGTTTGTTATTTCCATAGCCATACCACCTTGCCGGAGCAAGGTGCCTACTTACCCGTCCTGCGACCACCGGCAGGCAGCATTCCTGACAGAACCAACGTCCGCTAAACGGCATGGCTGTCAGCCAGACACACTGTGACAAAGTCATAGAGACCGGTCATATGTGTGCCCTAGAACATGTAGTTCTCCGGCCACCCCTGGAGCAACGGGGCATGTCGTGGACGACCCAGAGCGGAGCTGAGGGCCAGCACGCGCTCGATGGCCGAACATGGAGTACATGGACTCCAGAGAGGCCAGTCTACTCCTGACGCTAGGCAGAAAAAAAATGGTGCTGCTGAGGCAGAGTGAGGGATATACCTGGGGCACCACCCCCTGGGAGGAACTATACTGAGAAGTGTTTAACACTTGCAGTGCTTTTTTTCTGCCTAGTTTCTCCTGGAAGGATATAATACCCTAGGGTCAATTGCTGCTGTGTCTGTCCATGAACAGAAGAGAAAAGGAGGGGATGGCTATTAAGAGCTATAATTCCTAAACTCTCCGATTTGGAAGTACATACCCTCAAATTAAACCGTAGAGTGTGCACTTCCAACCCATATACATTATGTAACTATAGCTTGAATATGTTTTGGAAAAATACCTGAACAAAAACAAATTGTGGCCGTGTGCAAATATACATAGACCCAATATATACATTTTATGTTGTGACAATACATGCTTTATATTTAGTACCTGGAAAGCCAAAAGATAACATAGTGCAGCTGGTTCCAAAGATGCCTTCCACTGAACTTCACTGTGCTGAGCCATTTTCAGTAACTGAGTTGCAGCATGCATGTAGTAGTGACCCCGCATTTCAGTAAATGTAATCGACAAGTCATCTGTGCCATCTGCATGGGGCTTCAGGGACCAGAGTGCTTGATCGAAACTGATAGAGAATGACAACATTTTATATACCTTTTCATGATCTTGCTTATTTTTTTTTGTACATTGCATAAATGCTAGAATTCACAGTGATTAGCGCCTTTAACTGCTAGCCAGATTTGAATCACTTTAAGGGCTTGTTCAGATGGAAAGCGGGCACTTGGCATGTGCTTCTAAAAAGGTCAAAGTTTAATCACTTGCCGTCCATAGGGTGTCAATAAAACAAAACAATTCTACAGTGTCAGTGGTTATACCAGGATGATGCCTGTACCTTCTACAGGTGGCAAAAATCAGGGAGCCTAGAACAGCTCCGACCAGCAGCATCCTGTGGATTAAACAGTTGTTCCACCCTGTGGGCAGGATCAGAAACCGGGGTCACTTGCAATAATTCTAGCACCAAATCTTTTGTGCAACTATAAACTGGCAAGGATTTAACAAGTTGTCTCCTACGGAGATTTTTTATAGGCATCGCGCTATACTATGGGCTTACGCAGTTTATAAAGGAGCGAGATGTTTAGTATCCATTTACCAACAAAAATGGGTAGTATATTGTGTACACGAAAATTCATTACATTTTATCTCAAAAATTTGTGTTTAAAAGTGATTGTAAAGCTTAGAGTATTTTTTTTTTTTTTTTTAATAACAAACATGTCATACTTGCCTCCACTGTGCAGTTCGTTTTGCACAGAGTGGCCCCTAACACAGTCTTCTGGGGTCCCCCAGTGGCTCCCCACACCGTATAACTCACTAAGAGAAGCGCTCTCCTGGGGGGGGGGGGGGGGTTACCTTGCGGGCACGCTCCCAAGTCCATATTTCAGCGTCCAGAGACGCCGAATGTAGGACTCGGCGACAGCAGCGGAAGCCAGAAGCTGCGCTGCCATCAATCTATCCAATCAAGAGATGAGAATCCCAGGGCAGAGGAAGGAGCGCATCTCGGCCATGGAAAAAATTTCAGGGCTCAGGCAAGTAAAAACGGGGGGGTTTTCTTTCTTAAAAGCATAGGATGTATTAAGGTGAAAATACACAACGGTTTACAACCCCTTTAAAAAACAGACGCACAAATACCTCATGACAAAAAAAAAAAAATTTGCAGTACCCACCAATATATTCTCATTATGGGGACTTTTCTTTAACAAAAAAATAAAAAAAATTGTCTGAATTGGCGTGGGTGACAAATGGATAAAGAGGAGAAAAATGAACTACACAGTGTCACAATGTCCAATAGTTTTGCCTTTGCTCCTTCCCATTTGCGTCCCAGCCTAGAGCGCAGTGGGATGGGCTCCACGCATGCTGATCATGATTGGGGGGGGGTCCCTATCGGTGGCAGGGCTGGGACTTTGCGCCATCCCATCAGGGAACTTTGAGGCCAATGGTTGCAAACATGGCGCAATGCTCTAGCTTATCGACCACAGCTGAGCAGGGTTGCTTTCAAGCTCCTTCTCAGCTGCTTTATTTAGCCACACAGGCCATTTAAACTTCCTGTCAGCACCAACAATCACACCACTGGTTTCAACACATTGTGATTACTCCCTTGCATGGAAGGTTGATTTGGCGCAGCAGCCAGCCCCGTTATCTCAGAGCTTACTATCTGTCCCACTGTGTAACAACTACATTATACAGAGAAAAAATTACGCTTGTCACAGTTAAATAATCAATTAGTACCGGTGTGGTCAGTTACTAACATAAAAAAAATAAAAAATAGGGGGGAGGCGGCAGCTCTTGTGCCGAAACACAAGGGGAAATACAACAAAAACAAAGATTTAGAGCTGCGCCTTGTCACCCGGACTCGATACAATCAAAAAGAGTCCATATATCAGTCGTGTGGAGATAAACAATCCTTCAAACATGAGAGAAGTAGTAGGTTGGCTCCAAGACAAATCTCCGCTGGTCTTTAATCAGGATGGACATATAATAAACACCACTGTGCTCGAACTTGGCTTTTCAATGTGGCCCACCACCAGAAGTATAAGCAGCTTACCAGAGGAATGGCTGTAATGACGTAATGACGTCACCGCACGTCTACCCAGACGCGTTTCGTCGTAGGACGTTGTCAATGTCCTGTGACGAAACGCGTCTGGGTAGACGTGCGGTGACGTCATTACGCTCTGGAGGAGGGTCCTTGCTGATCTGTTTGCCGGCCGGCAACTTTGTATTTTATATGCCTGTCTAACTCATCTCCCATGTGAGTATTCTGGTTTTAACTATTTTAAATAAATGTCCCAGCGGGATTACGCTATGTCTGCCTCTATTTATCATTTACATATGATCTAATTGGTGGAGTTGCTGAGTGGAGCCCCGGTGTAAACACTGCCCTAGGATTTGGGATTCGTCCTGGTTCTCTAAAGGCCGCGGCTGGGTCACAGCCGACTGTTGATTACAGCCATTCCTCTGGTAAGCTGCTTATACTTCTGGTGGTGGGCCACATTGAAAAGCCAAGTTCGAGCACAGTGGTGTTTATTATATGTCCATCCTGATTAAAGACCAGCGGAGATTTGTCTTGGAGCCAACCTACTACTTCTCTCATGTTTGAAGGATTGTTTATCTCCACACGACTGATATATGGACTCTTTTTGATTGTATCGAGTCCTGGTGACAAGGCGCAGCTCTAAATCTTTGTTTTTGTTGTAACAACTACATTGCAGGCCAATTCCATCCCTGCCAGGTCCCCTTCATGGTTCATTGGTGATCAGCTCATGCAAGCGAGTATCAGTTTTTCGTGCCTATTTTTTGTACTTGCATGGATGTTTTATTCCATGCAATAGGTTTATCAATGTTAAAATTGTACTATTATACTAATGTCTAAATATATGTTCATTTTATAGACGCATGTATGCTTTAGATGACATTCAGCTTATGAAGAAGGACCTAGGGGTCTAAAACCAGCCAGGCGTCATCTCCTACAGCTATGTGCAATAGCCCTTCATACCAGAAGGCATTTACATTCACGCCTGTATTTTTGTACTGCAATTGATCTTACTTTTTTCTACTGTATAGATCAAATGTTTCTAATAAACAATACTTTTTAAATATTAACCTGGTCTGTCCTAAAACTCCTGAGCACTAGGTTTATTTTAACATTGGGTAGTTAGTACAGCGGCTCCTCCTGAGCTCTTTAGTTTTTTTTTTTTTTTATTTCTTTCAGCCCACAGGGTTGAAAAAAACCCACCACATACACACACAGCGAGTACCAGGCTTTAGGAACTAGGAGACCCTGTGTAAGTTAACATGGCAACAAACAGATTTCAGGAGACCATAAGCATAGTATTTTCACCTTCAATAAAAATCTATTTTTAATGCAGCCCTTCCATTTTTTCCAGAACACATTTATTGAAGGTTTAACAATTAACTGGTACCTACATGAACATTCATTAGAATGAGGTAATATATGTTTAATAGAGCAACGATGAGAGTATGTCGCTCCTTGGCAATCGAAAGTGCATTAAAGCTGTCGTAAAAAATGTTTTTTTCTTTTAGACCTGCAAGGCAAAAGTCATAATGAGCTAGTATGCATCTCATATTAGCTCATTATGAAATACTTACCTCGGAACGAGGTGTAGGGAACTTACCTGGTCCACGCCAAGCGAAATCTCATCTTGACTCGGCGTGTCTTCCGGGTATCGGCACTCCAGCACTGTGAATGGCTGGAGCGGCGATGATGTCACTCCCGCGCATGCGCGCGGGAGATTTAAATCCGGCCAGGTCCGGCGGAGCGCCGGTCCTTTCGCTGTGGATTCCCCCCTGCGCATGCGCCGCTGCAATCAGCAGCGAATTGCGAGGGGAATATCTCTTAAACCGTACAGGTTTAGGAGATATTCTTTATACCTACAGGTAAGCCTTATTATAGGCTTACCTGTAGGTAAAGGTTAAAAAAAGTGGTTTACAACCACTTTAAAATGGCTCATCTTTTCTGATAGAGAGCATATACACTTACATGTTTTAATTGCTTGAAGTTCAGTTTTAAGAAGCAAGTTTATACACAAAGTCAGATACACCCTCTAAAGGCCATCTGTATATCTGAATGTGCAGTTCACATTTTTACTGAGTGAATTATGGCACAAAATACCATACATCTTCCCCAGGACCTGCTCTAGAAAAAACATATCTTAAAGTCCAACTTCAGGATGAGCCTGCCATGTATTTTTTTATGCCAAGAAAGTCTTATGAAAAGCAGTTCTATTGGGTGGACACGTTGTTACCTGTTTGAAGACTAAAGTATTAGAACATTGGCACATACATAACAAGTAAACAAAAGATAGAGAGAAAAAATATATATTATACCTTTTAAGTGCTAGCCTGCTTTCCTTTACATCTCTGGTAGAAAGTGTTACAAGGACAAGGTCTGCAAGTGCAAGCAACAGTTCCTTGTTTATTGTTCTCCAATTGCTTTTAGCTGAAGTCGCGTGAGAGGACAAATATTCCTGAAACACAAAATCACAAATAAACCATCTTAAAACCCAAAATCGGCATCAGTACAGAATCCCATTTCTGTCATCTTGCTTTCCAAAGTCATAGGCTGATACCACTTTCAGAAGCTATCCATTCACTGTGCTTAAACCAACCAGGGTTTTGCCTTTGAAGTCATCTTTCCACTCCCCTGTGCTGCATTCAGCTGCTGAGAGCAAAGAAATATCCTCAGCTTTGTGGGATCTATGACACATGTGACAGATTCCCTTCATCTGAGGATGGATTTTGGATAGGCATGGTGGTGTTAGGGGTCCAGTGCTTGTGACAAAAGATGTTTAGTAAAGGCTCCTTTTCCCTAAAATTCCTAATAAAAAAGCCCCTTCTCCATGGTCTTTCATAGCAAGCCACACGTGCGGGTGTGCCCCTGAGCCAGGCTGTGTGCATCTGTAGATACACACAGCGTGGCTCAGCTATGTCCTGTTCCCTCCTCACTAGATTTGACCAACAGCAGGAGCCAATGGCTCTTAGGCTCTCCGCTGCTCTTAGTCTGTCCTGTGAGGGAAGGGAGAGATCACCGCTGCTGCAGCACACGTGCACAGTGCTGGATCAAGAGAGGATTTGGCCAAGTATTTGGAGGGGGGACTGAGGACATCAGCTTCAATTGTTTTAGGAGAGCAGGGTCACCCCAGACAGATCCTGGTCTCTACTCATTTGTCTTGCCTAGTTTAAACTAAAAAAAAAAAAGCTGACAAATAGACATGGCAGAAATTGATGGCTGCAGAGCTAGACCTGCAAACAAATAAGGCATCAAATACCAATCAACAGATTCCTTAAAGGGGGGGGGGGTCACCCACATTAGAAACTGAAAACTGAAATGGCAGGATCTACTACAGGAAAAGCACATTTCTGCAAAGGTTTTTTTTCATAGGATAAATCCTAGCAAAAAGCTTAGGCAGGAGGAGCAAATACCCTCTCTCAACCCATCATCTTAGTTTACATAAGGGCTTGTTTTGGATGGAAAGTTGGGTGTTAGGCAAAAACTACTTTACACCGCGTCAATTAAAGCATCCACAGTAGAGCACATTTGGCACAATCTATGGTGCAAGGAAATAAAAATCTAATCTAAATAGCAGAACCCTTTCAATGCACACTACTCCATCTGAATGTAAGCCAACATTAGACAATGGCTTCTCCATCCTTTAATGCCCCCCACCTCATTGTGGCAATCTCATCCTTCCCACCCTAAACGGGTCCTTGATAGACAAAGGGAAGTCCCCTCAGCTGTAAAGTTATTGTGATGTCAGGAGACAGCTCTGTCAGTGGGAGTGAGGCAAGATTGACTGCAGTGCCAGAGCGGAGAAAAGGAGGCATAGAGGGGAAAATGGATGCCGCCAAATTACTTTAAAAAAATGGTAGGATTAACACATACAGTATGAAGCATTAAAAACAAAAAACACACAAGATATCAAATAAAAAAAATAAAAAAGGAGAGAAACTAATAAAATAAATACCTTTAAAACTTGCACAACACATGAGCACCACTCTAAGTGTGTGCGTAAAACTCTTCTCTCTGGCTTCAGACAGTGGATCACAGCTTCATCTAGTCTCTTACTTGACCGGAACAACTCTACAAGTCTAATATTGACAAAAACATCATTGGGCCTTGCAAAGAGTTCGGACTGAATTAAATCGAACAACTGATTCCAGCCTGCTTCACCTTGACAGTTTAAGATCTGCTCCTGAAAAAAAAAAAAAAAAAGTAGAATTATAGTCTACACGAGAGGTGAAGACTCCCAAGCGGTACACAACCGCAACAGGATATACGGTACTCTGCAGACCTGCACTGGAAACATCTAACAAAACAGTAACAGATAATTGATCTCAGAGAAGCAATGCTTTTTTAAACCAAAATACCATACATTATATCAAGAATGCTGCAGGGTTGAAAATCCCATACATTCTGGCAACTTGATAAAAACGGTGAACAAATATATTCAAAGTAGGACAATTTGCATCATGATAGTAGTGTCTTCTCCCTTGTATATATTACCAGATGTGGATCTATTTTTTAAGACACATGATAGAAGCTTAGTTAAAACAGTAGCATGGGTATATGCCCTATTTAAAAAAAAAAAAAAAACACACACACAGAATGCTTCTGGGTTTAGAATTCTGCCCCTTTCACTGGCTGGGCAGGGGTTACTCCACACCTGACATTGCCGAATTAAAATTCCACTTTAATTTTATGCTCAACACCTTCCTCAGAACTCAAACCTATAGTAGTCAGTGTCAAATCAATAGTAATAGAAGATCGTTTGACAAGCCGAGATAAAAATAGAAGTAGAAAGTAGGAGGGAAAAAAAAAAAAAAGACATAGGATGTGTATACAAATAAAATACCTAGATATTTGACTTGCCTGTAAAATTTAAAAAAAAACATTTCTTGGGAGTACATTCACCGCATACAGAGCGGCTTTATTATTCCTTACTGGCAGGGCTATGTGCCACCTACAGGTCATTGGAAACTGGCAAAATAGACTGAAAGGTCCTTCATTTTGTAGCTAGCCACAGACACACAAATATCGAGGGGGGAGAATGGATTTCTGTATCCACTGATATACTCAAAATAGGTTTTACAGACAAGCCAAAAGTTCTCTTCATGGTACATAAAGAAATGCCCCCAACAGTGCTCATGAGGGGAAGGCGACATGGCAAAAAAAAAAAAAAAGAAGAACACGGATTGAGATACTTGAGTCCCAGGATGGGGACCCCGGGCAGTCAGTTTTTGGAACTCTAAAGATTTTCAAATAGAAACCATAGTACCTCTTTTCCTCTGCAACCATAAATGACCACGTCTGCGAGAACGATGGAGTGCTTGCAAAGGAGCCAACTTCCTGGTCGATTACAAAAGTTCTTTGCTTTTTTTTCCAACCCCACTAAAAGCCTGCAAACAACATAGCCCCCCCGCCCCCCACTTTGGGAAGAGGATTTGGACTTTAATATGCTGGCTTGAAGGCCCAGTATTTCACACAGAATTGGACCCGAGATTTTAACTTAAAAAACAAAGTCTGACAGCAGCAAAGGAGTGTCTCATGGAAGTAGAAAGAGCCTTGGATCTTGATTTGTGCATTTGCCTTCTTTGCCCAAATGGTAAAGAAATTCTTATCGCCCAAAATCTTCTGGATAAACTATCCAGGCCAAGCCCAAACGTTCCCTGTGAAAGTGAAAACTTGCCAGCACCTTCGTGCAGGATAAAACTCTGCAGAGCACCCCCTTAAGCCAGAAAAAAAAAACCTTACACTTACCGGTAACGGTATTTCTATGAGTCTTTCAGGACAGCACTTGGAGAGAGTAGCTCCACCCACTTCCCAGGAAACACTGCAGTCACTGCTATAACTTCCGCCCACCTCCACCATGGCCTCAGTTGTACACGAGCACCTCCAGCCATACTGAAATGAGATAAGCAGAACATAGCAACCAAAACATGTTAGTACAACACATACATAAATATATCCACCAGAAGAGAGAAGGGTGGGTTATCGGTGCTGTCCTGAAAGACTCATAGAAATACCGTTACCGGTAAGTGTAACTAAGGTTTTCTCACTTCGTCTTTCAGGACAGCACTTGGAGATGATAACCGAGTACTTACTCTAGGGTGGGACCACCGCTTGCAGGACCTTCCTGCCAAAAGACTGCTCCGCCGCTGAGAGCAGATCCATCCTGTAGTGGCGAGTAAAAGTGGAAAAACTCGTCCACGTAGCTGCCTTGCAGATAAGCTCTGGTGAAGCTCCAGCCCGTTCTGCCCAGGAAGTTGCCACCGCCCTTGTAGAATGTGCCACCACCCCTGGGGGAGGTTCTATACCCCTAGCCTTATAGGCCTCGTGGATAGCCATACGGAGCCATCTGGCTAGTGTACTTTTGGAAGCACCGTACCCCCTACGTGCACCCGAGAACAACACAAACAGAGAATTGGATTTTCTAATTTCCCTGGTGACTTCCAGGTAGTGCATAATGCACCTTCTGACATCTAAGGTATGAAACTCTTCTTCCCTTGAACCGGAAGGAGCCGGACAAAAGGTAGGTAACACTATTTCTTGTGTCCTATGGAAGGCCGATACCACCTTAGGAAGGAACCCAGGATCTGTCCTCAACACGACTATCTGGGAAGATGGTCAAGAAGGGTTCCACAATAGAAAGAGCCTGTAGCTCACTAATTCTCCTAGCCGAGGTGACGGCTACTAAAAGGACCGCTTTCAGGGTCCAAAATTTTAAAGATGCTTCTAACAGTGGTTCGAAAGGTCTTTTTGTCAGACCCCCCAAAACCACCGATAAGTCCCACTTGGGAAAAAACCTTAAAGGGGGAAGGCCTAGCCCTGGCCAATGCCTTAAAAAATCTGATGACATAGGGATCTAGAGATAACCGTCTCTCTAGAAATACTGATAGCGCAGCAACCTGCGCTTTCAGGGTGCTGGCTGCCAACCCCTTGTCCATCCCGTCCTGTAAAAACTCCAGGACCGAAAAATTATTCATGGGGGAACAATCCTTTGAACTGCACCAGGAATTAAAGACCCTCCAGGTCTTGAAATAAAATCGCCCTGGTAACTTCCTTTCTGCTACTAATTAGTGTATCCACTAACCGTTTAGATAAACCCTTCCTACTCAGGATTAACTCTTCAGTAACCAGGCCGCCAGGTTGAGCCGATCCACGTTGGGATGGAGCAGAGGACCCTGGTATAACAAGTCCTTTCTGACTGGAAGTAGCTGATGAGGTTCTATTGCCAGTTTCAGCAGGGTTGAAAACCAAGGCCTTTTGGGCCAGTATGGGGCTATCAGGATAAGAGTCGTCTTTTCTACCTGAAGTTTCCGCAGAACTAACGGAATCATTTGTACTGGGGGGAAAGCATAACACAAACGGAAGGGCCAATGCTGAACTAACGCATCTAGACCCTCCGCTTGATCCAGTCTGTTGAGGGAAAAGAAAACCGGAACCTTGGCGTTGGCTTGGGATGCGAACAGGTCTATCTGAGGGGTTCCCCACCTGTCTGCTATTTTCTGGAACACCTCTGAATTTAGACTCCACTCGGATTCCAGAACCCTCCTCCTGCTTAGGAAGTCTGTCAGGTGGTTTAAACTGCCCTTTAGGTGTACGGCAGACAGAGATGCCAAGTTTGTCTCTGCCCAGTAAAGCATGTGTAGGGCCAGGTTCAGGAGAACCCTGCTCCTCGCGCCCCCCTGCCTTGAGACGTAAGCTACCGCTGTAGCATTGTCCGACAGTATCTGGACATGCTGACCCTGTATTGTCTCCTGGAAGGCCCAAAGCCCCAGGCAAACGGCTTTGAGTTCCCTCCAATTGGAGGATCTCTTGGCCTCTTCCCTGGACCAGGACCCCTGAGCCAACTGACCTCTGAGGTGAGCACCCCACCCCCAGGAGCTGGCATCCGTAGTCAGGACCATTGTAGCGGGGAAGGACCACACTAGACCCTGACTCAAATTTGCGTAAGTCCTCCACCACCAAAGTTTCCTTTTTACTGACGCTGGAACCCTGATCTCCTTCTCTAAGGGTTCTCCATGCATCCAATTCTGTAGAATCGCCTGCTGGAGACTCCTTGAATGCAGGCGGGCCCACTGAACCGCAGGAATGGAGGATGTGAGTAGTCCCAGGGTGGACATAGCTGCACGAGCTGAAACTGACAGGTTCGTCTGCACTGCCTTCACTGCTGCCTGAACCTTGATTATTTTCTCCTCTGGTAGAAATAACTTCTCCTGGATGGAGTCTATGGTGTACCCCAAGAAGACTATGACCTGAGAGGGGACTAGATTTGACTTCTCTCTGTTCATAATCCAACCTAGGCTCTCCAAATGGGCCCGAGTCCTCCACAGGTCTTTGAGAAGCTGATCTTCCGTCTTGGCGAACAACAGGAGGTCGTCCAAGTATGGAATTACCGAAACTCCTTTCAGCCTTAGAGGTGCCAAGGCCTCCGCCACCACCTTCGAAAAGATCCTCGGAGAGGAGGAGAGACCGAACGGCAGGGCCCTGAACTGAAAGTGTTTGATCTCGCTTCCTGTCCTGATTGCTAGACGCAGGAAACGCTGAGAAGAGGCTCTTATCGGGACGTGAAGATAAGCATCCCTTAGGTCTATCGAAGCCAGAAAGCAACCCGCTGGAAGAAGCCTTCTGACCGAGTAGATGGTATCCATCCGGAACCTCTTGTACTTGATTGACCGATTCAGGAATTTTAAGTTCAGAATCAAACGAAATTTTCCTGCCGGCTTTTTTACTAGAAACACATGGGAGTAGCAACCCGTCCCCTGCTCTTGTTGGGGTACCGGGGTGATCACCCTCTGCTGGAGAAATTCCTCTAACAGTGACAACATTGCCCTGGATTTCTCCTGATCCCTGGGTAGCTGAGTCGCGTAGAAACGCGACGGTGGTTTCTCTGAGAACTCCAGCGCATAGCCCTCTGCAATAACCTTGAGGATGTATGCACTGGAAGTCGTCTCTGCCCACTGTGGAAGGAACGACTGAAGACGTCCTCCCACAGCCGGGCGACCGTCACTGGGGTTTAGCGGGCTGGCTAGGGGAGCGAAACACCCCGGGTCTCCCTCTACCCCTCTAAGGCCGCCAGGACCTTCCACCCTGACCTTTTTGTGCCTCTTTAGGATCTTGGGGCTGGAAAAAAGGACGAAAATTTTTCCTGGTCCGCGGTACTACCTTCTTTAAGGGGAAGGCTTTTTTCCTATCCGCCGTCCTATCCAGAACAGTGTCCAGACCGGCGCCAAATACCAGATCTCCACCGAAGGGCAGGCCACATAACTTCGAAGCCGTGTCCCCAGTCCAGGTTTTGACCCAGAGAGCCCTCCTGGCCGAATTCACTAGGGCCGAGGAACGGGCTGATATTCTCACTGACTCGGCTGAGGCATCCGGCATGTAGCCTACTGCCTTCAGAAGAATCGGGAAGGACTCTAGCAACTCTCTGCGTGAGGTCCCGGACTCAATGTGACCCTTTAGCTGTTCCAACCAATGCTCAAGGTTCCTGGCCACCACTGTGGATGCCATAGCTGGTTTGAGGTTGGCCATGGAGGCATCCCAAGCCTTCTTTAAGAGCGCCTCTGCTCTTTTATCTAGGGGATCCTTTAAGGTGCCCGTATCCTCAAAGGCCAAGTCCGTATTTCGGGATACCTTTGAAAATGCAGCATCCAGCTTAGGTTTCTTATTCCATACCTGCGCTGGACCCTCATCAAAAGGAAATCTCCTCTTAAGTGACCGGGAAAAGAAAGGAGCACTCTCTGGGTCTTTCCACTCCCTTTTAACCGCATCTGACAATACTCTATGTACTGTAAAGGTTCGATGCTTGACTTCGTCTAAACCCTGGTACATCTTGTCATGCAGAGATAAATGTGTCTTATCCACCTTGATGAATAGTTTTCAGCAAGTCATCCACCTCTTCTAAGGACAACTTGTAACGTGAAGAAGAAGGTTCTCCTGTATCTTCTTCTTCCGCCTCTGACCCTGAGACTAGGCTGCTAGGTTCTTCCTCCTCGGACTCACTACCTGCCCCTCTATAATCCAAGGGTGCACTAGTGGAGGCCTTAGCTGCTGACCCTGACGCCGCCCCTCTGTCCAAGTAGGAGCGGAACGACTGAAAGGTCTCTTCTAGCTCCTTCCGAAAGGAAGAGAGCATCTCTTTGGGTTGTTCGGAGGCTGCACTAGGAGAGGCTTCCCCTTTGACTATGTCCGCGATGCATGCCTTGCATAACGGCTTAGTCCAAGACCCTTTAAGGGTTGTTTTGCAGGTAGCACACCGTTTCTTAGGAGGGGGCACTGCAATTTTTAGCTTTTCTTTAGCTTTCTGAAAAACACAAAAGACAACAACCCTATGTTTAACTTTGTGTCTCAGACCCAAACCACCACCACCACAAAACAGCCAGTGAACAAAAACACACCAGGTCCCATCACCGCTGTACCAAAACAGACAACACTCTCCCAGGGACGTGACTAGGGTGAGTGAGGCAGGCTCCTCTCCCCAAAGGGGCAGTAGGAGGGACATAACAAGGAACCAGGTAGACTTAAACCGCTGTTTTCCTACCTGGGCCGGGCTGGTGCATGTGGCTCCTGCTCCCGCCACCTCCGCTGCGTCTTC
The DNA here is from genome assembly GCA_029574335.1 of Rana kukunoris. Taxonomy (NCBI): domain Eukaryota; kingdom Metazoa; phylum Chordata; class Amphibia; order Anura; family Ranidae; genus Rana; species Rana kukunoris. The sequence goes on along the minus strand of CM056050.1, from coordinate 253,844,921 downwards.
TGGCTCCATTTTCCCAGAACGCGGCGATCGTTTGTGCGCCTCCTTTTGAAAGTCCCGGTTAACCCCACCGCTGTAGGAACCGGAAATTGCACCGCCGAGGCCGCCCCTCCCTTCTGCGTTCCAGCGGCCGGAACCGGAAGCCGCCACGCGCCGCCGGAAGTCCCGCCTCACACCGGAAATGACGTTGCCCGCCCTCCGTACCGGGACATCGCAGACCCCAGGACACCGGCATCTAACCGCCCCAAAAACAGCCTGTAATGCCCAGCCTATTGGCGCGGAACCTCCGGCAGCCTTTACCCTCGCCGGGCTCGAGAAGAGGGGAGCACCGAAACATCCCCCACGCGTCAGGGGGGAGGTTGGGTCTGCCTCCTGAAAAAAAAAAAAAAACTATCGCAGGTATGCTCTTCCATCCATCTCCCCCTGGAGAGAGTCCAGCATCCTCCTGGTTCCCTGCAGCGCTTCCACCATGGCCGGAGGAAACACTACAACTGAGGCAATGGTGGAGGTGGGCGGAAGTTATAGCAGTGACTGCAGTGTTTCCTGGGAAGTGGGTGGAGCTACGCTCTCTCCAAGTGCTGTCCTGAAAGACGAAGTGAGAAAAACATGAGACCAAGTCCCAGACATGCAGACGCTTTGCGCCAACCTTTAGACCCCTTTCACACTGAAGCGGTTTTACAGCGTTTTAGCGTTAAAAATAGTGCTCTTAAAATGCTCTCCATGCATCTCAATGGACCCTCTCACACCGAGTCCTGCAAGCAGCATCTTTGGAAGAGCTTTTAAGCGCTGAAAATAAATAAAGGTCCAAAAACGCCCCACTCAATTAAAATTAATTGAAAAGCGCTGTAAAAACGCCTTACCCTTTCACACCGAGGCACTGCAAAAACGCTCTAAGACTTTAGGGTCTTAGCGGTGCTTTACCAGCACATTGGGATTGCAGATGAGGCTTTGCTCGAATAACGCTCCAGTGTGAAAGGGGCCTTAGACTGCAGCAGAAGCCAGCAATTAAATCGACAACTATCTCGGCGAAGAGAAAAAAAATGAGGGAACTATGAGTGTTCTATTTTGATGCCAACAGGTCCACTTGTGGATGGCCCTAGGTCTTGGTGATCAATGCAAAAAAAAAAAAATCTGGATTCAAGCTTCTAAATCTGCCGTCTGCTCAAAAAGTCTGCCACTCCGTTTAGTGTACCTTTGAGATGGACCGCTGACAAGGAAAGCAAATGATTTTGCGCCCACATCAGAATTACTGCCGAAAGTACCTGAAGAGCTTTGCTTCTCGTGCCCCCCCGCTTGTTCATGTACAATCTGCACATGGGACCGCTGAAGGTTTGGAAAGAAGACAGGCAATGCTAAGGTGACTGCCTTCAATGCCCTCCAATTTGAGGACTTCACTGCCTCGGTTCGGGGCCAGATTCTGATCCAAGTGGGCCCCCCATTCCCACACGCTGGCGTCTCATCACTTTTTTTTGATTGGGCAGGACCATAGTAGCCCTTTAACAAAATTGACATATTCCTACACCACCACTTGACCATGGTGGGGATCTTTATCTTTGTGTCTAGGGTTTCTGGCCTGTAGACCCATACCTTTAGGAGGAAACTGAAAAGTAGTCTCGCCCCTTGAATGGCTGGCATAGTTGAGTTGATAGTTAAGGTCCCTAAGGCTGACACAACTTTCCTGACTTGTCTGTAGCATGTCCCAGATCTTGTTTTTCTTCTCAGCTCGAAGGAAGATTCTTTGCTCTACTGAGCTTATATGATACCTCAGAAATTGTACCTGCTGAGCCAGATTGAAGATTTCTGAAGGTTCACAATTCAACCTAAAGCCTCCAAATGACTGCAGGCTTCACCCAGGTGTTATTGCAATTTCCCCTTGAAGGTGCAAAGAAAAGGAGGTCGTCCAGATGCGGAACCACAGCAATTCCCTGAAGGCAAAGAGGGGCGCGAGGGCTTTTGCCATTTCTTTTGTAAAGGCTTGCGGGTCACAGAAGAGGCAGAAAGGAAAGGCTTTGAATTGTAGATGCAGCATCTCCTTCTCCATCCTCAGGAATATTTGGTACTTCGGGGGCTATAGGAACATGTAAGTATGCATTTCTTAAAGTGGATGTCCGCCCAAATATATAAATATATATATATATATATATATATATATATATATATATATATATATATATATATATATATATATATATATATATATAATATATATATAAAAAATTTAAAGCCAGCAGCTACAAACACTGCAGCTGCTGACTTTTAATATTAGGACACTTACCTGTCCTGGAGTCCAGCACCGTCCGCAGCAGAGGACAAACGATTGTTTATCACTCTGCTGCTCTCCTCTCCCTCCCACCAGGCAGTGAAGCGCTCCGGCTTCACTGCCTGGTTCCCTACGGCGCATGCGCGAGACGATTGGCTCCCGCTGTGTGCAGGGAGCCGAGTGTCCGATGTGACGGGATGTGACGACATGCCCGTATTTTGCCCGAGAATGCTGGGCCGGAAGTGGGTGCAAATACCTTTAAACAGGTATCTGCGCCCCCCTCCCCCTGAAAGGTGTCAAATGTGACACCGGAGGTGGGGGGGGGGGGCTTCCGATCAGCGCAAGTTCACTTTAGGGTGGAGATCCGCTTTAAGTTGATTGATACCATAAAGCATTTCTTGGTCAACAAAGCAGCAACTTCTGATCAATACACACTAGTTCTGCAAAATTGCACAAAAGACTTTTGAATCTACTTTAACGCTGACCCTAGAGATCCTCAGGTGCAGAGTCCTTCCCGTCATTAGGTACAAAGGTCTCTTTACCCGAGTCGTCATAAACAAGTTCCTCCTCCGTTAATCAGGAAGGGGAGGGAATGTCTACATTTGCGGACCAACAGCCCAAACCAGGAAACTGACAAACGTTATAGCATTCCCACAAACAGATGACAAAGCCCCTCTTGTCAAGTAGGAACTGGAAGTAGGTGTACCTGGAGGACGTGAAAGTACAAATTAAAGAAAAAGGAGCCAGCGGGGATACCCAACAGAGGTATTTGGGACCCCCACCCGCATGCTCTACCTCCGTTAGAAACATATGGCCTGCTAACTAGCAAAATGGGACTTGTACTACAATAATATTTACTAGCCAAGAAGGCACTGTGCTGCTGCACCGGATACCCTTTGAGGTGTCCTAAACTACAAATGCCCCTGCCTCCCCAAGGTGTGCTTACTTGTTGCACCCAGCCATTAGCAAAGGAATGATTCCAGTCGTTAGAGGCATCAGCTGCTTCCCAATGCTTCTGACCAGCTGCCTAACGCTATTAATGCTGCCGCTGTCCCCAGTGAAACTTTCGACATCACCACGAAAGGAGCAAGATAGCTGCCAGATACCCCAGCCCTGCTCGTGACAATATACCACATGTGCACCGGGCCACAGGGAAAGCGGAGGCAAGAGAACAACTCTTCAACAGAAACCAGAATCTCCCCAGCTGCCTCTCGCCACTACAGCGTAGCGCTCAGGGCAGCCCAGGATTCAGAAAATACAGCAAAAAATAAAAGTATTTTGATGCTCTTATATAAAGATTTTAAAAACAAAAGTTCTTATAGCTTACTTTTAGTCTGTAGATAACAGGACTTCCAGGGAAAAGCTTAGCTGCTTTTTCCAACCAGTATTCTGCTCTACCATCTGTGACATTACTAGTGCATATCAATTCAGCAATCCTAAGAACAAGATCCTTCTGCGTAGGGTTCAGTTCCAAAGAACGCTGAAATCAGAAGAAAAATATTGCATTAGAACTTTTATTGTGTTGAAAAAAATATTAAAAAATTATATATATTTTTACACACACAACTACTATTGAAGAAAAATTATAAAATCACATAGACCAAACAGAATTTTAGTCGTTACAACATAAATTGTCAGTAAAAATAAAAACAGCATTTACAAACTGTACCTGACCACACATTACAGCAATAGAGCAGCAGGAGACTAATACATGTCAACTAGGCATGCCTGTACATTTTTCATTGGCTTTCAGAGTATCCTCCTTATTAAAAGGGGTTGTAATGGTACAATTTTTTTTTCCTAAATAGCTTACGTTACCTTAGTGCAGTCCTCCTTCACTTACCTCAGCCTTCCATTTTGCTTTTAAATGTCCTTATTTCTTCTGAGAAATCCTCACTTCCTGTTCAGTCTGTAACTACAAACAGTAATGCAAGGATTTCTCCCTGGTGTGGAGTGTCATACAGGAGAGAGTGAGGACACTCTCTACATTGCAGATAAGAGGAGCTGTGCGTTAGTGGGCATCCAGACTCTCCTGTAGTCCAAGGGAGGGGGCGAGCATGACACTCCACACCAGGGAGAAAGCCTCGCATTACTGTCTGGAGTTACAGACAGAAGAATAGGAAGTGAGGATTTCTCAGAAGAAATAAGGACATTTAAAAGCAAAATCAAAAGGATGAGGTAAGTGAAGGAGGACTGCACTAAGGTAAAGGAAGCTATTTAGGAGAAAAAATAAATAAAAATTGTACCTTTACAACCCCTGGTCGCACTGGTGTAAACCAAGGTTCTGAGACTCCATGGGTGCTTTAGAAGCCCTTACATATAATGAGAAAACATGGTGCTTTCTTTTCTGACAAATATCTTTAGATTTATTTATACAAAGGGTTGTTAAAGTTTCCACACTTTTTATAACCAATAAAAAAAAAAAAAATGCAGAATACTCCTCGTATATACACAATTCTTTAACTATAATGCTGAAGTACCTTGTAGCAGCCAACAGCTTTATCAACATTTCCTTCAAGCTCAAAAAGCTGACCAAGAAACCTGTGTGCTTTTGGATCTCTTGTTTGCACATCAATATATGATGACACACATCTGAAAAAAATATTGAACAAGCATTAAGAATTTACATTTTAAAATCTGAAACTTTTTTTTAAAAGAATACACAAGGACCTGTATATATTGCTGTATTAGCATAGGAGATAAAATACAGTTTGTGGAGCAATTATAGCAGCACTTAAAGTGGATGTAAACCACAATGTAGAATATAAGATTTCCTATCATCTGTGCCCAGTCTTGCCACACAGAGTTAATCCAGCTCTGAGAAATCCTCTTCTATGTTCAGTGAAAATGTACAGCATTCCAGATAAAACCCTGCCTAAATAAAAAAGTCAGTTTTCTCTCTTCTTGCTTTGAGTGAGAGGTTATTTACATATCTAGCTAGGACATGTTTATTATATGTTATGTTTTGTTTATCATAACATGAGGTGATATATCATCATAACACATCCTAGTAATATACAATGAACTTTGGATCACCTCTTGTTATGATAAACATGTCCAAGCTAGATATGTAAATAACAGAGAAACAGACTTAAAGGGGTGTTCCAGCCACATTTAGTGTTTATTAAAAGTCAGCAGCTACAAAAAGTGTAGCTGCTGGCTTTTAATAAACACACACTCACACCCGCTCCATGATCCAGCGACACGCCGGCCGGGGGGTCCGCTCCTCTGCCGCGCCCCCCCCCGGCGTCTTCATTTCAACTGTGGGCACCTGGCCGTGACAGCCTTCGGCTTCACAGCTGGGCACCCACTGCGCATGCGCGAGCGGCTCGGCCCGCCGCTTATTGGACAGGTGATCGCATGGGACTTGTCAGTGTCCCATGCGATCGCCTACAGGGAGGGGCTGCTGTAGGCGATTAAGCTTAATCGCCTAACCAGCCCCTCAGTGGAAGCAGGAAGTGGGACAGGAAGTCCCACTCCTGAAGCCCCCACTCCCCCCCCAAAAAAAAATTACATGCCAAATGTGGCATGTAAGGGGGTGAGGAGTGGGTTAAGCAGAAGTTCCGAATTTGGGTGGAACTCCGCTTTAATAATTTGGCAAGTTTTTATCTGGAATTCTGTTAATTTGAACTGAACTTTAAAAGAGGATTACTCAGCGCTGGATTAACTCTGTGTGGCAAGACTGGGCACAGATGATAGGAAATCTTATACTCTACATTCTGACATTGTTTACATCCACTTTAAGTCAAATATTATGCAATTACACAGATTGACCCCTACCACATAAGCACAAAGACATAAAAAAAAAACTAACAGCCTAGCTACGGAATCAGGAAGGGACAAAATCATTTAAAGGCAAACAAACATAGGCATAACATGATTGGTTTCAAACGTCACTTTTTTTGTAAAGTTATTTTAAATACCTCTTGGCAAGATCATATTCCTTCGCTTCATAGTACAACTTGGCAAAAAGGAATCCTTTCATGGCTTTCTGGAAATAAAATAAAAAAAAATCATGGGAGATTTTAAAGGAAACGTATTTTCCACATAAGAACTGTGGCTACCTGCATATTTTATGCTAAATGTATAGCATTATGAAGATTTCAAACTATTTTAGGAGTAGTATATCTACTTTTAAATGCAGGGATATCTATGTATCTTGATAGTTGCAAGATTCTGTCACAAAAGATACCTAGATGTTTACCATCTCACACCTGCATCCACAATTAAAAACCAGCACTGCTACGCAGGGCTATACCCACATGGTGGCGTTACTCATTCACAGTTTCCTGTAAATAAACTACAAGCATGTTATACTTACCTGTCCCGTGAAATGGTTTTTCAGAGCAGCCCAGATACTCCTCTTCTCAGGTCCCTCTTCAGCTCTACTTTCCCCTCCCTCCTGTCGAGAGCCCCCACAGCAAGCATCTTGCTATGGAGGCACCCAAGCTGCAGATCCGTTTGTCCCTTCAGACAGAGCCTCGGTTTGGTCCCTTCCCCTCTTTCTAATTGCCTGACTTTGAAAGCAGCAGGTGCCAATGGCGCCGCTGCTGTTTCAGTCAATTAGAAGGAAGAGCCCCGGACGGCAAAGGCATTTGTTGACAATGCTGGATAGAGAGGGGGCTCAGGCAAGAATTAGGAGGAGCTGGGCGGTTGCCACACACAAGGTTTTATTTATCTAAGTCCACGTTCACATCGGCCCATTTTGACATGCAATTTGACATGTCAAATTGCCGCCTATTGCAAATCGGTGCGACTCCAACTTTGCGGCACCACACTGAGTTCCTGTACTACTTTTGGCAACTTTGGGGCCATTTGAATTAGGGCCAAAACAACTAATCCATTAATCTATTCTGAAATTAATCTATTACAATTTTCATAATCGATTAATCGGCCAGTAACATAATTGGGTAAAAAAAAAAAAAAAAAAAAAAAAACACAACACTAAAATTAGCCTTTTATAGTACAAAAAAAGCAAATCACTACTGTAAATATTACTTTCACTGTCCCACAGTAAAAAATGAACCCATTACAGTAGCGATTATTTGCTCTTTTTGTACTTATTTTAGATTTTTTTAACCCCATTATGTTACTAAAACATCTCAGGCCTGGGGGTCACACCTGTTTTTTGGTGCTTTTTGCAGAAGCACACTACAGTTCATTTACATGTTTTCCTATGGGACACATTCACATCCATGATTTTTTTTCAGCTGCTGCGTATTTGGAAAGGGCAGGGACTTAAGGCTCCTTTCACACGGAGCGGACCGTTTTTCGGTCCGCTCCGTGTGCCCGTCAGCTCAGCGGGGGGGTCTCCGCTCAGCTGTCGGCGGACGGGGCGGTCCCCGCACACTGTGCAGGGACCGCCCCGTCTCTCCTCCGCTCTCCCCTATGGGGAGTCGGATGGAAACGGACCGATCCGTTTGGCGGGACGGAAGAAAAATAGGACATTCTTCCGTCCGCAAAAACGGATGCGGATCGAGCGGACGTTAGCGGATGCATCATCCGCTAACGGATCCGCTCCCATAGGGACACATTACAAGTCCGTAAACGGACTTGTAATGAGCGGACCGTTTGTCCGCTAGTGTGAAAGGGCCCTAAAGCAAAACAGTGCTATTTTTTTTTTGGTTCAATTTACTTCAATGGAGAAGCTGCAGAAAAGCATGTCATGTGTTTTTGTGGCAATTTATGTTTTGGCCCCCAAAAAATTTTAAATGCAATTTTTTTTTTTCTTTTTAAGGCTATTATCTGATTAATCGAAACAATTGATTGAACTAGACGATTATGAAATTAGTTGCAGCCCTAATTTGAATAGACTGTGCATGAACCCACAGATATCTGTCAAATCACCCCTGAAGTCGGACTGAAATGTCAGTTTGAAATTGTGCCAGTTCAGCTGAACTTGCACGATTTCAAACCAACCCTTAGTGTGAACGTGGACTTAAAGTGGTTGTAAACCCTAGAAGAAAAAAATAAAACGCTGCAAGACATAGCATACTAGCTCATTATGAATTACTTACCTCAAAGCCCCCGCAATGGTCCTCGTACCCCCCTCTGGCCGCCAACCTCTCTCATTTGAGTTACTTCCAGGCATCGCGGCTCCGGCAGCTGTCAATGGCCGGAGCCGCGATGACATTACTCCCGCGCACGGGAGCCGCCAGTAATGGCACACTCACTGAAGCAACGGCAGAACAGAAACCTTACAGGTCCCTCCCTATATCATCTAGATAACATTCCTCTGAGCATCAAAAAGCCATATGCAATACATCTGGAAACAATAGAACCGTTGAGACGCTAGCTATTACATTTTGTGCAGACGTGACCATCACCTTCAGACAATAGCAACAACAAAAAAAATAACTGGAGCCTTGTGTAATGGTAGAGGACTGTCTTGTATTTTTTTTACAAGACCAAATCGCCTGAAGATGGTAACATGACCCTATTTGTAATGAAAATAAGAGAAAGATTATGTTGGCGACTACCACTAGATAATACACTGGAAATCCAGGCCACATCCCAAAATGTGGAAAGAGAACAGAAGAGATTTTCTAATGAAAGTAAAGACGCTCTATATCCCTTGATGAATGAAAAAAAAATTCTTAATAAACCATTAACCAATTTCACCCTCTCCCTGCCCAAACCAATTTTCAGCTTTCAGCGCTGTTCATCACACTTAATGACAATCGTGCAATATTAAAACACAGTATCCATATGAAATTTTTATCTTTTTTTCACACAAATAAAGCTTTATTTTGGTGGTATTCAACAATTTGCCATCTGCACTATACCTGAAAGAATGTTATAGCGCAGGCTTAAATTGCTGTGAGGGGGTCCATAGATGCACTCCCATTCTCGCACTTCCCCAGGGCTCTGAGAAACTTGGCTGATCATAGATCAGGTAAAGGGCCAAGCACAGCAGACCCTTTACCATGTAATCAGCTGTCAGCCAATGAAAGCCGATAATGGTAAACAGAGGCTGGTTATAGTTTTTTTCCTTCACGCTGTCAGTATGAAGGAAAATAAAAGCAGCGGCTTTCATTAGAGGGACATGGGTCCCCTTAGCGGCTGAATGTGCTGCAAATCAGTGCCATCAGCGCCCATCTATGGCACCTATCAGCGCAGGAGAAAAGTATCTGTTTGCAAAAGGTTGTTATAACAATCTATGAAAAAAAAAAAAAAGAAAAAAAAATTCCAAATATTACGAAAAGAATGCTCCATTTCCGTGTTTTTACCACGCTTTGTCACGATATCTGCGGCATTTACATCGATTTTTGCAGCGTTTTTTACCGCGATTTAAATAAAGAACAGATGGACGGCCGCACACCGGAAAACTCTTGAGTTGTCTTTATTGAAAAAGCATAAGCAGGCACCACAGATACACAGCAAGAATCAAAAAACAGCCGGCTGTTTTTTGATTCTTGCTGTGTATCTGTGGTTTTCCGGTGTGCAGCCGTCCATCCGTTCTTTGTTATTTCTATTGCCTAGTGCATTGCCAGCACCCGAATATACCTGGAATGATCCACGAGTGCACTTGGGATTTCCCTGGAGCGGTGAACCCCACTTTGTTTTACCGCCATTTGTCGCAAATTTGGACAGGTCTAGGGTCAACAATGTTAAAAACAGAAAAACGCCCAAATACACTTGAGGTATCACTAAAGGAAAAAAAATGTTTTGCTGAAATGACTGTTTACAGGGTATAGAGACATAAAAGTTAACCGATTCCTTTTAAAAATTATTAAAAATAGATAAAAATCAATCATATAATATGCCTCTAGTTTCACTTTCGTTTTTAAACTGGTTTTGTGTTTATGTGAAGTAGAGAGAGAGACAGAACAAAAACAAACAAATCCAGGGCAGTGTTTTGTTTTTAAAATGAATCTGATTGGTTCTGAGGAGTTTTAGACACACAGCTTGGACCACAGTGAAAAGCTGCCATGAGATTTTTCATAAGGAGCCAGACAAGCAGGAAGTGTGGAGATCAGAGCAGAATTACAGTAACTTCAAAGCAAAAACGAACAATGAGAACGTGAAAACGACGCACACCGCAGGAGGCGGGGTTCTGGGAGAACATCCTGCTAGAACTAGACGACCACACTGTAGCCACTTTTTCACTATAGTGCGGTCAACAAGTGGTTAAAACTCTTTCCCCAGCACCTGCATTTTATAACAGTCAATGCTACTGGCTCCAGATATGGCATCAGCTCTACTCACCTGCACAGAAAAAAGGTAGGCAGGAATGGGGACAGAGTTCCCAGCGTGCAGCCATTAAATAGTTATTCACTTATATAGGCTGCCTGTATGCAGTTAGCACAAAAAATAAACCAACAGCTCTTTATATTGTAAGAAGTCTCTTTTCCCACGTGATGGCACACACCGGCACTTTCACCCATGTTTGGCAAACCAAGCAATTTTCGCATGCCCGGGTGTCACAGGTGCAGCATCCAGCCCCACTGCCAGTACCCTGACAAAATATACGACAGACTGGAATGTGCGGCGAATGGACATTCTACCAAGCCCCTATTTATGATCATACACATTCAGGACTGTATGCCCCAACCCGACCCTGCCTCCTCTCTCTTTTGATTGGCTAGCTGACAACAGCAGGAGAAAATGGCACTGCTGCTGTGTTTCAGGAAGGAGAATATTGGACGGCTGAGACACTCGTGGACATCGCTGACAGATGAACCTCGGGTACGTTTTAGGGGGGCTCCTGCACACAGACTCCATGTCCTGTCAGGGAGAGAGGAGACCGATCTGTGTCCCTTGTACATAGGGACACAGATCGGTCACCTCCCCCAGTCACCCCCCTCCCCCTACAGTTAGAACACTCAAAAGGACACACATTTAACCCCTTCCCCGCCCCCTAGTAGTTAACCCCTTCCCTGACAGTCACATTAATACAGTAATCAATGCATATTTATAGCATTCACTGTATAAATGTGAATGGTCCCAAAAATGTGTCCGCTATAATGTCGCAATCCCAGGAAAAAAAAACGCAGATCGCCGCCATTCCTAGTAAAAAAAAAAAAATATATATATCACAATTATATCCCCTATTTTGTAGGCAATATAACTTTTGCACAAACCAGTCACTATACAGTTATTGCGATTAAATTTTTATTTATTTTTTTAACCAAAAATATGAAGAATACGTATTGGCCTAAACTGAGATACATTTATTTATTTTTAAAATGGGATATTTATTATAGCAAAAAAGTGTTTTTTTTTTTTTTTTTTAATGTAAGCTTTTTGTTTATAGCCCAAAAAATAAAAACCGCACGGGCGATCAAATACCTCCAAAAGAAAGCTCTATTTGTGGGGGAAAAAGGACACCAATTTTGTTTGGGAGCCACGTCGCACGACCGCGCAATTGTCAGTTAAAGCGACGCAGTGCGGAAGCTAAAATTTTGTCTGGGCAGAAAGGGGGTGTTGGTGCACAGTAGGCAAGTAAGCAGAGCTCCACCCAAAAGAGAAAGCTTAGCTAGTCTGCCGCCACCTTTTAGGGGGAGGGGGAGCAGGTACCTGGTTCTGACAAGTACCCAATCTCACTTCCGGCTCAGTTCGCCATGGCAAAGCAAGCCGGAAGTCTCCCCACCGCCTTCTGGAACACTACACAGGCCTCAGAAGACTGAGGCCCATTCACAGAGCGCAGCACATGTCCTGCATGCGCAGTAGGGGGCCAGCTGTAAAGCCACAAGGCTTCAATGACAGTTTCCCTTAGTCAAGATGGTAGTGCCAGCACCCAATCACAGATTGAAGAATTGGCTCAGGTGAGGGCACCACTGGACACTTGGACAGGCAAATGTCCATATATATATATATATAATAAAAAGGTCAGCAGCTACAGTATTCTGAAACTCCTCTTTAATCAATGCAGAGAAATTTCTCTTTTCAGAAAACACCCAATCACATGCAAGAGGAAATATATATATATATATATATATATATATATATATATATATATATATATATATATTTTATGGGCACAGGACTGGCTAGAGGTAGACCTAATTTACTAAACTCAATGAGCCCCTCTCCCTTGGGTATACCAAGCCCTACCATAGGGCACTGTAGTAAGGAAACCTCGGGTCTATTTTCTGCTTTGGAAGGACACCTTTCATTGCAGACACAGATCTGGGATCCTTGTGGTCGGAGCTCCCCTCCTCCCAGGGTAAAGGAGGTACTGCCCGCGTACAATGAGTGAGGGCTCTGAGCCGGCCGGTGTAGTGAAGGCCCGGGGGGGGGTGTATGGCTCACCTCCCGAGGAGAAGAGACGGTGCTCTGGGCATTTTCGATGTATTTCTGCAGCTCCGCTTTATTGCGCCTCATTCTGCTCGCTCCGTGTACACACCACGGCCCCGTGTAAGCCGCACTCCGCACACAACACTTCCCGGAAGGCGCTCACGTACTTCAGGCGGCTACACGGCTCTGACTTCCGCTACGTCACTTCCTCCAGTTTGAAGAGACCGGGGCTCGGGGAGGATATGGGAGGTATCTAGCACAGAGAGCAGGGGAGAGGTGTTCTATCACAAAGTGCAACCGTTGCGGCCTACTGCGTATGTGCGATGCGTTCCACAATGCGTTCCATGGCCGCGATACATTCCACACGTTGTGTGTGTGAGATGGGTTGCGGCTTCCTGATAGAACATATGCTTCAGATTTTGACCACACTGCGCACCGAACAACAGGTGACATTTAAAGCGAAGTTCCACCCAAAAATTGAACTTCTGCTTTAACTGCTTCAGCCCCAAACCATTTGAGCCACTTTTTGCACTGCGTCGCTTTAACTGACAATTGCGCGGTCGTGCGACGTGGCTCTAAAACAAAATTTGCGTCCTTTTTCCCCCCACAAATAGAACTTTCTTTTTGTGGTATTTGATCACCTCTGTGGTTTTTATTTTTTGCGCTATAAACAAAAAAACAGTGTCAGTTTTGAAAAAAATTCAATATTTTTTACTTTTTGCTATAAGTATCCCCCAATATATATATATATATATATATATATATATATATATATATATATATATATATATATGTAAAAATCTTCCTCAGTTTACGCCAATACGTATTCTTCTACATATTTTTGGTAAAAAAAATCGCAATAAGCGTTTATTGATTGGTTTGCGCAAAATAGGGGATAGTTTTATGGCATTTTTAATAATATTTTTTTTTTTTTTTTTTTTACTAGTTATTGCGGCGAGCTACGATTTTTATTGTGACTGCGACTTTATGGCGGACACATCGGACACTTTTGACAAATTTTTAGGGCCATGGTCATTTTTACAGCGATCAGTGCTATAAAAATGCACTGATTACTGTAAAAATGACACTGGCAGTGAAGGGGTTAACCACTAGGTGGCGCTAGAGGGGTTAAGTCAGTACTAGGGAGTGATTCTCACTGTTATCAGGCGTGGCTACGAGTGACACCGTTCCCGATCATGGGGGAACAGCCATCAATGACATGTCACTAGGAAGAATAGGGGAATGCCTTGTTTAGAAAGGCATCCCCCTGTTCTGCCTTTGCCAACTGCAATCGCGGGCCGCCCGGGAACATCGAGTGAATGTGTGTTTATTAAAAGTGAGCAGCTACACTTTTTGTAGCTGCTGACTTATAAATGGGTGGAATTCCGCTTTAAAGAGGTTTATGAACGATTGCAATAGAGAACATGACATGACAATTAAAAAATATAATGTTTCCGACTTGCTTGCCATCTGTCCTGTGTGTGCCAACCTCACCTCCCTGCCTGCCATGTGCCCTGTGTGCCAACCTCACCGCCCTGCCTGCCACATAGGCTGTATATGATGTTCACAGAAGCTGCATATGAGGGGCACAGGCTGTATATAATGTTCACAGAACCTGTATATGATGTTCAAAGAAGCTGCATATGATGGGCATAGAAGCTGCATAAGATGGGCCCAGGATGCATAAGATAGGCACAGGCTGCATATTATGGACACAGGCTGTATATGATGGGCACAGGCTGCATCACAGTGTTGTCCTCCTGGCTGCGTTGTCACGGACTCCTCTCAGGTGCACTGTGCAGGGCTCAGTCAGACGGCTCCAGGTTGGTGGCTCTGTTTTTTTCCTATAGTCTCCTCTCCACAGTCCACACACGTCTCACTCTCACTCTTGATTCCTCTCCAGACTACCCCTCAGAGACTGCAGACATGATACAAGAGATGGTTAGAGACTGCAGACAGGATACAGGAGGTGATTAGAAACTGCAGACATGGTACATGAGGTGGTCAGAGGATGCGGAAATGGTACAGACGGTGGTCAGAGAATGCACACAGGATACGGGAAGTGGTCAGAGTATGCAGACATGTAGGGGGAGCACACAGAGGGGTCAGTCATGTAAGGGAGCACACAGAGAAGTCCTCCATGTAGGGGAGCGCATAGAGGAGTTTCCCATGTAGGGGAGCACACAGAGGGGTCATCTGATGAGAGGTGTCAGAGGAGGGCCCTCACACAGGACACATGACAGGCAGGATGGTGAGGTTGGCATGCACAGGACACATGGCGGGCAGGGCAGTGAGGATGGCACACAGGACACATGGCAGACAGGGCAGTGAGGTTAGCATGCAAAGGATACAGGGCAGTGAGGATGGCACACAGGACACATGGCAGACAGGGCAGTGAGGTTAGCATGCAAAGGATACAGGGCAGTGAGGTTGACACACAGGACACGACAGGCAGGGTCGTGTGGTTGGCACACAGGACACATAGTGGGTAGGGTGATGAGGTTGCCACAGAGGACACATGGCGGGCAGTGTGATGAGGTTAGCACACACAGGACACATGGCAGGCAGGGTGGTGAGGATGGCACACACATGGTAGGCAGGGTGGAAACATCAGATTCTTTAATTGTCATGTCCTCTATTGCAATAATTCATAAACCTTAAATGTGCATCTGCTTTTCAGTGTGCACTCCTGCTGCGCATGCGCAGTGAGGTCAAAATCTGATACATATGTTCTATCAGAAACCCACTACCTATCACACACAATGTGTGGAACCGCGTGTGGATGTGAAACACACTGTGGAACACATTGCTCATGCGCAGTAGGTCACAATGTCACTTCGGTTGCACTTTCTGATGGATAGTGGCTTTCTGATAGAACACGGGCATGTAAAGTGTGGAGTCTGGTGAGCGCTGTACATCGAGGGACGTCAGGGCACTTAGGCTGGATTCACACCTATGCATTTTTTGTGCATTTTGCAGATTTGCACTACAGAACGTGTTCCATAGGAAACCATGGTAAATGGACTGTGGTGCAAATCTGTAAAATGCAAAAGGCACTAAAAAAGCATAGGTTTGAATCCAGCCTCAGGGAGTAAGTGGATGGTCTTAGTAGAAGGAATAGGTTAGTGTTGGGAGTATAGTGTGTTCTCCCCATAGAAGCAGCCTCAGTGCGACAGCGCTCTAGTGCTCTGCAGTATAGTATTCATAGGTTAGTAGTTATAACGCATGAGAGGGCCAAGCATATTAACCCCTTCATAAAACAAATCTAATGTCTAAACACAGTTTTGCAACTTTGACATGTGTTAGTATATCTGTACATATTGCTACTACTGCCAGTGAATTGCCTCACGCTGCGCTGATAAAAAAAAAGTACTGCACGCAGCATTGTGTCCAAATACACCAGCAGTACAGCAATAACAGCAATAATATACTGCAGGGCTCAACAAATCCTAGGCGACAGGGTGCCATGGCGACTAGAAATTGCATCCTGGTGCCTGAGCTTTTGTGGTTGGCTAATTCTGGGGGGATGTCTATGTCCTCTCAGAACCCCACCCCCTTGCATGTTCCCAGGGTGTACATTGGGCACACTCTGTGATCGCTGTATTTTTTGGACACAGCTGAAAACAGATCGAGGTAAAGGACCATTCGCAGTGGGCCTTTACCATGTAATCAGTTGTGTCCAATCACATTATAAATAGTCTTGGTGGTTATCACACGTTGTCAGAGCGTAAGGAAAGGAGAGCAGGAACCCGCACAGAGGTCTCTTAAATCGTCCCCGAAGTTAGACTGAAATGTGGGCAGGGCCGCCATCAGGGGGGTACGGGCATTACACCTGTAAGGGGCCCGATTTTTTTTTTGTTTTTTTTGTTCTTGTCCGATACCCCTTTTTTTCATCTGACTTTAGCAACTCACGGCAGGAGAGAGAAGACTTGACTTTGTTTTGTTCATCAGCTCCAACCCCCACGCCGTCTCGCATTTTGCGGCAGGAGAGAGAAGAGAAGACACTTTCGTTACCACACAACACCCCCCCCCCCCCACCTCTTATCATTTTGCGCCAGGAGAGAAAAGGGCCCCCCCGGTTCCAGGGGGCCCTGCTTAAAGCTGTGTAAATTGGTGATGGTTGCCCTGCATGCGGGTATGAAAATGTGCGAGTTTAGCTGAAGTGTGCCCCTTGGCTTAGCGAATTTAATTGCCACCTCAATCAGCCACAGAACCCTTGTAAAGAAAATGTGTTTGGTTTTAAAGGGATGCAGTGGCAACCCTAGTGCTGCCCATCAGTGCCCCCTCATTAGTGCTTGCAGGAAAATAAGTTCGCTCCTTCTATAGCCAGCCTTAGTGCAGCTCCTCAGCAGATAGAAGAAATATATGTAGCAATGCAAAAGAGCACAAGAGTACGCTTCTAAGTGCAGTAAATAAGATCGAATATTCCACTCACATACAGTATAGACTATAGAAGAATAAAAAGCACAATGATTATGTACATTCTTTTTGTTAAATGTATTTAATAATGTTATCAGCTTTTCCCTTGTGTTTTCAGCGGTTCTTAGATCCGGTTGTCCATTGCTTCATAGAAATGTATGAGCTGAATTCTTAGCTAGCCACTGCTATGGCTGGTCCCCCTGTCTCTTGAATACAATGGGCGGGTCTCCTTGTTGGCTCCTGTTTGCATAAAGGAAACAAAATGGTGGTAGGCAGACTTGAGAAGAGCAAATAGAAGTAGTGGTGCACTGGTGCAGCTACCTTCCTTTAATCCTCATCTCCACCTGGTGCTCAGACTATTAGGCTGCCGATCCTTCTGTAAACTGTAGTCAGGTAATAGTCAAATGACAATTTTCCTTGATTGAAATAACGTGAAACAACTATAAAACATCCAACGCATTTTGGCAGTCAGGCCTTAATCATGATTAACCCCTTAGAGCCAGTGCCTGCCAGCCCTTTAACCACTTCCCATCTGGGCCCATTCTGGCACTTTGCTCCTACATGTAAAAATCAAATTTTTTGGGGTAGAACCCAAGGTAAGCGATGGCAAACCGTGGCACCCCAGATGTTTTGGAACTACATTTCCCATAATGCCTATGCACTCTGCAGTGTAGATGAGCATCTTGGGAAATGTAGTCCCAAAACATCTGGGGTGCCAAGGTTCACCATCACTGCCCTAGGGAATAAAAGGGTGACCATTGCAACGTTTTATGTCACTAATTTTTTTTTTAAAGTTACCCCAATTTTTTTGTACAGTATAATGTGAAAGATGATGTTACACCAAGTAAATAGATACCTAAAATGTCATGTTTAAAAATTGTGCACACGCGTGGAATGGCGCAAAACATCGGTACTCAAAAATCTCCATAGAAGAACACTTAATTTTTTTACAGGTTACCTGTTTAGATTTGCAGAGGAGGTCTTGGTACAGAATTATTGCTTTCACTCTAACGTTCGCAGCGATACCTCACATGTGCATTTGCTTCTACGCACAAGCTTGGGGAGACAGGGACGGAAAAAAACAAACATGTTTTTTACCTTATTTTATAAAAATGTTTAGATTTTTATACTTTCCATTTAAAATTGCCAGGCCGTGCGTGGCGTCATAACGTTGCGCTGTCACGCCTGGGCCTCCCAGAGTCATAGAGCTGGCCGGGGACCATGTGTTCCTGGAAATCTCTATATTCAACTTCCGACACCGGTGGATTCCTTCTCCGGCATACTGATCACACGGGCGAGTCGGTAGAAGAACCGGTGGGCAGCGAGAAGGGGGGGGATGTCCCCTCCCACTGCCTGTAAGAACATTCAAGCGGCTGAACTGCCGCTATGATTGTTCTTATGGTGAAGGGACTCACCAGCTGAAGAGAACGATAATGGATTGATGCCTGTAGGTGCAGGCATCATCCCGGTATAACCACTGAAACGGGAGGACATCCATGTACGCCCTCCCGGAGGTAGTGGTTAAGGGGTTTAGAATGGTGGGGCTTATGGTTATGTGACCGCTGTGATTGGCTGTCATGGCAGTCACATGATCAGAAAGCTTCTGATTGCAAACAATGAATGGGAGGTTTCCGTTAGCTGCCGGTAATGTGCCGGGAGCGCGCAGGGCACGTGCTCTTTGCACAGCTCTACAAGCGGCCTTGTGTGCAAATATGTGGCCGATCACCGCCAAGACCCTGTCACTGTGAGGCCTCATATTAGCGTGTGCTAGGCGCAAAAAGGTTAAGACCTGACAGCCGAAATGCATTGGCTGTTTTTTAACTGTTTCACGTTATTTCAGTAAAGGATAATTGCCATTTGACATCTACTTGAGTGCCAACTGTCTCTCCAGATGCTTGATATGTTACCACCTTGAAACAAGTAACCACCCCACCTTCAGGCCTCCCAGCTTGTGACATCATCGGCCAAGTTCCCATGCTGTCAGATCGGCTCAAGAGCCAGTATATCCTTGGTTATTTGGTGCTCTTCTTTCCATAGCCAGGGTTTCTGGATGAGAGCAACAGAGCTTCCGACATGCGATTTTTATTCTACTACATGTGAGTGGATTAATTGCTTTTTATCCATAAATGTATTCTATTTACTGCATATACAGTGTTTTGAAAAAAGTATTCATACCCCTTGAAATTTTCCACCTTTTTTCCTGTTACAACCAAAAACGTAAATGTATTTTATTGGAATATTATGTGATAGACCAACACAAAGGGGCACATTATTGTGAAGTGGAAAAAAAATGATAAATGATTTAATTTTTTTTTACAAATAAATATGTGAAAAGTGTGGCAATCATGTGCATTTAGCCCTCTTTACTCTGAAACCCCTTACTAAAATCTAGCGGAACCAATTGCCTTCATAAGTCACCTAATTAGTAAATAGAGTCAACCTGTGTGTAATTTAATTTCAGTATAAATACAGCTGTTCTGTGAAGCCCTCAAAGGTTTTTTAGAGAATATTGGTAAACAAACCATCCCCACCGTCAAACATGGTGGTGGCAGCATCATGTTGTGGGGATGCTTTTGTTCAGCAGTGACAGGGAAGCTGGTCAGAGTTGATTGGAAGATGGATGGAGCCAAATATAGTGCAATCTTAGAAGAAAACCTGTCTGCAAAAGACTTAAAAAAGACTTAAAAGACTTAAGGATTGGGGCAGGGGTTCGCCTTCCAGCAACATACAGCCAGAGCTACAATAGAATGGTTTAGATGACAAATTAATGCGTTAGAATGGCCCAGTCAAAGTCCAGACCTAAATCCAATTGAGAATCTGTAGCAAGACTTGAAAACTGTTGTTCACAGATGCGCTACATCCAATCTGATAGAGCTTGAGCTATTTGGCAAAGAAAAATGGGCAACAATTTCACTCTCTAGATGTGCAAAGCTGGCAGAGACATACCCAAAAAGACCTATAGTTGTAATTGCAGCGAAAGGTGAATGTTATATTTTATTACTTCTCACATTTATTTTTATTTTTTTAGACCGCTGGTAACTGTCCCTTCTTTTTTTTGCTTTGTGCTTCCAGGGACTCTCACAGGCCAGGAGAGAATGTTAGCCTCTTCACACCACATGTACATACTCTGTTTGGGCAAGTATTTTTGAGGGTATGCATGGTTGACTGATCAATGGCTTTTTTTTTTTTCTTTACCCCAGTGTTTTAGACAGTGTATATGGTTTTACTATTTAATTTTGTTTTGTTATTGTCTGAAGAGAATTTTTTGAACATATATGTTTTTTTGCATAAAGTAAGATCTTCATTGTATCTGTTTGTCTTTATAGAATACTAACATGGTATACTGAAGATTTACAGCCGGTATGGAAAAGAATCACCCCCCCCTTTAACCACTTCAGCCCCTAATGACCATGGCATTTTTTCCGATATGGCACTGCGTTACTTTAACTCACAATTGCGTGCAGCGCTTTACCCAAATAAGATTCATGCCCCCTTTTTTTTATACCACAAATAGAGCTTCCTTTTTGTGGTATTTGATCACCTTTTAGATTTATTTTTATTTTTTATTAAAAAGTATAAAAACACATTTCTTCAATAATTTAGGCCAATATGTATTCTTCTACATATTTTTTGTAAAAAGAAATTCCCAATAAGTGTATGTTGATTGGTTTGCGCAGGATAGATTATGAACTTTTTTTTTTAACTAGTAATGGCAGCGATCAGCAATTTTTTGCGGGACTGCGACATTGCAGCAGACAAATTTGACCCTAAGTGACACTTTTTGGGGACCAGTGACACCAATACAGTGACCTGTGCTAAAAAAAGAATACACTGATTACAGTATAAATGACACTGGCAATGAAGGAGTTAACACCAGGGGAGATCAGGGTTACATATGTTCTCTCAGTGTGTTTTCTTACTGTGTGGGGAAGTGCTGACAGGAACAACACAGATTGCTGTTCCTTATCACTAGGAACAGCAGATCTCCATGTTGTCTCCGTTCAGAAAGGGGATTTGCCTTGATTACATAGGCAGATCTCCGTTCTGCCTTTCTGTACCGCGGTCACTGGTTGCTGGCGGACATGGAGTCTGCCAAGGGCGCACATCGGCTCCTCCAGCAGGCATGCACGGCCACGTGATCTATTGCATGAAACGACATACAGGTACGTTGTTTCGTGCAATAGAGCCACCTTTCCGCAGTATATATGCGGTGGGCAATCTTTAAGTGGTTAAAATAATCACATTTAGCTGCTTAGCAGACTGAAGCGAAGACAGACACCATTTTTGTTTTATGCAGCTGTATTTACACAGTACAACGCGTAACATCCAATTGAAAGATCTAACACCAACATGTCAGCTAAAAATTTAAAAACAATCACCTTTTGCTTTAATTGCAGCCTTTAGTACAGCCTTTAGACCCCTTTCACACTGGAGGCCTTTTACAGGCGCTTTGGCGCTAAAAATAGCGCCTGTAAAAAGCCTCATCTGCAATCCCAGTGTGATAGCCAAGTGCTTTTACAGGGAGGTGCAGCGCTGGCAGGACGTAAAAAAAAAGTCCTGCAAGCAGCTTCTTTGAGGAGCTTTAAGAGCGGTGTATACACCGCTCCTAAAGGGCCCCTTACCATTAAAATCAATGAGCAGCGCCGCAAAAGCGCCTGCTAATCGCCTCGGCAGATGTGCTTTGTGGGCACTTTTAACCCTTTATTCGGCCGCTAGCGAGGGTTAAAATTACCCCACTAGTGCCCGAGAACCACTGGTAAAGCGCCGCTAGTTTCAGCAGCGTTTTACTGGCATTTTTGGGGCACTGGCAGTGTGAAAGGGCCTTTAGTCTGTTGGGATGTCTTTGCAATATTTGCCCACACTTCTATGCAGAACTGCTGAAGTTCAGTTCAATTTGATAGTGACCATTTGTGGGCTGCAGTCTTCAAGTCATTCCACTGATTTTTATTGGGGGCTCTGACTAGGCCATGCAAAGATATTCACCTCTTCTCCTTCAACCACTGTGTGGTCATTTTTGCTGTGTGCTTTGGGTCATTGTCATGTTGGAAGGTAAACCTTTCCATTGACAACTTTTTGGCAGAGGGCAGCAGAATTTCCTCAAGAATCTGATGGTATTTTGCCCCATCAATTTTCCCTCTATCCTGACAAGTGCTCCAGTCCCTGCTGTAGAGCATAACATGATATTACATGCTTTTTTTTTGTAGGAATGGTGTTTTTTGGATGGTGAACTGTATTGGATTTCTGCCAGACATATCGTTTGGTGTTGAGCCCAAATAATTCAATATTAGTCTCATCTGACCCTAACACCTTTTTCCATGTGGCTTCAGAATCTTCAAGGTGTGTTTTGGTGAAGCTCAGTTGTTACTGCATGTGGCCTTTCTTGAGGGGTGGCTTTTTTCTTGCAACCCTCCCATACAAGCCATATTTGTGGAGAATTTGTGATATTGTCAGGGGCGGACTGACAACTCATGGGGCCCCCGGGCAATAGAAGATTATGGGGCCCCTGGGCTTACAGATGGCCACCACACCAGGAGGCAGTGCAAAGGCGGGCAGCTAAAATCTCAGGATTTTCACATCAAAAGCATGTCGGTTTCGGACATGTCAGGGACAGATGTAAAAAAAAAACATAGATTTTTACATACTGTCCCTGGTTTTACCGAGCCTGGCAACCCTGCTGGGGCCCTCGGGCAGTGCCCAAATGACTCAATGGTCAGTCCTGGATATTGTTGTCACATGCATACAATGTTTCAGATTTTAACTATGTATTATGAGCTGGTTCAATCCAGCACCTTTAAAGGATAAGTTCACCTTTCTGAACATGTTACACCCATATCTAAGGTGTAACAAATAACACATTCAGCATATGCTTGCTTCCCACTCTTGTGCAGTGTGTTGGGGATCTTTTCCCTGCACCTGCCGCCACAAATCAAAAACTGTACTTTTTTTTACCAGCAAATAAAAAGTCCCTTTAATTTATTATTTGCATTAAAGTTTATATTGTTTGCAATTTTGTCCCCAGGACATTATAACACGGTTATCCTATAATTCCACCCTTTTCTAATTAAATGTTTGTCTGACACCTGGGTATCTGTCACTACTGTAGCCTGTAGCTGGTTACCTAAATTTCACTGCAATCAAAAGAATCTGTGTAATGCTGTTACCGAGGAGCTGTTTCCCTCTAGTGTTCTAGTTTCGCTGTTTTGTGACTCTTTGATTAGAGGTAGAGCAAGGCATCTAGGGACATGTAGTCCATATAGAAAGGATTCGCCTTTTGGCTGCATTATGTGAGACGGCAACTACCAGCAGGCTAATGGAGAAGAGCAGACCGCTGGGGCCTGGCACACTCTCTCGGGACCGGAGTGGATCTGTATGCATGGAATCTGCTACAGAATAGCTGTTGCAGCCTACTTTAACAGATTTACCCAGCAGATATCTGGAAGGACATCTGCAGACAGTCCCTCTCCACCGTTCGGCGGCAGCCTGGAGGTCCTCTCTATCCAATCCACCCTGCAGTTATTAGATTGGTGTGAGGCCGGAGGTCATCCCTTGAGCCATACACATGAGAGATCATCAGCATTCTCATCATCATCTCTTGTTCCAATGTGGTGAGCGGGCGATTTCTCAATTCAACAAACACTGTGTATAGACATATTTATTCCCTACACTCTTTGTCATCTTTAATGGCAAGATTTGCTCCAGTATATCATGGACAATACTGTATACACAGACATTCATCGATCTTCTGTTGCTTGTAGTTCCACAAACCTTAATATCTTTAAGTCAGTGATCACTGTGAATTCAATTACAATTCTGGTTGCACAGGAATATTGTTTATTGCTACACATAAATCTATTGGAACAGCTACTCTATCTTAGCAAGAAGTATTCTTTGCATGCAATTAAAGTTTTTTTTATCTTAATGCAGTCTATGCATTAGGATAAAAAAACCTTCTGTGTGTAGCAGCACCCCTCTAATTACCCACCTTTGCCCCTTCTCTCTCCAGTGATGTCCACGATCCCTTCAGCCATCCAGTACACTACTCCTGATTGGCTGAGACAGAGCAGCAGTGCCATTGGCACCCGTGGTGGCTGTCAATCAAAGTCAGTCAATCGGGGGAGAGGGGGCATGGCCAGGTCAGGGCTTTGTGTCTGAATGGATACACAAAGCTCTGACTTGGCTTGGGTGCCCCCTGTAGCAAGCTTCTGGCTGAGGGGCACTTAAAGGAGTGAGGAGCTAGAAGCAGCAAAGAGGGACCCAAGAAGAGGAGTATCCGTGCTGCTCTGTGCAAGACCAACTAGACAGAGGAGGCAAGTATTATATGTTTGTTATATAACAAAAAAACAAGCCTTTAGGCGTGTTGGGTCCCCGTTCAGGTCCGATTTCAGCCTGAATTCTGGGCTGAAATCAGACCTGAAAAGCACCAAAAAAAGGCACACGTTTATCCGGCACACTGCACCGGACCCGCTGCGGAGATAAGTGAACCGGCTCCATAGAGAGACAGCCACATTCTCCTGCTATGCGAATTGAATGCGGGGATACACTGGCCTCACAATCACTTTAACCACTTGGTTCCCTGCCTATCGTCAAATGACGGCGGCATGGTGAATCTGAATATCCAAGACGCCGTCAATTGACGGCATCGTGTTCTCTGGCCACTGGGGGGCGCGTCCCCGAGATGACGATGCGCGTGCCTGGCGGTCGCGATGTCCGCCAGGTACCCGCCGATCAGCAGTTTTAGAGCAGGGACGTGGAGCTCTGTGTGTAAACACAGAGCTCCACGTCCTGTCAGGGAGAGGTGACAGATGCTGTGTCCCTTGTACATAGGGAGACAGCATCGGTCACCTCCCCCAGTCACCCCCCTCCCCCCACACAGTTAGAACACACCCAGGACTCACATTTAACCCCTTCCTCACCCCCTAGTGTTAACCCCTTCACTGCCAGTCACATTTATACAGCAATTAGTGCGTTTTTATAGCACTGATCGCTGTATTAATGTGAATGGTCCCAAAAATTTGTCAAAAGTGTCCGTCGCAATATCACAGTCCTGACAAAATTCGCAAATTGCCGTATTGCTAGTAAAAAAAAAAAAAAAAATTGTCAGAATTCTATCCCCTATTTTGCAGCCACTATAACCTTTGCGCAAACCAATTACTTTACGCTTATTGCGATTTTTTTTTTTTTTTACCAAAAATATGTAGAATACATATCGGCCTAAACTGAGAAAAAAATGATTTTTTTTACAAATAAATTGATATTTATTATAGCAAAAAGTAAAAAAGTGTTTTTTTCAAAATTTTCACTTTTTTGTTTATAGCGCAAAAAATAAAAACCGCAGAGATGATCAAATACCACCAAAAGAAATCTCTATTTGTGGGGAAAAAAAAGGACGCGCAATTTTAATTTAAAGCGACGCAGTGCTGAAAGCTGAAATTTCGCCTGGGCAGGAACAGGGTATATGTGCCCAGTAAGCAAGTGGTTAAGCATTCAAAAGCTAGCTGAAGAGTAACCAGATTTTCACACAACACTGGACTACTATTATTTCATCCCACGCTTTAGGGAATTGTTTGCTGAAATCATCAAAGCTGCATTTCAGCAAACACTTTGTTGAATTGAGGTTAAGTTTATCCTTTGGTTATTTTTCCATTTATCCTATTGAGTAAACATTTATTGATGTAACTCATTCTGGTGTATTTCATTATTGTTATTTTCTAAAAAGGAAAAAAATGTTTGAACACAGGGTATCAGAGGACTTTCAGGCAGCAGCGTTGCTATTGGGGTGTGGCCGGCACCGGGTGACACCGGAGCCGCCGCCACACCGCTAAACTCTGTACTGTATTGATTGGAGCGGTGCGAGCAGGGCATCCAGCTGTGCGGGGAGGCTGCTTGTAACATTCCTCAGTCAGGCCAATATCCCCAAGTGAGCTGAAGTTGGTGGGCAGGGCTGGGGGTGTGGCTGCCTCCTCCTCTCCTCCCACAGACTCCATTATGGATGATGCCGCTGCTGAAGCAGATAGAAGCTAGGACACAGCAGCCCCACCCAGGTCTTTTATCTGCAGGCATGAGGCATGCTATACAAGTTATTCTGCACACCACAGTGTCACTACATAGAGTTCTAAGATAGCCTGTACCACCCCAGCTTGCCCTGTGCTACCCAATCCTGGCCTGTACCACCCCAGCCTGCCCCGTGACACCCCAGCCTGCCCTGTGCCACCCTTACTTGCCCTATACTGCCTTAACCTGCCCTATACTACCTTAAACTATCATTTACAGGGGCTGGTTTGGGGTGCGCCGCAAATCCGCCCATGGCGTTGCGGTAAAAAATAGCAGCAAAGTGTGGCAAGGCCTCAAATTACAAACCTGGGCAGCAAGTGCTGATGACAGTTTAAGGTGACCTGATGTAACCAGATCACTGTATGTGGGCAGATTTAAATTGACTGAAGACCTGAAATTCATGTAGTGCCTCAAGAGCAGCAGCAGCAGGAGGATGATCCTGAATGGCAGGAAAGAGTGCTGAAAACTCAACCCAACAAATAAAGCAAGTTTTCAATACCCCAGGCGCAACACTTATCAAGGTAAACCAATAAAGGTGGGAAATTAAAAACAGCTCCCAATGGTGCAGCAGTAGCTCCCAGTGCTTCAGTTCGACCAACCTTACTCACCAAGTCTTCAGAGACTGGGTTCATACCTGGAGCTTTGCCCAGTTTTAAATGCACTCCAGTCAACACAGTACACCGAGGTCTGGAAAAGTGCCACAATGAAGACTCCCCACATTCAGTTCAGCGATGTCAAGGTGGGGCCTCCAAGGCTGCTGGATAATTCGAGATTTTCCTAGCTTGTGACGGAAAATATTGATTATATGAAGACAGGAGGCGAGTATCTTATGCATTAATCTTTCTTTATTAATGCTCACAGCAGAAACAAAACTGATCAGTATTCAAGCTTTTCCAAAAATAACATGAAACAGAAAAGCTGAAACTTGAAAACTAGAAAGAAACTACGTTTCCCAGCAGTCCTTGGGTCTGTGACCCCTCCCTCTGGCCTCTGCATATAAGGACTGCTCCTCCCCTTCCTATTCCTCTTTCTTCATGCGAACTTCCAAACGAATTGAAAATGATTCACCAGTCTCTGGGACCCCCAACTCCGGGGACTTCGGCCGGCCGGCCTTTTCTGAATCCCAGACGTTCTGTTGTACGCAGGGTAACATTCGTCCCAACGGGGACCAACCGACAGCTTCTACGGCCAACCGGGCCTTTGGAAACGAAACCATGTTAGAAGGAACGTGTCTTCGACCTTCCTGAACGCAGTCGAACGTGTTCAGTATCCTGTAAGAGAGTAGAAGGAACCATAATAGGGTAGGGTAGGGAGGGAAGATACTCGCCTCCTGTCTTCATATAATCAATATTTTCCGTCACAAGCTAGGAAAATCTCGAATTATACCTCAGACAGGAGGCTCATATCTTATGCAAGTTCAAAGCTAGCATTTCTTACAGAAAATGAAGACAATATACATCAGATTATCCCAAAGCGGCCATAGACACATGTGTTTCCGGTCTGAAGTAAAAGGAGCAGAAAACGGTCTCCGAGGACCAGTCCGCCGCCAGTAGAAGATCTGACAGAGATCCCCCGGCCGAGACCACCTTAGTAGCCATTGCACTTCTAGTGGAGTGTGCGCCGAATTTAGTGGTATCTATACCCGCCATGTCCATAGTCGACCTGACCCAGCGCGCTAGAGTGGCAGAAGTCACCGGGCGATGAGGTTGGACGTAGGAAACCAATAATTGGGGCGAAGATGGAGAACGAAGTTCGGCGGTACGCGTTTCATAGGCCTGCAGGCACTTGACGACACATAAGCGCGGACGATCCGAAAAGAAAGGATAGAATACGGACTGAATGCCGGTCTTGGTCCTACGCACGACCGAGAACCTAACTCCTAGGGGCGAAAATTGTTGCCTGGAAATATCCAGTGCTCTAACATCTGAAACCCTTTTGACCGAGATAAGACAGAGGAGGATCGTAAGTTTGTACGTGAGATGTTTGAGAGACAAGTCCTCATTGTCATCCCACGTGGATAGCATGTCTAGGACCCTGGATACGTCCCAGGTTGATAGGTATTTGGGACGAGGAGGTCGTTTAAACTTGATACCTCTCATTAGTTTGCAAATGAGAGGGTGTCTACCCACCGGCAAGGCATCCACAGGGTGATGGTAAGCCGAAATAGCTGATCGATACACGTTAATGGAGCTGTACGCTGTACCGGTATCGAAAGCCTCCGCCAGGAAGTTCACTATAAGTGCTACAGGGGTATGTATCGGATCAGCCTGTCGTTGACTACACCAACGCACCCAGATTCCCCAGGCTGACCTATACGCCGATAGAGTCCCGGGGGCCCAGGCCAGGGCGAGAAGCTCTCTAGCTGACTGTGAAAGGCCTCCGTCAGCGTCTGGCATCCTGAGACCAGGCAGGCTAGGAGGGTCAGAGAGCCGTCTGAAATTAGCGGTTGTATGTCTTTGGACGGGTGTGAAAGGAGGACTGGAAATGAGGGCAAGACCCTGGGAAGGTCGATGACCATTTCCAACAGAAGAAGAAACCACGGTTGTGTTGGCCACCAGGGCACAATCAACACCACCTTGGCTCCCTGGGTAGTGATCTGCAATAAGGTCCGGCATATCAGCTGGAATGGTGGAAACGCGTAATGCGTCCCCCCCGTCCAGGATTGGCGGAAAGCATCCACCGCTGTTGCTGTTGGGTCCGGCCTCCAACTGAAGAATTGGGGCAACTGATGGTTGAGTCTGGAGGCGAACAAGTCTATGGACAGTGGTCCCCAGAGATGGATGATACTGATGAAGGTCGAGCGGTCTAGCCGCCACTCGCTGGAATCGGTAATGTATCTGGAGTTCCAGTCCGCCACGATATTGGAGGATCCCGGAATGTACTCCGCCATGGGGACGATATTCCTGGCCAGGCAGAAGTGCCATAAAGCCTTGGCGATATCCGCCAAGATTTTGGACCTGGTGCCCCCCAAACGATTGACTATTGTACCGCTGAAATGTTGTCCATGCGTAGCAATACGCAACAGTTTGATCTCTTTGAGAGAAAACTCTGAGCCGCGAAGAGGGCAGCTAGTAGCTCTAGGGCATTGATGTGTAGGAAGGATTCCCTGACTGACCAGATCCCTCCTGTTGAAATCTCTCCGAATCGAGCGCCCCAGCCCCTCCGACTTGCGTCGGATTCTAAGACGACGTCCGGATAGGAATTGAAGATTGTCTTGCCGTTCCAATCGACGGCATGACCGAGCCACCACTTCAGTTCCGTCCTGGCCTCTGCGGAGAGTGGAATCTTGTCTGCATAACGGAGACCTTGTCTCAGGTGAAGGATTTTGAGGTGTTGAAGGGCTCTGTAATGGAGAGGGGCCGGGAAGACGGCCTGTATGGATGCGGCCAGGAGGCCCACTATTCTGGCTAATACCCGTAAAGATAGGGATTGCTTGCGCAGTACTGCTCTGATCTCTTTGCGGATCAGAGCAAGTTTTGCCTTGGGTAAGTGCAAGACCGCCTGGTTGGTATCTACCAGGAAACCGAGAAACTCCATGCTCTGGGATGGTGCTAGAATAGACTTCTCCATGTTGACGAGGAAGCCTAGGTCCTGCAGGAGACGTACGGTCCAGCCTACGTGGGTCTGAGCCTGAGATTTTGAGTTCGCAATGATAAGGATATCGTCTAGGTAAATAATCAGACGAACGCCCCTGCTCCGCAACGCGGCTACCACAGGCTTGAGTTATTTGGTGAAGCACCATGGGGCCGATGACAGCCCGAACGGTAGACATGTAAACTGCCACGTGCGATCCCACCATTTGAATCGGAGTAGGTGTTGTGACTCCGGATGTACGGGGACTGTGAGATATGCATCTTTTAAGTCCACCTTTGCCAGCCAATCCCCCGGGTGGAGGAGGTCTCGGAGGCAATGGATACCCTCCATCTTGAAGTGACGGTATGTGACGTTTTGATTCAGGGCCCGGAGATTTATCACGGGGCGGTAACCTCCCCCCTTCTTTTTGACTATAAAAAGACTGCTTATGAACCCCAGGGAGAGAGGGTCTACCTCGAGCACTGCTTGTTTGGAAATCAGTTCTCCCAACTCGTTGTCTATGAGTGCAATGTTCTGAGCAGTGAAACGAATGGGGGGAGGAATAATGCCCAGTTGAGGGCAGGACAACAGTTCTATCTGGAACCTTGTGACTGTGTTTATCACCCATGCGTCTGCCGTAATCGCAGACCAGGCGTGGATAAAAAACCGTAGTCTTCCCCCTACAGGGGTGGAAAAACTTGGAGTCAGAAGAGGACTTACCAGAGTATGGACGGGATCTGGGGTCACCTCTGCTCCCACGTCCTCTCCATGGTCTGCCACGTGGTGGAAAGAACGGTGCGGGTTGTGCCACCGTGGTATAGGAGGCAGGAGTCTGAGCGTAATGTTGCTGGGCGGGAGCCCTATTAAATGGTCTGGAGTAACCAGCTCGGCCGGCAGAGCGGCCCCTACCTCTGCCGGCCCTAGCAAAAACCTTTTGGTTGCCTGCCCTTTTGAGGGACGATTGAGCTTTGTCGAGACTATTGAATAGTCCCACGAATTTGTTAATGTCCCTAACAAGGGAGTCCCCAAATAGTAGGCCTTCAGCAGAACGTCCCGGTTCGGTCTCCGCCAGGTGGGCCAGTTGTGGATCCAGACGCATGAGGATGGAGCGTCTGCACTCCGTGGAGCATGCCGTGTTGGCGTTACCTAAAAGGCATATGGCCCTCTGGGCCCACCCCCGAAGTTGTTGCACATCAACCTCTTGTGCTGAGGCAGCTGTTTGCTCAGACAAGTTAAGGATTTTTGTCAGTGGGCCCAACATGTCGAGGACCCGGTCCTGGATGCTCCTGAATGAGCGATCTATCCCCTTCTTGGGGAATTTCCCTGATTTGGCCAGGTACTTAGATAAGACGGGATCAATGTCTGGTGTACATGCCACCTTACTGGGTAGGCAAGGGCGTGGGCATTCCGCCCGCCATTTATTTCGGTTAGCTCTATCCAGCGATCTGCGGGTCCAGAGTTCCACGTATTGGGACACGTGGAGCAGGGGAGCCCAATCTCCCGACCGCGGGTGAGATATGGCATCTGGATGGAAGAGAGGTTCTCCCAGAGCGTCTGTGATTGTATTGCCCTGAATATCAGGTTTGGCGTCGTGTGGGATCGCCATTGACCCAGCACCCATATCATCATTGTCATCGTACTCGGACCCCGAGAATCCGGCTTCTGAGGACTCGTCAGACGAAATATCGTCTGAGTCGAGTACGTAGGAGTCCGGTTTGTTCCGCCTGGCGGATGTACGCCTCATGCATGACTCCCTGAGGCTCAGGGGTTGAAAGGGGTCCGGTGGGTGCGTGGGGTGGCAATCCGGGTGAGGGAGAGCCTTGTGCACATTGTTTGCTTCCCCTGCCGGGGAGTCCTCGATATGAGCCAAATGCTTCCTTTTTTGGGAGGATTTCCCTCTTTTTACTAGAGGTTCTTCAATTACGGTGGGGGCAACCCTGGGGGTTTGTTGTGAACCCGAGGGTAACGCCACGGCTGCCATGGCAGCTTGCACAGACCTGGCTACCAGGTCCTGAATCTGTGCAGCGTTAAGCATGCATGATGGCTCCAGAGGCACTTCAGGTCCCTTCAAGGGGACAGAGCGGTCCTCAGACATTGCCTTCTGGCAGTGCAGTTATAGAATGCTAAG
Source organism: Rana kukunoris (assembly GCA_029574335.1). Lineage (NCBI taxonomy): Eukaryota > Metazoa > Chordata > Amphibia > Anura > Ranidae > Rana > Rana kukunoris. The sequence goes on along the minus strand of CM056050.1, from coordinate 253,813,254 downwards.
TAACTGGGGGATGATAAATCATCACCTCAGATCCTGACCTATGGGAAGGAGGGGGCCTGCCAGAGAGAGGTGTACTACACCTGTTAGATGTTAAGTATTATTAGTAGCCCAGCAACCGCTCCTATAAACGAACAATGTTCAGTAATAAGCACTAGGTTATAATAATAAGTTATAATAAGGTTACACAGGTTTTGTACAAGTAAAAGTAAAAGTAAAACACCTCACAGATAACTAGCAGCAGTGCAATACTTATCTCTCCTGTGAGCAGAAAGAAAGAGGAATAGGAAGGGGAGGAGCAGTCCTTATATGCAGAGGCCAGAGGGAGGGGTCACAGACCCAAGGACTGCTGGGAAACGTAGTTTCTTTCTAGTTTTCAAGTTTCAGCTTTTCTGTTTCATGTTATTTTTGGAAAAGCTTGAATACTGATCAGTTTTGTTTCTGCTGTGAGCATTAATAAAGAAAGATTAATGCATAAGATATGAGCCTCCTGTCTGAGGTATAATTGCTATGTAGAGACCAGCTCAATCGTATGCATAGAAAAATGGGTCTTGACTGAAGTCACCGGGGTAAAAAAAACACCAGTAGTGGTATACAAGCCGTTTGCCAGTGTCCCAATCTCCTAATGCCGCATACACACGCTCGGAATTTCTGACAACAAATGTTCGATGGGAGTCGGAAATTCCGACCGTGTGTAGGCTCCATCAGACCTTTGCTGTTGGAATTTCCGGCAACAAAAATTTGAGAGCTGGTTCTCAAATTTTCCGACAAGAAATATTGTCGGAAATTTCAAGCGTGTGTGCACAATTCCGATGCACAAAATTTCACACATGCTCGGAATCAAGCAGAAGAGCCGTACTTGTTATAGAAATACAATTTTCTCCGCTCCTCGTATGTGTTGTACGTCACCGCGTTCTTGACGTTTGCAATTTCCGACATTTGTGTGACCGTGTGTATGCAAGACAAGTTTGAACCAACACCTGTCTGAAAAAAATCCACAGTTTTGTTGTCGGAATGTCCTATCATGTGTACGCGGCCTATAGGTGGCAGTAAAACGAAGTTTTACTGCCTCACTGAATGGATGATAAAATAATCCAGTTACTTCAAGGACAATTGCAGTTATGATGCAGAATCTTTAATGAAACTTGTTTCTGAAACCTAAAAAGTAAATGTCATTACTTACAGGGATTTGTACATTTAAGATACTGACCTGTACACCCTCCTTGGTGAGTTGACAGCTTCCTTTCTAGAGCTTGACGTTGACTCCTGAAGTTTACTAGAGTGCTTTTCAGTGATGGATTAACCCTGTTATTGCCACTAGAAGCTACAGCAGTGGCTTTGAGGGGTTTTACACACTCTCAATAGCTGCAACCAACCAACGACTGTCAGATGGAAGCGATCTGGCAACTCTGCAGCCACCAGTGTTGCCAACCTACCAGTTTGAAATTTAATAGCACGACACCCGAATTTTTTTTTTTACTGGAATTTCACAAAAGTTAATTACATTTTAGGTACAAATTTCAGTATTTAGGCTACAAACAAGTACGCTAGGCAAATAGCAATGTGATTTAAAGGGGTGGTTCCCCTAAAAATAAACTTTTAACATTGCATTTCTCCTCTTAATTACTAGAATCGGCTGGTATTTAAAAAAAAATCTGTCCGTACATACCATTTTCGGCATGTAGTCTCACCGCCGCTTCCTGTATGATGGTTGGGGACAGGCATCCGATCGACGCATACAGCGCGTCACGAGATGCCGAAAGAAGCCGAACGTTGGTGCGGCTCTATACGGCGCATGCGCACCAACGTTCGGCTTCTTTCGGCATCTCGGGACGCGCTGTATGCGTCGATCGGATGCCTGTCAATCAAGTAGGCACGCCCTACCCCGACCGTCAGACCCGGAAGCGGCGGTGAGACTACATGCCGAAAATGGTATGTACGGACGGATTTTTTTTAAAATACCAGCCGATTCTAGATGTAATTAAGAAGAGAAATGCAATGTTAAAAGTTTATTTTTAGGGGAACCACCCCTTTAAGGTAGATATTAAGCCAAAATTACCAGTTACTTACCGGTAGCTGGATTTCTACGAAGTCTTACAGGACGGCACCCTGAGAGTAGACTGGCTCACCTGACAGGAAACACAATCAAAATGAGGTTTAAAAGGCCCCACCCCTCCCGTGTGCCTCAGTTTAAGATAAGTAACCGCTCTTTAGAACACGGTATAGACAGAAACTAAGAAAAAGGAGGAATTTAGATAGAAGTAAAAGGGAGGGAAGTAGGCCTGCCGTCCTGTAAGACTTCGTAGAAATCCAGCTACCGGTAAGTAACTGGTAATTTCTCCCTCGTCTTCCAGGACGGCACCCTGAGAGAAAAGCAAGTAATCTTCAGGCCTACCTTAGGGCGGGACCACCGTCTGTAAGACCTTCCTACCAAACATCAGGTCTTGAGGAGACAGTAGTTCGACTCTATAATGTCTGATGAACGTATTCCGGCTGGACCAGGTTGCCGCTCTACAGATCTGCTCTATGGAAGCTCCTGCCCTTTCTGCCCAGGAGGTTGCCAGAGAACGCGTGGAATGAGCCTTAATAACAGGAAGTGGTCTACCTGCCTGTGTGTATGACAAGGAGATAGCCTGCCTAATCCATCTGGAGATGGAAGCCTTAGTTGCCTGTTGACCCTTTTTCTGCCCTGAGAAATTAACTAAAAGGTGAGGGGAAGTTCTGAACTCACTAACCCTCTCTAGGTAAACTAAAAGGCAGAGTCTTACATCCAGGCAATGGAAAGTGGCTTCCTTTTCATTGCTTGGATTTGCGCAAAAAGAAGGAAGTATAACTTCCTGAGACCTATGGAACCTGGTTGCCACCTTGGGAAGGTACAGAGGATCCTGAGTCAAAATAACCCTATCTTCAAAAACCCGCAGAAAGGGTTCCTTGATAGAAAAAGCATGCAAGTCTCCAACTCTCTTGGCAGACGTGATGGCTAACAAAAAGGTAAACTTAATCGTACAGAAATGCTGTCTATAGGCTCAAATGGTGCCTTAGTCAGCTGCTCCAGGACCAGGGAGAGGTCCCATGAGGGAATCCTGGAAACCTGCACAGGAGAAAGTCTGTCCCTAGCCGTCAGGAATCTCTTGATGAGACGGTCCGCTGAGAGGCTCTTCTCCAAAAAGTATGATAAAGCTGCCACTTGGACTCTTAGAGTTCTGGTAGCTAAGCCTAGTTCCACGCCGTCCTGAAGAAACTCCAGGATGGCGGGAGTTTTGGGAGAAGAGATCTGCTTTGAGGTGCACCAACGCGAAAAGACTGTCCAGACCTTTGCGTAGATGTGTCTGGTGACCTTCTTGCGGCTGGATAGTAGGGTATCTATGACTCTATCCGAGCAGCCCTTCTGCTGCAAGTTCCGCCTCTCAAGAGCCATGCCGTCAGGCTGAAGAACCCTGGGTTCGAATGAGAGATCGGCCCCTGCCGCAGGAGATCTGCTCGGAGAGGAAGGGGAAGCGGGGGAGCTAGAGACCAGAGCTTCAGAATGGGAAACCAGGATCTCCGGGGCCACCAAGGAGTGATTAGGATTAATTTTGTCTCCGAGGAGGCCAGCTTTTGTAAGACCCTTGGGATCAGATTCAGCGGGGGAAAAGCGTAAGCCAGACGGAAATCCCAGGTCTGGGCTAGCGCATCCACCCCCTGAGAACCCTGTCCCCGCAGAAGGGAAAAGAATCTGTTCATTTTTCTGTTTTCCCTGCAGGAAAAAAGATCTATCTCCGGAACGCCGAACCGCCGACAAACCCAGTCGAAGGTTTCCTGGCACAATTCCCACTCCCCCTGAAAAATGGGTCGACGACTCAGAAAATCGGCCTCCAGATTGGTGGCTCCCCTTATGTGGATTGCCAGAATAGAGGGTACTCTCTGTTCTGCCCAACCCAGGATCTCCAGGGAGAGTGTCAGGAGAGATTGGGACCTGGTGCCTCCCTGTCTGTTGAGAAAGGCGACTGTTGTAGCATTGTCGGAAAGGACCAGGACATCCTTGCCCTGAATTCTTTCTTCGAACGCCCTCAGAGCTTCTCCCACTGCCCGTAGTTCTCGATAGTTGGAGGAGGTCCGCCTTTGATGGGGATCCCAGGATCCCTGAGCCCGTAGCTCCTGTACATGGGCTCCCCAACCCCAAGCACTGGCGTCCGTAGTGACCTTCACTGGATTGGTCTGACTCCACGGACGGCCCTTCAGGAGGTTTTGGTGGTGAAGCCACCAATCTAGGGAGTCCTTGACCAGGATCGGGACCCTGACCCGGGAATCGAGAGTGTCTTCCTTTCCGTTCCAGGCTGAGAGGAGGAACCTCTGAAGTGGTCTTGCGTGTAGTTGGGCCCAGGGAACCGCCGGAATGCAAGCGGTCATCCGACCCAACAGCTTCATGATCTCTCTGAGGGAGGGACTTTCTGTAGCCACTAAAGACCCGATCGTCGTCACAAGCCTCTGGAACTTCTCTTGGGGAAGAAAAAGCTTCTTCTCTCGGGAATCTATGATAACCCCCAGATACGCCTTCCGCTGTTCCGGCAGAAGGGAGGACTTTTGCTTGTTGATTATCCAACCAAGCGACTCCAGAGTGGTCATGACGACGGTCAGGTCCGAAAGGAGCTGATCTTGACTTGGGCTGAAGAGCAGAAGGTCGTCTAGATAGGGGACGAGGGAGACACCCTTCAGATGTAGATGAGCCATTACCTCCGCCAGGACCTTCGTAAACACCCTTGGGCTGGAGGCCAGACCAAAGGGGAGGGCAGCAAATTGCCAGTGCTGAATTCCCTGTGCGGAGGCGAGGGCAAATCTCAGAAACCTCTGATGTCCCGAAAAAAATCGGGACATGCAGGTAGGCGTCCCTCAAATCTATGGTCGCCATAAAGACGCCTTCTAACAAAAGACCCCTTAGGCTGTGAACACTCTCCATCCGGAATCTCTTGTAGAGGAGATGGGAGTTCAGGGGTCTCAGATTGATCAATCTGAACTTGCCGTCCGGCTTGGGAACCACAAAAATGTGGGAGTATACTCCCTGACCTTGTTGATCTGGTGGGACTGGGATTATGACCCCCTGTTCTGCCAGATTTGCAATATTCTGGGAGAGGCCTACAGCCTTGCTGGAGTCCCCTGGGAGGTGAGTGAGGAGAAAGGTCGGGGGGGGAAGCTCTCTGAACTCTAAATGGTACCCCTCCCTGATTATCTGCAGGACATGGGGACATGCTCTCCCAGGCAGGAAGAAACCTGGAGAGCCTGCCCCCCACCTTCCCGTCACTTGCTGTCCTTACCGGATGGCTTGGGACTGGAAAAAAGGATCCCCCCTTTTGGTCTATCTTTACCAAAAGTCCAACGTCGGCTGGTGGACGGTCTTTTGTCTGGGGCCGGAATCTTTCTCTGGCTGGGACGAAAGGACCGCTTCCTACTCTGCCTAGGTTTTGAAGGGAATTCATTCCCCTTCTCAGAAGACCTGGACAAAGCCTGATCTAAGGCATCCCCAAACAAGAGAGAACCCTTGAAGGGGAGTGCACATAGGCGGCGTTTAGAGGCAAGATCACCCCTCCAGGTTTTTAGCCAGACGGCCCTCCTAGAGGCATTAATAAGGGCCCCGTCTTGGCCAAGGCGTGAACGGTTTCCACCGCTGCGTCTGCCAAGTAGGCCACTGCCCCGCTAATAAGCTGGAGGGAGTCTCGTATCTCCTTTGTCTTGGAAGAACTGGGGAGATGGTCTAGAAGCCTGGAAGTCCAGGCGTCGGCATTTCTTGCCACGCAGGCTGAGGCCAATGCAGGACCAAGGGCGGCTGCATTGGCTTCCCATGCTCTACGGAGAGAAGTGTCGGTACACCTATCCATGGCATCCTTTAAACTGCCTGTGTCCTCAAAGGAAAGGTCTGACTGTCTGGAGACCTGTGCCAAGGGGGCATCAAGCTTAGGGACCTTAAAAAAGGTGTCTACTACCTCCGTCTTAAAGGGACAGCGGCGTTTCCAAGTTTTGAAACTTGGTAAGCTTTTTTCAGGTTCTGCCCACTCCCTGAGGATAATGTCCTTTAGTGACTGATGGACAGGAATGGTCTTGATTTGAGGCTTTATTAAACCCATGTACATCCTGTCCTGGGCTGAGACCTGCTCTGCTGGTTCTTGAATATGCTCGGTAGCATAAACAGCTGCTAGAAGGCCCTCCATATCATCAGCAGGAAACATATTTTCCTGTCCTGGCATCCTCCTCCTCCTCTTCCTCCTCCTCCGCCTGGCTGTCAACCAGGGTTTCACTACGCAAGGTTAACTCGGACTCCTCAGAATCCGAGGGGTACACTCTACAAGCCTGTAGTGGTACAAACGGACGAGAGGCAGAATAGGATTCCTGGGAGGAGGGGCCCGGAACCGGAGAATCAATGTCTTTTTTATTTAGGGAAGATTGAAACTCCTTTAGGGTGGATAGCATTTCGGTCTGAACCGAGAGAAATTGCTTCATAATCTGTGAGGTCTCCTTCCCTGTTAGTTTACAGATGCACTTAGGAAATGTGGCAATTGTAGTGACAAATTACCAGCTGAGCATAACAAGCCATTCTGTTCTAACACGCTTAGGAGGCTTAGCCACTCTGCTGGACTCCCCCTGGGCAACAGGGTCTTCACCTAAACATATCAGGGAAAAACATATGCCCATTAGCCCTCAACCTCTCAGGATTAGGGGAGGGGGGGGGGGGTTGTTTTGGAGACAAAAAAACCCCCTAAGTAAAAGGAAGGACTCTGCAGCCATAGGAAACAGACGGTCCTCCTCCATAGTAGCGTCTTGTGCCAAGAAAAGGGCTTCCATGAACACGCTCTGAGGCCGCCAGGCCCCTCTATCTCCCTGGCTGCTTTATAGTGCGCCCCGATCGCCTGCAGCGTTTGTCCGGTGGGGGCCGCCATCTTGCCGCGCGGGAGCGGAATGACGTCACGGCGCCGTGCGCGTCATCAACAGGCGCCCGGATGCTCCTGGCGCCGCTCGAAGCGGCGCCTAACTACCCGCCATGCGGTCCAGCAAACCCCCGGACGGAGCCAGCAGGAAGGGGGAGGCCTTAGGCCAACCTCCAAGGTAGGGAACCAGGCGGGGGGGAGAGAGGATGTGGCCTCTTCGGAGCACTGGAGAGCCCTGCCCTCCTAGGAGGCTCCGGCGTCCAGGGGAGTCTGTGTCTTCTCCTGTTCCCCCCTGGACTAAGACGACGGGGGAAACCCCCCCGGGGGGGTAGCAAGCTACACCGGACCCAACGGCACCCAGTACCTGCGGTCCGGGCTCCGGGGGGGGGGGACCACCAGCCCCAGGCCTTAGGTCACAAGGAAAAAAACAAACGTTTCGCTGAAAGGGAAACACAATCAGAACTGAGGCACACGGGAGGGGTGGGGCCTTTTAAACCTCATTTTGATTGTGTTTCCTGTCAGGTGAGCCAGTCTACTCTCAGGGTGCCGTCCTGGAAGACGAGGGAGAAAAAACATATTTTGTTATTTTCGATATAATAAGGGCAAATTGTTTACCCCCTGCCTCCATCCCCCTCTGCCACCAACACCCCCTGCGGTGCCACCCCAGCCACCATCACCCCCTGCCTCCAATCTCCATGCGCAGTTCCAAGCTGAACCGATCTCGGCTATTTATACTGGCACATTCCCGCAACTACGGACATTTACGAACAGGGGAAAAAAGTGCCTGTTTTTACAAACTGTCTGTAAAAATACGGACGGTTGGCAACACTGGTTCACTTCCGCACATGCCGGTAACTGCTGGGTTTCCCCCCTTAAGCATTCCCCTGCCATGTTACCCGAGGGGGACCCCAGACAAGCACTGGTATGCTCTACACAGTAGAGGGGAGGGAGATCTGTGATTTGTTGATCTTTCCGTTCCGTTTCTGACCTTCACATCTCTGTCCACACTGTCCTTTTGTCTTTTAGACCCTTCATGTCTCACTAAAAAGAACATGTCACCAAAAAATCTATCACATTGGGGACTATTTGACCAGTGTATATTATAGGACCAGTAGGGGTCATAACCAAAATCGTGACTGGTTTTCTTTACAGCAAACCTGTCAAGAAAAGGATATGAGGATTTACATGCCTGACCACCTCTCCAAACATGTGAGCTACCTTGGCTGTTTTATTGAAAGTTTCTCAATCTCCTAAAGCAAGCATGCATTTCAAGAAAGTCAAAAGAAGCAGATATAGAATAAATGAAAAAAAAAAAATCACACAAGTTTACTTTAATAGTATAGACTTTATTAATTGATTTGTGGAAAAAAAGTCCAAAATTACAGTTGTAATACTAGAACCTGAAGGCATCTTAAAGGGTGAGATGATAAAAATAGATCTGTCTGTAAGGCAGTCCTTTAAAAAAATTACCTCAACATAAGGACGTTGCAGAAAAGGTTATTTAATTGTGATTGAAGAAAGCCTGAAACAGTATTTTTGGGCGTGTTGTCGAAAACTCGCAGGTGCCGCACACCACAATGACTGTACATGATCAAACAATAGGGCAACAGCGTGTTTTGAATGCCAAATTAGGATACTAGTTGCTTAGCAAAAAAGACACTCATATTACATCTAGCATTTATGGTGTTCATAGACACAACTGAGCAGTCTGATTTACATGATCTGACCCAGTTTCTTAACAGGTACTTTTGTCTGCTAGAGTGTCTCTAAGGCAAGCCATACATTGATCAAAAATTGCGATCCATGTAGGGGCAGGCTGGCAGATCAACTTCTGTACAACTAGACAGTCGGGAAATTTCCACTTCGCGCCCCCCCCCCCCCAGAGCTTAGCCATGACCAAGCTCTGGGGAGCGGAATAAACAGAGTTGGGGATGTGGCCTGGTGGGAGCCCAGGCAGAGGTTATCTCTCTCATACCACCGTAGTAGTCCACTGATGTGCGGCACCAGGGATCTTTCCTCTTCCTTCCAGTAACTTCAGGAGCTGGGATGAGCTCCACCTCTTTGCCAGCACCCTTAAAGAGGTTGCAGCATCACCCACACTACACCCCATAGTGATCGATGCCTTAGCGCAGGGATCCTCAAACTACGGCCCTCCAGCTGTTGTAGAACTACACATCCCATGAGGCATTGTAACACACTGACTTTCAAAAACATGACTAGGCATGATGGGAATTGTAGTTCCTGAACAACTGGAGGGCCGTAGTTTGAAGACCCATGCCTTAGCGGCACAGTAAGAAAACCATGGGCCATGGTGTATTCTGATGGCGGGGAAGTTTCTCGGTTGTCATGATACAAAGGCTCAGCCAGAGCAATTCCTCCATTCACCTCGAATGTGTGGATGAGGAAAATGGGGTAATTTTTTTTTCATTCAAACCACTGGTTGAAAAAAAAAAAAAAAAAAAAAAACACTGATGTATGGGCTGCCCAACAAGGACAAGACAATTGTATTGTTATTGGCCTATGGTGGTAGACACCCCAGCTATGGCTTATCTCAAACAATATTGACTATGCACCTTCCAACCTATGTGTTTACTCTCGCCAGAAACTTCAGAAGATAACCAACTAGACAGCAGACCATAAATCTCACAGATGATGGTAATCTCAGGGCCATGGGTACCTTTACTCATGGACACTTAATTATCCAGTAGCAAGTCTAAAAAAATAAAAAAAATGTTGCTAAGCTCTTAGCATGACATGGCAGCTCAAAACTGGTTAGACTGACTTTCTGGACTTTAGGTTGAAGGATGGGAAACATAGTATCTTGCATACTTTTTTACATCAATTAATCAGCATATACATTAAAGTATAGATTAAGTAATATTTTGTGATTCATGACTAAATAAGTAGTATAATTTGCAATAAAAATACTTCATATATTTAAAGTAAAAGCACACTGCCTTGGGAATGAACAGCGTTGTGTTTACTGCATAGTAGGATCCATTATGAAAAGCTCAAGTTCATATATATATATATATATATATGTTTAAATACATATGTGATTATATGTCACATGTTAGGCTGAAATAAGAATTAAGGCACAAAACAAACATTAAGCAATGAAAGTAAATGACATGTTCTGTAAGAAACTGCTCGCAGAGCACCAGAGAGAAATTCAAGTAGTTCTAGATGCTGCTCTGCATCAGTTACATTCCATGGTTCCCTTTTAAGATATTACTCTTGCTGTGAGCAGAGATGGTTCTACTGTCTACTCACTTGGACAAAGGCACTAATTCTGCATTGGTTGTGCAAGTTAAGTCCAGAATGCAGACGACATGCATCTTTTATATGAGCACATTTTACAAAATCATTTAAAGAACGCCAATTTAGTTAAAAATAAAATAAAACTGAATATGACCATTAGAAATGGTATTGAATTTCCTTTCAATGGGACAGCAGAATGTATCAAATAAAAGCTGTCCAATACTAGGCAACTTGACAGTTTTTCTCTGCAGCTACCTACTTCACCAGTCGCTGGCTGAAACAGAGATGAGTAGGTTTCCAGCCATTACACTGGTTTTGTTTATCCGCTCTTCAGCTCAGACCTTTTTAGTTATGACATGCTGACAAGGGTTTGCAACCACACACAGGACAACGTATTTCAAGAGGCATGTGGACAACTTAAAGCTTTTTACCCCAATAGAAAAAAAGGTTATAGACAATGGATTTGAAGAAGGGATTGCAATGGTCAGATCTGTGACCAGTTCCAAATGGGGCAGAGGGCTTATGATTCTGGACTTCTACCACAGACTCTTGCCTCTATCACCTCACCACCTATACTCAGCAGCGCATGCTCTGTGCATCTGTCTGGTAAATGAGTAAGATATGAGGGAGAGATGTCCAAGAAGGGTTGGCAAGTGCCAACAGCAAACCCTGCATCTGGGTTTAAAAGCTATATGCAACATCTCTGGTTAAGGGATTTCTCGAATTATAATAGGATTTTAAAGCTCAACTCCAGACAAAAGTAAAATGAGGATTGTCACCTGACAAAAAGATGCAATTCGATTCAGCTATGCCAGGTCTGCAAAGCAGACAGCTGAGGAACACTGCAAAACCAAAGTGTGTAGTCTCACTTACCCAGATTCGCCAAATACAGTTTAGCAGTACTTGTTCACCTTGCTGTCTCCTAACTGGACAACAAGTGAGCACAATATTATTTATTATTCCCTCTCATAGGAGTCCTGGAGTGCAGTGTATTATGGGTAAACAATAAAAAGAGCTTTCAGGTGCCAGTATTTTTTTCAACTCCATTTACAGGCTTTTATTGAATATATAACTTGATTAAAAGCTGTCATATATTTGCCTAAAGCTGAACTCGAGGAATTCAGCCACTTTGTAAAATGTGTTGACATACTATGAGTTAAGTCCAATGAGGTGCATGCCACACCTCTTTAAAATGTTTCTAAAAGGCAGAAGGTTTCTATGGCGAGGCTTTTCGAGCCCACATGAGGAAGGGGGGGGAGGGGGGGAGGCAGCAGCACGAGGGGACCCCATAAGGAGGATCGGGGCTGCTCTGTGCAAAACTATTGCACAGAGAAAGTAAGTATAACAGGTATTTAAAAACAAAAAAAAAAGACTGTAATTTACCATCACCATTATTTACATCTGACAGTTTCACAGCGCTTGGGGAAGGCAGCCATCACAACATTTCCAGGACTCAGACAGGAGAGACGTTGCTCTCTCATATAGCAACAACTCTGCCTGTCCTTCCTCTCTGCTGCTCATTCACAGAAGCCTATATTCTGTAAATGCGTTCACAGGAGGGGAGGGGTGGGCAAAACAGCCCCAGGAGCTTAGACCAGGGGGTCCAACATTGGTTGGAAATTGGTTGCAAATTTGTATTAAATAATTATTTACTATATGTCCAACAACATTAGATTTCTTAAGCTGTATACTCAAACAGTATAAAGAGGGAGATGAACCTTTTTCTGAAATGTTAGCATAGACCCCCTCCCTTCACTCAATAAACATGTATTTATTTGCTCTGAGAGGCAGGTAACCTTAGGAGTTTGGAAAGAACCGATGCATGTGTCCGGCTAATACTATAAGGAATAATCCTTCAGCCCCCACAGTATGGAGGCAAAGGATGTGCAAGTGCTTACTTCAAACACTGTTTCTAGAGGCTTTTAAAGAACATGAACCCGTCTACAGTTTTTGTCATTACTCTGTTCCTGGACAACTCTAAGAAAGCAGAGATATGCAGTATTCCTCTGCAGCTGAAGACAGAACGTGGATCTTACTGAATGGCAAATCATTTTGTTTTCAGTTGCTGTGATCTGTTGGCTTGCAGAACAAAGCAAGGAAAGTACCACAGAATAAACAATGTAGCTTGTTATTTAGACGATAGGGTGAGGTAATAAACAGCCTATGCAAGGCAACAATAATGCAGCTTTCATGCAGATAAATGTTTGCAGTGAAGGTTAGTGCATGTAACAGCCTCAGTGAAAAGAACAATGTCAAGTAGGATTTATGACCAATACTCCTCGGACTAGCACATCATATGCTGCTCCCCTCTTCGGGTGAATACAGGAACGATGTACTTATTTTCTTGCCAAGGTGTCCGAGAGCTTCTTAAGCCTTTTCTTTAACTCCAGAGGAAACTTCTCATAGCATTTCTTACAGACAGGTTTCATGTCAAACTCCACAAACTTGTTCCTGGGAAAGTACAACAGTGAGTTAGGCACACACCTACAAGGTATACTACAGCTATCAGCTTCTCCATCTTCATAGGAAGCAGTATAGTTTAAAGTTTCCCAATCTAAAAAATAACTTTTCCTTGATTTATTTACATGAGCATGATTCAGTTATTAATTCACATTGCGTCAGTGGTGCCCTTTAAAAATGCTGTCACAAATTTACAACAAGTTTATTCAAGAAAGCATATACATAAACTTTTGTATTTTAAAGCAATCCAATTTACTATACTGAAACCAGAAGACAGATTTGTGTCCTTTGCCTTATTGATTATGCCTCATAGTGTGCATAATAATGTGAGTACTGGAATAGGAAGGACCTATGTACAGCATTTCCAAAAAAATACAGTAACAGAATGAACCATGCCAGATAATTCCATCTCAAATTTCTTCTCTTTTCTCCTCCATCTTCCTTGCCCATCTATCCACTTTTTCCCTTCTTTATCCCCCTCCACCCCCAGACATGCCTGCCCTAGCTTCCCTTCTGTTATTCCCTCATATTGTCTTGAATATATTTTGATATTCCAGATTTCATACCGTTATTATTCATACCAAAGTCTTGTCAAATTACTTGTTTTTTCCATTTTGGCTGAGATAAATTTACGCTTGGTCTTACTTTTATAAGTTTTGACCAATATTGTACTCCAAAGCCTTCCCACAAATACCAATAAAAACTATTAAAACACTAACATGCCAAATCAGTTAGTAGCACAGTAGCTGGCTGGAAATATTCATTTAATTTGAATTATGACATTCTATGTAAACCCTTGTGAACCATCACGCTCCATAAAAACTCAAATTTCCAGCCCATGTATTATTGATTAGTAAGTGACGCAACACCTTGCACACGCAGGCAGGCCACTAACCCATGTGAGAAGGGGAGAGAAGACTGTTTAGAGACAGGATCCTTTTTTCTTTTTGTCTTTTGCATCTTTTGATAACTTGGACAGGCGGCGTTTAAGCTCTTCTGGCATTTTCTCATAGCAGTGCTTGCAAGTGGGCTTTAAATCTATCTCTACAAATTTATGTCTTTGTAATTTCAGGAAAGAAGAGGAGCAAGTGTGATAGACAAAGCAAGAGAAAGATCAGAAAATATTTTGTCTGCAATAGATAATAAACTTGACATTTTCTGTTCTGCATTTGACAAAGAATATAAAACACAGAAACTTGAAATAAAACACTTCCACTCACAGAAGAAGAAAAAGCTTAAAAGGGTTTGTAACCCCCCCCCCCCTCCCTTTTCTTTTCTAAATATAACAAACATGGGGCAAAGCTGGCCATTGACTAATTGATTCCAGCCTGTCAGATTTTCCACGTGGTTGTTGCCAGCGGCTATAACCCAGGGTTTGACAAATTTGCTTGGAATCTAGGAGCCGGCTACAAAAGTTAGGAGCCAGAAAACGCGTCACGTCCCGACGAGCTCGCCCACAGAAGCGAACACATACGTGAGTAGCGCCTGCATATGTAAACGGTATTCAAACCGCACGTGAGGTATCGCTGCGATCGTTAGAGCGAGAGCAATAATTCTAGCCCTAGATCTCCTCTAACTAAAAACGTGCAACCTGTAGATTTTTTTAAACGTCGCCTATGGAGATTTTAAAGGGTAAAAGTTTGTCGGCATTCCACGAGCGGACGCAATTTTGAAGTGCGACATGTTGGGTATTAATTTACTCGGAGTAACATTATCTTTCACAATGTAAAAAAAATTCGGGATAACTTTACTGTTGTCTTATTTTTTAATTAAAAAAAAGTGTAATTTTTTCCCAAAAAAGTGCGCTTGTAAGACCGCTGTGCAAATACGGCATGACAAAGTATTGCAACGATCGCCATTTTATTCTCTAGGGTGTTAGAATAAAAAAAATCTATATAATGTTTGGGGGTTCTAATTAGAGGGAAGGAAATGGAACTAAAAATTTTGAAAAAAAAAACATATTAGAATTGCTGTTTAACTTGTAATGCCAACGGCCACCACCAGATGGCGCCAGCTTGCAGAAGGAAGAGCTTGGGACTTCACAAGGCCGCGGCCTCAATTACCGGCCGTTGCGGGCCTGCCGCGATCGCACGGTGGGGGAGGTGGGGGCACACGGAGACACAGGATACGTGTGCCTTAGTGCGCCCCCACCGCGCGATTGCGGCGGATGGTAATTGAGGCCGCAACTTCGCGGCCTTGTATCCCACAAAGCCACGGCCTCAATTACCGGCGGGCGCTGTTTTCTTTCTCCATCTTCCAACCATCCGGCTGACTGTAGCAGGGAATCAGCTGACGGTGGAACGCATGCCGAAAACCAATACGGAAGTGAGAGTCTCCGTGGTATACCAACAGGCCTGCAGACCCAGTGCCGGGATGGGCACTCTATAATGTAAGTGGCCATTTGGCCCTTGTTTTTGATTGAATTTTATACAAATAAAAACCGGTTGCACTATGGAGGTTCTTTTCTGTTTCCATCTTAAACTTCTGGAGGACATCCATCTATCTATTGGAGACGCATGATATGTATGCAGGCATTATTCTGCATAGGCTTTTGTGACCATCTTTTTAATTAAAGAGGTCCATTTCTGGTAAGATCATTACCACTAATAGCACATTTGGGGTGTTGATCCCTGGTAAAGGAGCACTCAGCAGCACACGTTAAAACAGAAGATTTATTTGTGAAAGAAAAAAAAATTATAATTTTCAATTGCTAATCTCATCACTTGATTTGTGACTGTTCACTTATCTGCTGCCGTCTCGGCATTCAGATATCACTTTTTCTTCCTTTTTTCAATTGTTGTACAGACATAGGCTGTGTCTGCACATTGTTTTTGTGTGTATATTAAGTTTTCTCTATGATAATCAACAACTAGGATCGAAGTTGTAATTATTTGTATTATTGCTGTTTGGAAATGTATTTTATGTTACACCCACCACCTACTCTAGTCACAGTTTTGTATACGGTGACCATATATATAGCATTGTGTTCACTACCGCCCTTTATCACATTATACAATTACCGGCGGGTGCTAGGTCACAATTTGTCGCAATTGCGACCTGGCGCCCGGATATTGTCAAACCCTGCTATAACCATTCAAGAATAATCACCGTGTGGTCTACGGGCCGGGAGAGCTTCGGCCATGCCAGGAGAACACAATAGCTCAGCGAGAGTGATTCCCCCATCAAACACTGACTGTGTTGATGCGGGAATCTATTTTTTTTTTCCTGGAACCAAAGGAAATCACAACAGCTATGGCCGACTTAAGAGTCTAAAGGTTTCCTTCTTTAGCTGTAGCTAGGCTTTGAAATTGGATTTTTTATATACCTGTAAAAATGTATTTCTAGGAGTACAATACAGGTCATCATAATGGGTGGAATACATGTCGCAGCTTCAGTTGATTGGACACCAGCAAAGTAATTTAAAGCTTGGATAGACACTCCCTCATTTGATCCTCAGTTTTGCAGGAAACAAAGGATCAAAGTCACAGACAGGAGGGTCTTGGACTGTATTCTAAGAAAATCATAGTGGATGGGATGTCCCAAATCAGTAGTTGAGGGGAGGGTAACAAATATATAGCCAACAGACCCTCAAGAAAAATCCCAAAGCCTAATAAAGGACCAAAGAGTTGAAACTACGGTGTGCAAAATTTTGTGGCTAAAATTGGCTTCAGCTAAAGCCTATGGGAGCTGCAACTCTTATACAAAAAAGCTGAAGAAAGAAGTCAGAGATGTCCCTATACCTAGAAGTACTGGGTACATCACATGATTCCAGGGGAATGGAATAACAGGGGCGGAAAGGAGTGTATGTAGAGTGATAAGGGCACGCATTTAAGTGAACATATTACTTTTCCCTACATGGGAAAGGCACAGGTTTACTCTAAATGCTGACAACATTTTGTGACCTTAACGTGTTTGACTTATAAAAGGGTCCCAAACTACGAAAAGAAAGAAAAGTCAAGGACAGAAAAGATGGATTACTAGGAAAGGCATAGAGAGGAAATGGTCATGAGACAATATGACCAGTCACTGTTGACTTACGATAGAAGTTGCTAGCTCTGTCGGTCAACAACAACTTAGCAAGTCACTGGCCCGATGCAGATATACAGGTCTGAAGCTGGTTTCCACAGGCAGCACGCTTGCACTGGGTCAGCATTGTTTCACGATCAGTTCAAAATACAAACATGTGGAGCGCTTTAGGCACCCCCTCCGCCCAAGACATACAAATTTAAAAAATAATTGAATATATTAAAAATTGCCTTTATTCAAAATGACTGTACCCCATATCCCTAACATCCCCTGAGAGGAACCATGTGTAAGTGTAAAAAATCATAATAAATGGTGATCAAAGGAAGCCTCAAGCTATATCAGACTGTATCTAGATATGAATATCATTTAACGTTGTACAAAAACACTCAACATACCCAATTATGCTGACAAAAACATCACTAACCAACTAAAACATTATCAATATCAGCACAGAGACAAGCCTTAAACCTTCTGGCATAAAGTAATTTGGAGTGATGAGACCAAAATTTAGCTTTTTGGCCACAACAATAAATGCTACATTTGGAGAGGACTCAACAAGGCCTATGAGGAAAGGTAAACCATTCCTACTAGGAAACACGGAGGGGGTTAGCTGATGTTTTGGAGATGCGCAAGTTACAAAGGCACTGGAAATTTGGTCAAAATTGATGGCAAGGTGAATGCAGTATGTTTTCAAAAAATACTGGAGGAACATTGGCAATTATCAGTCAGGAAGCTGCGCATGGGGCGTACTTGGACATTCCAACATGACAATGATCCAAAACACAAGGCCAAGAGGACCTGTCATTGGCTACAGCAGAATAAAGTGAAGGTTCTGGAGTGGCCATCTCAGTCTCCTGACCTCAATATCATTGAGCCACACTGGGGAGATCTCAAAACATGCAGTTCGTGCAAGACAGCCCAAGAATTTCCAGGAACTGGAGGCTTTTTACCAAGAGGAATGGGCAGCTTTACCATCTGAGAAGATAAAGAACCTCATCCACAAATACTACAATAGACTTCAAGCTGTCATTGATGTTAAAGGGGGCAATACATGGTATCAAGAACTGGGGTATGTAAACTTTTGATCAGGGTCATTTGGGTAGTTGGTTGTCATTATGATAAAAAAAAAAAGGCAAACACAGTTGATTGATCATAAATGGCTTCAGCCAAACACTAACCATGAGTGAAAGAAAAGTTTGTGTCATCATTCATATTCTCTGAAAAATGGCCAAGAAATCATAAATTTTGCAAGGGTATGTAAACTTCTGAGGATTTAGTTTTGATACTTCCATTGAGATTTGTTGGTGCATATTTTAATTTAAAATATTATTCTCGTTTGTAATCTGTATAGTGATGCTTTGTGCGCTTTATTTTGAGAGGAACCAATCTTTATTTGCTGATAATTAGTTATGCCCAAGTGTCTATGTTGGGTGTTTTTGTACATTATAGGTTATGATACACATTTAAATACAGTTTAAAATAATTTGAGGTTTCCTTTGATCACAATTATGAGCTTAAAATTCTTGGTTACAATCAGGGGATGTGGCATATGGCAATTGTTTTTAAGTGTGGGTTAGGGATTTGGGGTACAGTCATTTAAAGGCAATTTTGTATATATACACACACACCACTATTTTTAGGATTTATTTAGTATATCCCAGAGGGGACACGTAAAGCACTGTACACATATTGGTATACTAATTTTTTGGAGTCAAGGTATTTCCCCCTTTTTCTCTTTGCTACTCCCTTTACCCCTTTTTCAGTTGTGGGGTTTTGTGGATACTTTCTCCTAGTTGGGATTGTTTTTTCCCTTAAAACTATGTATCTCCGAATTAATACGTTTTCAGATTGTCTAGTGCAATGCAAGAGACAAACAGTTTTGTAAAAATATGCATTCATAGGTCTTTTATACAAGAATAAAAAAAATAAAAAAAGAAGAAGAAGAATGACTGTCAGATTTGGTGGACAAAAACCTTGGTTATGATTCAATACAAAAAATAAAATACTTACTTGAGTGTTAACTTGGTGTTGCAAGTAGAACATGCAAAACAGTTCACACACCATGCCTTGTTCAAAGCAGAGACAACTACAACCAAAAAGAGGCACATATCACCTTAATGCTTTTTTGCTTAGTAACATTTTCGTACAACAAAAATAAAGACATATATCCAAAAACATTGTAATAACATTTTACTGTTGTGTTTTTAAAATGGAACTGAATCCAATTTTTGTTCTACTTTGGATAGAGTAAGAGAGGGTTAAATCACCCCCCCCCTTGTCAGTATCTATCCCCCATCCCCATCTGTGTCCCATTGTCATAACTGAGACTGAGAGGAAATTCCTCCAAGTGAATCTATGGCAGTCACCAGGACAAAAATCGAGAGGCTAAATCTCCCTAATGTGGACACAGACAGCAAGGTCTTCTAATAAATGTTATACTGTAATGACAGTTTTTGCCTATATATATATATATATATATATATATATATATATATATATTTATATATATATATTTATATATATATATATAATTATATTTAAATAATAGAAAAAATAAAAATAAAAAAAATAGTGGGGCACTTTTAACCCCCGCTAGCGGCCAAAGAGAGGGTTAAATGCACCCGGAAAGCGCATTGCAGATGTGGTGCCCATTCATTTCAATGGGCAGGGGCAGTGGAGGAGCAAGTGTATACTCCGTTTCAAAGATGATGCCTGCAGAACTTTTTCTAATGTCCTGCAAGCGCACCGCTCCAGTGGGAAAGCACTCAGGCTTTCACACTGGGGCTGCAGGGGAGGCATTTTTTAGATGCAATTTTTAGCCCTTTAGTGCCTGAAAATGCCACCAGTGTGAAAGGGTTTTAAAGAATTGAGGCATAGTTTACGATTGGATAAATCTAGACTATGATAATCAGCATCACCCAAGAAAAAGGGGCAAAAAAAATAAAAACATAACTTACCATCTCCTTCAATTACACGGTTGCAATGGAAACAGACATCTCCAAAAAGCTATAGAAAGACAAAAGCTACAATGAATAAAAACCACAGGAGGAGGAGGCACACACATTTGACTCTGGAAGGAGCCTGACAATATTATAATGAGTTCAAGGTTTCTCCTGCAAATAGTGATCATTTTTTACATATAACAGGATATACAGAACCACTTTTGTGAGGTGAAAAAACAGATAAAACACATCCTCATTCATCCGGTAACATTTTCATCATCACTGACCTGATTGTAGTGAGTCTCGCAGTAAGCCAGGCCCTTTCTCTCATAATGGCGATGGCCAAGGAAAGGCTTTTCACACTTTGCACAAACAAAATGCTGCAATACAAAAAAGGCAGCAGCTTTAATACAAAGTCTACATTCTTTATCAAGCTAGAAAAAGGCACATAACCCAATATAGCACAAAGTCAGCCAGAGTGAAGCCCTGAGAAAAGGTCAGACATGTCAAAATCTTAGCCATAAGCAAGCTTGTCTTTATACTCACAGCACCATCATTTTCTCTGCATATAAAGTGAGAGCAATAAGCCATCACTGAAAATGTGCACTTTTTTTCCTGTCTGATATGAAGATAACCTAGCCGTGTCTTATCAACCCCACACACAGCCAATCACCTGGTTCTGCAAGGCTCACATGGCAGATATGCAACTGCTGGCATTTACACTCACCAAGCACTTTATTAGGTACACCTTGCTAGTATCGGGTTGGGCCCCCTTTGCCTTCAGAACTGCTTTAATTCTTTGTGGCATAGATTCAACAAGGTGTTGGAAACATTGCTCAGAGATTTTGGTCCATATTAACATGATAGCATTGCACAGTTGCTGCAGATTTGTTGGCTGCACATCTATAATGTGAATCTCCTATTCCACCACATCCCAAAAGTGCTCTATTGGATCAAGATCTGGTGCCTCTGGAAGTCATTGGAGTACAGTGAACTTGTTGCCATGTTCAAGAAACCATTTGAGATAATGCTTTGTGACATGGTGTATTATCCTGCTGGAAGTAGCCATCATAAGATGGGTACGCTGTAGTCATAAAGGGATGGACATGGTCAGCAACAATACTCTGGTAGGCCGTGGCGTTTAAATAATGCTCAGTTAGTACTAAGGGGCCCAAAGTGTGCCAATAAAATATCCCTGACACCATTACACCACCACTATCAGCCTGAACTGTTGACACAAGGGAAGATGGATCCATGCTTTCATGTTTATTCCAAAATTCTGACCCTACCATCTACAATCGAGACCCATCAGACCAGGGAACTTTTTTACAATCTTCTATTGTCCAATTTTGGGAAACCTGTGCGAATTTTAGCCTCAGTTTCCTCTTCTTAGCTGACAAGAGTGGCACCCGGTGTGGTTTTCTGCTGTTGTAGTTTATCTGCTTAAAGTTTGAACTTCAGCGAGTTTTCTTGACCACGTCTAGATGCCTAAATGTATTGCGTTGCTGCCATGTGATTGGTTGATTAGGAATTTGTGTTACCAAGCAATTGAACAGGTGTACTTAATATAGTGGCCGGTGAGTGTACAATATTCAGGCAAACCCTCAGTCTGTAGAGCATCAAAAAGGTAGTAGATTTTATTACAACTTCCTTATGGAAGTTTATGTAATACTTTACTTAAACAAGTCATGAAGGCAGTAAAGTACAAAATGATTGTTGATGAATCAATTTATGAAGAAACCCCCAAAAAAATATGCAATATAAGCTCTGCAAGCATTTTTTTTTCATACCTCCACATGCCATTGCTTTCCCATGGCATTAACCACTCGTCCTTCAATTGGTCTCCTGCACGCTCCACAGATAGGCACACCCATTTTGTCATGGCAGGGTAGGCAGTAGAGCTCTCCTTTCAGCTCACGGGCATCAGCTGTGAGCTCCTTACTGCAAACACAAAAACAAAGCAAGTTTAGAAAATGTTAAATCTGAATTTACAGTTCTGCTAAATACTGTAGGCCTTAGTGCCGCACACATAGATAATAAAGTGCCAACACAAAATGATTAACAAGAGAATACTTGGGGTAAAAAAAAAAAACACATAATGGGGTTTATTCACAAAACTCAACAAAAGTGAATTATGTCCCATATTGAAATACATATAGCAACTATGTAAATTCCCACTAGTTTGATCTTGCTGGAAAAAAAAAAAATTACCGCAAAAAAAATTGTAATCCAGACCAGAAAATCCTCTGTTGTATACCGCCCAGATTACATCTGCAACTTCAGGGATCCTCTCCATCAGCTGTGCGATAAGGCTGTGCGATAAGAACACCCCAGTGGCCAACAAGGTCTCCCATCAAGGGGAAAGGTGTTTGAGTGGGACTTAGCCCCAAGGCAGGGAAGTGGAAGACTTAGTAACAAAGTTAAACCAAGAGTTGTGAAGTTCAATGCAAAGCATTATATATAGGTGTGTGCGAAATTGCCTAATCCTTTTACAAACATTTTAATCTATATAAACAACAATACTAAACCTTTCATTTCTAGATGATAAATATACCCTAATGATTGGCATGGAAAAAAAAATAAAAAGTTGACTTTGTAATGGCCTTTGCTTATTGCATTACATACCCACAGTTGGCACAGTTAAAGTGGTCAGGGTGATACGGATCATTCTTGAATATTAGAGGCTGCTCCTCTATAATTGCATGACACTTTTGGCAAATGTACTTCCCCAGTCCCCTGGCCTTCTCTCGATTGTGACACGGACGACAAAGGTGTCTAGAAGAAGAATTTTCAGGTTAAAATCACACTATGCTTGAAAATTTTGTTACACTGCTTTCATAATTTATTTACAAAAAATTCCATTTACAAAAGGCTAATAAGTGCTTCAATGGTACCAGAACTAGTGTCCCCATTGGAAGATTTCACAACTATTACTTTCGGGGGACAACTCTTTTTTGTACTTTCACATTCAGTGATAATGGTAAACAGGACAAATGGAGAGAGTGAATTCTCCTTATCGGGGACCACAGACAGCAATAAAAAAACTGACCAGTGTTCTAATCCCTCTCCACTCTATCCAGAACAAAAAACAAAAATGTTGCCTTTAGTTTAAAGTCTGAAAAAGTGAGAACAATTAACTCTGTTCCAAATCAGTAACCAAAGTACTGCAAAGATGGTGCATCACAGACAGAAATTCAGGTTGGTTTAGTTTCACGTCCCTGTTTAAATCTAGTTCCAATAAGAGAAAATGTATCTCCTGCCTTTTAAGGGGAGGTAGGAAATACAGTGTGCAGTACAGGAGAGTACACTATGGGGAAAATGTACTAAAAATCTGGTGCAGCTGGGCATGGTAGCCAATCTTTGTTCAATCAAGCTTTGACAATAAAACTTGGAAGCAGCCTGTTTTTTTAAAGCAGAGGTGAACCAGATTTTGAACGCTTTCCCTTTATTAAATCGTCCCCTATGTTTTAAGGTCCTAAGGCAGGGGTCGACAATATCCGGGCGCCAGGTCGCAATTGCGACAAGAAATTGTGACCTGGCGCCCGCATCCGCCAATAATTGAGGCCGCAGCTTTGCGGCCTACAAGGCCGTGGGCTCAATTACCTGCCGTGGCGGTGGAGGCACAGGATCCTGTGTCTCAGTGTGCCCCCACCGCACGATCGTGGCAGGCCCGCGACGGTTGGTAATTGAGGCCGCGGCTTTATGGCCTTGAGGTCCCAAGCTCTTCCTTCTGTGAGCTGGGACCTTCTGTGAGCTGGCGCCATCGGGTGGTGGCCGTTGGCATTACAAGTTAAACTGCAATTGTAATATGTCATTTTTCACTGCCATCTCCTTCCCTCTAATTAGAACCCCCAAACATTATATATTTTTTTATTCTAACACCCTAGAGAATAAAATGGCGATCATTGCAATACTTTGTCACGCCGTAGTTGCGCAGCGGTCTTACAAGCGCATTTTTTTGTGTGTGGGGGGGATTACACTTTTTTTAATTAAAAAAATAAGACAACAGTAAAGTTATCCCAATTTTTTATATGTATTGTGAAAGATAATGTTATGCCGAGTAAATTGATACCCAACATGTCACGCTTCAAAATTGTG
The DNA here is from genome assembly GCA_029574335.1 of Rana kukunoris. Classification (NCBI taxonomy): domain Eukaryota; kingdom Metazoa; phylum Chordata; class Amphibia; order Anura; family Ranidae; genus Rana; species Rana kukunoris. Next base: position 253,789,574 of record CM056050.1, on the reverse strand, counting down.
TCCGCTTGTGAAATGGCGACAAACTTTTACCCTTTAAAATCTCCAAAGGCGACGTTTAAAAAATTCTACAGGTTGCATGTTTTGAGTTGAAGAGGAGGTCTAGGGCTAGAATTATTGCTATAGATCTAACGGTCGTGGTGATATCTCACGTGTGGTTTCCTCACGTGTGGTTTGAATACAGTTTACATATGCGGGCGCTACTCACGTATGTGTTCGCTTCTGCGCGTGAGCTCGTCAGGAGGGGGTGCGTTTTCTGGCTCCTAACTTTTAGCTGGCTCCTAGTTTCCAAGCAAATTTGTCAAACCCTCTTTAAAGCGGATGGTTCAGCAAAAAAAAAATATTAAAAGCCAGCAGCAACAAATACTGCAGCTGCTGACTTTTAATATTAGGACACTCCCCCCTCCATCCACGGTGAGGGAACCAGGAAGTGAAGCGCTGCGGCTTCACTGCCCGGTTCCCTACGGCGCATGCGCGAGTCGCGCTGCGCCCGCCGATTGGCTCCCGCTGTGTGCTGGGAGCAGAGAGTTCCCAGCACACAACAGGGGGGCGACGGGATGTCGCCAAAAAACCCGACTTTTGCCCGAGACTGCGGGCCGGAAGTGGTTGCAGATACCTGTCTTTAGACAGGTATCTGCACCCCCCTCCCCCCTGAAAGGTGTCAATTGTGACACCGGAGGGGGGGAGGGTTCCGATCAGTGGATCTTCACTTTAGGGTGGAGATCCGCTTTAAACGGAGAAGTGTGGGAAAAAAATGGGTAGTACTTGCTACCCTCATACCTCCAATACATTTCTCTTTCCTCAGTCCTTTCGTTTTTGCAGAATGACCTTTTGAACAGTACAAAAGCAGCCTCTAACCGCAGTTCTCTGTTTAAAAGTTTGCAGGGAATGGACACAGTGTCTCAATCCAGTCCTTCCCTCTTGGACATGTGGGTGTGCTTGGTGAGGAGGTGCACACCCAAGCTGCCATCTAGAACGAGCATGGTCTTCAAGTGCCTGTTTCCATGGCATCGTGTCCCCAGCTTAAACCCCGAAGCAGAGTTATCCATCTGCAAGCTCTCCTCTGGGCTTTAATGTTTGCGTGTCCATCGAATTTCCTCCCTTGCTGTGTTATTTTAGAAGAGGAGACTTGGTTAACGCCACTGATGTCATCCCTATACCCATTCCTTGTATTCCTATACAGTACCATCATACCTATCCTCTGTACTCTTATACAGTCCCGTCATCCTCATTCTCCACCCCCCCCCCCCCATTTTTTTTTTTAATAAAACAGGGATGGGTAATGCACAGCCTTGGATTTTCCCTATCTATGGACTACCATCACTCACCTGCCTGCATTTTTCACAAATCCAATGTCTGCTAGGACTTGCTGACAGATGTCACAACGGAAGCATTCAGGGTGCCAGCTGTTATTCATCGCTTTGATAACACGACCAATGATGAATTCACCTGGAAATAGATTATACATTTTAAATAAGCAAACACAAAGATTCATTTGTCTAGACTTTGCAAGCAATGATACTTTGAGACTGCAGGTGGAGGATTGGACACTAGCATGCCTCAGCTGAAAAAGCAGGAGGAGCGGACCCCCCGCCGGCGCGTCGCTGGATCGTGGAGCAGGTGAGTGTGTGTTTATTAAAAGCCAGCAGCTACACTTTTTGTAGCTGCCGACTTTTAATAAACACTAAATTTGGCTGGAACACCCCTTTAAAGAGCTGCCTGAGGGACTATATGACCAACACTGACATCAGGGGAGGCCTGAACTTTTACCTGGATACAACTATAGAGAATGCATAAACAGAAAACTAGATTGCAGCATTAAACATCTGAGAAACAGTTGCTTCATGCTAATAAACCCAAGAAGCGCTCACCAATTTAGTAGTGTGCGCCTCAACAGAAACAGGGTGGATCCTGATTGAGACCATAAGCATGGATTAGGGTCCATCTGAGTCACTGAAAAATAGTTAAACAAGAAGCAGGTTCCCCTTTATGGGGGCTATTGTGAATGATAAAGAGTCAGACATTCTAATGAATGCAGTAGCTGTGAGAAGCCCAAACCACCAGAGGCAATGCAGGGACATCTCCTGATAAATTGGAGGCAGACAAAAGGAGAGAGAAAAAAAAAATCATTCTGGTTTAGGTGAAGGGCTGAAACACCTTTGGGAAGAAAATCCCTGTCCAAGACCAGAAAGCTGCCAAGTATAGGGTCGTTAGGCTCATACACTACTAGCTTCACAGAGGTGACTGCAATCAGAAATGCAACCTTGTGAGTGAAGGGGAATATCCCTGATTGATTCAAACAGAAGTTTTTGTAGTTCCAAGAGAGCTAAAATTTAGATGACACAGAATTAAAAGGGGCAGTACAGAGGAGAAAGAAACCCCCCCCCCCAATCTGGATTGAATAACCGCCAAGCAGCATGGATCAAAGCTGCAGTGACAGCAAACTATCCAAAGTTCCAGGTAACTGATACTTTGTACTATTGCTGACAGCCCAAGTGTAAACAAAACAGTTGCTGGTAAAAAAAAAAAAAAAAAAAAAAAAAATGGATTGGTGCATCTATACAAGTAACTAGGGTTGTCCCGATACCGATACTAGTATCGGTATCGATACCGAGTATTTGCGGGAGTACTTGTACTCCTGCAAATACCCCCGATGCCTAATCCGGAGACTGAGGGGGCAGCGAGGAAGGCGGAGTGGAGGCGGAGAGGAGGGAACCGATCGGAGAGGAGACTGAGGGGGCAGCGAGGAAGGCGGAGAAAAAGTCGGAGAGGAGGCGAAGAAGAAGGCGGAGAGCAGAGCAGTCCCCAGGTATGTACATCACACTGGATGGAGAGCTGCTGTCGGTGCTGCCGCAGTCTAGCTGTTTGGCGCTTAAGCCAGAGAACATAACAGCTTTCATTTGAATAGCTGCTGTTCCCCGCCACGCGTCGTCATGGCCCCTCCCCCTTTTCGGGTACTTTTCCCAGGATTGGACAGGTGATCTGTCTATCAAAGTGCCCGGACAAGGGGGAGGGGCCATGACGATGCGCAGCGAGGAACAGCAGCTATTCAAATGAAAGCTGTTATGTTCCCTGGCCTGAGCGCCGAAAAACTAGACGGCGGGGGAGACATGACTGCATATGGGGGGGGGGGGGGGGGGGGGGGTGCAGGGGGGGGAGTCATGGCTGGCATATGGGGGGGGAGTAGTCATGGCTGCATATGGGGGGGAGGAGTCATGGCTGCATATGGGGGGGGGAATGGGCATAAGGGGAGTCATGGCTGCATATGGGGGGGGGGGGGGGGGAGTCATGGCTGCATATGGGGGGGGGAGTCATGGCTGGGGGGGGGGGGGAGTCATGGCTGCATATGGGGGGGGGGGGGGGGAAAGTCATGGCTACTGCATATGGGGGGGGGGGGGAGTCATGGCTGCATATGGGGGGGGGGGGGGGGGGGTCATGGCTGCATGGGGGGGGGGGGGAGTCATGGCTGCATATGGGGGGGGGGGGGGATAGGGGGGGGGGGAGTCATGGCTGCATATGGGGGGGGGGGGGGGGGCTGGTGGAAGGGGGGGGGGGGGGGGAGTCATGGCTGCATATGGGGGGGGGGGGGAGTCATGGCTGCATATGGGGGGGGGGGGGGGGGGGGGGAGTCATGGCTGCATATGGGGGGGGGGAGGGAGTCATGGCTGCATATGGGGGGGGGGGAGGGAGTCATGGCTGCATATGGTGGGGGGGGGGGAGGTCATGGCTGCATATGGGGGGGGGGGAGTCATGGCTGCATATGGGGGGGGGGGGAGGGTCATGGCTGCATATGGGGGGGGGGGGGAGGTCATGGCTGCATTGGGGGGGGGGGGAGTTCATGGCTGCATATGGGGGGGGGGGGGGGTCAGGGCTGCATATGGGGGGGGGGGGGAGGTCATGGCTGCATATGGGGGGGGGGGGGGTGGGAGTCTGGCTGGCATATATGGGGGGGGGGGGGAGTCATGGCTGCATATGGGGGGGGGGGGGAGTCATGGCTGCATATGGCCGGGGGGGGGGGGGGGAGTCATGGCTGCATATGGGGGGGGGGGGGAGGGGGGGGGGGGGGGGGGGGGGAGTCATGGCTGCTTATATGGGGGGGGGGGGGGGAGTCATGGCTGCATATGGGGGGGGGGGGAGTCATGGCTGCATATTGGGGGGGGGGGGGAGTCATGGCTGCATATGGGGGGGGGGGAGTCGTCATAATGGGAAATGTGGAGGGGAAGTCATGGCTGATATGGGGGGGGGGGGGGGGGAGTCATGGCTAATCGCATATGGGGGGGGGGGGGGGCGGGGGGAGGGGGCATGGCATAGGGGGGGGAAGTAAAGACATATATGGGGGGGGGGGGAGTCATGGTGCATCATGGGGGAAGGGGGAGTCATGGCTGCAAAATATGGGGGGGGGGGAGTCATGGGGAATATGGGGGGGGGGGAGTCATGGCTGCATATGGGGGAGGGGGTCAAGTGGGGGGGTAAAAGTCGCATGGGGGGGGGGGGGGGGGGGGTGTCATGGTGCATATGAAGGGGGAGGGAGTCATGTGCAGTGGGGGGGGGGGGGGGAGAGTCATGGCTGCATATGGGGGGGGGGGGTCATGGCTGCATATGGGGGGGGAGTCATGGCTGCATATGGGGGGGGGGGGGGAGTCATGGCTGCATATGGGGGGGGGGAGGGGAGTCATGGCTGCATAGGATGGGGGGGGGGGAGGGGAGTCATGGCTGCATATGGGGGGGGGGGGGGGAGTCATGGCTGCATATGGGGGGGGAAGGGGGGGGGGGGTCATGGCTGCATATGGGGGGGGGGGGTCATTGTCATGGCTGCAAATGTATGGGGGGGGGGGGGGGAGTCATGGCTGCATATGGGGGGGGGGGGAGTCATGGCTGCATATGGGGGGGGGGGGGGAGTCATGGCTGCATATGGGGGGGGGGAGGGGAGTCATGGCTGCATATGGGGGGGAAATGAGTCATGGCTGCATATGGGGGGGGGGAGTCATGGCTGCATATGGGGGGGGAATGGGGGGGAAAAAGTCATGGCTGCATATGGGGGGGGGGGGAGTCATGGCTGCATATGGGGGGGGGGGGAGTCATGGCTGCATATGGGGGGGGGGGGAGTCATGGCTGCATATGGGGGGGGGGGGGGGGAGTCATGGCTGCATATGGGGGGGGAGAGTCATGGCTGCATATGGGGGGAGGGGGAGTCATGGCTGCATAAGGGTGGGGGGGGAGGGAGTCATGGCTGCATATGGGGGGGGGGGGGGGGGGAGTCATGGCTGCATATGGGGGGGGGGGGAGTCATGGTGCATATGGGGGGGGGGGGGGAGTAGTCATGGCTGCATATGGGGGGGGGGGGGAGTCATGGCTGATTTTTCATGGGGGGGGGGGGGGGGATCATGGCTGCATATGGGGGGGGAAAAGGGGGGAGTCATGGCTGCATATGGGGGGGGGGGGGGAGTCATATGGCTGCATATGGGGGGGGGGAGTCATGGCTGCATATGGGGGGGGGAGTCATGGCTGCATATGGGGGGGGGGGGGGGGAGTCATGGCTGCATATGGGGGGGGGAGTCATGGCTGCATATGGGGGGGGGGGTCATGGCTGCATATGGGGGGGGGGGGGGGAGTCATGGCTGCATATGGGGGGGGGGGGGAGTCATGGCTGCATATGGGGGGGGGGGGGGGGAGTCATGGCTGCATATGGGGGGGGGGGGTCATGGCTGCATATGGGGGGGAGGGAGTCCATGGCTGCATATGGGGGGGGGGGAGGGAGTCATGGCTGCATATGGGGGGGGGGGGTCATGGCTGCATATGGGGGGGGGGGGGGAGTCATGGCTGCATATGGGGGGGGGGGGAGTCATGGCTGCATATGGGGGGGGGGGGAGTGACATGGCTGCATATGGGGGGGGGGTCATGGCTGATATGGGGGGGGGGGGGGGAGTCATGGCTGCATATGGGGGGGGGAGTCATGGCTGCATATGGGGGGGGGGGGGGGGGAGTCATGGCTGCATGGGGGGGGGGAGAGTCATGGCTGCATATGGGGGGGGGGGGGGGAAGACATGGCTTCATATGGGGGGGGGGGGGGGAGTCGTGGCTGCATATGGGGGGGGGGAGTCATGGCTTCATATGGGGGGGGGGGGAGTCATGGCTGCATATGGGGGGGGGGGAGTCATGGCTGCATATGGGGGGGGGAAGTCATGGCTGCATATGGGGGGGGGGGGGAGTCATAGCTGCATATGGGGGGGGGGGAGTCATGGCTGCAAATGGGGGGGGAGACATGGCTGCATATGGGGGGGGGGGGGGACATGGCTGCATATGGGGGGGGGGGGGGAAGACATGGCTTCATTATGGGGGGGGGGGGGGAGACATGGCTTCATATGGGGGGGGGGGGGGAGACATGGCTTCATATGGGGGGGGGGGGAGACATTTGGCTTCATATATATGGGGGGGGGGGGGGGACATGGCTTCATATGGGGGGGGGAGACATGGCTTCATATGGGGGGGGGGGACATGGCTTCATATGGGGGGGGGAGACATGGCTTCATATGGGGGGGGGACATGGCTTCATATGGGGGGGGGGGGGGAGACATGGCTTCATATGGGGGGGGGGGGGGGAGACATGGCTTCATATGGGGGGGGGGGACATGGCTTCATATGGGGGGGGGGGGGGAGACATGGCTTCATATGGGGGGGGGGGGGAGACATGGCTTCATATGGGGGGGGGGGGGAGACATGGCTTCATATGGGGGGGGGGGGGCTTCATATGGGGGGGGGGGGGGGGAGACATGGCTGCATATGGGGGGGGGACATGACTGCATATGGGGGGGGGGGAGAGACATGACTGCATGGGGGGGGGGGGAGACATGACTGCATATGTGGGGGGGGGGGAGACATGACTGCATATGTGGGGGGGGAGACATGACTGCATATGTGGGGGGGGGGAGACATGACTGCATATGTGGGGGGGGGGGAGACATGACTGCATATGTGGGGGGGGGGAGACATGACTGCATATGGGGGGGGGGGACATGACTGCATATGGGGGGGGGAGACATGACTGCATATGTGGGGGGGGGGGGAGACATGACTGCATATGGGGGGGGGGGAGACATGACTGCATATGGGGGGGGGGGAGACATGACTGCATATGGGGGGGGGGGGAGACATGACTGCATATGGGGGGGGGGGAGACATGACTGCATATGGGGGGGGGGGAGACATGACTGCATATGGGGGGGGGAGACATGACTGCATATGAGGAGGAGACATGACTGCATATGAGGAGACATGACTGCATATGAGGAGGAGACATGACTGCATTTGGGAGGGGGAGACATGGCTGCATATGAGGGGGGAGTTATGGCTGCATTTGGGGGGGGGGGGGGGGGAGAGGGGGAGACATGACTGCATATGTGGGGGGGGAGACATGACTGCATATGTGGGGGGGAGAGACATGACTGCATATGGGGGGGGGGGGGGGGGAGACATGACTGCATATGAGGAGGAGACATGACTGCATATGAGGAGGAGACATGACTGCATATGAGGAGGAGACATGACTGCATTTGGGAGGGGGAGACATGGCTGCATATGAGGGGGGAGTTATGGCTGCATTTGGGGGGGGGGAGACATGTCTGCATATGGGGGGGGGGGGGGACACAAGGCTGCATTTGGGGACACATGGCTGCATTTAAAAAAAAAAGTATTGGTATTCGGAATCGGCGAGTACATTAAAAAAAAGTATCGGTACTTGTACTCGGTCCTAAAAAAGAGGCATCGGGACAACCCTACAAGTAACCAGTGTTGTAAGTAACGGCGTTTAAATAAACGCCGTTACGCAACGATTGCCCTCCAAGGGGTAACTAGTAATCTACCCGATTACTATTACCCCATCGGCAACGCCGTTGCCATTACATTGGCGGCGTTACCGAGTTACATTCAGCGCGCGGGGGGGGGAAGGCCGGGCAGACTCTCACTCTGTCAGGGCGGGATGGAGCTGGCCTGTGATTGGGTCAGCTCCGGGTCATGTGTCGTCGACGTCGTGACGCTGGCGCTTGCACGCGCTTGAAGTCTCCCGCCCGCAGCAGTGTAGTGTGACAGGTCGGGAGGGAGTGAGTCTGGCTCACCTCCTCACCGTCACCTCAGCAGCTGACATCTCCCCCGGCCGCCGCGGAGGCTCCACTTCACCACCAACGGTCCGGACCCCGGGGACACTCACCATGCCAGCAGTGCACCGACCGACCGACCGACTGTGGGCCGTGGCCCTGTGCAGGTGAGGAGGCGAGCAGCATCGGATTGGGAGTGGGGGGGGCCGGGGGGGGGGGGGACAGGTGACAGGACACTCCACCAGACCGCTCCACATGCCCAGCAGGCCCAGCATCATCACACTTCACCTGCTCAGGCAGAAATACTGTACAATATAGATTCAGTGTGAGTGACACTTCTGCAGTGCACACTGAATCTATATTGTACAGTATTGCTGCCTGGGCAGGTGAAGTGTGATGATATTAATAATTGTACACAGTATTGCATTTGCTGGGCCCGCCATATACTGTACTGTACTGTATAACCACTACAAAATTCCTTTACAAATAATGCATATTTTAAAATGTTATTAGAATTAACATGTTTGTAAAAGAATTTTGTAGTGCAGTTATACAGTATAGTACAGTACAGTATATGGCAGGCCCAGCAAATGCAATACTGTGTACAATTATTAATATCATCATCATCATCACACTCCACTTGCCCAGGCATCAATACTGTACAATATAGATTCAGTGTGATTGACACTTCTGCAGTGCACACTGAATCTATATTGTACAGTATTGCTGCCTGGGCAGGTGAAGTGTGATGATGATATTAATAATTGTACACAGTACGAAATGTTCTAAAATACTGTATATAGTGATTTTATTCTTCAATCAGTTAATATAAACATCTTTGACATTAAAGATGTTATAGAACGTAATTGCATTGTAGAATATAAAAAAAAAATCTCAGTTACTTTTCCGAGTAACTAGTTACTTTGCCAATAAAGTAACTGAGTCACTAACTCACTTACTTTTTCGGGCAAGTAACTTGTAATTGTAACTAGTTACTTTTTTAAAGGAAGATGAACAACACTGCAAGTAACCTACCAGTATGTTTTTGGATTGTGTGTGAAAACCAGAGAACCAAGAAAATCCATGCAGACGTGGGGAAACCATGCAAACTCCATGCAGACAATGTCCCAAGTTAGATGTAAGCACCCATATCATGCTAGCATTGTTATAAAGCAAAAACACTAAAAGAAGGGTAACATTTACTACTAAATGAAGAGTCAATTTCCATTTTACTTAAGAAAACTGTAAAGTCATAAGAATTTCAAAAACTTACCACACTGATGGCAGCAGGGTGCAAACAGCATTTGGAAATCATGTTCACAGTACTTTCTCCCCTCAAACTGTGGAAACATAATTGATCGACACAACAATGATACCATTAGGTACAACCCAAATTCCAAAAAAAACAACACTATACCAGTTTACCACATATAAAAGTGAAAAAAAGGAAAAATATAAAAATAATATGGAGGACCAGCACTTGAGGCAGTGTTCCCCAACCGATACATTACATCCCATCCCTGGAGCGCAAGCCAGCTTCTGGTTTCAGGGTGGTGGCAGCCGTCTCTATATGTACCCGATGCCGGTCCTTAAGCACATATGCATGCAAGTGCAGTGTAATTGTAAGGTTTTATGTGGTTTAATAAAAAGTCGGTTGCTTTGCGCAATGAAGCTTTTTCCTGGTACAGTTTTTTGAGTGGACCTGTATGGCAGGAATCACATCCTGGTACTTGTGAATGGTCAAGTTGGTGACAAGATACACAGTGGGCCCAACCATAAAAATGTGCAGTGAGACCGATCTAGTAATAGAACGTCCATTCATTGTGGAGAGTGTACATTCATGTAGGGAGTTACTTAATGGCACCAGCACCTGTTATCCGTCTTTTTGTTTTTTAACCAACTATCATTTGAATGGGACTTCTTGATACATTGGAAATTAGTTGTATTTTTTGGTGCTGTTCATCAATACATTTTTTGCACTTATATATGTTAAATAGTTTAGCCATCTTGATTCACATTTTTGGAAGCAGTGACTAACGGAATGAACCGTGACAATCAGAGACTTTGGAAGGATGAGAGATACTCCTGTGGCAGGGACACTAAAAACTCCTGGGTCGAAGTCCACCCTGTGCCCTTGTAGGTGTAGGGTGGCTAATAGGATCATAATTCATATAGTACATGAAATGGGACATTAATAATAATTCATATTGCAGGACTGGAATATTACAAGGGGTCCATTTTTACTTGAGACCAGGTTAACAAGACAGTGACTCATCCCTCTGTATAATAGGCTTTTGAAATGCTAAGTGAAGCCGGGCTTGTGAAATACCTTTCCATTGTGTTCTGCAGGTGAATAGATGTCACAGACGGAATGTCTCGGGGAGATAATTAGCTTACCTGAATGCCTTTAGAATGTGATTGAGGTTCCTTGTATGTGTGTGAAGATTATCTGTGATTGTGTATTATTCAAAAGGTTAATTGAAGTCTATTAATGATGCGGTGTGCAAATGTCTAGCTACTGATTAGATAATTAGCCTCAGTGTGTGAATAGGGAGGTGGAGATTGCATTGTCCTGTGATTAACTGTAACATCTTGTACTGTATAAAAAGCTGAGAAGAAACCATCAAAGTGTTCAGTCATTTGGAAACAAGTACAGAGCAGAGTCTCGTCTTGATTCTGGGAAATGGAATGGATCGTGTATGCAAGATTGTCGCATTGTGTCAGATAAGCTTGTCGTGGTTGGATGGAAGGTCGTAAACGGTGGTGACCGTTACAGGGACAATATACAATTTTTTTAGGGTTCACAAATGTGGAATTTAAATACATTTTGAAGACTGCAGCAGCTATATAATCAGGTTTCATCTGCGTTCCCTTGTTGTTGTGGTTTTGCCTGTGGCACAGAATTTCCGTTGTTATTCATATGCACTAATGCACTCCCATATCATCAGACGCAGGCTTTTAAACTGAGCGCTAAGAACAAGGTCCCTCTCCTTTTTGGTCTAAAGAACATGGCGCCCATGGTTGCCAAAAAAGAAAGTCACATTTTGATTTGTTCAACTGAAGAACAGTTTTCCTTTTTGCAACAGACCATTTAAAATTAACTTTGGCCCAGAGAAGATGGGAGTGTTTATGGATCATATGCAGATATGGCTTCTTCTTTGCATGATAGAGCTTTACCCTTGCATTTTTGGATATAAAGCGAATGGCGTTCACAGAACTTCATCTTTGGAAGTATTCCTGAGCCCATGCAGAATCACGCCTTTTTTTTAACCACTTCCATACCGGGCCTATTATTCTGGCACTCCTCTCCTACATGTAAAAATCATAATTTCTTTGCTAGAAAATTATAACCGCCAAACATTATGTTTTTTTAGCAGAGACTCTAGGGCAGGCATGTCCAAAGTCCAGCCGTGGGCCAAATGAGGCCCCCCTGTTGATTTAATATGGCCCCCCTGGGGATTTGGATATATATTGTTTGTGGCCCCCAGGGCCACAAAAGATATATACCTTATTTATCAGCACTGCCTTGGAGGGGACAAGACGAGCGCCGTCAGATTACATGAAGAGAATCTCCTGTTTACTCAGCAGCGTCTGTATTGGAAGTCCTGTCTCCTGGGATGCCATTGGACGACTGTTCTGTCTATCATAGGAGGCGGGACTTTGTATTAAAGAGGCCAAGAGAGTAAACAAGAGATTCTCCTGTTTGTAATCAGTCGGCACTCGTCCCGCCCCCCTCCCTCTGCCCTCCGAGGCTGCATTTAATGGCACATGTGTGGCTGCATTAGTGGCAATGGTAAGGCTGCATTCGTGGCAATGGTAAGGCTGCATTTGTGGCAATGGTAAGGCTGTGTGTTATACGCCAGAAAAACCCGGTATATCCAAATAACACGCCCAAGCTCATCCTTAGTAGCGCTCTGGGATTCGTTGGGGCCACAAAAGAAATATATACAGTATATCCAAATAACACGATCAAGCTAATCTCTTTACTACACACAGCCAGTGTATTAGTGCTCAGACAAACGCATTTAGACCGAATTTTAAATGGTTCAAAGAATGTCAGGCAAAATAGTCGGCTCTCATGCATGTTCACTTCATCAAATCTGGCCCTCTTTGAAAAAAGTTTGGACACCCCTGCTCTAGGGAATAAAATGGTGGTAATTGCAACTTTTTATGTCACATGGTATTTACACAACAATTTTTCACACATGTTTAACTACTTGCCGACCGCTGCCCGTTATACAACATCCTTAGCTTTGTGGGGGTATATCTGAATGATGCCTGCAGCTACAGGCATCATTCAGATAGATATCGGCATTTTCAGCCAGCGATTCCCTTACAACATAAGAATGATCATAGCGTCTCCCCCTCCTGCCGCCCTCCAGTGCTTATGCCGACTCACCTGTGTGATTGGTGAGTCGGTGACAGGATCCGCTGGCCCCGGATGTTGATTAGAGATTTCCGGCGGACCAGTATGATCTTCGGACACAATGTTATGACGTCATGCCCGGCTTCTGCATTCAAAAAAAGGCGCCGCTTCGGCTGTGAAGCGGTGATCGTTTTTTTGTATTTTAGGCTTCCCAGCCTTGAGGTGAGATATGGGGTCTTATTGACCCCATATTCAATTGTAGAGAGGTCCTGTCATGCCATATTCCTATTACAAGGGATGCTTACATTCCTTGTAATAGGAATAAAACTGATCAAAATTATTATTATTTTTTTAAAGTGTCAAAATACATTTTGTTTAAGTAAAATTACCAATATATATATATATATATTTTTTTAAAGTGCCCCTGTCCCTGTGTGCTTGCATGCAAAAGCGAACGCATACGCAAGTCCCGCCCACATATGAAAACTGTTCAAACCACACGTGAGAGCCAGTTTAATAATTCTAGCCTGAGAACTCCTCTAACTCAAAACATGTAACCAGTAAAAAAAAAAATGTAAAGCATCGACTACGGGGATTTTTAATTACTGAAGTTTGACGCCATTCCACGAGCGTGTGCAATTTTTAAGCGCAGCGCGTTGGGTATCCATTTACTCTGCGTAACTTCATCTTTCACATTATGCAAAAAATTTGGACTAACTTTACATGCTTTTAAAGCATGAAACTGTTTATTTTTTTTAAAAGTTTGAAAAATTGCTGCGCAAATACCATGCAAGATAAAAATTTGCAATGACCGCCATTGTATTCTCTAGGGTCTCTGCTAAATAAAATATAAATAATGGTTTTATGTAATTTTCTAGCAAAAAAAATATGATTTTTACATGTAGGAGAGAAATGTCAGAATTGGTCTGGCTGTTAAGTGGTAAAAAACCAACAAACAAACAAACAAAAAATAGTATAGTTTTTGTACAATATAAAATATGTTACGCTGAGTAAATAGCTACCAAACAGGTCACTCTTTAAAATTGTGCACATTCGTGGAATGGCGCCAAACTTCGATACTTAAAGATCTCCATAGGCAACACCTTAATTTTTATTTATTTTTTACAGGTTACCAGTTTAAAGTTAGGCTCTATTCATACTAATGTGTTTGATGAATTTTTCAGAAATGCAGGGAATTTAACATATGGAACATGTTCACATAAATGGATTTTTGTGCCTCTGCGTTTTTGAAAAGGGTCAGGGACTTTTTTCCCCCGCAAAATGCAGTGTTTTGCATGTAATATAATTCAATGAACCCACATCCCAAACGCAAGTACCGCATTTTTACTGTGACTTTTGCCTTGGTTTGCGTTTTTTTTTTTCCTTCTTTTTTTTACACTGTATATAGCTGATTGCCAAGGAGGGGATGGGAAGCCAGCCATTGCATCCTTAACCAATGAGTCATCAGCTGTTAGTTAGCTTCCCGCTCAATGTAAAAAAATAAAAAATAAATAAAAAAAAGCCGTGGGGGACCCCCACAATCCATACCAGACCCTTATCCGAGCATGCAGCCCAGCAGGTCAAGAAAGGGAGGGGACAAGAGAGCGCCCCCCTTCCTGAACCGTACCAGGCCGCATGCTCTCAACATGGGGGGGGATTGGTGCTTTGGAGCAGGGGGCTCTGCACCCCCCACCCCAAAGCACCTTGCCCCCATGTTGATGGGGACAAGGGCCTCTTTAGGGACAAGGGCCTGCAGCCCCCGACAACCTCCAGGCAAGGGTTGTCGGGGCTGCAGGCGGGGTCTTAACAGAATCTGGAAGCCTCCTTTAACAAGGAGGCCCCCAGATCCTACCCCCACTCTTTGTGAATGAGTATGGGGCAATGTACCGCTAACCAATTAACTAAAAGTTAAAAAGAGTACTGTTAAAAATACAGTTGACAGCTTTTTATAAAAAAAAATCTTCTCCGCTTCTTCCTCCGGTCTACCTCGATCTTCCCCCGCATCTTCATCCTCCGGTCGTCTTCTCCCCCTGCTTCTTCTTTGTCTGGAAGAAATGCAGGACATCTTTGCAGACAGATAAGCGGCGCGGAGCATTGGAGGAGGGTTGTTGGTGGGAACGGCGGCAAAGGAAGAACACCGGACAAAAGAAGACAGAAGAGAAGAGAACCAGCAGGGGGAGGAGAAGAAGACCGGAGGATGAAGATGCGGGAGAAGATTGAGGAAGACCGGAGAAGATTTTTTTTATAAAAGACTGGTCAAAAACTGTCTACTGGGAAAAATGTACCCCTAGGGGGAAAAATGTACCCCAATACTCATTCACATGGGGGGCGGCATTTGGCCCCCACCTTGTTAAAGGGGGCTTTCAGATTACGATAAGCCGCTTGCAGACCCCGACAACAATCAGGCAAGGGTTGTCAGGAAGAGGCCCTTGTCCCCATCAACTTGGGGGTAAGGTGCTTTGGCCCCAAAGCACCCATGCCCTCATGTTGAGGGCATGCGGCCTGGTACAGTTCAGGAGGGGGGGGCGGGGCGTCACTCACATGTTCCCTCCCTTTCCTGACCTGCCAGGCTGCATGGATAAGGGTCTGGTATGAAACTCATTTTAGTTGTCTAAAATCGAATGGGTGTAATTAAATTGTAATGCATTAGTTAACATTTCTCTACAATTTCCAAACTCATTATATACTGCTGGAGTGAAAATCTCATATGTTATTATTTAAGGTATTGAGGTATGAACATGCACAATAGACCAGTTTTAATTGTGAAATCCAATTATTATTTAGTCTTAGTTCTCACAATGACAACCAGGGTTTAAGTGTTGTGCCATCCCCAACAACAGAAAGTAAGACAGCCAGTCCAAAAATGTGAACTTAGGCCAGGAAAATCAGTGCAGACACCTTACCTCATAAAAGAGTCCCTCTGGAAACTGCTGAAAGCACTGGGCACACACAAAGCACTGCTCATGGTACAGCTCTCCATTACTGTTCACAATCTTCTCTGATGGAGCAAAGCCAGATCGGCAGCGCTCACACATCGCATTTGCCAAAGCGTTTGCCATGTTGCTACAAGAAAAACACAAAAAGGTGGGCATGTTAGGAAATACACTTGCAAGCCATGTACTTGAACATTTTTTTTTATTTACACTATACCATCTGAAAGCGTACTGCAAATAAAAGGATTTTTAATAAACAGCTTACCTGTAAAATCCTTTTCTTGAAGTACATCACGGGACACAGAGCGCATAGCCATTACATATGGGTTATATGGGTACCTTCAGGTGTGGACACTGGTGTAATCAATTTCACAGGAAGTTTCCTCCCTATATAACCCCCTCCCACTGGGAGTGCTTCAGTTTTGTAGCAAGCAATTCTCCCGAGGTTACACAATGTTCCCCAAAAGAGGGGTGGGAGCTCTGTGTCCCGTGATGTACTTCAAGAAAAGGATTTTACAGGTAAGCTGTTTATTAAAAATCCTTTTTTCTTTATCGTACATCACGGGACACAGAGCGCATAGCCATTACACTTGGGATGTCCTAAAGCAATGCTCTATGAAGGGAGGGAGACCGTAAGGCCAAGAATAGCCAAATAAAACATTGTCAGGAGAAAACATGGCTCCACCAACAGAAAAAACAAGGGGGCGTGAACCGGGCCAGAGGATACTATACTGCTGCCCGTAGGACCGCCTGCCCAAAAGCTGCGTCCGTACCCTTTGCAACGTCCAACTTATAAAATTTAGTAAACGTATGTACGGAAGACCAGGTTGCCGCCTTGCAAACCTGTGCCATAGAAATCTGATGGTGTGCCGCCCAGGAGGCACTCATGGCCCTCGTAGAATGGGCTTTAACTGATAAGGGAGGTGGAACGCGCTTCAGACCATAGGCCTGAAAAATCAGCTGCTTAATCCACCTAGCCAAGGAAGACTTGGCAGCCGGCTGACCCTTCTTGGGGCCATCCGGAACAACAAAAAGCACATCTGTTTTCCGAATCTTCTCTGTAGCCTTGAGATAGACCCTCATGGCTCGAACCACGTCCAAAGTATGAAGCCGTCTTTCCTCTCTGGACTGGGGAGTAGGAAAGAAGGAAGGTAGGACTAGGTCCTGATTCAAGTGAAAACTGGATATGACCTTAGGAAGGAAAGAAGGTTGAGGCCGCAGAACAACTCTGTCCTTATGCAGAATAAGGTATGGCTCCCTGCATGACAAGGCTGCCAGCTCGGAAACCCTTCTGGCTGAAGCCATAGCCACCAAGAAAACCAACTTTCGGGTTAGTAGCACAAGAGGGATTTCTGTCAGAGGTTCAAACGGCTGCCTTTGTAAAGCTGACAAGACCAGATTTAAATTCCCGGGGCAGAGGGGAGCTCTAATAGGGGGATTCACATGCAAGACCCCCTGCAAGAAGGTTTTCATAAGCGAATGGGTGGCCAAGGGTCTTTGAAACCATATTGATAAAGCCGACACCTGCCCCTTTAGAGTACTAAGAGCCAACCCCTTGTCAACGCCAACCTGGAGGAATCGCAAGATCCTGTCAATAAAAAACTTTCGAGGATGCCATTTTTGAGACTCGCACCACTCCACATAGGTTCTCCAGACTCTGTAATAAATATTTCTGGAGACCGGTTTCCTAGCCTGAATCAACGTAGCTATTACCTGATCTGAGAGGCCTCTGCCTTTAAGAATTAGGGATTCAGCCGCCAAGCCGTCAAATTTAGCTGCTGTGAAGCAGGATGGCAGATTGGGCCTTGAGACAGCAGATCTGGGCGCAGGGGGAGCGGCCACGGCGCCCCGACTGACATCTTCACGATGAGTGCGTACCAAGCCCTCCTGGGCCAGGCTGGAGCCACCAGGATCACAGGCCTGCGCTCCACCCGGATTCTCCGTAGAAGGCGGGGAATCATCTGCAGTGGAGGGAACGCATACAGAAGAGAAAACTGGTGCCAAGGGCAAACCAAGGCATCGGTCCCGTAGGCCGAGGGATCCCTGGCTCGGGATATGAATTTGTCCAACTTTTTGTTGGATCTCGTTGCCATAATGTCCACGTCTGGGACTCCAAATCTTTGGCAAATCTCTTGGAATACCTGGGGGTGAAGCGACCATTCCCCCGGGAGCAACTGTTGACGACTCAAAAAATCTGCTTGAGAATTGTCTATCCCTGGGATGAACACCGCCGAGATGCAGGGTACATGGGCTTCGGCCCATGAGAAAATCAGGTTTACTTCTCTTTGGGCTGCTGGGCTCTTAGTGCCCCCCTGGTGGTTTATGTATGCCACCGCAGTGGCGTTGTCGGACTGTATCCTTACTGGCAGACCCTGAAGGGGGAGAGTCCAGGCGATCAGGGCCAGTCGAGCAGCTCTGATCTCCAAGATATTGATGGGAAGCAGTTTCTCTGCCCCCGACCACAGCCCTTGCTGGGTCTGTTCTTCTAGAACTGCCCCCCAACCTAACAGGCTGGCATCCGTGGGTACTATCTTCCACGAGATGGGGCAAAAGGATTTCCCTTTTGACAAATTTTGAGAGACCAGCCACCAAGACAGGCTGCGCCGGACCTTCGGGGAGAGCACTAACGGACGATCTAACGCCTGAATGGACTTGTTCCAAGCAGAGAGAATGGCTGCCTGAAGATATCTGGTATGGATCTGGGCGTAGGGCACAGCCTCGAAGGCGGCCACCATCTTCCCCATCAGTCGCATACATAGGCGAATAGTCGGCCTCTTCTTGCCTAAGATCATTTGAACTGCTTGGGCTATTGATCTGATCTTTGCTTGAGGTAAAATTATCCTCTGGCAGTCTGTATCTAGCCGAAGGCCTAGATATTCCAACTGCCTTGTGGGTTTCAATACCGATTTTTCTAGATTTACAATCCATCCGAATTCCTCTAGACGCTGAACTGTGCGACCTACTGCCTGATTGAGGTTGGAGGCTGAGCTGTCGATAACCAGAAGATCGTCCAAGTATGCCAAGACTAAAATGCCTTCTGTCCTTAGGACGGCTAGCACCGGGGCTAACACCTTTGTGAATACCCGCGGAGCTGTTGCCAACCCGAAAGGGAGGGCTACGAACTGGTAATGGCGGTGATCTATCATAAACCGAAGAAACCTGTGATGTGCCGGGTAGATCGGCACGTGCAGATACGCATCTTTTATGTCTATAGATGCTAGAAAGTCGCCTTGATGTAGGCTGGCTGCCACCGAACGTATGGACTCCATACGAAAGGTCTGAATGTTTAGAAAGCGATTTAGGCGTTTGAGGTCCAAGATAGGCCTGACGTCGCCATTGGGCTTTGGTATTATGAAAAGGTTGGAGTAGAATCCCAGACCCCATTCCTGGGTTGGTACTTCTACGATTACTCCTTGGAGTAAGACGATCCAATGCTTTTGCAAGAGAGGCCCTCTTTAATGGGTCGCTTGGAAGACTTGACCCCTGAAAATGAGGAGGGGGGACTTCCCGAAACTCTAGCTTGTAGCCCGTGGTTACCACTGATCTTACCC
This sequence comes from Rana kukunoris, assembly GCA_029574335.1. Classification (NCBI taxonomy): domain Eukaryota; kingdom Metazoa; phylum Chordata; class Amphibia; order Anura; family Ranidae; genus Rana; species Rana kukunoris. The sequence continues at coordinate 253,770,637 of CM056050.1, read as the reverse complement.
AAGAGTCGGGAATTCTGGTCTTCCACACTTCGGAGAAGAACCAAAGCCTTCCCCCCACCCAAGAGAGTGGGGGCGCCCCTTCATGAATCTGACTTAAGGACTGGTTTAACCGGCTTGCGAGACCATGGCCTCTTGCCTGTCGTGGCTTGTCCTTGTGGGCGGCTATTAAATGCCGAACGCCCGGGAGGCCGTCGATACTGACGGGAAGTTGAAGGGGCCGAGCCTGCGAAGGCCTGTCGCTTAAATGCGGGCCCACGTGATCTTTTCTTGATGGGCAAGAAAGAACTTTTACCACCTGATATGGTCTGGATATATTTATCTAGGTCTTCACCGAGTAGTCTCCCACCATGAAAGGGAAATCCTGCTAAAAGCTTTTTGCAGGGTGCCTCTGCTGACCAGTTTTTTAGCCACAAAAGGCGACGCATATGAACCAACAGCAGAAATAAACGGGACGCCTGTTGAACGGAGTCCTTAATAGCAAAGCAGAGAGCTCTTGGGAGGTCAGCCAATTCACGAGCTTGCTGAGCCGGTATGTCCCTTAATATCTGTTTAGTCTGATCCTTTAAAGCCTGACAAACGCCAATGGCTGCCACTGCTGGCTGAACCACGGCACCTACTGTGGTAAAAGAAGCCTTCAGTAGGGTCTCCAATTTTTTGTCGACTGGATCTTTAAACACCTGGACATTTTCCACCGGACAGGTCAGGGATTTATTTACGCAGGAAATGGCTGCGTCCACGGTAGGGAGTGCCCATTTCTTTGCAAATTCTTCTTCCATAGGATAGAGAATGGTAAACCTTTTAGGAGGGATAAAAATCCTATCAGGTCGAGCCCAATCCTGAAAAATCACGCTCTCCAGAAGGGGGTGAACCGGGAAAGATGCACCACCCAATGGTGCCTTCAAGGAACCTAAAGAGGATACCGCGGGGGCTACTTGTTCTGACACTGGAAGTTTAAAAGCAGTGCGAACCATATCCGTCAGAGACTGGATCCACAGGCTCTCTGCTCGAGAAGCCGAAAAAATTTAATCTATAGTGGAATCTTCAATGTCTGACCCGTCAGGACTCAGGTCCGCTTGATCCCCCTGTGGGTCCAATTCCTCCGAAGAGAGGACCTCTGCATCTGAACACACCGTTTTAGGTGACGGGGATCTAGCCCGTTTGCCACCCGGCAAAGAGCGGGCAATTAAAGCAGTTAACCTTTTCTCTAGCCCACCCAGGGTGGATTCTAGCATTTCTTACGTAACAAACGGGAATGGGTTGATTGGGGGCCGCCTCTGCCCCTAGCACCCTCAATGGCTCCTGCACGATGCTGTTCGGTGGTCTATCTGGTGAGGGTGGGACCACTGGAGCCTGGCCCAAATCCTCTGACCCCGTTGGAGACCCCTTTACTTTTTTTGGCACATTTTGCAGTCTTAGCTGGTCCTGATCCCTTGGGAGCCATTGCACAACCTTGAGACACCCCTACAGCCAACACCCAACTGTTGTAGCTAGAAGTGAAACATTAATAAGGACAGGCTATGGTAAAATCTTTTCAAAATTTTCATACGCCTGAGAAGGCGGCAATACAGAGGAAAGTCCTGTGAGTATTGCCACACCAATGCCCGTTAGCTGGAGTCCAAGGTTGCACCGACTCAGATACTGCCAGATCTAAGGCTGAGTCCCTTTAAGCAAAAAAATATATTTTTTTTTTTTCCTGGTCAGTGTGGACTTTTAAGTCCAGACCTGAAGATCCACAAACCACCACTGGGTGTCACTGTTAGCCAGAACTGGCTCAGCTGCGCGCTCTATATCCTCACTCTCCACTGCTCTCAGGAGGGAATGACCAGCCAGGAAATGCTTTTTTGCTTTATCTGAGACTGACACTGCTGGCCCGCCCCCCCCCCCCTGACGCTGTAAAAGGCGGCGAGCACGCGCGCGCGCGCGCGCCCCCGCCCCCCCCCCCACGCTGAAACCAACATGGAGGAAGCAGAGAGCAGAGGAGAAGCCCGGACCAGCGCTAGAAACACAGACACCTGGTAAGCCACTAATCTTTGTAGTGCACACATAGAGGAAGCTGTCTCCCTAGGCTTCCTAGGAAACAGGAGTTTTGTCAGCACTTCCTCTCTATACACGTGGGGCTGCAGTATCATGCTAACAGGCAAATCTGGGGGGAGTAGCAAAATACATATCTTTTTAAAAGCATATATATATCTACATGTTATCTGGGTAAACATTAGTACATCCCATCCTGCCTCAACAGACATAGTGGAGATAGTGGCTGATGCACAAGCATACCATTAGCCAACCCAGAACCCCCAGGGGGATACCTACTGTCGAACCAAGTCCCGCAGGTTCCCTCTTACCTGCTCCACGCCGCAGGGTATTGCAAAATGCAAGAGGCCCAGCCTTCCCCCATCTCCGTGGGTATTGTCTTGGACCTTCAGGGACCGGGGTCCTGTGTTAAGGAACCCACACCCCTGGACCTATATAGCATCCTGGCATCAGTAGCGTTTAGTTCTTGGAAGAGACTAAGGCACTGGAGCCCAGAATCCAGCCCTCCAAGGAGAGGCATTATAGGCAAAACCCCACTCCAGCAGGGCCCGGGTACTGTACACCTTGGCTTTGAAGCACTTCGGACGGATCCGGCTAGCTATCCTGGGTCCCGAGACCTCCGAGGGACAGCTAGACGTGACCAACACCTAAGACACTGGCGAAAAAACTGAAGCACTCCCAGTGGGAGGGGGTTATATAGGGAGGAAACTTCCTGTGAAATTGATTACACCAGTGTCCACACCTGAAGGTACCCATATAACCCAAGTGTAATGGCTATGCGCTCTGTGTCCCGTGATGTACGATAAAGAAATCACCTACACATTTTGAGGTGGCAGTCATATTGCCTACTACACTGAGCCCCACACATAAAACAATGTTCACATATACATGTAGCCTGAAAAAAGGAGGAAATGTGGTAAATGTAATGTTCACTGTCACAACACAACAAAACCACAACAGCTGCAAAACACGGAATTCAAAATGTTCACATTCACATTGAGGCTGGTTGTGAATCCCTGCAAAATTGGTCTATGTGCCTGCATTTTAGTGCACATCAACACATGTGATTAACAACTCAACGTAGATTACTTGTAAAATCCATTGCGTTTACATCAGCAAACTGAAGACTGCAGTAAAATGCATCCTAATATGGGAAACGTACAACAAAAGTTAAAAATACAAAATGTTCTCACTGTACTTACACAATATAAAAGTGAATACTATGTGAAAGTCACAGTTCAACATACAAACTAGTAAACGTATCAATGGCATATAGTTAGCTTATAAATAGAGTAAACGGTATCCAACACGTCGTCTAGTTGCAGCTGTCATTTCCTACTGTCAGAACCCAAGCAAACATCTTTTACAGGCAATAGCACACTTCACTAGTTTCACAACGTGTGGAAATTTATTATACAGCGCAGAAAGAAAATAAAACCAAATGCTACTTATTTTACATGACTGACAGTGTTCTAAAACAGACAGGTGGCATTACGGTCATCCCTACCCCTTCAAGTCTGAACTAGAGAGTTACAATATGGCAAATGTTAGTGAGGAAAGTGGTAAAGCAGGCAGGGAGAATGAACATGCAACGTAACAAAACTTGATAACTTTCTTTACCCGAATAGTAATTGTTACACTGTAAAGTAAAGGCACATTTAAAGCCTCAGATCAATGAAGTGCCTCTCTGAACACAGATGTGGCTAGTACCCAGGGAGAAGTTTCATACGCCAAAGTTTGGGCACCGGCCATTTGAGAATGTAAATAGTCTACATCCATCGATAATGGATATTTTAAACTTTATAAAAAAAAAAAAAAAAAGTAGTAAAAAGTTCCCCTGTAAATTAAAGTGACGTTTCACCCAAAAGTGGAGCCTCCACTTTTCTGCCCCCCCCCCCTTCCGGTACCACATTTGGCAGGTATCCTTCCCACCTTTCGGGAGACTCCACTGCCCCGCAGAAGTTAAGGCCAGTAAGAAAGTACAGTGAGCTTTGGACATGCACAGTAGGGAACAGGCTGTGAAGCCGAAAAGGTTCCCTTACTACAAACTGTAGTAAGGGAACTGGGGTGACGACATCATGGGGGCGGATGTAGGAGACGATGACACGTATTTAATGTCATAATGTGCTAGTATGCATCAACTATAAGCCTTACTGGAATAGGAAGCCCTCCGAAGGCAGGTTGTCACCAATGACAGGACTTCCATCTTCACCCGGTCTTCCTACCAGGTTTGTTGGCTCCAGCCATTTGAAAGGCATGAACCGTGATGGCATCACCCGTGCATGGGAGACATGGCCATGGCACAGCACAATGAATGGACAGCATGCCGTGACACTGGTCACATTAACGACTGCAGAAGTTGCGCATATCTCTCCAACAGTGAATGTTTAGGAGATATTCCTTGTACCCACAGGTAAGCTTTATTATAAGTGTTAACTACTGTTTAAGGGAAAATTGTATATGGTTTGGCATGATTACCACAATACCAAAGCGCCAATCTCGGTGCATCATACTGCTCTTTTTTTATTTATGAACTTTATTGAAATGTGGCACCGAGGTCAATTTCTTCACAGCGCATATACACCAATGACATTGACGCACTACAAGGTACATATTTCCTACACAGCACACGTTTAGGAGATATTTCCACTTTCTATAGGTAAGCCCTATTCTAGGCTTACCCATAGGTAAAAGTGGCAATCGCAGGTTTACAACCACTTTAAGTGTGAAGTTTTTTTTTTTTCCCTTTAGGGGGGCGAATAGAAGGGAAATTCTCCAATGTGGAGTCTTGTTCCAGTGACAGCGATCTCGGATGGTATTTTTCTCACTACTGAGAGATTTCTGCTTGTGTCCAGTCCTGTATACAAAAGAGAAAACCTCTCAAAACTTTGTGAAATCCTCTCTAAGCCTTGGTTCACACGTGTGCGTTGCGGGACACCGTATGTGATTCACACAGGAATGCAATTTGAACCATACATTTTGTATGGCTTAAATCGCAACCGCACCAAAAGGGTGCAGGACCCCCCTTTTTTTTTCCCCCACACCTGAATGGCATTGCATGAGTATTGAATGAATGAATGACTTGTATAGCACTACACATGCGAACTGAATCGCCTCTAGGCGCTATTTGCACCAGTGTCTTCCTGGCTGGTGTGGTTTACCCCATAGGATCTTGACACGCTTGGGACACACAGTCATACATATATACTGGGCCAACCTAGACCAGCAAGTATTTGTTCACACCCAAGTAATCCGATTCTGGCAATAGCACTGCATTTGCTAGCAGTTTAGGGGTGTCGTTAATCTAACAGCCGCAGCAGATCACATTAATGCCATTCGACTGTAAAGCAGTGCTGAAAACGTACAGGATTTGTTGCGTTCCCTGCATCGCATCAGTGTAAACCAGGGCTAAGGCTCCATGCATACTAAGCAGCAGAATTTTTTTTTTATAAAAAGCAGCATAAAATGCCTTCCTATGCAAAATACTTAATGTGCATTTGTGTTAATAGGCCTTTTCCCCCAAAACACCAAGTAAAAAAGTACATTTAAAATGCTTGATGCACCTAAACACCCTGTTTAGGTGCATCAAAGTTTTTTTTCTGCCCAAAGAGCCTCTCAAAAATGCACTTGTAAACAAACACTCCTCCACAAACATGCCTGTAAAGGCCCAAATGTACAATGTGCCTTACGCCACATACACACGATCGGTTCATCCGATGAAAACGGACCGATTAATTTTTTCATCAGATAAAGCTGACTTTCATCAGTCTTGCCTACACACCATCAGTCAAAAATCTGATCTTATCCAACGCGGTGACGTAAAACACAACGAGGTGCAGAGAAAAATGAAGTTCAATACTTCCAAGCATGCGTCAACTTGATTCTGAGCATGCGTGGATTTTTGACCGATGGATTTCCCCACAGACGATCCTGCACAGTTGTACCGGGTCGTTTCTTGCGCGGAACTTGCTCGAAATTACATTACACACTATTGCAGCAAGTCAAATAGGGCCCGCCGCATTTCCTGGGCAGGAGGAAGTCCAGCATCATCTAAGCTCTTTCCTCCCTAGTCTTCGTGTACCTGGCCTGCCCCTTTCTTTTATTGGATTTCAGTTCTTTCAATCATGGAGGCTCAGCATCACATCTGGGCAATACTTTTCCAAGAAAATGCAACCTGCTAGGAACTGACTGACATCCACCCAGCAAGGAATTTTGGCATTTGCACAAGTCCTCCCAAGAGTCATCCTGGCAAGTTTCTTTAACCACTTAAGGACCGCCTACTGCACATTTACGTTGGCAGAATGGCACGCCTGGGCACATCAACGTATATATACGTTGATTTTAGTACCCAGCCGTGGGTCACGGGTGTGTGCCCGCGGCGCGCTCCCGTGACCCGGTCCGAAGCTCCAGGACCGGGACCGCGGGACTCGCGGACCCGATCGCCGCTGCAGTGCGGCGATCCGTCCCTGGAGCTGAAGAACAGGGAGAGCCGTGTGTAAACACTGCTTCCCCGTGCTTCTCTGTGGCCGTAGCATCGATCGCGTCATCCCTGTAATAGGGGGACGCGATCGATGACGTCACACCTACAGCCACACCCCCCTACAGTTGTAAACACACACACAGGGAACACTCAAAGTCACAGCGCCCCCTGTGGTTAACTCCCAAACTGCAACTGTCATTTCCACAGTAAACAATGCAATTTAAATGCATTTTTTGCTGTGAAAATGACAATTGTCCCAAAAATGTGTCAAAATTGTCCGAAGTGTCCGCCATAATGTCGCAGTCACGAAAAAAAAAAAAAAAAAAAAAAAAAAAAAAAAATCGCTGATCGCCGCTATTAGTAGTAAAAAAAAAAAAAAAAAATTTATAAAAATGCAATAAAACTATCCCTTATTTTGTAAACGCTATCAATTTTGCGAAAACCAACCGATAAACGCTTATTGCGATTTTTTTTTACCAAAAATACGTAGAAGAATACGTATCGGCCTAAACTGAGGAAAAAAAATGTTTTTTTATATATTTTTGGGGGATATTTATTATAGCAAAAAGTAAAAAATATTGCATTTTTTTTAAATTGTCGTTCTATTTTTGTTTATAGCGCAAAAAATAAAAACCGCAGAGGTGATCAAATACCACCAAAAGAAAGCTCTATTTGTGGGGAAAAAATGACGCCAATTTTGTTTTGGAGCCACGTCGCACGACCGCGCAATTGTCAGTTAAAACGACGCAGTGCTGAATCGCAAAAAGGGGCAAGGTCCTTTACCTGCATTTTGGTCCGGGTCTTAAGTGGTTAAAGAAGAATACATACACCGCTAAATGTGTTTAACATTCTTTTCAAATCTATGAATAAAAAATAATCAAAATGTCTCCTTTTCAAATTACTCCACACTTGAAGTGTCAATTTAAAAAAAGGAAACCGTGACATAACAGTAAAAGAGGCACAACTCATGGTAGAGTTGCAAGCAGGAAAACAAAAAGCAAATTCTGCATTGTAAGCAAAGATGCCACACAAAACAAAAAAAAAATGAAAGTTAGGTGAAAAAAACAAAACCTTTAAAATAATTAGGGGGGGGGGGGCACGTTGGCTGAGTGAGGGAAGATAAGAAGAGTGAAAACAAGCCATCCTTTGCCTCCCTTTAGGTCTTAAACCTTTACTTCAAGTACAAAGACCCAAAACCACAAGCCATTTAACTAAAACTCCATGGCATGCAAAGCATTCTTCCTCAATGACTTCCATAAAGAGCATTTTGTACATTTCTAGCACTCTGCAAACTGTTTCAAATGCTACAACGGGATGGACTTTGCTTTTGCAGAGCAGTTCTTTACATACACATTTTTTTATTGGCAAATAAAATTAGCCTACATAGAAAGCTCTTCTCATACTGAAAACCCCCTTAACCCAAATGCTTCCCACTGCACATGCTCCATTGTCCAACAGAAGCCATCATATTCGATAAATACAACAATTATTCCATTTAGCAATCCAGGGAAGAAAAACCTCCACTTACAATCGGGCATAGAAGTCACAAATTTCTTTGTATACTTTGACATCACTGCGTCTCCTCTGCAGATTGGAGACTGGCTTTTCATCCTCTCCACCACTCTCCTGAGGGACACAATTACCATTGACTTCCATAGGAGGCAGCTCCCCATTCTCTGGAATATCAGGGTGTAACCTGGACTGAACTTCCATAATTTTTACTCTTCCACCGTTGGATGCAATACAGGGCTCACCCAGGCAAGAACAAGTGTTCTATGCTGTACTCCAGTGTCAGACTGACACAGTGACTCATACAAGGATACATTACAGCGCTGCCCACATTCCTCAGCACAGATTCCAACTAAGGCTGTGGAAAAGAAGATACGTCACTAATGATAGGTGGGACTCAGATGCTTGCTGTTGATGTTAAAAATTCCATTCCCTCCAAAGGGTGGAAGCCGGGCAGTAAAAAAGGAGCTCAAAATGGTTTATAGCTCTTCCAGGAGATAACCCTGATTCTATGCATTATTTTTCAGAATTTTAATACAAGCACACACAAAATCCTGCCAAACCCATCTAAGACAATTAAACAACACAGTAACCTTAGGGGTTGTAAAGGAAAACACCTTTTCCCTAAATAGGGGGTTGGTTATTGCAAGATTTTTTTAACCTTAATGCATAGAGTGCATGTCCACTCCTCACCTATCCACAGACTAAGTGCTTGGCACACCCAAACATACATATTTATGGAAAGACTGGCAACTAGTGGTGCCAAAAGGGGGTGGCATCCGTACCAAATTTATAAAGCACGTCTCTCACTGCTGGGAGTTGGAGTACCAAATTCCAACCCTTCATAATGTGTATAAATGATCATTCACCTCTACACTAGGAAGTTTGCATTCATAAACCAAATAAAACTACAGCTCCCCAACCCCAAAACAAAAAAGGATCACCACTCTGACTTCACAAAGTATGCCAATAAGGTGAAATTATGTGGACTTGAAATCCAAACAGGTTCTCTGAATGGAACCCATGCAGAAAGGTCAACCTTCTCTCTTCACAATGCAGCAGGCCACCTCGGCACATGACCTGGAAGCAAGTGTAGATCACTGAAGTAGCGGTGTCTCCTACTTGGTGGTTCCCAGCAACAAGTATGGTATATACATTGGTCCAAAGCTGGACCAATGCAACTATGTAGAAATGCTATACCTCAAGTTATTCTTTTAAAATTGTATACATTTGTGTAATATTACACACACACACAAAAAAAGTCCCAATATCATACCGCTTGCTCGTCCCCACCCCTTTCCTGACCGGCCGGCCAGGCTGCTGCTCAGATACAGGTCTGGTATGGATTTTGGGGGGGAACCCCACGCAGTTTTTTCGGCGTACGGGAGGTCTCTATAAAATCTATAGCAGACCCAAGGGCCTGGTATGCTCCTGTAGGGGAACCCATGCCAGGTTTTTTATTTGAAATTTGGCGTGGAGTTCCCCCTCAAGATTCATACCAGACGCAGTGCTTGATATTGGCAGGGATCCACGTCAGATCCCCGTTCAATATCGTGCCGCAACTAAACGCAACCACAGCTAAAAGCACTGTACAAATGCAGGTAATCGCTGTGCCTGGAGTGTTGAATTCCAGTAAAACAAACATGCTTTTAGCTGCGGTAAAACAGCCGTTCGTCTGAAAGGGGCCTTAGTCGTGCACTCCACAAATCTGGTCTTTATGGAAGAGTGGCAAGAAGAAAGCCATAGGAAGTCCTGTTTGCAGTTTGCGAGAAGCCATGTGGGGGACACTGTCAGATGAGACATAAATGTAATTTTTTGGCCTAAACGTAAAATGCTAGAAGTAAAACCAACAATATAGATTAACACAAACAGTTTTTTTTTTTTTTTCGTTCAAATGTAAAAAAATAAAAAATATATATAACACAGAGGAGCACACAAAGAGTTCTCTGTACCAACTATGCAATGTTAGTACAACCATCTCACCGCTGAGTAGGGATGAGCTCCGGCATGTTCGCACAGTCCATGTGCAGAGCCCGCCAGGAAGTCTGCACAGCGCTGGGCTAACCACAAGCAGGGAGACGTTTCCCGATCTTTGCAGCCGAGCATTGGGACAATGTCTCCCTGCCTGTGATTAGCGCAGCGCAGACTTTCTGGTGGGCTCTGCACGTGGAGTGTGCGAACACGCCGGAGCTCATCCCAACCACTGAGCTATTGTGTTCTGACAAGGGGACTGCCCCCCGCCCCACTAGAACACACCGACCAGCACTCTGACATTGGCTGTGAGCGCTGATCGGATGCAGGTTTTCCCAGCATGCCCATTTGGCCACCTTCTGTTGGACAGGCTGCTGTACACATGGGCCAAATGTTGGCCGGATTCTGTTGAATTGGACGATATTTTGGCCTGTGTTTGTACCAACCAAAAACAGCTCCATGGACTGGTAAAACAAGCCCAAGGGCTTTTAAAACTGGCTTCTACTAAACCTTAAAAGTAATTTTGGACCTATACAGTCCAGAAATCAAATGCAGAAATAGGAAAAAGGTGAATACTGGACTATACTCAAGTATCCAGATCCAAAGTTAACCCAGGAGCAGCCTTAAAGAGGAACTGCAGTTGCATCATTTGTAATAAAAACATCTTTGCCATTCTGAAGCTTCTCTCCCTCCACTTTGCATATTTTATATATATTGCGATTCTGTACTTGCCAAATATGCTGCGGAAATCTCCCTCCACCAAGTTTAGCTGCAACCATTTTAACTGTGGGCAGCTGAAGCTGCTGCCTGTTCACTTCCTGGATTTACACAGGAGGCATACCTCCAACTCTGCAGCTCTGATTGGCCCTCTTATGGATCATACCCCCTCCTTTCATGGAGAGAGCTGTGCATGATGTCATAAACATATGCTAATGACCAGACAAGAAAGAGGAAGTGGGCTGTATAAGGTATTTAACTGGCATAAAAAGAAACATTTTTACTATCCAAAGTTGAAACAACAAGAGCAGAATAGATGGAAAGATGAAAAGTAAATTACAGAAGGTCCGCTTTAACTTAGTTATTAATTGCCATGATTAAGAAGAGTAGAAGCTATAATGGGTGGTTTAGTGAGAAACTGACTGACAGCGCTGGAAATCCTCTCACATGTCTGAAAATCCTTTTAGGGCTGTATCCTCTGTCAACACCAGACACTCTAGCATTAACCAGCATACTTATTATAGCAATGCCTGTATACTTTTCACCTCTATGTCTGACCTTTACAGAAACAGAGAAACCAGAGAGGATACTGGTGGTTATTTTTGGGTAGTTTATCGTTGTAACAATTCTATAACTAGAACAAAATAAATAATTAAATTGGCGTCAATGCTGAATACATATGTGCATTTGAAAGATGCAATAGTGGAACTGTATACAGACAGTAACTGCTTTGCAATCGCCGCCGGCATCCCGTGCTCGGGTCACAGGGCTGAAGAACAGGAGGGAAGTGTAAACAAACCTCTCCCCGTGCTTCTAGTCAGACTGTCACTGATTGTCGTTCCCTATGACAGGGAACAGAATCAGTGACACAACTACGCCCCCCACACAGTAAGAATCACTCATTAGGTCACATTTAACCCCTTCAGCACCCTCTACAGGTTAACCCCTTCACTGCCAGTGTAATTTTCACAAAAATCTGTGCATTTTTATAGCACTAATCGCTGTAAAAATGACAATGGTCAAAAATATTGTCAAAAGTGTCTGATGTGCCATAATGACGCAGTCATGATAAAAAAAGCGCTGATCGCCGCCATTACCAGTAAAAAAAAAATTATATTATACATTATAATCTATATATATTAAAAAAAAAAAAAATGCCATAAAAACGATCCCCTTTTTTGTAGACGCTATAACTTTTGTGCAAAACAATCAATAGATGCTTATTGCACGACCGCGCAATTGTCAGTTAAAGCGACGCAGTGCCGAATCGCAAAAAGGGGCCTTGTCCTTTAGCAACAAAATCCAGGGCATAAGTGGCTAATGCTGGGTCCGCCATGTTCAATGTCCTCGTCCCTTGTGGCGTCATTGCCCCATCATGCCCCGGGGTGATGATGTCATTCGGAGGCCTCGCCCCTTGTAACATCAGCGGGTGACCCTGCCACATGTCAATACAAGTCATTGCACACGGCGGACCCAACATTAGAATGGGAGATGGCGTTGAGACAACATCAGAAGAACAACGGAGGAAGAAGACCTAGCAAAATAATAAGATAAGCGCAGAGAGGAGACCCGGCAGAATAGGGAGAAGACAGCACGGAGAGGGAGGAAACCCGCGGAGGAAAAAGATGGTGCCAGAAGAGGGAGAAGAGCCGGAGCCACCTTAATAAAATACCTTAAAACCTGTGTATTATGTTTATTTTTGACTAATTTTCACTTTTTTTTTCCAGGTGAATGGGTAGGGGTACAAGGTACGAACTGGGGGTCCCTTGCTAAAGGGGCCTTCAGTTTCCGATAAGATCCCGCAGACCCCCCGAAAACAACCGGCAAGGGCTATCGGGAAGAGGCCCTTGTCCAAACCCCTTTCCTGACCTGCCAGACTGCGTGCTCCGATAAGGGTCTGGAATGGATTTTGGGGGGGATCCCATGCATTTTTCTTTTTTTTTGGTGTGTTCGGGTTCCCCTTAAAACCCATACCAGACCAAAGGGAGCTCAACGCCGTTTAGGTTTATTTTGCGTGGAGTTCCCCCTAACAGGCAGAGTGTCTGGTATTGTCGGGGATCAAAGTCTTATCCCTGTTCATTGAAGTTGGATGGATGTCGGACTTAAAGTCGCAGGGCACAGTCAGAGCCACAGTGGTACATCTGTTGTGCCATTCCAGTGTGAACCCGCCTAAGGCCTCATGCACACTGAATGTTTTGGACCTTTTTTTCCCCCAACTGCTGTTTTTGGCTTCAGACTTTTTTTTGTTTTTTTCACCCATCAAACTCTCCAGCATGTTGGCATATGTGTCCATGCACACATAGGCTGTTATCAACGGTTTTGGGCTTGGGGGTTTTTTGGCTGTAAAAAAAAACCCCAAAACTAGTGGGATTTGAGGGGAGTTTTTCAGTTGTAAAAACATGCAGATAAAAAACGCGGCTCACCAGCATTTAAAGTTTTTTATCCCATTGAAAAAAAAAAAAAAAGGCTAAAAAATGCTATTGCAAAAACGCTGAAAAGAAAAACTCACTGCACAGCTACTGCCATACTTAGAACATTATTATAACGTCCAGGGTGCATGAGGCCCAATAGATTTGGAGGAGATGTATCCATGTTTAATAGATCTTTTGAAAAAACAATATAAAGGAATGAAAGTAGTTGCTTTAGAATGAAGCCCACTCTGCGGCCCCAAGTCACCGCTGAGAGGGCTGACATTTTCTCCTGTCCTTTCTTCCAGGAGTGAGATTATTTCACTCCCGCGACCGTGCGCAGGAGCCTTTGGTTCCGGCAAGAAGCTCTGAAGCGGCTGCATTCAAGGTGAAAATCTCCTTAACAGTGCAGGTTTAGAAGATATTAATTTTACCTACAGTTAAGCCTTATTATAGGCTTACCTGTAAGAAAAAAATAAAAATAAATCACAAAGCGGGGTTTACAGCCGCTTTAATACTATGGCCAGCCATAGACAGGTCTAAATTCAGCCGGTTCTTTAGGAACGGTTTGAATTTCAATCCATCTATGGGCAGGCTGGTTGTACTGAAGTTAAGCTGATCAATTTTAGTACAACCAGCCTGTCTGGTCTTTGTGTGATCACTGCCAGTGGCTATAGTGTGCCGTAGTGATCATTGTATTCTGACGGCTGGAAAACCTCCCGCTGTCAGAATACAATAGGGCAGTGGGAGTCATAGACTAGAGACACATTACATAAGACTAATAGAGACCACTGCTATAACAGGGCAATACAGAAACCAATTACTGTCTGCAGAGGACCACAGACTGCTGGCAATACAAGTCTGTAATGAGTGACAGACGGTCTTAATTTAGTGCCTGCATTTGAAATTAAAACAGATCAAAGTGGTTGATTTTTAGTGAAAACAAAAAAGGTTATAACCTGTCAGGCTTTAATTTATATCAAGAACCTTATTGGGTAGATTCTCTCACTTTGTGTGGTCTACCAGGACAGGAAGTTTTAATGTTCCCAGTGTGGAAACAGAAAATAATAAATTGGGGGTTCTAAACTTTACAAAGTGCTTTTCTCCTACAATAATATCGCTCCCAAACCATACTCCACTGCCTTTAAAAAGAAGAAAGTTGGCCAAGGTAGGTGTTTTTTCACAAAACCACACACTTGTGCCTTATTATTTTGTAGAAAAGTAATATAGCTCGCTCAAGTTTAACTTTTTTTTTCTCTCATGTCAGCAAACCGACTGTAGGCCTTGAGAAAAATAGCTGCTGTGTATTAAAGCATGGCATGCAGGGGAGGAGACAACATGCCTCAAATACTGATACCCTGAGGCTGCAGAAAAACGCAAACATGCATTGTAGGACACATACTGAGCGTCTTCAGTCTGATATTGCAGGACCTGGCCACAGCCAGCATAAAGCATCTGCATACAGTCATGTGACAGGATGCATGAACAGGGGGTAAGTTTGCCTTGCATTGTCACACGATTACCTGTCAGCATAATCCACAGACAACCTAGCAACAGCTTGCTTACTCAACTTTCACAAGGAAATTAGGCAATGACATTATACAGATTTACAGCAATGCAGAAATGTGTCCATGATTTTACAATAGTAAAAGCTTTAAAGTAGCACTAAATTCTAGTAGTAAAACTCGCCTTTGAATTAACCCCCTCCCAAATTGTATCATCAGCATTTCTGAGCCCCAAACACCAACGTTTTTGATGCCTCTTCTTCCTAGGTCACTCCATCTTCCACCACAAACTTCCGGTCAGGAGCGCATGGCAGTAGGGGCTGGTGGGTGCGCAGTAAAGCTCTTTTGGCTTTAGGCCCAATGCACACAGTCGCGTTTGCCGTTTTTAGGCAGTTGCGTTTAACCAAATTTTTTTCAGAAGCAAAAAAAAATAAAAATGGGTTCAGACGCAAACGTTTTCGCGTTTCAGACGCAAAAAGCGATTTCGTTTATAGGCGTTTTTAAAGGTGACCTATCTTTTTACTTTAGGAATCTCAAAAATGATGGCAAATGATGAAAAAACATAAAAAAAAAATTAATTGCTTGCATTGTGGACAATCCACAACTTGTGGCAGGTGACATGGCAAGTGGACAATCCACAACTTGTGACAGGTGACGTGGCCAGGTGATTTGGCAAGTGGATAATCCACAACTTGTGGCAGGTGACGTGGCAAGTGGACTATCTGCAACTTGTGGCAGGTGACGTGGCAGGTGACGTGGCAAGTGGACAATCCACAACTTGTGGCAGGTGACGTGGCCAGGTGACGTGGCAAGTGGAAAATTCACAACTTGTGGCAGGTGACGTGGCAAGTGGACAATTCACAACCTGTGGCAGGTGATGTGGCAAGTGACACGCTAAATACAAGTACACTTCTGATCAGCTGCTACTCACTCTGGTCTCACAAAATGGCTGAAATGGTTTAATACTCTTTTTTGAGCTTAGGGAGGGTCTTATGATGTTTCCTAAACAAACGCTTAAAAAAACGCAAACGCAGTAAAACGGGCGTTTTTAAACGCCGGTTTTAGCCTTTAACCACTAGCCGACCAGCCGCCGCAGTTATACGGCGGCAGGTCGGCTCTCCTGCGCGAGTGCCCGTAGCTCTACGTCGCGACCACTAGGGGGCGCGTGCGCGCCGCCGGCGGCCCCCGCGTCCCGCGCGCGTGCCCGGCGGGCGCGATCGCCGCCGGGCACGCGCGCTCGTTCGTTACAGAGCGGGGAACGAGAGCTGTGAGTGTAAACACACAGTACTCGTTCCTGTCAGCGGGGGAAACGCTGATCTTCCGTTCATACAATGTATGAACGGAAGATCAGTGATTCCCCCTAGTGAGTCCACCCCCCCCCCATACAGTTAGAACACAAATAGGAACACACTTAACCCCTTCCCCGCCCCCTAGTGTTAACCCCTTCACTGCCAATGGCATTTTTATAGTAATCCAATGCATTGATCGCTATAAAAATGCCAATGGTCCCAAAAATGTGTCAAAAGTGTCCGATGTGTCCGCCATAATATCGCAGTACCGAAAAAAAACGCTGATCGCCGCCATTACTAGTAAAAAAATAATAATAAAAATGCCATAAAACTACCCCCTTTTTTGTAAACGCTATAAATTTTGCGCAAACCAATCAATAAACGCTAATTGCGATTTTTTTTTAGGAAAAATATGTAGAAGAATACGTATCGGCCTAAACTGAGGAAAAAATATGTTTTTTTATATCTTTTTTGGGGATATTAATTATAGCAACATGTAAAAAATATTGCATTTTTTTTCAAAATAGTCGCTCTATTTTTGTTTATAGCGCAAAAAATAAAAACCACAGAGATGATCAAATACCACCAAAAGAAAGCTCTATTTGTGGGAAAAAAAGGACGCCAATTGTTTGGGAGCCACGTCGCACGATCGCGCAATTGTCAGTTAAAGCGACGCAGTGCCGAATCACAAAAAGTGCTCTGGTCTTTGGACAGCAATATGGTCCGGGGCTAAAGTGGTTAAAGAACATGTGTTTAGCAGAGTTTGCACCGGCGTCCCGTGTGCATGGGGCCTTAGAAGCTTTTGGCTTTTTTTTTGCCAAAGCTCCTGAACTCAAGTCTATAAAAGGCCTGTGTGCCGATTCTTCTGCGTTCAGAAGGTGGTTGAACCTCCCCTAACCACAGCACCTCCTAAATGATCCTAAAAGCCTATGTGTACAGTGAGGGGGGGAGTATTTGATCCCCTGCTGATTTTGTATGTTTGCCCACTGACAAATTATCAGTCTAAAATTTTAATGTAGGTTTAAACAGTGAGAGAGAAAGAACAGGAACAGAAACACCTGCTTGATTTTGGTCTCCTCTGACCAGTACACTTTCACTCAGTCCTCCTCTGAATCATTCAGATGTTCATTAGCAAACTTCAGATGGGCCTGTACTTGTGCTTTGAGCAGGTGGACCTTGCGGGTGCTGCAGGATTTCAATCCTTCATGGCGTAGTGTGTTACCAATTGTTTTCCTGGTGACTATGTTCTCAACTGCCTTGAGATCATTGTCAAGATTCTCCTATGTTGTTCTGGGCCGATTCCTCATCGTTCTCATGATCATTAAAACTCCACAAGGTGAGATCTTGCATGGAGCCCCAGCCCATTTGCGAATAATCGCATCCAAATGTTGTCACCCTCTCACCGAGCTGCTCGACGATGGTGTTGTAGCCCATTCCAGTCTTATGTAGGTCTACAATCTTGTCGGACATCCTTGTCCCTGACACGTACAGACTTTGTAAGCCATCTGTCACTGCAGGGACACACAGGAAACAGTTGTGTCCCAGTCACGTTGTGCCACAGTGTGCTGTGATAAAAATACAGACATGCTACATATTATCGAAGTGCACTGGCCCAAATTGTACTTGTGATGTCAATGGCAGTGCATCATTGCACTGCACAAAGTGTATGTTTTGTACACTTTACATTAAAAACAAAACAAAAAGGGGGAAGCCATGTGGTGAGCCAAATTATGCATCACACCATCCCCTAGCCAGCCAGCAATGCATAGCTGCTGGAGGGGTAAATCGCACCAGCTGCTCTGCGACTTCCTGTTTGGAGTGTGAATTGGCCCTTATAGAATAGCAAGTATTGGGGGGCGGGGGATAGCTGACAGATTTCTGTTGCCCACAGAAAAAAAAAAGACAAATGCTTTTCTAATACATATGTTGTGTCTGCTACTTCGGAAATGTAAGGGCTCATTTCCACTGGCGTTTTTACAGCCACTTTTCTGAGCGTTTTTTGCAGCTTAAAAACGCCTGTCCATGTTAGTCAATGGCATCATGCCCACCGTGACGTTTTTGAGCTGTAGATGGCTAAGCTGCAAAAAAAAATGCGGGACCAGTGCGTTCTGAAGTTCCAGCAATAGAGCTGTAAAAACGCCAGACATTAAAAAACGCTCAAAAACGCGCACAAACGCTCAAAAACGCAGCCGCGGCGTTTTTAAAGCTCCAGCGTTTTTCTAAAATAAACATGGACAGGTGTTTTTAAGCTGTAAAAAAACGTGGCTGTAAAAACGCCAGTGGAAATGAAGCCTAACAAGGCATGGCCAACACCAACTTTTCATAACATTAAAAAAAATGATATAAAAATAAATAAACCTGTCTACAGGGGAACCATTCACGAATTACTTGGACAAATTGTGGTAAATGTTGAGCCCACAATAAAGACACATTAAAGAGGAGTTCCACGCTTACATTTTTACTTTTCTTTAATCCCCTCCCCCTTACATGCCACATTTGGCATGTCATTTTTTTGGGGGGGAGTGGGGGCTTCAGTAGGAGTGGGACTTCCTGTCCCACTTTCTGCTTCCGCCGAGGGGCTGGTTAGGCGATTAAGCCTTAATCGCCTACACCAGCCCCTCCCTGTAGGCGATCACATGGGACACTGACAGGTCCCATGCGATCGCCTCTCCAATCAGCGGCGAGCCGCTCGCGCATGCGCAGTGGGTGCCCAGCCGTGAAGCCGAAGGCTGTCACGGCTGGGTGCCCACAGTCGGGATGGAGACGCCGGCTGGGGAGGGGGAGAGGCGCGGAGCCCCGGTCAGCGTTTTGCTGGAACGCAGGAGCAGGTAAGTGAGTGTTTATTAAAAGCCAGCAGCTACACTTTTTGTAGCTACTGACTTTTAATAAACACAATTTTGGGCTGGAACACCCCTTTAACATATTTAAAATGTTAGCAGTGAAGCAATGCAACATTTACATAAACATTACTTTTTATTTAATATGCAACTATATTGAAAACTATAGTTTAGCCTTTTATTATCAATATCACCAGAAGATACTGCACCAGTGCTCTCATAGCATAACAACTGTATTGAGCCAAATGGCTCAATAAATGGCTAAAGTTAGCTTTACTTTAAGCTGCATTGCAATTATGTCAGATGAAAATATCTATATTGACTCTGCAGTCCTTGTAAACTGCTAAACTGGTATTAACCTATTGGCAGAGAAACTGGCAACACACCATGGGTACAAGATGCGTGCATGCATCACATGCTAAAATACACTGTAAAAAATCTCCCCCAAAAAAATCTCAAAAAAAAAAAAAAAAAAGAAGGTGTAAAAGCTTCTTTGATGCATTAGTTTTGCATTTAATAGCCCATTCAAATGAACAGACTGCCCTAAATATGCCACAAAAAAACTTGCACCTAGATTTTAGTGTGAGTTCTCTCACATCACTTTTTGTTGAGGTCTCCAGGACAGGACGTGAAGGGAGCCAGGTGCGCAGGTGGAGATCCCATAAGAGGAAGTCTGGGCTGCTCTGTGCAAAACCACTACACAGAGCAGGAAAGTATGATGGTTATTAAAAAAAAAAACTATATGTTTACAATCACTTCAAAAAGGATAGGCTAGATAGGCTAGCTACCAGGCTGAGGCGGATTCCAACACCCAGAACATTGGAGCGGTGGAGTGACAGCACTGCTCTGGGAATTCTCAATTCCTTAGGCTGCTTTCACACTGAGGCGCTTTGCAGGCACTATAGCGCCTGAAAGAGCCTCTCCATTCACTCCAATGTGAAAGCCTGAGGGCTTTCACACTGGAGCGGTGCGCTGCAGGCTGGTAAAAAAAAAAAAAAAAAAAGTTTAGCTAGCCGCATCTTTGCAGCGCTGTAGGAGCGGTGTACAAACCGCTCTTAAGGCGCCCCTGCCCACTGAAATCAATAGGCAGCACTGCCAAACCACCTGCAAAGCGCAGCTGCTTTGCAGATGTTTTTAACCCTTTTCCGGCAGCTGGCAGGGGTTAAAAGTGCCTGAAAAGCATCACAAAAACTGTAAAGCGCCACTAAAAAAAGCGCCGCCTAGCGCTGCTCAGTGTGAAAGCAGCCTAAAAGTTGTCAGCTCTCACTGCAGCCACCCAGGACCCAGAGCTGTGTGGTCATATGACCACTAGGAACCAGATTAAAATAGATATTTACAATACTGCTTATTACTACTAACTATGGGCAACAGTAATGGTCCTTTCACACGTGCGGTCCGTTTTTCGGTCCTCTCCGTGTATCTGTCAGCTCAGCTGGGGGGGTCTCCGCTGAGCTGTCGGGCGGACAGGGCGGTCCCCGCACAATGTGCAGGGACCGCCCTGTCTCTCCTCCGCTATCCCCTATGGGGAATCGGACCGTCTGTCCGTTTGCATCCGATCCGTTTGGCCGGACGGAAGAAAAATAGGACATTCTTCCGTCCGAAAAAACGGATGCGGATCTAGCGGACGTTAGCGGATGCATCATCCGCTAACGGATCCGCTCCCATAGGGAAGCATTGAGGTCCGTTACCGGACGTCCAAAAAACGGACGAACGGACGTGTGAAAGGGCCCTAAGGGGAGAGGGCTGAAAACATTTAACGCTTGCTTAGTAGCTAGTCTTTCCTTGATACACGTTTAAAAACACCTTTTTCACCAACTCATGTATTAATTTATTGGAATCATACCCTTTCCCATGTGGATAAGGAAGCCATAATTGGATGGTGCATTAGCCTTCATACTGACAAGTTCATTATAAATCTTTGCATCCATGGATTATACAAGATTAAAACATGCTACAGGGCATAGAGCTGGGTACATTTGAGATTCCCTGCACAATCAACCATTCAGGTCAGATCTGGTATGGACATCACATACTGTATAGATCAGAAACGAGACATGCTGTTAACGTATATGTAAACCTTCACCTTGTAAAACAACACTTAGAAAGCTGGTGGTAGAAAAAAGCCTGTATACTAAAAGATGATTTGTCTTGCATAGGCTTGTTCGCACCATGTACAGAGACATATGTATTTTTTTTTACATATGTCTCTGCAAGGACACAAAACATTTGTTTTCTACATGTCCTGTTCACATCAGGAAAAACAGATTCACACCACAATGTTGATGTTACATCAGTTTTTTTTATTCCATGCAGAAAACTGCATACATGTCAGATTCATGTGCAGAAAAAAAACTAGTTTTATGCCTTCAACAAGGCACATAGAAAACAAATGTTTTCTCCATGCCCTTGCAGAAAAACTTGCGTCTCTGCACATGATGTAGCCAAGGCCTCGCACACAGTAAGCAATACAAAGAGAACAGGATACTTTTTCATACAAGTACATGGTATAGCGGGCACATATCAGGATTATGAAATATAAAAAGGTTGGAGGCAACATATTATTTAGACAAGAGCTGCTGTGGCCTCTTTGAAAGTTGCACAAACTGACTGGAAACTATTACGTGTGTGATTGTTACCAAGATAGAGAACGCCTCTACTCAGTATGTAAATGACTGCCGTTTTATCTGAACTGCCAGCATCTCACTATGTAAATGACGATTGCATTTGATTGAAGGAAAGCAGACACTGGTATAAAACTTCACATTATGTCAACAGTGATTAAGCATAGACTCACCTACATACAACCTACTCAATATCCGGTTTCCCCACATACCTACCAGGTCCCTCTAGCCGTCTTGTTTTATCACAGTCTCATCTGATAACCAAGGTTGCTTGCAACAGCCCTCAAAAACCATAGAACAAACTCTAAAATGTTATTTTCCCTAAAATCCGCCAGGCATGCTGGTACATGGTTGTGATGAAAGCACTGACAAGTGATATACCCTTTAGGTGCTGTGTAGTTATTGCTCGCATGCAAAGGCAAACCTGACTCCTCAATCACATTTCCTGTACAAGTTAAAGAAGAGAACATGACAAACACTCAAGGGTACACACACATACATATTCATTTGTGGATTCATTTTTAGGTCTTAGCCCACATAAAAAAGACTTGGGTGCATGTGAAGGGGGATTCACTTTTACAGTCTCAGTTCTGATGGAAATGTATGCTGGACAACACATGATAATGCGAACATGCTGCACATGTTATGAGGAAAGCCAGTTCTTGAGTGCACAGAACTGTAGTTCACTGGCCTGAGGGTGAACAGATTACTGAGCTCTGCCTCTACCCACTATATTAAGGGTCAGACACAGCTAAGACACAATGGTGAGATTTTAAAAACAGTACGGAGTGTAAAACGTACAGCCCATGGCAAATCAGTTATGTTTTTAAAAAAACTTTTACTTACTTACTTTTTTTTTTTTACTCCTTAGTCATGATTTGCTCTTTTGTTGTAAAAGGAAAATATGATAAAAACGCAATATTCGGGCAAATCACTACACAGAAAACACCAAAAGGAATGCAATGGTAGGTGCTTATCTGCTGTATTTAAAGAAAAAAAAAAAAGCCACTTAAACTAAAAATAGAGGAGGTGTGTGCATGCATAAAGTAACCAACCACATGTTCCTCAAGCTCAGCACACACGTTATGTTCCGATTGTACAATCTGTTTTAGATAAAACAACTATGTAGTACAAGAACTACCTGATTGGACAGATTAGGTAGGCCCTCATACAATATTACAATAATTTACCAAATTAAGTTGATTGTACAAAGATTGTATGGTCAGGATGGGATATGTATGGTGACCCTTAGGCCTTGTAGACACAGGATTCAGCTTAAATAAGACTGTATGCACACCAAGCTTTAAAAGAAGAAGCTCACCCATTGTAACATGTTATACCCATCTTCAGGGTGTAACCTATTACAGATGCACTGGCCCTGCTTTCACCGAGCCCCCAGTCTGACAGACAACAGGGGATCTTCTCCCTTTCACTAGCTGTCATAATCTGTAAAA
Source organism: Rana kukunoris (assembly GCA_029574335.1). Taxonomy (NCBI): domain Eukaryota; kingdom Metazoa; phylum Chordata; class Amphibia; order Anura; family Ranidae; genus Rana; species Rana kukunoris. The sequence goes on along the minus strand of CM056050.1, from coordinate 253,747,815 downwards.
AAGAACGATCCCGTGAGCATCATCCATTCACAAGCTCCTTTGGTCCCACTTCTCGTGTGGATCTCAGAAATGCACTTAGTTCTGCACTCCTGTGATCCATATTTAGCAGACAGCGGGCTGAAGTCCACTGTTAGCTGACATCACTCAGCCGGGCCCAGACTATGGAGGGATCCCGATATTATGCCTGACCGGTAACTGTTTCAGCCTCTCAGCTCACTGAAATCTTACAGGTGGTGGTGGGGGACATCAGTCCAATGCTGCATCCACCTAGGCGAGTACGACTGTTTTTTATTCCCATACTTGTCTTTCAAACCAGCTGTTTAAGGCCCCGTACACACAGGCTGTCTGGGCATTTCGGCACATCAAGCTCTTGGGCATCAATTAATTTCATTGGTCAGAATAATTAATTCAAACCTTTGAAATGAATTAACGCCAAGTGCTGCCAAACACTACTGCTCATGGATGAGCTGGCAGTGATTTTTTTCCTGCCTCTAAACACCTGTGTGTGCATGGACACATAAGCCATCACGGAGGGGGGGAATTGGGATGCAGGGAAAAAAATAAAACCCTGACTCCCCCAAAAGCAGCATTTTTAACGCTCAGTCTGCATGAGGCCTAAAGGTTTACAGGCTTCAGTAATACTAATTACTTACTTAACTAATTGCTTAAAGTGGCTTACCACAAGGTCAATTTTACAAACAAGCTCTCACCCTTAAAGCAGTGTTTATATATTTACCTTTCCAGTCACGTGTATTGAAAAGCCACGATTACATGCTCTCAGCCACTGCAGATATTTTACATTTCCCTCTCCAGGCATCATGGTTTTTCCCACCAGCTCAAATGTCAGTACAAACCACAGTGCTGGGTTGGGGGCAAGTATTCAACTCATCTGTGGTGAATCAATCAACAAGCCACCAGAAAGAGCTAAATATATTCTTTTACAACCAAGTAATTTTGGTAAATATGACCTCTTGTTGGTCAAGTTAAAAGTTGGTGAAGCCTGCTAGCAGCTTGTTATAAGTGACTTCCATTAAGAGCTGGGTTCAATATTCCCTACCTGGAGCCAAAGAGTAAAGGGTGATAAGGACTTGAATGAAGCTGGCCAAAAGCTGTGTAAACACTGTCAAAAAGCTTGCTGTACTCCTTGGTCTTTTCAAAACACAAGCCTAGAAATTATCTGAAATTCAAAATGTGGGTGGCCCTTTAAGCACCACACAGCTCAATAAGTTAAAAAAAATGAAGGGGCCAGTTGGAAAATGAACAGTGGAAGAGTTGAATGCATCAGATGTAGTCCCTGTTCTGCTGATATTTTCCATCCAGAATGATAGTCAGCAGTGGGGATTTCACCATCTACAAAACTGAGCCATATATAGCCAGCTTTACTGTAATCTGTACAAGGAAAATGAAGCAAGAAAGCCAATAGGTTTCCAAAAACAAACATTTCCACCATTATTGCTTGAACGTTCATAAAATCAGTCTAGGGACCCTTATTTACACATCACAACATCCAGTAGCTATTATTTCTTCTTGTATAGCGCTGCGATTTATGCATCGCTTTACATATATACGAGTAGGACTAAAAGCCTGTAATTAGGCACAGTGGAACAATAAACAGAGCAATGGAAATTACTAGTGTGAATAATTATAGGAGGTGGCCTACAAAAGGATAAGTTCTGCTCTGAAAAAAGAATAAAACTCTCGTTTCTTCTAGTAGTTGACTCTTAAATGATACCAGAGTAATGTGTATGGGAAACTTGTACAGGAGTGAAACATGTTAACCACCACTGCAGACGACTTTCTGAAAATACTAGTTGTCTGGCTGCTTCTGGCTTGCAGCCAAATAAATCACAACTTCTCACCTGCATACATGTTCTAGATCAGCAGCTTAAATTATTGAAGACAGGGGATCAGCACAACAGCCAGGGAACTAGCATTATCACGAGATCAGCTATAGAAGCTCTCTCTTAGTACAGCTTTTCTTAAGACTGGAAAATGTAATACTGAACTAGGCTGGCGGTGCATGAGCAGCTCTGTCTTTAGGTTAGTGAGGTCTGATTCACATCTATGTCGTTTTAGTGCATTTTGCAGATTTACACTATAGCCCATTTACCATGGATTCCTATGGAACACGTTCTGTAGTGCAAATCTGCAAAATGCAAAGAGCACTAAAACAGCATAGGTGTGAATCCAGCCTTAATAGATAGCTGAGGTGAAGGGTTCAAACCCAGTAAATCAGACCAATTATGAGTACTGGTGTCACAGCTTTGTCATGGAGGGCTTGGGGTCCATTAGTTAACTGGAACCAGCAGGTTCACGAATCTGTCTCAATAGGAGGCATGTACCATTAAAGCCTTTACATTACCATACATTAGACTCCGCAAACAATCGTTAGAAAGAAAAGCCCGGACGTCTGCCTGCCCATTGGAGGTCAGAAGTAGTTCTACCACATTCTTCTTTGTAAAGCCCCTTCAATCAGCACTGGCAGTACAAGCAGGATCTAACATGTACCAGAATATCAATATACACAGAGGACAGCCCAAGACACAGTAGTGAGGTGCCAAATTACAGATTTCTACCTTAAGCTCAGGCCCGAACAATGCACATGAGTGTTTGTGTCCAGCACAGGACCTTACAAACAGAAAAGACAAGTTTTTTTTTTGACTAAAATTAAAATGGTAAGAAACTATATTAAAAGAGCTGCATGGATCAAAAACTGTCAAATGAAGTCATAAAGCACCGATTTACATGAATGTTACAACATTACAAGGATGCAAGGACCCAGTACAACAGACTCCTATGATCCCCCCAGTGAGAGGAATGCATCTGCAGCACACTCGCTGCTGATAGAAGTGAACACACTCACCTCAGTTTATCTGTATGGATTCCATTCAGTCCTAAGCTGTCTGGACGCTCCTTTCTCCTCCTGTACAGGTCTGACTGGGACAGCTCTTTTAGCTGCAAAGCATTCATCCTTAAAGCCCAAAAATGTAATTTATCCAAAGACGCCAAAAGAAAAAAAAAGTTGAAATAGCCTCCAGAGACAGGCGCGTTGTGTGTGTGTATGCACACCTGCAGTGTTACAGCCACACACACAGAGTCTCTTTGCCAGAAGCACTCGCAGCCTCTTCCTGTTTCTCACTTGCACACACCCATCTACAGGGCCACTCCGGTATGCTCTCCTTATCGTAGACCTACACACCTATGGGATGGTCTAGGGAAGAGATTTAAAAAGCTGGCTGGAGGCGGGCTTGTTTGGGTCATCTTTTGTCCTTTGAAACTGCATACACACACAATCTCATTGTTGTGCTAAGTGGACAGGCACCCACACAAAATAATGCCAAGTCTATGCATCAGAAAATACAGTACACAAAGAGCTGCCAGGACTACACACTGAATGCCTGCTTGCACTAATGTGTTATTTTGCTGGACAAACTACAATTGCTCTCAGCACACAATATACGGTAGTTGAAATACTACGTTACTAGGGAAAAAGACAGTAGTGCCCTTCCTAAAATGATTCACGACATACAAAACAGTTATGGTTTTGTTTTTAAGCCCCATTATACACATTTTCTTGTGCAATTCACCAAAAACATATAAACACTTTCAATTTGTTTGCAATCAGGCAGGCCCTTGCATTACATAGTTAAAGGTAAATCTAAAAGGAAACTGAGCAAGAATTATTTACTGTATGACCAGCTAAAGTCCAATTTTCCAGCATGCTGAATGATTTTCATGCAAGATATCACTTTGCTAAGCTTATTCATGGTCCCATTGAGTACTGAGCTATGGCACAGGCCAATAGACATCCCTCACAATCAACAGTCGGGAGTATGTATATATGGAATGTAATAAATGACATCCCCACTATGCATATAGTATAGCTGAAGTGATGTATGCAAAAAGGAATCTCATAGATCACAAATACTTTAGGATAGAACTGCTAAATGCCTCAAGTCATGACCAAGAATGAAAGCACTGGTGTAAAAGTATGCTATAGCAAAAATATGTGGTCACAAACAAGTATACGATACAAAATATGTACATTTCAACTAAAAATTACTTTTGAAGTCACATTAAAGATTATACAATATTTTAGTAATTGGGTTTACATCTACTTCACTGAAAATAGAACTATAGGCAAAACTTTCTTTATTTTGTATAGAGCAAGGGAAGGTTATAACCTCTTACCTCTGTCAGTATTTTCCATTGCAGAGATTTCACCTCACTTCCTGTCTTATAGGCAAACAAGAAGAGAGAGGACATCCCTATAAAGTAACAGAATCCCCTCGGGTCACCAGAACTAGTGTCCCCATTGGAAGATTTCCCCTCCATTTCTATGGACATCCCAAGATGCAAAATTCTTCTCAATTTCAATGATAATGGCAAATAGAGAGAGGATGAATCTCCCAAACAGGGGTACAAACTACAATAAAAACTAAACAGGGGGTTCCAACCCCATCTCCACTCTGTCCAGATCCCATCTCGATGTGCACAAAAGCAGTGGCTCTCCCTAACCTCTCTCATTGGCTCACACAGCAGCGGGAACCATTGCCCCCTGCTGTCAATCACAGCCAGTGAGAGAGCAGGGGTGCGGTTGAGCCATGCTCTGGGTGTGAAGTGACCCCATAGTAAGAGGCTTGCTATTGGGGGCACGCAGCATTGAGGAGCAGCTAGGACCACCGGCGGGGAACCCAAAAAAAGGAGCATCAGGGTTGCTCTGCGTAAAACCATTACAAAGAGCATGTAAGCACCATGTAAAAAAAAAAAAAAAAAAAAAAAAAAAAAAAAAACACACTTTTCTTTAGAATCACTTTAAAAGTAGTAGTGAACATACAATGTTACAGGCCCTTTCTAATCCAGTGGTGGTGACCATAAGTGCTTACTGGAATGCTGAACTGAGGAGGAGACAGGAGCGGCTGGGCTCAGGCTCTCAGTGGCACACTAATAGGCTGAACCAGCTGCCAGGCAGGCATCTGGGCAGATCCCAACAATATTGTTCAGACCGGCACTGTAACGCCAGCCTGACTTTAGCCCACTGTTGGCTGAATCTGGGTCACAGAACTAAATGCACTTCTGTGATGCACAGGAGACATGTAGCCAAAAGAGCTTCAGACATATTTCCCTTTTTAAGGCAAGTACAGGAATCCCTAGTCTCACTTTGCCTGCATCCATGGGAGAGTAATAGGCAATCACCAAGCATTTAAGGGGTTGTAAAGGTTTGTTTATTTTCTAAATATGTTACTTTAAGCTAGTGCATTGTTGGTTCACTTACCTTTTCCTCCAATTTCCCTTCTAAATGTTTTTGTTCTTTGATTTGTCTGAATTTCTCACTTCCTGTTCCTCCTCAGTAAGCTGTTCTAAATGACTTTCCATCGCTCGGATGATGGTGGAAAGCTTACTGAGGAGAAACAGGAAGCGAGAAATTCAAACAAACAAAAAAAAACATTTAAAAAGGGAAATCGAAGGAAAAGGTAAGTGAACCAACAATGCACTAGCGTAAAAGGAACCAATTTAGAAAATAAAAGACGAACCTTTACAACCCCTTTAATGCTGTCAAGTGGAAGAAGGGGTGTGAGCCACTTGCTCCTCAATACCAGGAAATACTGGGTATTTTTCCTTCCTGCCAGCAGAATAGACTAGCCCCAAATTGCCAAAGCACAGGTTTGCTTTACCATACAGTGGTAATGTTAAAACTCACCAGCCCATTAACACAGAAGCCTATTTTTCACCACAGAACACCAAGTGTGAACTGTCAGTAACATGTACAACTCCACAACTATGCATGTTGCAATATTTTTGGAAACTTAAAGCGGTTGTATACCCTTAAAAAAAAAAAAAAAAAACATGCAAGGCAAAGGCATAATGAGCTAGTATGACTAGCATACTATCTCATTATCAATTACTTCCCTTAGATCGAAGCCATGTCCTCCGTTGCCGCCATAACACCTGGAATGATTTCCGGGTATCGCCGCTCCGGCGCTGTGACTGGCCCGAGCGGTGATGACGTTACTCCCGCGCATGCGCGCGGAACGGCACTATCCCCACGCATGCGCACATTTCCAGCACTTTCTGGCAGACTCCCATTCAGGAGACACCGCGCTCAGTGTGCCTGTGCCGTTGTGTATGGCTCGCATGCGTCGTAGACATCGGCGCCCGCTTTTCTGCAAATATCTCCTTAACTAGTTGCCGACCGCCCGCCGTCATATTACTGCGGGGCGGTGGCACTGCTGGGCGAGAGCACGTAGCTCTACGTCCTATCTTTTTCGGCCACTAGGGGGCGCGCGGGCGCCACCGGCCCCCGCACGCCCCCGAGTCCCGCGCGCGTGCCCGGCGGGCGCGATCGCCGCCGGGCACGGCGTTCGTTACAGAGCAGGGAACGGGAGGTATGTGTGTAAACACATTCCGCTCGTTCCTGTCAGCGGGGGAAACTCTGATCTCCCGTTCATACAATGTATGAACGGAAGATCAGCGATTCCCCCTAGTGAGTCAACCCCCCCCCCCCCATACAGTTAGAACACACCAGGAACACACTTAACCCCTTCCCTGTCCCATAGTGTTAACCCCTTCACTGCCAATGGCATTTTTATAGTAATCCAATGCATTTTTATAGCATTGATCGCTATAAAAATGCCAATGGTCCCAAAAATGTGTCAAAAGTGTCCGATGTGTCCGCCATAATATCGCAGTACCGAAAAAAAACGCTGATTGCCGCCATTACTAGTAAAAAAAAAATATTAATAAAAATGCCATAAAACTACCCTCTTTTTTGTAAACGCTATAAATTTTGCGCTAACCAATCAATAAACGCTAATTGCGATTTTTTTTTACGAAAAATATGTAGAAGAATACGTATTGGCCTAAACCGAGGAAAAAAAACGTTTTTTTATTTCTTTTTTGGGGATATTTATTATAGCAAAATGTAAAAAATATTGCATTTTTTTCAAAATAGTCGCTCTATTTTTGTTTATAGCGCAAAAAATAAAAAAACTGCAGAGATGATCAAATACCACCAAAAGAAAGCTCTATTTGTGGGAAAAAAAAGGACGCCAATTTTGTTTGGGAACCACGTCGCACGACCGCGCAATTGTCAGTTAAAGCGACGCAGTGCCGAATCACAAAAAGTGCTCTGGTCTTTGGACAGCAATATGGTCCGGGGCTAAAGTGGTTAACCATGTAGGTTTAGATATTGCAAGCACCTACAGTTAAGCCTTAATGTAGGTTTACCTGTAAGTGCAAGTATGCCCTGAGGGTATACAACCGCTTTAAAAAAAATAGGGATTTTTTTTATACTCATCGTAAAATCCTTTTCTCTGTCGTCCATGGACGGACACAGCGCCTTAAATCTTGACAAGCGAGTTATGTTCCTACTTGTCAAGATTTAAGGAGGAGATGTGTCCGTCCATGGACGATAGGAGAAGGGTCTTCATTTCAGACTTCAGCTCAGAGGGAAAGAGGCTAGGCATTTAGAAGAACAACCATTAAGCATCCACAAAATTCCCCATATTGAAAATCGTGTTTATAGATCCTACGATAAAAATTATATTTATCTATCCATCTCCTACAGAAGTGTTAAATTGCCAATCTGAAATTATGCATTCTAGTGCAGGCCAGAGGGAAAAGGATCCCCAGATAGACTAAGCAAGTTACCTAAAGTCTCTCTAGCTCCTCTAAAAAAGGTTGATATCAGTGCCACTTGCTGTATGGCTTGGCTTGGTTATAGTTTGAATCCCAAAAACTATTTTTATAGTCACAAAAAAAAAAAAAAAAGAGAAGTTTCTGAATGACCGCGTGTCGCTCTTCCATGTTTAGCGACATTACTCAGAGCTCATGACTTCCCAACTGAACAAGTGCATTAGTGTTGCTGGATGAGCTACAGTCACATGAAATTTGCCGTTATAGAGGCATGGAATGTAATTTACCAGGACCAAGCAGAAAGTGCACTTGTCATCTAACATTTTGTACTCGTTTAAAGTGGTTCTAAAGGCTCAAGAAGTTTTTAATGGTTAAAGGAAAAAAAAAACAAAAAAAAAACCTGTGGGCAGCAGCCCCCCCCCCCCCCCAATACATACCTGAGCCCCTCCATCATGATCCAGTGATGTGTACAAGAGCCTCAGCTCTGGAGACTCTCCCTCTTCATTGCCTGAGAGGGCAGTAGGAACCATTGGCTCTTGCTGCTATCGATCACAGCTAGTGAGCTGATGAGAAGGGAGGAGCTAGGAGTGCCAGTGGGGGACCAGAGAAGAGGAGGATTGAGGCTGCTATGTGCAAAGCCACTGTTTGTTAGATAGGTCAGAGAGTCAAGTTGTATGGTCTGGGTTGTTGCGGCCTTTTCAAATTAGTACATTTATAAAGTAAACCGTGCTGATATCCCATTAACACAAAAGGACAAATTGTGTATAAAAAGGTCAAAGTATATACAGTATTTCACAAAAGTGAGTACACCCCTCATATTTTTGTAGGTATTTTATTATATCTTTTCATGCAACAACACTGAAGAAATGACACTTTGCTACAATGTAAAGTAGTGAGTGTACAGCTTGTATAACACTGTAAATTTGCTGTCCCCTCAAAATAACACACAGCCATTAATGTCTAAACCGCTGGCAACAGAAGTGAGCAACACCCCCCCCCAAATGAAAATGTCCAAATTGGGCCCAATTGGCCATTTTTCTCTCCCAGATTTCATGCGACTAGTTCGTGTTACAAGGTCTCAGGTGTGAATGGGGAGCAAATGTGTTAAATTTAGTGTTATCGCACTCACCCTGGTCATTGGAAATTTAACATGGCACCTCATGGTAAGATTGCCAAGGCCCTGAAATGGAGCTGCAGCACAGTGGCCAAGACCATACAGCAGTTTAACAGGACAGGTTCCACTCAGAACAGGCCTCGCCATGGTCGACCAAAGAAGTTTAATGCACGTGCTCAGCGACATATCCAGAGGTTGTCTTTGGGAAATAGACATACAAGTGCTGCCAGCATTGCTGCAGAGGTTGAGGAGGGGGATGAGGAGTCAGCCTGCCAGTGCTCAGACAATGCGCCACACACTGCATCAGATTGGTCTGCATGGCTGTCATCCCAGAAGGAAGCCTCTTCTAAAGATGATGCACAAGAAAGCCCACAGTTTGCTGAATACAAGCAGACTAAGGACATGGATTACTGGAACTATGTCCTGTGGTCTGACAAGACCAAGATAAACTTATTTGGTCCAGATGGTGTCAAGCATGCATGGAAGCAACCAAATGAGTACAAAGACAAGCGTGTTTTGCGTACAGTCAAGCATGGTGGGAGTGTCATGGTCTGGGGCTGCATTAGTGCTGCTAGCACTGGGGAGATACAGTTCCTTGAGGGAACCATGAATGCCAACATGTACGGTGACATACATAAATATTGACACTTTGGGCTCAATTTGGACATTTTCACTTAGGGGTGTACTCACTTTTGTTGCCAGCGGTTTAGACATGAATGGCTGTGTGGCAAGTTATTTTGAGGAGACAAATGCTTGTATAACAGTGCACTATGCATCATATTTGTATATGTAAGAAGAGAAGGAAGGTTGGCAACTCCACGTAAGGGGAGACAAGATCCGCAAAAAAAGGAAGGTGAGGAGAAAGTACAAGGACAAGAAGGTAAAGGGCAGAAAGGGGGGATGAGGGAACCGTCTCTGGAACATTAGGGGTGTCAGTAAGAGGGAGGGTAGGGAAGATATACATACACCAACTATGGTTTCCAAATCTTGTGAACATTTGTTCACCAAGCATCAAAGCCGCCATAACGGTCTCATTGCCTGGAGAAGGAAACAAGGGTCATACTCTGAACTAATATAAATAAGCCAACTTTTGTTGATGAGCAAATAAGTCTGGGATGGGGCAGTGTAATAAAGAAAACTTGGCCTCCCTACGGACAGTTAGGCTGGATTCACACCTATGCATTTTAAGTGCTTTTTGCATTTTGCAGATTTGCACTACACCCCATTAGCAGCTGAGTAGTCTGGAGCATGGCCACCAGGTATGCAAAAACATTGCCGCGATGGCTACAATACTAAAAGTAGCGGTCACTGGAAAAGCATATTAGCATGGGCAATAACCCATTACCACCGTAGGAGTACCTTATATGCCGCCTCCAAGGTGGCAGCATTAAACGAACATTTAGCCACAGAAATTCAGGCCTTGCTCCAGTCTGCCATCTCTGTTCCAGACATTTTTCCACCGAGTCACATTGGAGAGAGGGGTGGAAAGTGGGAAGGAGGCCGTTGGCAGGTGTGGCTGGGCATCATTCAACCTAAAGACAGAGAACAACCTGTAGCAGGGAAGTAGTACTTCTGGGAACAGAGATAGAGAGGAGGCGAGTATTGCAGCTGGAGCAGCTTTATATTTGTTTTTATTCCTCCTGAGGGACAAAGGCTGTGTATGGGATTTGGTACAATCAATCCAGAGAGCAGAGTGTACAGTATAGAATAGGCTTTCCAACGTGCTGAGCAGCTAGTTTCAGATGCCAAATGCTAAATAACAAAGATCAAGGTAATCAGATTTTAAATGTTTTATTTTTAAAATGGAAACTCTTTTTAATGCAACTGATAGACCTGGCATGAAACAAGTCAAAATTAAACACTTCAAAACTTGTTAAAAAAAAAATGAAAAATACTGGGCTAAAGGCCAGATAAAGTTAAAGTATTAATCACGTATAAGCCATCTGACAAAACGTTTCAGCTAATTATTCTTGATTCAGGAAACAGACTTTTCAACCACCTGCGATTCATGGGAAACAGCAGGAGTGTATTTAATAGTGTACTTACTACGTTCATAGCTGCTGACTGCTCATTTAACATTTGGTATGTCAAGTATTCCTGCAGGTCTACTAACAAGAAAAAACACTTAACATTAAAGTCTGAGAGATTTTAAATAACTACTGTAAAATATTCCCACTTGGCATGAATATGGGCTGCACTTTTAAATGTTTGAAGGTTTCATTTATAAAAAATAAATAAATAACTATTTAGCAATACCTTCAACTTTCAGGAAGGCTTATTTGCATACTGGAGGAAAATTTAAATTTTGGCACTAAAATGATACAAGATTGTTAATGCTAGAACTCTCCTTACCCTTAGTTACAGACAAATGCCATGTAGTGACATAACCTTGATAACTAGTTCACCGTTTAGCCTATCATTAAAGTGTACATATAGTAAAAAGTATCTTTATAGATCCATAGAGTAAAGCAGGACAGGAACCTCTCTGAAATCTTTATGGTTTATATGCCTGATGGGGAGAGTCATTCTCATTGGAAATACATCCCCAAATACAGTGCATACAGCTACAAATAAAAATCACTCCTTTAGCTTAAACTTCAATATTGTCACGATAATTGTTTTATTGTAGAAGTAAATTCAGGTTCAGTTATCCCTTATTTTATATTCCTGTGATCAGAGGCGAGAGCAGTAGCTATCAAGAATTCTAGATTTCTTTCATCCAATATAAGTGTAGCGCCCTGCTCCTGTTGATCACGTGCCACTTTAAATTTAGTGGAGGTCTGAGCTGTTATTTGGCTCAGACTAGTATGATTAATAGCAAGTTTAGCCTCTGTTCCAGCCATGGCTGTGCTGAGAGATTCACCATTGCTTGCCTGGGGGTGTCATTAACACCCCAGGCCAAGGGTGGCAGCAGCAAGGTCAGGGTGTATTGGGTGTTCCCCTCAGCAGTGAATCAGTGGGAGTGGTCGACCTGCGGTGCATGCTGGGGAGGGGTACTTAAGGGACAGACACCATTGGTGCGGGGTCTGTCGTCCCATGTGCCTCGTGGCCCACCTGGCCCGAGGTGCGCGTCCTGAATACTGACCCCGGGACCACATTGGTCCGGGGTCGCGGCTTCGCCTGGTAGGCCCAGTAGTCAAACTGGGGCCTGCCTTTTTGAAGAGGTGATCCTGTGTTGTCTGTCTTGCGGGAGGAAGCCACTTGATGAAGGAAGCCAGGGGGAGGACCTATCCTGGAGAGGGCCATGCAAGAGGCTGGTACCTTGGGAGTAGGCCTGGAATCAAAGGATGCACCGTACACCAAGAGGCTTGATGGTGTCACCTGTCGGAACTAAAGTTCTACCAAAAGCTAAGCTGGAGAGATCCGGATGCTGAATCCTGTGGCAGGGGATTCCAGACCAAAGTGTCTCCTCATAAGGGAAGGTCTGTGGCAGAGACTACTTTCCATGCGCTATTCTGGCTGCTAGGCCAGTGAGAGGAACCTATCCGGGTGAGCAATACCCACTCTGGCTAGAATGGCGACGAGAACCATTTGCTGGAAGCAGGAGTGTTTCCCATTTGTGATTATGCACCTAAACCTAGCTACCCTTTCCACACTTCATCTTTTCTTTCCTACTAAGTTCTGCAAATAAATCCTAGAAAAAGAAGTGCATTGTGTGGACATTGAAATTCTTCAGACTCTCACTTTGCCCTGGACAGTGAGAAGATAGAAGTAACGTGCCACCCAAAATTACTCAGCAGCTCCTCCGGGGGTAGTGCACATAAGCAAGCAGCAAGTACCTTAAAGAATTATTAAAAGGGGTTGTAAAGGTACATTTTTTTTCCTAAATAGCTTCCTTTACCTTAGTGCAGTCCTCCTTCACTTACCTCATCCTTCCATTTTGCTTTTAAATGTCCTTAATTCTTCTGAGAAATCCTCACTTCCTGTTCTTCTGTCTGTAACTCCACACAGTAATGCAAGGCTTTCTCCCTGGTGTGGAGTGTCATGCTCGCCCCCTCCCTTGGACTACAGGAGAGTCAGGACGCTCACTAACACATAGCTCCTTTATCTGCAATGTAGAGAGCGTCCTAACTCTCCTTTTGGAGTTACAGACAGAAGAACAGGAAGTGAGGATTTCTCAGAAGAAATAAGGACATTTAAAAGCAAAAATCGAAGGAGGAGGTAAGTAAAGGAAGCTATTTAGGAAGAAATAAAATATTGTACCTTTATAACCACTTTAAACCCAAGAATAAAAATGCAGTATATTGCAGCTTACTGTTCTTGGATGTGACACAAATGTTTCTTGGGCTGCACACCAATATAGTGCATCACAAAACAGCTTTAGCTGGCTCTTCACCCATTGGGAAATTACATGCAGTTTTCTGCACTTCTCCTGTGTGAAACCAGGCTGAAGTCACTGTGACAAGAGCGGTTCAGGAAACCGAATGCGATTTGGACAGGAATCGCAGAGCATTGCAGTGAGATTTCTGCTCAAATCGCAAATAAAAAAAAAAGTTATCAGGTTTAGGTATTGAAGCATTTGCACGCGTACATATGATCTGTTTATTTAATAAAAGTGGGCTGTCATGCCCTAAAATACAGTTTTGGACTGGTGAAACTCATTGTAAAACACACCTACCCTGCTTGAGTTTAATCTCCCCAATTCCACAATATCCATTCCCTTGTCCCCAACATAATGAAGACCTACAGACACATTTGTAGTGCATAACAGGAGAGCGGGTGACAATCATGGATCCCTTAATAGATACAGTGGAGGAGAGACGTCAACACCTAGGGACAGGAACTTGCAGCAAAAGTTTCTTAAAAAAAAAAAAAAAAAAAAAAAAGGATTGCAGCTACCACACTAAGGCTGGCCATACATGATACAATTTTCTGTGCAATTTTCTTTTAGATTTACCAAAAACCATATAATATGAGGTCAAACTAAACAACACTTTCAATTGTATGCAATCAGGCAGGCCCTTGTACTACATAGTTGAAGGTAAATCTAAAGAAAATTGCACAGAAAATTGTATCATGTATGGCCAGCCTAACAACTAGTAAGCTACAATATTTTACGCTTTTGAGCAGTTTTGATTCCTACTGTATTGTAGTTGTACTGTCCACCCTCAAGTTGTAAAGCTCTATGTAAACTGTTGGCGCTATATAACAATAATAATTTTTGGTTTAGATATGCTTTTGTTACGACAGTTGTGTGTTTCTGCCTTATTTTAGAGCAGCCTATTTATTTTGAATGCGCCTTCAATGTACCCCTAAACCAGACAATTCCTTTTTTTTTTTACAACATATCACAATTGTGCATTATATTGTATACTGCAGTAACGCGTGGTAAAATACATATTGGGTGCAAGTTTTACCAGGCACATAGCAAGGCATAGGCACAAAGCTGGTATAAAAGCAGAAATGGAAGTGGAATCTGTCAGTTAAATTGCTATATGTTCCTTGAAAACACCACAGTTGTGCTAAATTCTACTCATACGCCACCCAGACACTTCTCTTTCCTGGCCTTTGAGGTAGCAGCCTGACCTAAAACACACAAACGTTTGGTAAACCTTTCATGCCTTGGCATCGTTGTACTCTGCAATTAACCCTGGTTTCACTTTGCTGTGAAAATCGCCACCACAAACCTGAGCAAGCGATAAAAAATAAAAAAAAAATATGCAGGAGGTTATCTTATGTGAAAATTGCATTTTCGAACATATAGCTAGCTAAAAGGTATATGCAAATCTTTACCGTATTTGCCGGCGTATAAGACGACCTTTTGCACCTAAAATTTTGGCAAAAATAAAAAAATCGGGGGTCGTCTTATACGCCGGATGCAGACAGCGGGCGTCCGTGTTGTTTTAAAGTCGCGCCTCCTCCGTGTTGTTTTAAAGTCGTGCCGTCCTCAGACGAAAGGACATCCGTGATAGGCGGAACACTGAACACAGGCTCTGCTGGGAAACCGAGTGTTCAGCCTATCACGGAACAGCACAAGGAGGCGCAGCTTTTAAAAAATGGACGCCCGCAGTCTGACTCACGCCAGGTAAGGGCGAGGCATATGGCACGGCGACTCGGGCGAGGCATATGGCACGGCGACTCGGGCGAGGCATATGGCACGGCGACTCGGGCGAGGCATATGGCACGGCGACTCGGGCGAGGCATATGGCACGGCGACTCGGGCGAGGCATATGGCACGGCGACTCGGGCGAGGCATATGGCACGGCGACTCGGGCGAGGCATATGGCACGGCGACTCGGGCGAGGCATATGGCACGGCGACTCGGGCGAGGCATATGGCACGGCGACTCGGGCGAGGCATATGGCACGGCGACTCGGGCGAGGCATATGGCACGGCGACTCGGGCGAGGCATATGGCACGGCGACTCGGGCGAGGCATATGGCACGGCGACTCGGGCGAGGCATATGGCACGGCGACTCGGGCGAGGCATATGGCACGGCGACTCGGGCGAGGCATATGGCACGGCGACTCGGGCGAGGCATATGGCACGGCAACTCGGGCGAGGCAAATGGCACGGCGACTCGGGCGAGGCAAATGGCACGGTGAGGGGTCGTCTTATACGGTGAGTATATCCGAAAACCAACATTTTAGCTGGAAAATTAGGGGGTCGCCTTATATGCCGGAAAATACGGTACTTATCCTGTAAAAGATAAACTTGTCCAATCCTATTGGTTACAGAGACCACCCTTCAAACAGTAGGAAGGTGTGGAATGCAGGAGAGGTGTTGTATCTGTCACTGCTGACAGAATAAAGTTTTGGTATGCAAGGGATCAGTGGCGTGCAGCTTCACTACTTTGGCGCGTAAACAATTTTAGGAAGTGAAGGGACGGGGACGTTGCTGGCACCAGTGGCTGAAGGGAGAGTCGCACAGGACCTCAGAGTAATTTCAAATCTATGCTAGAGAGAGGTCAACCTTGGAGTTCACTCTCAATCAACATTCATTTTTAATCCTTATGCTGCTAACTACACAAAATAGAACATTACTAAATAGAAAGCAAAGTATATATTTACTTGCTTTAAACTTTTTTTTTTAAACACATTTCTTCAGTTACTTCCTGGTTTCAGAGCCGAGGCAAAATGAGGCCATACATCCCAGAAGTCTTAGGGAGGGGAGGAGGGGTTTTCTCAGCTAAGCACACCCTCCTATCTACATGCCTGAGCTAAGGGTAGATGGATTACAGGAAGTAAATGCTACATTAACCATCGGCCCTTACTCAAGATGGCCACTGCTAGAAATGATAGGGGGTAATTTCTCAGCAAAATAAAGCATTGTGAAACAGATGGATGGGTTTGCGTTGAATATTATAAAATGCATTAAAATAGCATTTTTTCTTTGTGGTGCTCAGATGCTGTGAAGTTCCACTTTAAGTCCCATTCAGACTTTAGGTTATTGAGCATTAAGGCACCCTGCAATAACGTGACACGTCATGAGAGAATAATTAAGGGTGCCAATAATGAACCCTCTGAGAAAGATCGGTCCCTGGCCGTCATTCTGATGCTTTTACTTCAAAGCTGTCTGTGTCGCTGGCCGAGAACAAAATATAGAGAAAAGTCATTTGAACACTCTTCTGACACTAGTTTTGACAGGTACTTCCTGTCCCACTTCCGTTTCCATCGCCTCGCTAAATAGGAGACCCCTCCTCCCTCTCTGTAATCTTCTGGAATGTGTTACAGGTCCCAGCAGATTGCCTGGCCATAAAGAGGACAGAGAGACTCGCGCATGAGCAGCGTGCGCCTGGCTGTCAAGCCATCACAGCTGGGTGCCCACACTTGCAATGACAGCACCACAGAGGAGCGAGGCTTCGGGCGGCCACATCGCTGGACCGTGGGATAGGCGAGTGTGTTTATTAAAGGTCAGCAGCTACACTTTTTGAAGCTGCTGACTTTTAATAAACGTACAAATGAGTGGAATGCCACTTTGGGCAGCTGAGAACAGAGGGAATGTGATCACAGAACAAAAGAAGATTTATGAATGTTTTTATGGCTATACAAAAAGGTTTTGCCTTTCATTTCCATTTTAAAACTAAGTGCTGGTTCAAACTACAGAGACTTGGGATCCGACTTGTCAGACCTCAAGGTCGCCCCAAGTCGCTTGACATAAGAAATTCCATTATAGTTAATGAGAGCCGTCTTCATGGACACTACTGATGTCGCTCCGACTTCAGAAAAAGATTCCTGTACTACTTCAAGGCGACTTGTACCCATAGATTTCAATGGAAGTCACCTCCAAGTCGGATCTCCATTTTAACGGAAGCAACTTTACAGGAAAAGAAAATGGTTTACCCAGGCAAACCCCTCCCTCCCACAGAGCCGATTATCCTGTGATTGGCCACAGCCAAAGTCGCCTGTCCTGGAGGCAACGTTAAGTCGCGTTGCAATTTGCGCACTGTAAGTCGGGTTACACCTGTGTGAACCGGCACCAAAGGGCTTGTTCTGCAAGGTGATCATTTACAATCACTAACACGCAAACAAACTACAAGTCCTTTTTTTTCCTAAACACTCCATACCACAGTGCACGATTGTTCAAATCTGCGTTTTGTGTCCCTGAAACGTGCGATAATGTGTACTTATAAAGTGCCTTACAAAAGAATTGGCACCACAACACACAATTGTGCATTACCACAATGGATCAGTATGACAGAGGTATAGTAATTAAATTCAGCTACACATAACTACAGTTGGGTGTGAGTGGATACTTATGAGTATAAAAGGAGAAGTCCTGCCAAAGCTCATTTGGCTGGACTTCTACGGCCCACAGGACGGCAAAACGTTTTGCACTTCTGTGACCCGTTTTCAGCAGAGAGGACTAAAGTCCATTCTTTACCGACATCACAGAAATCAGTCCAGGCACCGTGTCATCCCGACAATGGGAGTCTAGATCCATCAGGTGCCTGGACTGATACCCCGCTCAGCCTCTCAACGAGCCGCCTAAAGCCTGAGACGGACGCTCCCCACCCCTCCACAGCTTAGCACGCCAGTAAGCGGAGAGGAGAACTGCTGATGGACACACTGCAGCTCTCTGCTAAGTGAACTGTGAGAACCGAGCCATCGGCGGTGTTCGATCGCTTAGTTCTCAGTGCAGATGTTTTTTCACCCAATTAGAATGCATTAAAGTGAAAAAAAAACACACACAAGGGTTTACAACCCCTTTAAAAAAGGCGAAAAACCTGTGCTGCAGCTTCCCCTCAGCCCCCCCCCCCTTTCCTTGCCAGAGCACGATCCAGTGATGTACATAAATGCAGCTCCAGCCACTGTCTCTCCTCATTGGACAGAATAAGAGTAGTGGGAGCAGGGGGTGAGGCCAAGTCCTGCTGTCTGTGTCAATGGATGTAGCAGCGGGGCTCGAGCGAGCAAGTAGGGGTCCAGATGGGGAATGGCCTGGAGCACCACCGTGGGACCCCACAAGAGGATCAGGGCTGCTCTGTGCAAAAGCATTGCACAGAGCAGGCAAGTATAACCATCTTTTTTTATTAAAAAAACAAAAAAACAAACACACACACACACACCTTTAGAACCACTTTAAGGCTACATAAAACTGCAATTTTGTGATGTTGGCTGTCTTGAAAGGCGAGTTGTGCCCAACCTAAAGTGTTGTAGTTCATACTCCAGTTGGGTCCTACAAGTGTGTACTGAACTAGGCAAGGTTGCCTTCCTGCGCTTGCATTATACTGGGCTAGAGCACACTAAACCAAAAATGGAATATACATTGATGCTGCATCCACCTAGGCGAGTATCTTTTGTTGGAAACCCTAAACTTCCCTTTTACACTCGCGCGACTTGTCGCATGACAAGTCGTACCCCATGATTTCTAATGGGTACCCTTCATATCTGTGCAACTTCAAAGTAGTGCCTGCACTACTTCGGTCTGACTTTGATGCAACTTGAGGTCCGTAGACCTCAAGATTACACAGGCATGGTCTCAAATCACGCGACTTTCAGGTTGCACAAGTGTGAAAGGGCCCTTAAGAAGATATGAGAGGAGTGTCTTATACAGTAGTCACAAATATGGTTCTCAAATTCCTTTATAGTAGAATTCAGTTTATATTTTCAGCTGGTAGTACAAAAACATGAAACACTTATAGCTCTTGAAAACATTTACAGATGAAACTCAACAACTCCACGTAGTGCCAAGACCTAGTACCAATTCTGTATTACCCAAAAAAATAGAACGCATGAAATCCATTAAATTTTCCTTGAGTGCCTTAGGTGATGCCCTTTTCATAAGCTTCAGGTCAAAATGTTCATCTACCACATACAAAGGGAGTGTCCATCACTGTTGGCTGTCTTATCTATTTATATAAAACAAGCTTACATGTGTCCTTAGATGGCAGTGTGTACCATATACACCAACAGGATGTACTGCCAGACATTGTTTAACAAAATAAGGGAATATTCAAGAGTTAGAAAAAAAAAAGTAAATAAGAACAAACAGTACCAACTCATTAAAAGCAGAGGGTCCACCTAAAAATGTGTATGTATGTATGTATGTATGTATGTATGTATGTATGTATGTATGTATGTATGTATGTATGTATGTATGTATATTATATATATATATATATATATATATCACCCCCAAAAGGTGCCAAATGTGACACCGGAATTGGTCTTTCATGTGAGCGACCCTTGAGCACGTGGGCTTACGTTCCTCCATGCCGAGTTGGATACTGTCCCTGTATTCCAACCCCACTGCCGCCGCCAAGGTCAACGAGACAAGGTCTACTTTCTTTGGCATCCATAACGGCACACGGCAGGGATGCCCCCTGTCTCCATTGATTTTCATACTTACCCTAGAGCCCTTCCTGTGTATGATCAGGGCAGACCCTACTATCACCGGCTTTCAGAAAGCCTCTGGGATGCATAAGGTGGCCGCTTTCGCGGATGACTTGATCTTTTTAACAGATCCATTAGCGTCCCTTCCGATTCTTCTCCAGTCTCTGTGGGATTATGGTGCCCTCTCCTTTTTTCAAATTAATGTGTCGTCCGCCTTGAACATTACGGGGGGTAGTGATTTGATTAAATCACTTGGCCCGGCTTTCTCCTTCCGCTGGGCAACAGATTTGATTCGATACTTGGGAGTCGATATCACCCCCGACCCCTCTACCTTGTACTCTGCTAACTTCACACCCCTGCTTACCCGTCTTAAAGCAGACTACTGGCACTCACTCACGCTGACGTGGTTCGGCCGGTGCAATGCTCTGAAGATAAATAGTGACGTGAAAAGAGTGTAACACTAATTTGGGTCAATAGATCACCGAAAACCAGTGATGGTTCCAGTAATAGATAAGCTATTTATCCAACTGAGCCAAGAGCAGGAATACTGTAAGGAAGAGAGCCTACAAATCAGATTCCAATCCTGGCCTTAATAAAATTAATATGTGTCTATAGTAGTGCATATAACCAGATGTGCTATACCTCCCATGTAAGGGTGTAGTGCACCCCACAAATGTGTGTATATAAGTATGTCCAGTAAATCAATAAGGATCCTATTCAACAAACATATAGGCAGTCCATGCACAAATAGGTATAAGGACACCGAAATTCCTCTTGGGTGAAGATACAAACATCAACAGTGGAATCCTCAGTGATAATATGGTAAGAATGGACACCCTTACCAGACAAGGTGGACTCACACTGCACCTTACGGTGGTGGAGTCATTCAGGCCTGTATGGACCGATTGTCCTCTCTGGTCACCTTTGGTTGTTGGCTTTGAGGTATGCTGTGTCCAAGGGTTCGCTGAGGTTTTCCACTGAGGTTTTCCAGTGTAGAAAGTGAGCTCCGTGATAGTGCTCAAATAGTGTTGTATTGAGGAATATGAAAGAGAAAACTCCTCATAGTGTAAAAAGATTTAATACACTTCACAATAAAAAACACTTGAGTGAAAAAATGTTGATAAAATAAAGTAAAAAATCACAACAATGTCCCATGAGTGAAAAGATGGAATAAACCAAGAAAGTCCAAAAAATCCAAACTGTAAGTTGCAAAAACAGCAAACAAAACACACAATGACTCTTCCACCTAGAATGGAGAGTATATTCCCAATGGTGTGCAGTAGGTGATGATAAGGTCAGCGTACCCGACCGGTTTCGTCTGAAAAAGACATCAACAGGGGTGTATAGCTGAACCTCAACTCCTGACTGCACTTAAATAGCCTGTACCCACCTGGATGTGTCCTTCATCTCCTCCGCCATCTTCCCGTTGGCGTGCGTGTCAATTGTCGCGCACTTCCGGGTATTTGCGTTCCAATTACCGGAACTCCATCCCCGCCAACTGGAATGTCTCCCTATTAGCGTGCGTGTCAATTGTTATGCACTTCCGGGTGTTTGCGCTCCAAAAACCGGAAGTGCATCCCCGCTAACTAAAATGCCCATAAGGGGATAGTGATCCAATAGGCATATAAAAAGGGTCTAATTGATAGATACTCCCTCTCTTTCTTAGTTTATTCCATCTTTTCACTCATGGGACATTGTTGTGATTTTTTACTTTATTTTATCAACATTTTTTCACTCAAGTGTTTTTTATTGTGAAGTGTATTAAATCTTTTTACACTATGAGGAGTTTTCTCTTTCATATTCCTCAATACAACACTATTTGAGCACTATCACGGAGCTCACTTTCTACACTGGAAAACCTCAGTGGAAAACCTCAGCGAACCCTTGGACACAGCATACCTCAAAGCCAACAACCAAAGGTGACCAGAGAGGACAATCGGTCCATACAGGCCTGAATGACTCCACCACCGTAAGGTGCAGTGTGAGTCCACCTTGTCTGGTAAGGGTGTCCATTCTTACCATATTATCACTGAGGATTCCACTGTTGATGTTTGTATCTTCACCCAAGAGGAATTTCGGTGTCCTTATACCTATTTGTGCATGGACTGCCTATATGTTTGTTGAATAGGATCCTTATTGATTTACTGGACATACTTATATACACACATTTGTGGGGTGCACTACACCCTTACATGGGAGGTATAGCACATCTGGTTATATGCACTACTATAGACACATATTAATTTTATTAAGGCCAGGATTGGAATCTGATTTGTAGGCTCTCTTCCTTACAGTATTCCTGCTCTTGGCTCAGTTGGATAAATAGCTTATCTATTACTGGAACCATCACTGGTTTTCGGTGATCTATTGACCCAAATTAGTGTTACACTCTTTTCACGTCACTATTAATTCTATAGGGTCCTCCCTCCAGCGAGGCCCCCTTTTTTTGGTTTGGGCGCTGCATTTTATTTTTACACTGTTTTCACAATTATCTTTTTGTTGTGCTGGCTGCCCAGAAGCTCATTTGGTTTAGCGCAATATATACACTTTATATATAATGCTCTGAAGATGACGCTGCTGCCCAAGGTTTTATACTTGTTGCAAGCACTTCCTAGTCGCCTGCCCCCAGTGTTCAAGCGGATGAACTCAATGTTCAAAGATTTAGTCTGGTCCCATCACAAATCTCGCATCCGGTTACAACTTCTCCATCTTGCAAAACATAGGGGAGGGGTCGGTCTCCCAGATGTAAAAGCCTATTACGGAGCCTCACACCTCTCCAGGTTGGTGGACTAGCACTGTCAAGCAGAGGCAAAAGCATTGGGTGGCCATGAAGATGAAGGACTCTGACGGTACAGCTATAAGCTGGCCCTGGATCACGTCGCCACTCCCGAAGGCTCTCTCTGATCACCCCACACTGGGTAGCACTCTTCTGGTAGCCAGGGACACATTTAGACACTTCTGTGTCACCGCTGCCCTCTCCCATGGTCCCGGTTCTGGGCAACCCAGAGTTTCAGACTTCGTCTCTGTGACTTTGTGGCACCCGATGGCCAACTCCCCACCTTTGCTGGGGTGTCTGCCACGGACCCTCCGTTGGACTGGCTTCCAGGTTCGCAACTTTCTGCGCAAGGGTCTACGGACCCTTGGCACCTCTCGTCCCCACTTACGGAATTGGAGCGCCTGTGCTGCCGGGGGAACCGGTGCGGCATGGTCTCTCAATTTATGCCTCTAACTAGACCGGCGGAGGGATACATTCCCCCCTTCTTAACCAAGTGGGAGTCCGACCTGGGAACCCAGTTCACGGACGCACAGAGGGAGAAGATCCTTTACTTTTCCCATAAGTTCCATCGCCACGAGGATACAGGAGACATGTTACAAGATCCTAACCCGTTGGTACAGGGTGCCCACCACCTTGCATCGTTTCCTCCCACATATCACCAGTGTTTGCTGGCGGTGTGGAAATGCTGAAGGGACGATGCTGCACATCTTCGAGACTGTCCCAAGCTTGTTTCCTTTTGGCGGGAGGTGATTTGCACAGTCAAGCATCTGACAGGTGTTGACCTAGAGGGGGACCCGGCGGCCTGCCTGCTGCACCTTTCAAGTAGATTGCTCAAGAAATATAAGGCGTCTCTCACGATCCAGTTGCTAAAACGCCGCCAAGTCATGCATTCCCCTTTGTTGGAGATCGGAGGACCCCCCCATCCAAATTCCTGTGGTTTTCCAAGGTGAACGAATTGAGGGACATGGAGGATCTCACCGCTAACCTATATAACCAAGAGGAGACCTTTCGTAAGACCTGTCGACCCTGGAATCACTTTATATACACTGAAGCTTATTTACAGGAGGTGGCTCAATCGAGCTGAGCCCCCCGGATTCGGCCACACCCTCTGGGCGAGAGGCCCATTGCTGCTCTTTGCTCTCTCTCTCCTTCCTTTTTTCTTTATTCAATGCTTCTCAGTTTTGGGACATCCCCCCTGTTTTCCCTCCCCCCCTCACTTCCCCCATTTTGAGATTCAGGGGTTGGAATTACCTCACAGATACGATGTGTATCTTTAGGCATCTTTTGTTCTTACATTGCCCCATCCCCAGACGCACTAGGCCCAAGGGAGGTTTTACTTCCCTCCAAGTTTAACTGGAAAAATCCCAAACCAAGTTATTCCCTGCTATCATTTGTTTTATGATTGGTATGTCTCACTATTCTTTGTCTTTTAAGCGTAACTGCCTCGACCATGTGTAGGAATTTGAGTTGTTCCAGCGTGATGCACTTAGCAATATCCCTATATTTGTCGTTACTAAGTCCACGTATTCTGTGCAACGCTGGGCCTGTTGCTTTATGACTTTTAAGAGCCTAAGGAGGCAGTTAGTGTTAGGTCCAGGGTAGCCCCATACCCCCCCTAATAAAGGTTTAACCCCTTGATCACCGCCCTAGTTAACCCTTTCACCCCCTATTGTCGGCGTCACTAAGCGATCGTTTTTCTGATCGCTGTATTAGTGTCACTGTTGCCGCTAGGTAGCTAATTTTTTATTTATTTTTTGCGATTTTTTTTCACTAAAGACATGTGGCTGAATAAATTTTGGCCTAAATGTTTGAATAAAGTTTAGTTTATTCGATTTTTCTTATAACAAAAAGTAAAAAATATTGTTTTTTTTTTTCAAATGTCTCTCTAGTTTTGTTTATAGCGCAAAAAAATAAAAAAAATCGCAGAGGCAATCAAATACCATCAAAAGAAAGCTCTATTTGTGGAATGAAAAGGACGCAAATTTTGTTTGGGAGCCACATCGCACGACTGCGCAATTGTCTGTTAAAGCGAAGCAGTGCCGAATTGTAAAAACGCCTCTGGGCATTTAGCAGCATATTGGTCCGGGGCTTAAGTGGTTAATAGACATACTGTGAATTTTGGTTTCTTTGACTGTTACATGTATCTATCTTTGGTCAATAAAAGGAATTATATAAAAAAAAAAAAAAAAAAAAAAAGAAGGATGATAAGCTTGTGGCCTATATGGCCATGTTTTGCTGAACAGAAGAATAAAAATCTACAAATCGAGGATCAGTTTGCACCACAGCGTAAGCATTACAGCATCTGTGCCGAGGTGTGTTAAAAGCAACATTAAACCCCAAAATGTAATACACAGCAGCTCACCAATTATTAGCTGTGATGGTTGCATCCGTTTTGTATTTTTTTCACAGAGATCTGGCCAGTAACACCTGTATTAGTGAGACACAACTCTGAAGGAATAAGAATAGGAGGCACAGTAGACAGCAGCATTGTCAGGCTGGTGGGGAGGGTAGTGTTAAATGTATTAGCAGATTCAAATGCAACAAAATTAAGCCAAACTCCAGCTCCCACTTTATTTTCAGTTACAGCAAACCATTTTTTTCCCTTTTGCATAAATAAAAACTGATCCATTATAAATCACCCCTGCCTACATTCCGCTGGAGAGCTTGTAATTTGTAATCGCTGATGCATATGAGACATTACATCAAGCAGCCTCAGAAAGGAGAACACCAGGAAAGAGAAACACTTTACCAAAGATGTTTATTAGGGTCCTTTCACACGAAACGGACCATTTTTCTGTCTGCTCCGTGTGTGTCCGTCGGCTCAGTGGGTTTTGTCCGTATTCATCCCATCCGTTCCGCCAGACGGAAGAAAAATAGGTTTTCTTCCATCCGAAAAACCGGATCCAGACGGACGCGGATCTTTGCGGACGTTAGCGGATGCATCATCCGCTAACG
Source organism: Rana kukunoris (assembly GCA_029574335.1). Classification (NCBI taxonomy): domain Eukaryota; kingdom Metazoa; phylum Chordata; class Amphibia; order Anura; family Ranidae; genus Rana; species Rana kukunoris. Next base: position 253,722,562 of record CM056050.1, on the reverse strand, counting down.
GACGCGATCCCATAGGGAACCATTACAAGTCCGTTTACGGACTTGTAAAAACGGATGAGCGGAGGCGGACGTGTGAAAGGGCCCTTAGTAAATGCTTTTAAAAACAATTTGTACTGTGCAATCCCATGCAGACGCACGGTGTTGAAGTGGGATGAACTGTATACCGTTGCACCAAAAAGGTTGCATGCATTATTTTAGCACAAAATCAGGCAACTTAGGGCCAGATTCAGGTAGTCCAGAGCATCTTTGCTCTGGAGTAACGCTTCTCATTTGCGTTGCGCTGCCGAAATTTTAGGAGCAAGTGCTGTCATTCACGAAGCACTTGCTCCTAAAGTTGCGGCAGCGCATCACAAATGAGCCGGCGGAATTCAAATTTAGCGGGTACGGGGCGTGTAGTATGCTAACTACGCGCGATCCCGCCGCCAACGTACTGCGCATGCGTCGAGTGTCAAAACATCCCCGTGCGCATGCTCCAAAATCTGTGAATGAACGTCAATGACGTCACATTCCCATTCATGACCGTTTTACGCAAGCAACGTTTTTTTTTTTTTTCCCGACACGATGACGACGCCTATACCTAACATAGGATACTCCAACCCCATGTAGGTATATCTATGCGCCGCGTATCCCGTCCGGAAACGTTGTATCGTCATTGCGCCGGATTTCGATCGTGAATTGCCGATTTCCGCTCATTAACATATTTTTTGAGCGTAAATCGGCGGGAACGCCCCCGGCGCCATTTTTAAGTTGAAGTAACGATGCGATGGCGAAACTCAGTTACGCTGCTCGCATCGGAACTTCAACCCGGCGTTTCTTGTTTTCTGGTTACAGAAAACAGAAACGCTGGCTCAAAGTCACAGTTAGGCTGGCGGATCACTCGATCCGCCAGCGTAACTGTTCCTGAATCTGGCCCTAAGTGTATAAGTGTGACCAACACCGATTTAAAGCAGAGTTCCGCCAAATTATTATTATTATTTTTTTTTTAAAGTCAGCAGCTACTGACACTTACCTGTCCAGGTAGCCCACAATGTTGGCACCAAACTGATCTCACACCTCGGCTCTTAGGTGCTGCTGCCCCATCTTCTGTAAGGGAATCAGGAAGTGAAGCCTTGCGGCTTCACTTCCTGGTTCCCTACTGCGCATGCGTGAGTCACGCAATCCCATTGATCCATGCCGTTTTCTGGGACCTGTGTGTGTCCCAGAAGACTGCCAATTTAAGAGTGTTTTGTTAAAAAAGAGAAGAAAAAAAAAAAAGCCATGTGACCACTTACCTTTATTGCATTTGTTAAACAGGACAGAATTCTTCCTTGACGTCCTGAGCATCAAATATCCTCCTGCAGCATACACATGACTAACACAGAGCAAAGCAACTCCCAGCCTAAAAATGTACTAAATATTGACACACACAAACCAGCTTCCTGGGCAGTACTTCCTCTTTTTAACCACAAAAGCATACGAGGTCAAACAAGCAGGCATGTCCTTTAAAGAGCAGTATGACGACTACAAAAGCAAATACACTGAACAGAGATGAACAAATCCCAGGAACTAGATACAGCGCTCCTAAAAATTACAGCTAGCTTTTCTATTTCTAAAGTAGAGGCACGTTCTTGCCAACCACCGCACAACCCAAAATAATACACAGCGGGATAAAGGAGGATGTGCCCACACTCCCCATACCGTGGACATTGAGGCGTTTTCACAGGGTGGTACTTTGCACTAAAGCAGCAGGTATCCATGAGCAAACTATAGCAAGTACTATATATCAGTGCCAAGTTGCCAGCTTGATTGGATCTGCTTCATTCTGAAAAAAACACCAGTTTCTACGATGTTTGTCAATTCCTGCAGCAATACAGAGGGTTTTTCACCTTATTGCATAAAATGCATTAAAAGTGAAAAAAAATAAAAAAAAATAAAAAAAACACATGAGCTTTTACAACCACTTTAAATTTCCATATGGTTTTTCGATTACTTCTAGTCTACTCGTACAAATGCTTAGCATCAGCACTGATACCGATATTGGGGAAACGCTAACAGAGGGAAATCTCTCCAAATGGGGACACTGACTGAAAAAAAAATTGTTGTTCCAATCCCTCTCCACTCTAAAAATTGGGGGGGCTTCTTGCCTTTAGTTTACTTTAAAGTCTTTGGATTGGATGTAGAGCAATACCACAACTGCGACCCTAAAAGACAACAACATTGAGTAATGTTACATGCCCCATTCTAGATTCCAATAACAGACACACTTATATTGCAATGGCTCCTTAATTTGATTCTGCTCTGGTACCATCATGTACTGTATAAAGACTTGCGATTATACTGTATAGTCACATTATTGGGATAGAACATTTTTCAAAAGGAAAGAAATATACACATGCTATGAACACACTATGAAGAATGTAGGTCTAATAAAACAAATGTGGCATGGGTAAATACTGCTTTGTATTTGTATACAATCTGCATTGCTGACCCTTGATTTCTGTGCAGTAATTTTTTCCACAGGTATAAAATGTCAATGAAAACATCCAGCTGCCAGTGGACCTATCTGGATCTTTCTCCACCCAACATGTGTCAATGTAGTCTCACATATTTTTGCATTTGTGCATCTACCTGAGAGGAGGTTTGTGCCAACACAGATATTCAACAAAGGTCCACCGACAGCAGTCAATGTTGGCAGATGTGTATAGGCGTGGAGCCAACAGTGTCCCATGGCCTTATGAAGCACATAAGGCTTTTTATACATGTGCCAATAGGAGCCTCATTGCAGTCAAGAAGTATCAGGTATAAGTTATATGTATACTAGAAAACTGCATAGAACTTTGACCCTATAAAGACATTTACAAAGTAACCTCAAAAGGTGTAGGAGAAAAAAAAATAAAACAAAAAACACACACTTTATCCAACAAATAGTTCTTGTTTCCAGCTACAAGAATAAAAATGCCTGTCTGACGACTGATGAAGCAGACCTGCCCCCTACAGGACACACAGGAACATATCAAAATGTACCAATATCCATAAAAGGAAATCTTACACCCTGTCAGAGAAGGAACCTGAAATTCAGCCCATCAAGCCAAAATACATACACATACATTTTACTAACTGCTCAAGTCAGCTAAAGTTTTACAAACTTATAGATATGACAACAGTTGTGGGGAAAAGAAAGATGGTTTCAGAACATACATAATAAAAGTAAAACATTTTGTTACGAGCTGTGCAAACTGTTGGCGCTATATAAATCCTATAATAATAATAATAATAATAATAATAATATTCTAGGAACAAGTGTGAAAAATTGAAACATTTAAAATGGCAATTGCTGGAGACACTTTGGGGTTTTATTTACGAAAGGCAAATTTACTTTGCACAGAAAGTGCACTTGGAAGTGAAGTCGCTGTAGATCGGAGGAGTGCACACAAGGAAAATAAAAAAACAGCATTTTTGCTTGTACATGATTGGATGATAGAAATCAGCAGAGCTTCCCCTCAGATCTACAGCGACTGCATTTCCAAGTGCACTTGGAACCCCTTTGTGTCTACTGTAATGGGCCTTGCAGGAGGGGGCGACTGATGTAGTTTGCTCATACAGATCAAAGTTCTTTGCTCCATGTGAATATCAGTGGGGGGGGGGGGGCTAAAAATAGGAGGGATTTCCAACTGGCAGCAAGGACCCATTTTTATAATGCAGTCACTGAAGAAAAATAAAATGCTTTAACCACTTAAGCCCTGGAAGGTTTTACCCCCCTAATGACCAGGCCATTTTTTTGCAATACGGCACTGTTACTTTAGCCGACAATTGCATGGTCATGCAACACTGTACCCAAATAAAATTGATGTCCCTTTTCCCCCACAAATAGAGCTTGCTTTTGGTGGCATTTGATCACCTCTGCAGCTTTTATTTTTTGTGCTATAAACCAAAATTGACAATTTTGAAAAGCAAATATTTTTTTTATAATATATATACACACACACACACACACACACACACACACACACACACACACACTTTTTCCACCTCTGATTTTCCCATTTAACTAAAAAAAAGTTAAAATTTAGATGTTCTGTCACATTAGCAAGCATGTAAGGTTTGCTGCTGCCTTTAAAATTTAACATGTAAACAGTCTGTCAGATTTACATATAATGTATTTAAGCAAATAAGCTCAGTTTTGTGTTTAAAATAACTGCACAGTAATGTTAGCGAGGAGTGTGGTGTGGAGAAAGATGGCGGCGATGAAACGTCACTTCCCGACGAGACACCCGCCGCCGGGTGTACCAAGATGGCCACCGCTCGCTTACCGTTTGCACTGCGATCTGTAAAATTATCTGGGGGTGTCAACTTTACATTGACAGCCGCAGCGGTTCGCAGATCTCAGTGTGAACCACCGTGGGATTCAGGTGTGATGCGGGTACCTGCACTGGATTCGCAGGGTTTACGCACTGCACTAGTGTGAACTGGGCCTTACAGTAATCGGTGTTAAAAATATGCACAGACATTGTACTAATGACACTGGCAGGGAAGGGGTTAACATCAGGGGCGATCAAAGGGTTAACCATGTTCCCTGGGTGTGTTTACTAACAGTATGGAGAATGGGCTGCCTGAGATAACACAGAGATCAGTCTTCCTGCATAGCAGGACAGGATCTCAGTGTAATCCCCTGTCAGAATGGAGATCTTTTACTTTGGCAGATTGCCATTCTGTCTCTGTGGGGAATGATTGCGGGTGGCTGCCAGACCTGCTGATTGGCTCCCCTGCTGGCCAATCGGCACGCGCCCACAGAAGCTATTGCACAACTCGCTGTACCACAGAAGCTGGTGAACAAATCACCGTACCGCTATGGTGATTCACGCAGCCGAGCCACCTTGCTCAGTATAACTGGGGCAGGTGGTTGACAAGTGGTTAATAAACCAGCACGACTATGCTAGATTATAGAGGTGCACCGAATGTAAATGTAATGTTACAGCAAGTTGTGTAAAACATTGAATTAGGGCAGTCCATTCATTTTGAATGGGTTGCTAATGCACCCCAGCATGTCCAAAATTGGACCCAACCTTTTTTTTTGTAAATTAACACACTACTGTGAAAAAAAAATGCCACCACAACACACCATTGCACATTAACAGCAGCATGTGTTGTCAAAACAGACGGGGGTATTTTTACCACAATGCATGTGGTTACTTTAGGCTAAATTGGATAAGATACACGGTGAATCGTTTTTCAGAGTTTAGATCAGGGTTGCGGTGTGGCCCCACTGATTTAACATGTGGTTTTTGACCTCGACATGCCATGCCATGGATTCTTTCCTAAATGCACATAATATAACTGAGTACTAAGTTTTGTATGTAAAGTTGATCCGGGGTAAATCCGATTGCCTCTCGGGGGATCAGGAAGGAATTTTTTCCCCTCCGGTAGCAAATTGGATCATGCTCTTCTGTTTTTTTTTTGCCTTCCTCTGGATGGGTATGGAGTTGGGTGTATGGGATGTACTGTGTTTTATTTTATTTTTATTTTTTTATGGTTGAACTGGATGGACTTGTGTCTTTTTTCAACCTGACTAACTATGTAACTATGTTAAATTTGCTACTGCTGTGATGCATTGTACGTGAACAGCCCCCTCCGGCTCTATTGTAGGCTTAGGGCCCTTTCACACGTCCATTCAGTTCGTCCGTTTTTTTTGGACGTCCGTTAATGGACCTCAATGCTTCCCTATGGGTTAGCGTCCGTTAGCGGATGAGCATCCGCTAAACGTCCGTTAACATCCGTCTGCGGTAAGCTCCGTTTTTTTGGACGGAAGAAACCCCTATTTTTCTTCCATCAAAAAAAACGGAACGGGGGGCGTGGCTACCGCGCAGCTGAATGGACGCCTAAGTTAGGAGCTCCGCTTCAGCGTTGGGGATATCGGCTCCCTGAGGCACCGAGGGCGGCTTAAAAACACCCGTGGGGCAAGCTACAAGGCCGCACAGTTCCCGGAGATGACCAAGAAACGAAAAAACGCCGTTCATCCGGCGAAGCTGGAGGATTTCTTCTCCCCCAGACCTAGCGGCACGCTCCAAGATGGCGCCGGCGGCGGATCTCCGGCCTCCGGAGGAGGCTCATCCATCTCCACACCGAGCCCGGGATCGAGAGCTGGGACCCAGCGCCGCTCCCCAGAAGCATCCACCCCACTCTCCTGCAGCCCGGTGAAATCCAAGCCACGTCTGTCATCAGAGCCGCACGGCTCCCAGGTCAGTGCAATGCAGGGGTCCATGGAGGACACACGTGAGCTCTCAGCTCCCATCAATACCTTCCCTACCTCCAATCTCCCGGTTTCTGACACTACCCTAAAGGACATGCTGGTCTCCCTGCGGAGCTCCTTGCATTCAGACATGATGGAATGCATGAGGAGCTTCAGGATGGAGATGGGAGAACTGGGGGGCAGAGTAGATCATGTAGAAAGGAAAATGGGAGAATATACTTCCTCCTACAACTCCCTAGTAGACTCTCACAATGATCAGGCAGACGAAGTCGCATGGCTCAGAGCTAGTCGCAGACCTCGAGGATAGGTCTCGAAGGAACAACGTCAAATTACGGGGTGTCCCTGAGTCTGTCTTGCCGGCCCAGCTCCAGCAGTATGCCCGTGAGCTCTTGGGGTCTCTTTTGCCTTCCATACCTGAATCTGAGCTAGTAGTCGATCGGATTCACCGCCTGCCCAAACCAGCCCACCTTCCGGAGAACGTCCCCAGGGACGTCCTGATGCGGGTGCATTTCTACCATGTAAAGGACCAATTTATGATGGCTTTCCGCAAAAACCCCCACTCATCTGATCGCTACGCCAACCTACAAGTGTATGCGGATCTCTCACAGCACACTATGCAGAGACGCAGGTCCCTAATACCAGTGACGAAGGCTCTCCGCAACATCATCTACAAATGGGGCCAACCGACCAAGCTCATTATAACTAAGGACGGTGCTTCAAGTGTAGTCATGACCCTGGAAGAGGGGCTTACGCTCCTGCGCAAATGGGACATCCTTCCTGAACATCCCCCGCTTGAATCAACCTCTTCCTCCTCTCCCAGGGTTCAGACCCAGGACGACTGGACACTGGTGTCGCATAAACGCAACAACACCAAGAAGAAATCCTAATGCCCTTGTGCCTCAGGAACCTCGCTACTTTGCTTACCACATTGATTCCCTGACTTCACTGGAGCTCCTCCCCACGAACTCCCCTTTCCTGAAATATGTGCAGCTACCCTGCATCCAGATCCCGGATGGGATCTCCCTTTTTATGCTCACTGTTTTTTGCTTATGTTCTAACCTCCCTATTTTTGGTTTCTACTACTTTTTTCCCTCTCCCCGTTTCCCTTGAGATGGATCCTGTCCTGTTTCCAACGAAGACGCTCCGTTCAACGTCCGTACCTACCTCCTGGACCTGGCTGAATGTGGTGGAGCCGCGGTGGTGTCACAAGGTACTTTTATCACTCTTCTTCATGATCCACTATGGCGCTAACGGTTACCTCCTTTAATGTCCGAGGCCTGAACCATCCGGTCAAAAGGGCTTCTGTGTGGAGAGAGGCCCTAAAGCTACGCTCAGACGTCCTCTGCCTTCAAGAGACACACCTGATGGCATCTGGCACCCCTCCTTTTTCTCACGCCAGGTTTCCCCACATCTTCCAGGCACCTGCCCCCAAAAAGGTGTTCTCATTGCCATCAAAGATACTGTCACTTTTGCTCTCCGGGACTCGTTGACTGACCCCGACGGCAGGTTCCTGATTCTGGTTGGATCCTTCAACAACAAACTGTACACTCTGGTCAACCTCTATGCGCCCAACACTCACCAGCTTCGTTTCCTGAGGAAACTCTTCTGCAAAATTAATAAGATACGGAAGGGCGCTCTGGTTATGTGTGGGGACTTCAACCTGACGGTTGACTTTGAGATGGACACCACCTCTAGATCCAAGCGCCCCCAGCCTACTCTATGCTCCCTGCTACACGCTGAGAGTGTGTTCGATGTCTGGAGGTGCCAACACTCCTGTGAAAGGGACTACTCTTTCCATTCCTCCAGGCATAACTCTTACTCACGTATAGACTTGATATTGGTAGACAAAATTCTATTACAGAGGGTGTCCTCGTCCGCCATCCACGACATCACGTGGTCCGACCACGCCCCGGTGTCGGTGGTGGTGGACGGGGGGCCCGTGGTCTCCTCACCCTTTGTGTGGAGAGCAGACCCCTGCATGCTTCAACAGCCCTCCCACGTGGCTTACCTATCTACTCGATTGGAGGAATTTTTCGCTATAAATTCTGGGTCTGTCTCCAGTCCGTTCTCCGTTTGGTGTGCCCATAAGGCTTATATTAGAGGCATTTTGATCCAACTTAGTGCACGGGTAAAGAGGCAGAGAGCACAGAAATTGGATTCCCTACTCACTGAAATTCGTTCTCTAGAGTCGCAGAACAGGCGGGCTCCTGACGCCCCGACTGCGGCCAGACTTCTCGGGCTGCGTTCGGACCTCAGGAGATTGCTTCTTGAACGCTACGACAAGCATGTCCAATCCCTTAAACTGTCCCACTATGCATCCGGTAACAGGGCGGGTAAACTTCTAGCTCGGCGACTGAAAAGTCGCAGAATCAAGGCCATTATCCCTTTTCTTGTTAAGAACTCGGACAACAGTAAAATTTATAACCCTCAGGATATAGCAAACTCCTTCGCGGAGTTCTACTCCTCTCTTTATAACCTTCGAGAGGACCCCTCCACCCCTCAGCCTGTGGAGGAGGCTATCCGCTCCTTCCTGGCTGATTTAGCATTGCCTACCCTGTCCCAATCTCAAATAGACTCCCTAAACATGCCGATCAAAGAGCCTGAGATTTTACGGGCAATTAGGACTCTCCCTACTGGGAAGTCCCCAGGCCCAGACGGGCTCCCTAATGGTTATTACAGGGCCTTTGGCTCCCTCCTGGCCCCGGCGTTGGGCGAGGTGTTTTCTGAAGCGATGCTCTCTGCCTCTTTCCCGAGTGAAATGCTCAATGCTTATATTGTGACCATTCCAAAACCAGGGAAGGTACCTACCACGCCTGCTAACTTCAGACCCATATCTCTGTTGAACACAGACGTGAAGTTATATGCCAAGATTTTGGCATATAGACTGCTTCCTATCCTACCTTCCCTAATCAACCCAGACCAGACAGGGTTCACCTCAGGTAGACAGTCGTCGGACGCGACCAGAAGGGTAATTGACTTGGTACACTATGCTGGGGCCTCTGACGCCTTCTCTGCTCCTTTCTCTGGATGCGGAGAAGGCGTTCGACAGGGTGCACTGGGGTTACATGACCAGAGTCCTGGAGAAATTTGGGTTCACTGGCCCCATCCTGTCAGCGATTTTAGCGCTTTACTCTTCGCCTTGCGCACAGGTTTACACCTCTGGTATGCTCTCCTCTGCTCTCCTCTACTTTTAATATTTCCAACGGCACCAGACAGGGGTGCCCCCTGTCCCCCTCCATATTCAACCTCCTCATAGAACCCCTGGCAGAAAAAATTAGATCCCACTCTGATATCCCGGGTTTCGTGCTGTCGGGCCGTTCCCATAACATAAGTCTGTTTGCGGACGATATTATTCTTTTTCTGACCTCGCCCCATTCCTCCTTGTCCCAGGCCCACAGGGTACTTGGAGTTTAGCCGCATATCCTACTATAAAATTAACTACACCAAGTCTTTTATCCTAGGTCTCAACCTCCCCCCTCGCCTTCATTCACTTCTACAAACTTCCTTCCCATACTCCTGGGCAGCGTCAAGTGTACAGTATCTAGGGATCCAAATTACAACAGACCTAACCAAACTGGCCGATGCCAACTACGTTCCACTAATGGATAAAATCTCCGGGGAGGCTGCTCGCCTGGCCAAGGTCGATTTGACGTGGTCGGGACGACTGGCCTCCTTCAAAATGTTGCTCCTACCTCAGATCTTGTATGTTTTCCGCACCCTCCCCATCCCTCTAAAACGCAACCATCTACAGTCCCTGAATAAAATCCTTAACCGCTATATTTGGGGAGGCAAGCGCCCCAGATGTGCGAGATCCCTTTTGATCAAACATAGATCTGTAGGGGGTATGGGTCTAATTGATATCAGGGACTACTATAGAGCGGCCATACTCACCCAACTCAGACGTTGGATATCTCCCTCTCCTGACATCCTGTGGTGCGGCATAGAACAGGCGCTTTGTCCCACCAGGGACCTTCATAGCCTCCTAATACTTGATACTTGGCAGCCCATTTCCCTGCGTCACCTGCCGTTAACGTTCCAAGCCTCTCTGTTGGCTTGGAGGGAATTGCGTAACCTGGCACTTACGTCTTCCAATACCACTCCTGTCCCGATCCCCATTGAGGCACTCTCGTGCGTTATACCATATACCTCCTTCTCAAACTGGGCAGCTAAAGGCATCACTGGTATTGATGATCTATTCTGCTACAATGTGCTCAAGCCGTTTGACACACTTGCTGCAGAGTATGGTCTGACGCATGCAGATTGCTTTAAACACGCACAGGCCTCTCACTTCCTCAAGACTTTGCAATCCCGCCACTTACTGATCCACGATGCCATTTGGCAATTCTACACTAAAGCGACCCCCTCCCCTAAGGGAATCTCCCTTTTTTATAACATTTTTCAGGATAAACTACTCCTCAAAACGTCTTCCCCCCCCCTTTCGTAAGTGGGAAATAGATTTAGGCAAAACATTTACCTCGGACCAATGGCGATACGCGTTTAAACTGATTTACAAAGCCTCCAGGTGCGTCAATCATTGGGAGCTCTCCCAAAAGATAGCCCTGAGGTGGTACCTTACTCCATATCGCATGGCTCAATTCTACCCCTCGGCCTCCTCCCTTTGCTGGAGAGACTGTGGAGAGGTGGGCAACATTTTCCACATCTTTTGGCTCTGCAAGACCCTCACTAGCTACTGGAGGGGTATATTCAGATGTATCTCGCGTGTGACAGGCATTTTGACGCCCCCTACTCCTGAACTGGCGCTTCTAAACATAGGAATTGAGGTATTTCCCCCAGATTTCCGAATTGTAGTCACTCATATCTTGCTAGCTGCTAGACTACTGTTGACCAGAAGTTGGAAATCCAATAAGGTACCAAATGTCACAGAGGTCCTCGAGATTACGCGGACGAACTACACTTTTGAGTCCCTATTGGCAAACAGGGAGGGTAGGAGAGCGAAGTTTGACATTCAATGGAAGCCCTGGACAGAATGGTTCCGAGTACAGCAGAATTGAATTGTCTTCCTTACATCTTGTTCCTTTGATGTGTCTTAAGCAAATACCCTTGTAGATAGGTTTGTATAATGGTTTCACAGGTATCCATCCTTTCCCTTTGCCCCTATCTCCTCTTCCCCCTTCCTCTTCCCCACCCTTTTTCTCTACGCATGACCTTCCCGATGTACTCCCTAATATCCTGTCTGGAGCCTGGCAGGGGGGAGTGGCGGCTGCTCCCCCTCCTGCTCTTATGTGTTGGTTTATATTAGTGATATTGCCCTTGATTTATGAAACTCATTCTGTCTATGGAGTTGTTATTATTGTACAATCTTCCCTGCTATTCTTTGGGAATGCGGGTGCGTTTCTTTACATTCCTTTGTTTGTACTTTGAAAATTTCCAATAAAAATTATTGTTAAAAAAAAAAACGGAACGGACGAAAAACGGATGAAAAACTGATCAACTGAAGGGGAAAAAACTGAAGGGGAAAACTGAACGGACGTGTGAAAGAGCCCTTAGGGAACGGAGGGGAGGGGGCAGTCGAACTGCTATAGAACTGTGAAAGAGGCCTTAGTGTGCCACTGAATATGAATGGTACACCCCCCAAAAAAAATAATGTGCACTTTTAAGGCTATATAGTGAAAACAGTGCAGCGCAAATATAAAAAATAAACAAATAAATAATTTGTATAATGAATTCATAAAGGAAAATTCAAATGAAAAAAAGAAGTGTCCATGTGAATAAAAGTCCATATGATAACAAATCCAAAAATCCAATCCAAAGAATACACATAAAGTGTAAGTGAGAAAGTGAGACCAAAAGATATCCTCCACTGTGTGTAAGAAGGCCTCTCACCTTAAGACTTCGACCTTAAAAAGGTCATAGAGCATGTCAATATAAACCAAAGGTCAAACTAAGACGTCCATGGGGAAACAGATGGCTGTAGATGGCAGCACAGATCCTAACCAGATCACTTTCCAGCAATGATACCAGCATATAAATGAAAGAAGAAATAAGGATCTAGTGCTCTCTGGTAAACTTCATTTAATGAGAGGTACACTCACATTTTAAGACACTCTCAACGCAGAGTGTCAGCTGTACAAGCATGCTAGGCATACACAGTCTGCAGCAATCGTAGGCGACGTCCTGCGTGGCTCCTCCCCCTGTACGCATTACGTTCCTATTGAGCATTATATATTATACAGGGTTGTCCAGATACCGATACTAGTATTGGTATCGATACCGAGTATTTGCGGGAGTACTTGTACTCGCGCAAATGCTCCCGATACCTAAAAATAGAATACTTTTTTTGTATTTATCAACATGTTCTGTGAAAATTCTTTGAGTTTTTTACTACTGCGTGACAAGAAAATAAAAAACATTTTTACTCATTTTTATTCTTTTATAATGTCTTGAGTTAGAGTTCTTCATAATTCTAAAGAAAATATCCTTAGTCTGTATTGTGGTTTGAAAACGGTCACATGACATTTAAAAAAAGTATCGGTACTTGTACTCGGTCCTAAAAAAGTGGTATCGGGACAACCCTAATTATATATATATATATATATATATATATATATATATATATATATATATATATATATATATATATATATATATATAGCCACAGCAACCCGTCAGCCAACCATGTCCATGTGCGGAGGCAGCCAATAAAGGCAATTGCATCTCACAGGAAGGATTCTCCTGGACATAACTAGATGGCCGCTGAGCTACATAAAAGACAGGAAGTATAAGGCTAACCATAACCAGGCTTACTACATGGCTGGATGGGGATAACAGGCATGTAACAGGGAACAAAAAGGAAAAATAAAAATTCTCCAAATGTTACATTCCCTCAGTATAGCACAAAATACTTCTGATAAAATATTTATGAATAAAAATGATATATAAAATTGCACATATAAATAATATATACATGCCCGCAATATTTTGCAAGCATGAGAGAGTATAACTTTCACATATAAAGGACGTCATCCACGATGGCCACTAATGTCACAACAATGCATAGCAATACCACAATACATACAGTAAATAAAATAACTAATAAAATTATTATCTAGAAATATTAAAATATACAACATTTTTAAATTGATTAAAAAGCATAATAAATAAAAAAATAAACACCTACGTCCAATCCTATCTATCAGAGATAAAACAATTCAAGTCTAACTCCACGTTCAAGCCTGCAGGAGATGCAACTTCAAGCTCAAAAATCCAAAAAGATTCACGGCGGCTTAGTTGGCGAATAAAATGTCCTCCCCTCCAGTGTTTGGACACCCTCTCAATCCCCCAGAACTTTAATCCCTTGGGGTTGCGTTGATGGCGTTTTGTAAAGTGTTGAGAAATGCCATGCGTCTTCACCCCTCTCTTAATACAGCCAATATGTTCACCAACCTGTACGTGGAGCGCACGAGAAGTACGCCCCACGTACTGCAGTCCACATTCGCATTCCAACATATACACCACCCCCATGGTGGTGCATGTAATAAGTTGTTTAAAAAGGTAGAATTTCTCTACCGAAAGAATTGTAGCCAAGCATTGGCCCATCCTGAAGGGAGATTCAACCCTGGGCCCTGTTCTTCCAGATCGTCCAATTCATTTATAGAAAAGCTCCAGCTTTAAGGGACGGCATTGCTCCTGGGGTTATTGTCCCACTTATCATTGCTCAGCCCAAGATGTTTAACTTTGTCAGGTGTGCGACCTGCAGACATGTAAGAAATAATGTTAAATTGTTTTTAGAAAAGACTGTAAACTTTAATGTATGGACAGCATCAAAGTACACACATAGAAATTACTGTATTTAGGCATATGGATGGGGTCCATAGGACAATCAGTCTCTCAGCCATGTTGGTGAAGTCCCCTTGTGGTAGCCAATTTGTGTTGCAACGGTGAGCGTGTGCTGCATAGATGAATGCAGGTGCCCGTTTTCCACACAGGAGATTTCCGGGTGAACTGTGCGGCAGCTGGATGGAGGGCTGGATGGAGGGCTGGAGCGCACGCTGGAACGCAACGGCGTGAGGGAGCGGATGACGTCACAGGACCAGAATGCAACGCGTTTCAGTGCTAGCGCCGAGTTCTGGGGGAATCACAGTGCGCACCTTTCTCAAGCTTGCCTAAATACAGTAATTTCTATGAGTACTTTGATGCTGTCCATACATTAAAGTTTACAGTCTTTTCTAAATGGTGCCTGCTTTTCTCTATTACATGTTTGGAGTTCGGCCTCAGCTCCCCATACAAGGCAGCCCAGATCTCACAGACTTATCTCACTCCAGAGCTTGTTGCTCAAAGGACTTTTACTTGAAATGTGTTATATCTTCCAATTTCAGCGTGCGCCATTATTGTATATATTGTACAATTCTTTCGAACTTCTTGTGTTGGATATTAAAATCCAAAATCATTTTGTAGCTACTAGTAGCCCCTATAGCTGTAGAACTCAAGGGTTTGTCCGCAATATAGAGGGCAATGAGTACCCCTTCTGTGTAAATCTCTTGGCCAACACTCGTGACTGCGAGAGGAAGTCTGCCTTCGATGTGCAATTTCTGCGCAATCTGACGAACTGCCCTCTCGGGAATGTTACACAACCAGAGCCTATGATGGCAGCTGGTAAGAGGTATAAAACCATTGTGATCAGTAATCTTGAAATGATTCCTGGTGTGTAACTTGTTATTCCTTTTAAAAATTTCCAGATCAAGAAAAGAGATCTGGTCGTAGGCCACTGTCCAAGTGAGTACAATGTTTTTGTCATTAGTATTCAACTTGTCCCTAAATCGTTGGAGACTGGACATGTCACCTTCCCAGACCATTACCAGGTTGTCAATGTACCTTTTAAGGCAAAGAAGCTGCAGAGGTTGATCATGAAACACTATATCCTCCTCCCAGTGGGCCATAAATAAGTTGGCCACACTGGGGGAAAAACGAGCGCCCATCGTAACTCCACATTGCTATAGGTAAAAAATCTTTATTATACCAAAAGTAATTTTTTAAAAGACAAAAATTAAGACCATCTAAAAGAAACCGAGTGTGTTGGCTACTTAGACCAGTAACAAGTGGAAATAAGGGGCGCTGACTAATGATATATTTAACATATATTATGCAACATTAATGTGAAAGATATATGTGAAAATCGTGCCACAACAATAGGGGGCTCGGCTGCACAGCACAGGGAAGAACAGATTCGAGCTGTGAAGGAAATATTGCTAGGGACCTTGCAGAGCTACGAACCGTTTGTCACATACCTGCAGGCTGTACTGGTTTGGGAAAGACCTCGGCACAGCGCACTGCTCCACCTCAGTCTCAACGCTGCTTTCTGGTTCTTTGCTTGGACATCACTCAGAATTGTGTTTTTGGCAGCGTTTGGTCTGATGATCATCATCTGTGTGGATCAATGGAAGAACAGAATCTGGCCTAAATTGGGGGCTGCAAGATCTAACGAGCTGGACAACGACAGATCTGTTTACAACTTGGTTTGCAATCGAGTTTCCCACGGGTAGCAGCTGATTCCTGAGCTCATTTGACCTTATTTTAATTAATAGGTCAACACCATCGGGTAAGGAGCCATCTATCCTCACTTGCGGTGGCACTTTGGTGAAGGTGGAATATATTATTTGGAAGATCTAACACGGAGCACTCCATAAGATCACTATTGTTTTCCAGCACAATATTGCACATCTTATTTATGGACTCTGGATAGACATTCATTGTCTACCGCCATTGCACTTTTGTTGTATTCACTGTTTTGTTATTGATTTGCTTTTATATTGTTGTGGCACGATTTTCACATATATCTTTCACATTAATGTTGCATAATATATGTTAAATATATCATTAGTCAGAGCCCCTTATTTCCACTTGTTCACACGTATAATCCAGCACTCTGTATTATTTAGGGAGCAGCTCTTAATCAATTGCACTGGTAATTTCCCCCCCCCCACTTTATTTTGGCGCGAGATTCCCCCAATTTTTTCTACTTAGACCAGTACCTGTCAGTGCCCATATAACCGAAGCTAAAGCAGCCTCGCGACTAATGATAGTATATAGGGATCCTACATGTGCAGTGATCAGAATAGTATTCAATGTGCACGGCAAAGTGTCCAATATCTGAATGATTTGCTTAGTATCACGCAGGTATGCTTTCATCTCGCATACTAGAGGTTGAAGAAAGAAGTCAAGATACTGACCCAACCGAGATGTTACTGAGTCAATACCGTTTACTATAGGACGAGCAGGCGGTCGTTCAGAATCCTTGTGCAATTTGGGCAAGAAATAAATAATAGGTGTGCGACAGTGAAAGGGTTCTAAATAGGAAACCTCTTTTTTGTTTAAAATCCCCTCCCTTTTACCATCCTCTATTAACCTCCCTGGCGGTATCCCCGAGCGAGACTCGGGGTGTTTTTTTTTTTTTGCAGAGATCAGTATCCCCGAGTAACGCTCGGGGTAGCCATGCAGAGCCTGCAGAGCGCGCCGTCTTACCTTCTTCCTGGATCCAACGATGCATCCACGCTGTGTGAGCGAGCGGGTGCTCGCTCAATTCACACAGCGTCCCCGTGTGCCGCCGATCTCTGTGACGTTACGACGCACGGGAGCAGAGAACGGCGCCAAATTCAAAAAAGTAAACAAACACTTTACATACAGTACAATGTAATCTTATAGATTACAGTACTGTATGTAAAAAATACACACCCCCCTTGTCCCTAGTGGTCTTCCCAGTGCCCTACATGTCCTTTTATATAATAAAAACTGTTCTTTCTGCCTGGAAACTGTAGATTGCCCATAGCAACCAAAAGTGTCCCTTTATGTCAAAAATGGTTTTAGATCAGCTAGAAAACAGCAATAAATTATAATCACTTGCAGAATTGAGCGATAGCGATTTGTGGGGAAATTCGTCATAAAAAAAAAAATAATAATGACAGCGACAATTCTGCAACTGAGCAAATTTCAGTGTTTGAGTTGATTACATTATTGAATATTTTTTATTATAATTACATTATAATTTGTTATAATTATAGTTTTTTATTATATAAAAAATTATGATTTTGTTTTTCAAACTTTATTATACCCGGGATGTCTTGTTTGGACAGATTTAAGCAAGTTATTCCTAAGAATTGCAGGCCTACAGTATAAAACGCCAAATTCCCATGCAAATAATTGTACCGCTTTTGGTACGTAATTCCAGACAGAATCATACCGCCAGGGAGGTTAAAGAGTGTAGCTCATTCTTAAACTGAACCATCGGATCACCTCTTAATAATAAATAGGTATTACGATCACTTAAAAGTCTGGACATCTCTTCCTGATAATAAGCTTTACTGAGCACCACCAGCCCACCCCCCTATTCCGCGGGGCGTATAACTATGTAATTTCTTTGTTCTAATGACATAATGCCACGTTTAATATGTTGGGAATCACGGACCTTTTTGATCTGCAGGTCCTCCAGATCCTTACAAACGTCAAGATGCCTATTATCATTACACTGCGGACTTAAACACAGATTTATTCCTGAGGTTGGAATGCTTAGAAAAAGATAAAGACACATTCCTCTGTATAGGGTTAGAGAGAAAGTACTTTTTCATATTTGAACCTCGAACGTAGTTTTGGACGTTTACATAGGTTTGAAATTTATTCAAATTTCTAATAGGGGCAAATTTAAGGCCCTTATCCAGAACTCTTATCTAATCATCAGAGAGAGGAATACCGCTTAAGTTGAAAATCCCTTGGACTAATATGGTCTTAGCCTTTTGGACTCGTCGACCCCTCCCACGGTTCCTCTCGGTTTTTCCTTTTTATAGACTTGTGCACTTTTAAGACACAATACTTGCACTGGCAACAAACTGTGGCAAAATATATTTATGATAACTTTTAGACAAAGAAAAATGGGTAACATGAAAAAATAACCATGCATACCAGCAGAACTTGTGTTGTGTTATGGATCAGGCACTTAGACAGCTTTCCCTGAGTACAAATGCAATATCAGAAAACATCAACCACTTTATATCTTCTAAACATTTTCAAAATCAGACCGACAGTGAATTAACCTATAAGGACTGAGAAAAGAGAGGAAGAAATGGTGATTGATGCAAAATTCAACTTGCAGCTCCGGCAGGCTCATACAGTGCCTTGCGAAAGTATTCAGCCCCCTTTGAACGTTGCAAACTTTTACCACATTTCAGGCTTCAAAACATAAAAAGATATAAAAAAACTGTAATTTTTTGTGAAGAACCAACAACAAGTGGGACACAATTATGAAGTGGAACGAAATTTATTGGATATTTCAAACTTTAACAAATAAAAAACTGAAAAATTGAGCGTGCAAAATTATTCAGCCCCTATACTTTCAGTGCAGCAAACTCTCTCCAGAAGTTCAGCGAGGATCTCTGAATGATCCAATGTTGACCTAAATGACTAATGATGATAAATACAATACACCTGTGTGTAATCAAGTCTCTGTATAAATGCACCTGCACTGTGATAGTCTCAGAGGTCCGTTTAAAGTGCAGAGAGCATCATGAAAAACAAGGAACACACCAGGCAGGTCCGAGATACTGTTGTGGAGAAGTTTAAAGCCGGATTTGGATACAAAAAGATTTCCCAAGCTTTAAACATCCCAAGGAGCACTGTGCAAGCGATAATATTGAAATGGAAGGAGTATCAGACCACTGCAAATCTACGAAGACCTGGCCATCCCTCTAAACTTTCAGCTCATACAAGGAGAAGACTGATCAGAGATGCAGCCAAGAGGCCCATGATCACTCTGGATAAACTGCAGAGATCTACAGCTGAGGTGGGAGACTCTGTCCATAGGACAACAATCAGTCCCTGTATACTGCACAAATCTGGCCTTTATGGAAGAGTGGCAAGAAGAAAGACATGTCTTAAAGATATCCATAAAAATGTTGTTTAAAGTTTGCCACAAGCCACCTGGGAGACACACCAAACATGTGGAAGAAGGTGCTCTGGTCAGATGAAACCAAAAATCGAACTTTTTGGCAACAATGCAAAACGTTATGTTTGGCGTAAAAGCAACACAGCTCATTACCCTGAACACACCATCCCCACTGTCAAACATGGTGGTGGCAGCATCATGGTTTGGGCCTGCTTTTCTTCAGCAGGGACAGGGAAGATGGTTAAAATTGATGGGAAGATGGATGGAGCCATATACAGGACCATTCTGGAAGAAAACCTGATCGAGTCTGCAAAAGACCTGAGACTGGGACGGAGATTTGTCTTCCAACAAGACAATGATCCAAAACATAAAGCAAAATCTACAATGGAATGGTTCACAAATAAACATAAACATATCCAGGTGTTCGATTTGGCCAAGTCAAAGTCCAGACCTGAATCCAATCGAGAATCTGTGGAAAGAACTAAAAACTGAATGGGCAAAACTGATAGAGACATACCCCAAGCAACTTACAGCTGTAATCGCAACAAAAAGGTGGTGCTACAAAAGTATTAACTTAAGGGGGCTGAATAATTTTGCACGCCCAATTTATTTATTTTTTGTTAAGTTTGAAATATCCAATAAATTTAGTTCCACTTCATGATTGTGTCCCACTTGTTTATTCTCACAAAAAAAATACATTTTTTTATCTTTATGTTTGAAGCCTGACATGTGGCAAAAGGTCGCAAAGTTCAAGGGGGCCGAATACTTTCGCAAGGCACTGTATTTCACGTAAATGGGTGGAAAGAATGTATATTTGCACATTAAGATTCAGCTCCATTGTTTTTGATACAGAAAAGGTCAAAGTTAGAAATTGTACTGCACACAATTTCAGCAGAAAACACCTTTAACATTTATTCTAAAAGCTTTAAAGTTTATGTTTATTATCTGGATACATTTTTTCTGCAGATAAAAAAAAAAAAAAAAAAAAACACCACGACCTTTGTCTAGTGTTAATTTTGGCAGAAAATTTTCGATTTAGTTTTAGTCTTATGACTAAAATGGCATTTTAGTTTTCTGCAATTGCTTTGGTCTTATTTAGTCGACTAACTCTCGAGTACATTTTAGTTGACTAGAATGTCCTACGTTTTAGTTGACTAAAAACTAAATTTAAGCCCAGGTTCACACTGGGCTGCGGGAGTGAAGCCGTGCGCGTTCAGCTGAACTCGCATGATTTCACTCCCGCCCGGCAGTCCCGATTTCAGCCGCGATTTCAGAGACATCTGTGCAGGTTTCTGCACAGATGTCAATGTAAATCGCAGGCTGAAATCGCAAAAAGTAGTACAGAGACTACTTTTTGAAATCGGTGCAATGCCGCAGATGCAGCGTCGCACCGATTAGGACGGTGCCATTGCCGTCAATTTGAGGCAAAATCTGCCGTTTTGACATGCGATTTGACATGCCAAATCGCATGTCAAAACGCACCAGTGTGAACCAGGGCTTAGAAGTCTAAAATCGAATGAGTGTAATTAAGTTGTAATGCATTAGTTAACATTTCTCTACAATTTCCAAACTCATTATATACTGGAGTGAAAAAATCAAATATGTTATTTATGGTATTGAGGTCTGAATATGCACTACAGACCAGTATTAACCACTTGCCGCCCACACTATTACAAAAAGGCAGCGGCAAAGTGGTTTCAATACCCTGACCAGACGTCATACGACGTCTTAAGGATATTGAGCCACTGCGCGCCCCCGGGGGCACTCATCGTGGCGATCGTTGTTGCGGGATGTCTGTCTGACACCCCGCAACACCGATCTAGTCAGAGAGTCTCTAACGGAGACTCTTTACCATGTGATCAGCCTTGTCCAATCATGGCTGATCATGATGTAAACAAGAAGAGCCGTGATCTGTCACTCGCGCCTGTCAGAAGTGAGTAGAAGAGAGCCGATCGGCTGCTACTCTGACAGGGGGGTTTGTGCTGATCGATCAGCGCAAGCCCCCCCCCCAAAATTTGCCCACACTAGACCACCAGGGATACCACCAAGGATGCCAATCAGTGCCCACAATGGGCACCACTGATTGTGGGGCTGCACGATTCTGGCTAAAATGAGAATTGTGATTATTTTGCTTAGAAGATAGATCACGATTCTCGCGGTGTAACATCATCTTTCTCATTAAACAAAAAAATGTTGGGCTAACTTTACGGTTTCGTACTTTTTTAATCAGTGAAGTGTATTTTTTCCCCCAAAAAATTGCATTTGAAAGACCACTGGGCAAATACAGAGTGACATAAAACATTGTAGCAATTGTCATTTTTATTCCCTAGGCTAGGGTCTGTGCTAATTATATATATATATATATATATAGATATATATAGATATATATAGATATATATAGATATATATAGATATATATATATATATATATATATATATATATATATATATATATATATATATCTTTCCTCAGTTTAGTTTTTGGTAAAAAAAAAATAAAAAAAAATATATCGCAATAAGCGTTTATCGATTGTAAACGCTATAAATGTTGCGCAAACCAAACTAGGGGATAGTTTTATTGCATTTTTATAAAAACAAAAATATGCAATGTTTACTGTGAAAATGAAAATTGCAGTTTGGCAGTTAACCACAAGGGGGCGCTGAAGGAGTTAATTGTGACCTCATCTGCGTTTCTAACTGTAGGGGGGTGTGGCTATAGGTGTGACGTCATTGATTGCGATTCCCTATATTAGGGAACACACGATCGATGACAGCACCACAGTGAAGAACGGGGAAGCTGTGTTTACACACAGCTCTCCCCGTTCTTCAGCTCCGGGGACCGATCGCGGGACTCAGCGGCGATCGGGTCCCGCAGTTTCGGACCGGGCCGCAGGCGTGCGCCCGCGACCCACGGCTGGGCACTTAAAGAGGACATACCTGTACGTGCTTGTGCCCAGCCGTGCCATTCTGCCGACGTATATGTGCAGGACACGATAATTAAGTGGTTAAGCTAGTGCATTGTTGGTTCACTTGCCTTTTCCTTAGATTTCCCTTCTAAATGTTTTTTTTCCCCTTTGTTTGAAATTCTCACTTCCTGTTTCTCCTCAGTAAGCTTTCCACCATCATCCGAGCGGTGGAAAGTCATTTAGAACAGCTTACTGAACACCTTACCGAGGAGGAACAGGAAGTGGGAAATGCTGACAAAAAAAAAAAAAAAAAGAAGAAGAATAGGATTTTTGTACTCGCCGTAAAATCCATTTCTCTGAGTTCATGGACGGACACAGCAGCAATTGACCTTAGGGTTATACCACCTTCCTTTCAGGAGAGACTAGGCAGAAAAAACAGCACTTCAAGTGTTAAAACACTTCTCAGTATAGCATCTCCCAGGGGGCGGGGCCCCGGGTATATCCCTCTCTCTGCCTCAGCAGCCTCAGTTCGTAAACAAGCAGTACTAACAAAAGAGGGGAGGGTGCTGTGTCCGTCCATGAACTCAGAGAAACGGATTTTACGGTGAGTACAAAAATCCTATTTGCTCTTCCGTTCATGGACGGACACAGCAGCAATTGACCTTAGGGACGTCCCCAAGCAGTGTCAAAAAATTTGAGGGGTGGGAAAAACACAGCAAACTAAGCTTCACCCCAAACAAACCCGAGTTCCTCAACAGAGGAACTTCAACTTTAAACAGCCGCCTGCAAAACCTTGCGGCCAAAAGAGGGAACCGCAAATGCACTCACATTCACCTTGTAAAACTTTGAAAAGGTGTGGATTGACGATCAGGTCGCTGCCTTACACGCCTGTAAAACAGACGCTTGATGGCGGAAAGCCCAGGAGGCACCAATCGCCCTGGTCGAATGAGCCGTAACCGGAAAGAGAGGTGCCTGCCCCTTTAGGGGCATAGGCCTGGAGCAGGACCTGTCTGATCCACCTGGAAATGAAGGCCGACGAGACCGCCAGACCTTACGTAGGACCAGTCACTGACACGAACAGTGAGTCCGATCTCCGGAACGGAGCCATAGCAGACAAGTACGCCTGTAGGGCTTGCACCACGTATAAGGAATGTAACGTGGCCTCCTTCGAGTTCTTCGGCTGAGGACATAAGGATGGTAAAACAATGTCCTCATTAATGTGAAAAGCCAAAACAACTGTCAGAAGGAACGATGGCTGCGGCCGCAGCACCACCTTATCCTTATGGATGACCAAGTAAGGAGCCTTGCAAGACAAGACGCCAGATCAGAAACTCATCTGACCAAAGGAATGGCTACTAGGAAGACCACCTGCTGAGTCAACAGAGGAATTCTCCGAATGTCCTCAAAACGGAGCATTTGAAGCACCAAGAGGACAAAATTCAAGTCCCACGGAGGCAGTGGAGGACGCACAGGAGGGGCCACATGCCGGACCCCCTGTACAAACGTACGCACCAGGGAGTGCGTCGCCAACGGTCGCTGAAAGTAAACAGCCAAAGCCGAAATCTGACCCATAACCGTACGGCAAGAGCCTGATCCACTCCCCGCTGTAGGAACAGCAGAACTCGGGACAGCACGTATATGTGCGGGGGTGCCATTTCATCTCTGCTCACAGATGTAGGCCTTCCACGTACGATGGCAAATCCTACGTGAAGTAGACTTCGGAGCTCGTAGCATGGTAGAGATCACCGAGTCCGACAGACCTCGGACCCTCAGCACTTGGCTCTCAACAGCCACAGCCAACAACTGCCACCAGACGCACCAGGTAAGCGTACCAGGGATGGCAAGGCCAATCCGGAGCGACCAGGATTGTTGGTATCCCCTCCGCTTCCACTCTGCACAACAGGCGAGGGAGAAGCTTCAGAGGAGGGAAGGCGTAGATTAGGGGATAGTGACCCCACAATGCCACCAACGCGTCTGACACGTCCGCCCAAGGGTCTCTTGACCTGGCCACAGAACGTGACACCTTCCGATTGAGACGGGATGCCAGAAGGTCCACGTCTGAAGTGCCCCATTTTTGGCACAAACTCTGAAACATTTCCTGGAGCAACGACCATTCTCCTTGGTCCAGCGTTTGGCGACTTAGGTAGTCGGCTTGCCATTTCTCGACCCTCGGATTGTACACGGCCGACAGAGCCGGAGTGTATCTTTTTGGCCCGGCGGAGGACGTGCGCAACCTCCGCCGCCGTGGCCGAGCTCCGCGTTCCCCCTTGATGATTGACATATGCCACGCCGTGGCATTGTTGGACTGGATCCTGACCGGACGGTCCTGCAGACCCAGAGACGACTTGGAGAGACACAGCCTGATTGTCCTGGAGCTCCAGGACATTGATTGGCAGACGGGACTCCACCTCATGCAAAAGCGAAGCGACGACCACTTCTGGGTCGAGAACCGCTGCACCGCAGATTGCAGTGTCTGTAGTTTCTCCTTTGGGAGAAAGACTCTCGCTTCTGAGGAATCCAGGACCAACCCCAGGTATTCCAGTCGCTGAGGCGGTACCAACATTGACTTCTGGACATTCAGTAGCCACCCGAATTTTTGGAGGGACTGGCAGGTGATGGACACACCCTCTAATGACGGAGGATTTTCTCATTACACACAGAAGTGTATCCCTTTGATCTAAGAATAAAGCATTAGTTACAATGTTTCATGTTAAAAACTTGGCAGACTGCCCAGATATTTTCTTTTTAAAGCCGATAAGTCTCTTCACTTGTTATATGAAAGAATCTGCAAACTCTGCATTGGAGATAGTCGGGGGGGTTTGAATCAAGATCACAATTTAACGATTAATTGTGCAGCTCTAACTGATTGGCATCCATCAGTACAATATATTACACTACATCCATCAGTGCCACCCATCATTTCAGCCCCATCAGTGAAGAAGAAAATGTACTTATTTACAAAGTTTTGTAACCAAGCATTTGTTTTTTCAAAATTTTCGGTCAATTTTTTTGCAAAAAATAAAAATCCCAGAGGTGATCAAATACCACCAAATGAAAGCTCTATTTGTGGGAACAAAATGCTAAAAATTTTGTTTGGGTACAGTGTAGCATGACCGTGTAATTGTCAAAGTGCAACAGCGCTGAAAGCTGAAAAATGGTCTGGGCAGGAAGGTGTATAAGTGCCCAGCATGGAAGTGGTTAATTTTGAAGTCAAGTTAAATAACATATTTGGTATTTAAAAAGGAGGAAAAAAAAAAGAAGTTCTGCAGCAGTAATACTATCAGACTGAAATGTCAAAAAGTTTGAGCCCAATTTGCACAAAAACCTTGTATAAAAAAAATCAAATACCTGGTATAGAAAGCTGTGGAGTTCCAGAAGACTCATAGGTTTTAGAAGACAGAAATAGCACTCCAAAAACCACAACCATATAAAAAAGAAAACGGTTTGAGCCAGGTTACAGTTTTACAACTGAATTGCAAAGCAGCCTAGCCAGGTCTGTAATCTCATTGCATTTAAATAATGTTTAACCACTTAATCCCCGGACCATATTGCTGGTCAAAGACCAGAGCACTTTTTGTGATTCGGCACTGCGTCGCTTTAACTGACAATTGTGCGGTCGTGCGATGTGGCTCCCAAACAAAATTGGTGTCCTTTTTTTCCCACAAATAGAGCTTTCTTTTGGTGGTATTTGATCATCTCTGCGGTTTTTTTTTTTTTTTTAAAGTGTATTTTTGTGCGTGAACTCGAGAGAGAGGAGCCGGACTGCAGGAGTTGGGAGTAGGCAGACCCTCCCCCCGGAGGCAATTGCCATCCTTCTCCATGCCCCTGGTGGCAATGGCGGGTGTGAAGGGGGGCCTCCCACTCACCCCGCCCTACCTGCTCCTCTTGGGAGCCCAACTGGGGCCCAACGGGACCCCAATGGGGCAGAGGGACTCCCCCTATGAGGGAGTGAGGGGGCCTAGCCCACCAGCCAGCCCCGTAGGTCCTTCGCCTCTCTTTATTTTATTTTATTTTAAGAGACCGCATGGCCAAAGTGCATGTGTTTTTAAACCAATTTCGTGTGCGTGCAAGTGTGGTGGTTTTTGTGTGGGGGGGGGGGGGTGGGCATACTAAGCACAGGCGTACCTTGCATAGCACACCCACCGGGAGCCGGGCTGAGACCACCAAACTCAATTCACATGTAGCCGAGACCGGGATCCGAACCCTTGGCTGCAGAGGTGAATGGCTTGTCAGCGCAGTGCCAATCACGTTGAGCCACCACAGCTCCCTCTCTGCGGTTTTAATTTTTTGCGCTATAAACAAAAATAGAGCGACTATTTTGAAAAAAAATGCAATATTTTTTACATTTTGCTATAATAAATATCCCCCAAAAAAAGATATAAAAAAACTTTTTTTCCTCAGTTTAGGCCGATACGTATTCTTCTACATATTTTTCGTAAAAAAATAAATAAAAAAAAAAATAAAAAAAAAACGCAATTAGCGTTTGATTGGTTTGCGCAAAATGTATAGCGTTTACAAAACAATGGGTAGTTTTATGGCATTTTTATTAATATTTATTTTTTACTAGTAACGGTGGCGATCAGTGTTTTTTTTTCGGTACTGCGATATTATGGCGGACACATCGGACACTTTTGACATTTTTGGGACCATTGGCATTTTTATAGCGATCAATGCTATAAAAATGCATTGGATTACTATAAAAATGCCATTGGCAGTGAAGGGGTTAACACTAGGGGGCAGGGAAGGGGTTAAGCGTGTTCCTGCTTGTGTTCTAACTGTAGGGGGGGGGGGTGGACTCACTAGGGGAAATCACTAATCTTCTGTTCATACATTGTATGAACAGGAGATCAACGTTTCCCCCGCTGACAGGAACGAGAGCTATGTGTTTACACACATAGCTCTCGTTCCCCGCTCTGTAACAAACGAGCGCGCGTGCCCGGCGGCGATCGCGCCCGGGGGACGAGCGGGGGCGTGGGCAGCGTGCCCCCCCTAGCGGCCGCTAAAGGTAGGACGTAGAGCTACGTGCTCTCGCCCAGCAGTGCCACCGTCCCGCCGTATAACTGCGGTGGGCGGTCAGGAAGCAGTTAAGTTAGGTACAGACACACCAAAACTTGGCCAGTTCAGCAGAAACCGGCCAAATTTAGCTCTTTCTGGAGGTGCATCACCACACCGACAAGGCCATCCTTCCTCTCTACCCCCTTCTGTCATTTTAAAGCGGAGTTCCACCCAAAATTGGGACTTGCTCCTAACCCACTCCTCACCCCCTTACATGCCACATTTGGATGCAATTTTTGACTTTCTGTCCCACATCCTCCTTTCACCGAGGGGCTGGTAAGGCGAATAGCTTAATCGCCTTACTGCAGCCCCTCCCTGTAGGCGAACGCCTGGGACACGTCACAGGCGATCGCCTGTCAATCGGACGGTGGGTGCCCGGCCGTGAAGCCAAAAGCTGTCACGACTGGGTGCCCACACTTGGTATTGAGGGGGGGGGGGGGAGGAGTGAAGATTTCAAAAAGTAGTTCCTGTACTACTTTTTGCGATTTCAGGACACGATTTTCATTGACTTCTGCGCAGAAAGCTGCACAGATGTCTCTTAAATCGCAGCCGAAATCGGGACTGCCAGCGGGAGTGAAATCGTGCGAGTTCAGCTGAACTTGCACGGCTTCACTCCCGCAGCCCAGTGTGAGCCAGGGCTTCAACTCACATTTGAGTGGAGAAAGACAAAGCATAGCATGGGTAAAGGGCTTAGGCTCCTGTGGTCCAGCTGGGCAAGTGGTGTTGGTCAGCAGGCTACGGTGGTTCCCGAGGCTGATGACAGTCACACGGAAAGCGCATCAGAAATGATAGACGGGAGGTGTGGTCGGCTTGTGTTCGGAGCATGCATGCTCCTTCGTTAGTCATTGACTGCACTCAGAGTGGCACCGCTCTTTTTACCCATGCATATACATTCACTTCTGCTCTTTACAGCTGGCTGCCTACACTCCATTTACACATTAGGTGGTGATGTCTGAACGCAATTGGTTTCACTGGACTTTAGTTAGGGGTATCAGCGCAAAGAGGGCTGAATACAAATGTACGACACACTTTAGACATTTGTAAAAAAAATAAAAAATTATGGTGAAAATCATATATAAATTTGGTCTATCACATAAAATCCCAATAAAATACAATTTTCAAGGTGTGTATCAAAAAAATAATAAATTATTACACACATACAAAAAGGTGTAATGTACAAAAGATCCAATAGATGGCAATACATCCCTGAAACCAACGTGCCATACCTGCAGTATTACTTTTTAATGTTTTTTTTCAGAGCAAATTCACCAATATAGTATTTAATTAAGTTTTCAGTGATATTACTGGCTGCCACTGTGCCATTTAAAACAATACCTCCTTTACTATTGCGATCCATTGTCTATAAAATGTACATTGCTCCTTAAGGGCAAACCAAACTATGTAATTAAAAGCCGCTATAGATCCAAACAGTATGCCCAAACTAAGAATGTACTGCGAAGTAAATTAATATGCTCAGTGAAGACTGCACAAAAGATCTATTTGTTAGTACTACGCTAGTAAAGGCTATAAACAACTCACAGGAAATGTGAACCATAAACAATTGTACTCTCTAATCGGAATGAGTAGATATTAACTTTTCTGGGAAAGATGCCATATCAGTCAGACATAATATAGGCTATTAGGCATGATATTTTGCTACAGGTATACTTCAATTCCTAAATAAGGGCAGTAAGGAAAAGAACCCCATCAATGTCCAGATACATCGAAATTGGAGTAAGCTGCTTAGTACAAATACAATGGGGAAAAATATTTAGTGCCGATAATGGAGCTGAAAAAGAGGCGGGGCTGCCCCGCCATGTGCCACACGTGTCAGCCTGGCGTGCCCGTCAGAGTACCTCATCTCCTCAAGTGTCAGGAGAAGCAGCCTCACCACTGCCTGGTAGCGAGATCCCATGCTGTGTCAGAGCTGGATCTGAATTGCTGTGCAGCCACTGTAACAATGTTCCGCCTCCTAGACCGCCTCTTGATATAGATGGCACACCAATCCAATGCTGGTAATCATTGTGCAGTGTGTCATAGAAGGTGGGACATTGCTACAGCGGCTGTACAGCGATTTAGATCCAGCTCTTTGACACAGTGTGATATCACACCATCAGGCAGCATCTTATGGGCACTGGCAAGGCCGCATCTCATGTATTAGGTCTGCAGTTTCTGACCATCTCATGTACCAGGTCTGGAGAGGCGCACCAAAATAGAGATTTTGCCAATACCATTAGCAATGTGTTTAAGTAAGAGATTGCAGACATGATACAAGAGATGGTTAGAGACTGCATTTTTCTTGAGCTTTTCTTGCACTAAAAAGGTGCCAATAATGGCCAACAATAAATGCATATTCATTTAAATTAAGGATATTAAAAGAAAAGTATGGGTTTTTAATTTTTTTGCTAGTCAGACTGATGCTGCAACTGTCCCCCAGCATCTCCGCACTGAGAACCAAGCCACCGAACATCGCTAATGGCTCAGTTATCACTCCTCCCCGAGCAGAGTGATGCTAACGGTCAGCATTGCTTCTGCTCCACTTCTCCGCGCTCATTGGAGTGCTGAGCCGTAGAGGGGCAAAGGGCGGCCATCTCAGCAGCTCGGAGAGACTGCCATCAATCAAGGCTGCTGGCAGGTCCAGACTTGGGAAGTCAAGATGATGTGCTGCCTCGACTGATGGCAGTGAAGTCAGCGGAGAGTGGACTTCAGACCGCTCCCCACTGAAAACGGGTGACAGAAGTGCAAAACTAATTGCACTCCTGTGACCCAGAGGAGAAGCCCAGCTTAAAAAACTCAGGCTGGATTTCTCTTTTAAAAGATGAATATAATAAAAATTATATATATATATAAAAAAAAAATGTAATTTTCAAAAAAGTGCATCCTGCATTTTCAAACTTTTCTATTCGGTGCACCCCTACTTTAAGGTTTGTTGGTTGTCTTGGCAAATTGAAGTTTTAGCTCCCTCCATTTTATTTATTTTTATAGGATTATAGAAAATGTATAAGGATTATAGCTGTGCAAATTCATGACCTTAATGTGCTTCTTCATGAGCCACTCCTTTGTTGCCTTGGCGGTATGTTTTGGGTCATTATGCTGGAAGACCCATCTTTAGTGTTCTGTCAGAGGGAAGGTGGTTTTCATCCAAGATTTTACCTTACATGGCCCCGTCCATTGGCCCCTCAGTGCAGCAAAATTGGTCTGAGGACATTCCCCTACATCACAAAAGAAGTTTACAGAATGTGCATATAAGCACACACAAATGATCTGCATAAACAGCACAAAGAGATAGAAGTAAACTTATAACAAACGGGAAAGTATATCAATAACGTCTTCTCAAATAAGTTTGCAGCTGAATTTGGCAAACTTGGTCAAAGTATACATCCGCCTGCTGACAGTCAAGAAGCAGCAACACACTGATGAGGTCATTACTTTGAACTTTCATTCTGTCTGGATGTTTTCTGTCCACGAAGCAGAGCTCGATTAACCCTTAGTGCTGACCCTTTCTGTCCCCATCTGAGCCCTGCTGTTTGAAATGATTTTTGTTGGCAATACTCCCCAGCTAGTTGAGAAGTTCATGCATACACCAAGTGCTACCATCATGGGTGGTGTTCAACAATCTGCCAAGTGGTGCAGCATGGGATAAAGATCAAAGGAAAAAGTATATTTTTGGACAAAGAAGGATCTAGCCTTCCACTGTGGTCATCACTCTTCAGGCATTGTGAAAATGATAACTGTGCGATGCTTTAGGAAATGCTCCGTGTTGAATGTCAGTGGTCTTGAGGTGCAGACCTCTTTTCAGGTTGAAAAATGAGAGTTGTAGCCCAAGGAAATGTTAGCAGTAGAGATGCATCATTAGAAAACAATGCATCTGTGAGCGCAATGCTGCAGCCGGCATGACACC
Organism: Rana kukunoris; assembly: GCA_029574335.1. NCBI lineage: Eukaryota > Metazoa > Chordata > Amphibia > Anura > Ranidae > Rana > Rana kukunoris. The sequence continues at coordinate 253,691,585 of CM056050.1, read as the reverse complement.
CACTAATGGCAAAACATTTCACTTATTTATAGCTTAAGCCGACTATTGCCACAATAGTGCAACAAGAACTATTAAAATGGAACTTCTGCTCATCCGATTACCCCCCTCCGGTGCCACATTTGGGGGAGGGGGGGGGGGAGCAGGTTAACTGTCAGAGGTATCCTGTCCCCACTTCCAGGAGACCGGGCTGCGATCTACAGCAGCAGCTCGGTCCCCCTCCTCGTCTTCTGCTGACCAATGAAAGAGCACATTGCGCTTTGTGCATGCGGAGTGGGGGCCTGGCCATGAAGCCGAAAGGCTACACTACTGGATTCCCTTAATAACAATGGCCGCAGCAGCACCCAACCAGCTGATCTGAAGTTTGCCTGTGGTGCCCACATCGCTGGACTCCAGGACAGGTAAGTGTCCTAATGTTAAAAGTCAGCAGCTACAGTACGTGTAGCTGCTGACTTAATTTTTTAAAAGGGGCGGACAGACCTCCTCTTTAAGTATGGTTCGTGAAACTTTATTAGTACCGACATCCTAATTTTTTGATTGCGCTTTCAGGGTGTACCCGCTTCTTCAAGGTCCAAGCAGTACCAATAAGTACTGCTTGGACCTTGAAGATGGTACATCCTAGAAGCTGGCCCCGGAAATTTGTATGCAATGACCCAGTCACAGCAAATTTAACACTTCTAGAGTGGCAAAATACAAAGTAGCTATCTTAGGTCAATATCTCATGACTTACAAAAAGTAAACACATTCTTCAAATACATTCATCCCAAGACGGTACATAAAATGTTGAAGTGTAAAGCTGTCAATGCTGTACAAACACACCCACGCTTCGAGCACTGTGGAAAAGTAGATGCACCAAGATGCCAATTTCAATAGTCTTGGATCAGCGCAAGTAGGAAAAAAGCTAAGAAATATATATAAAAAAGAAAAACACACACACACACACACACACACACACAGCGCCCCACACAATAGGAAAGTCAAGCAATCAAGTATTCTTAAAGATGAATTGCAAACCCCGGTATCATCCTGCACTCTTTGTAAGCAATGGTAAAAACCTATATATATATATTTTTTTTTTAAAACGGTGTATATACGCATGAATACTTAAAGCTGAGCGTCAGGCAAACTGCTACATAATATATGAAAACCATACAGGAGAACCGTTTTACCTGCCAAGAATTTGTATTTCTGTCCATCCATTCATGGTATTTACACAGCTCTACCACACAGCTCAGTCCTCCGTGGCAGTGGACCTGATCTTTCTCTGCTACAGTTGGTCATTCACTTACAGGTCTCCTCCCAACCCTGTGACTGGACAGTAAAAGGGATAAGCAGCACACTGATGAGCTTATCACTCACCTCTCTCATCCTGTCAGCATGCCTCTTTGACAACAACACACTTGATTTGGCTCATTGCAATTTCTCCCTCTTTCTGTGCTCTGCTGTGCTAAGAGGCTGATGCCAAGCCAAATTCAGGTACTTTCACAGATTTTTTTTTAATGAATACAGAGCTGCATTAGGGCCTTGTATATCTTACTGGAGTTCAGCTTCAAAATGTACATCTATGAATATAAAAAGCACAAAAAAACAAAAAAAAAACACACCTTCACTATTAAACCTGAATGCATCACCTGAATTTTAGGCGGATAAAAAAATAAAAAAAAAAAGGAGAAAGGAAGACACATTAGCAAAGCTCTGTATTTATTAATACACATTAAACTGTGTACAGCAAGGCTCATAGTGGAAGAACATGAAGCAGCATTAGGAGCCAAGCAGCTGTACAGCAGTGATTATGTGTCAACAAGGAACATGCGGATATGACGAGAACAGAGCGAGAGAGACGAGTTTATCAGGCTGCCACTTCTCTTTTCACTGTTCTGCCAAAGGTAGGGGACATGACCTGTAATAAAAGTGCAGAGGTCTATTGCCCTGCCAGAAGGGGCTGTGAAGTCTGGCAGAGCTGTGCACATCTCAGGACAGATGGACAAATACTCCAATGTTGTGTCAGTTAAAATAGCTCTCTTAGGCCCTTTGCATACAGGGCTGTCTAATTGCTGCTACATGCCAGGCATTCACCCATACACACAGAGGCCTAAACGTGGGTACCACTCAGTACGGCATTCAGCCACAGCCTGCCATAGACTTTGATGGGGTGCAAGCAGTTGGGCTGGATGCCGCACCTGTCCCCCTTGGGGGTTCTAAAACACCAGGAGAGGGCTGCAGCAGCTGCACTGCCCTGTGTGAAAGGGGCCTTATATGCATTTCATCTGTGCATTAGAGCTGCACGATTCTGGATAACATGAGAATCACGATTTGTTGCTTAGAATAAAGATAGTTGTTAGAGAAAAAGAAAATATGTTTTTCCAGGTAAAAAAAGGGTTTTAATTTGTAAACACAGAGTCTGAAAAATAGGCCCACTACGCTTGCTTTACCTTATAGCAGTCCTGCTTTCATGTCCTCCATGTCTGTTTTTGCTTAGAAGTTGCTGTAATCCCTTGCTGAACTCCACACTTCCTGCTTGTCTGGCTCCTTATGAAAAAGCTTTTCAATGTGGTCCATGATCAAGACTCAAGAAGATGTGATTACTATGTGTCTAAAACTCCTCAGAACCAATCAGATTCATTTTAAAAACAAACACTGCCCTGTGTTTGTTTGTTTTTGTTCTGTGTGCCTGTACTTCACAGAACAAACTGAAACTAGTCTAAAAACTAAACTAAAGGCACATTATATGATTGATTTTTCTCTATTTTTAAATTGAATCAGTTAAGTATTATGTCTCTATGCCCTGTAAACAGTCATTTCAGTAAAAACAATTTTTTCCTTTACTACTCCTTTAAGTGGTTAAACGATTACTCGTGCAGTTCTACTGTACATTTACCTGTCAACCTGGAGATCAGCTTTAAAACTAGACCCATAGAAAGTCACGGAGAACTTGTTGCCAATTTCCAGTCTCTCTTGAAGCCCAAGACTTTGGTGACAGAATAAATCTCCAATAAACGTTTGCAAAGAGTAGTAATGTAACCATACACAATTTAAATCAAACCATCCAAGTTACTTTTATTGGCATACTATAATATTTGTAATTAGCACGTATTTCGAATCCCACTTGCATGGCATTAGAAACGGATCACACCCTGCCAAGAGGAATATACTTTAGTGGCATTTAAGCAAAAGCAAGAATTAAAAAACTTGTAATCTTTCTTTTCACATTTAATCTATTCTGGTAATGTGATGTGGACATGTGTAACTTGTCTGAAGGGATGAGTCACAATGCCAGCATGGCAGCCAAAGATATTTCAGCTTAACCCTTGCTTTTGTTGGCAAGTTTCATTTGTAGTCAGCAGTCCATCGTAATTTGGGTAAATGCTGCAGTCTGACATAGAATCTTACATTTAAAAATCTCTAGGAATGAACACTCAGAAAATAGCATGGAAACAAATACAAAGCATACAACCTACTTGCTCAAAAACAGGGGGGGGGGGGGGGTTTAAGGCAACAAGCTATTGCCGACATCTAAAAATGCTGGATGGCTGCTGGATAAACAAACAACAGCATCAATACTTGAGCAACTGACCCAAAATAGGAGCAGCAAGAAGGGTTGTGTACAGAGGAACCCCCCCCCCCCCCCCCCCCAAAAAAAAAAAAAAAAAAAAGAAGAAGGAAGAAGAGGGGGGGGGGGTTAGGTTTTTATCAAATTTATTTTAATAAAAATGCTTTTGGAGAAAAAAAAACACACCTATCTAAAAGATGGTTTTCCATTTAAGACACACTAATAATTTAGTTTATTCAGCATGAAATGACGCTTCGTTATGTAGCATGAGGCTGTATATTCTGCAATATTTAATTATTTTGGTAAACTCATGTAATGAATCCAAGCTCTGCAAGCTGAGATAACATGCACTGCATTGATGCATTCACACAATTTCACAGCAACCATGAGATAAAACAAAGTTCAGGAATATTCCTTTATCCCATTGTTTTGCAAATCTATTTACACTTTAAAACTGTATGATTGTTGCAAGAGAAATGCTTCTGTACCAGGCTCCAAGTAGGAGGAGGAAGGGCAAGCGGTAAAAATTAGATTGAAACCTACTTTTCAAGTATTGTGTAGAAAACACAGCTATCCCATATACCGGATTTCTAAAAGAGTAAAAAGCCCTTTTAGTGTATGTGCGTAAAACAAAATACTACACAATTCAACAGATATTGTTCTTCTGAAAAAAAAAAAACAAAAAAAAAAAAAAAAAAAAAGCACAGGCAAAAGATCACTTACTAAGGGCCGACCTCAATTTAGTAAGGGATGCCAGGTTGGTTTTTACATTAGGTCAATGATTCTAGCACAAAGCAACGTGTTGCCTTATTTAACAAACTAAAAAAACAAAAAGGGGGGGGGGGGCATATATTAAAAGGAGTTGTAAAAAGGAAAACTTTTTTTTGCTGAAATTACTGTATAAAGGGTATAGGAGACATAATAGTTAACGGATTCCTTTTAAAAAGGATTAAACATAGATAAAAATCAATCATATAATGTGCCTGCAGTTTCAGTTTAGTTTTTCATCTAGTTTCATGTTTCTGTGAAGGACAGAGACACAGAGCCAATACAGGGCAGTGTTTGTTTTTAAAAACAAAACCGATTGGTTCTGAGGAGTTTTAGACACACATTAATCACACCTTCTTGATTAGAGACCACAGAGAAGCTCCCAGTACTTTTTTCATAAGGAAACAGACAACCAGGAAGTGTGCAGAACAGAGAAGGATTACAGCAAAAACGAACAATGAGCACATGAAACCAGGACTGCATTAGGGTAAAGGAAGCCATTTTGCTTAAAATAAAAAACTTCTTTAGTGACCCTTTAAGCCAAGAGCTGCAACATAGGTCAAAGCCCTATGTTAAACTTTTTAATACATTATACACAAAAAATCTTGGCGGCACCACAAGTCTAAGTGCCATGTCTACCAGCAGAATAAATATCCTGCAGTTCAAAAAAACAGAGGCTGGTAGGTATTAATAATTCATATTAATGTACTTCACCACCTTATTCACTTAAGTAAAAAGAATTGATTTTATTCCAGAAACTACAGGATGTTGGGGGGGGGGGGGGGGCGGTTTTAAGAGAACAGCTAAAACAGTCCATGCAGTTTAACCTGGGTAGAAAAATATTTTCCCATATCCCCTTATATTGTTTTCGCTAAGATGCATGTCCAAGAGAGTATTTTAAAACTATCCATACTTCCATTCCTGCTGCTACTGAGCATCTGCACTGCCTGGACAGTAAGCATGCAAACTTCTCCATTTAACTGGAATGAAAGTGTTAATGTCGTCATCCTCCACAAAACCGCCATTTGAACTTTTGGGAAGTGTTACTTTAAGCCCTAGTTCACATGGGGCGTATTAAAGCAGCGATCCATGCATCCCTGTGCAGGCAGTCCTATTCATGTCAACTGGGACCCAGCCGCTGCTCCCAACCTATCATCCATATGGATGCGGGTGTGAGTTGAGACAGGCACCTGTCCTGTACCCACATGGATATCGGATAGGGAGCAGTCACTGTCCATGGAGCTGCAGCATCCCAATTGATAAATGAGATGGGGCGCTTTAACCTTTCATGTGGAGGAGGCTAGGGGCATATCTAAACCAAAAATGCTTATATCTTGCAGCCTAACAGTCCTTGATGTGGTGGCTGCCTTAAAGCAGAGCTACAACCAAAAAGGAAAGCTCTGCTTGCACTGTCTCCCTCCACATCTGGCACTTTTTTGGGGTCACTTCCGAGTCAGATTGCAGCAGCGATCCATGATGATGTTCAGCCCCTCCCCCTCCGGCTTCTGGGTGACAGGTCCCAGAAAGACTGCGGGACCAATCACAAAGCACAGCGCAGTAGGAAACCGGCTGTGAAGCCAGAAGGCTTCACTAACAGTTTACCTTACCCAAGATGCCCAGAACTTGGTACCCAAAGCCTGTTGGCTCAGCTGTGGGCCTTCTGCACTATGTTGGTCATCATGGACCGTTTGTGTCATTCTGCGTTTGTCCTTTGTGAGAAGCGTTCTATAAATAAAATATAATGAATGAAAAATAAAATAAATTCCGACATTGTGGTTATGTTATGTGCTTGCTAGCACATGCACTATAGTGTGAACAAGTCCTAATATTCATATTGATATACAAGACTGACAGAACAGGAATTTGCTATATATCCTTTCCACTCCAGACCATTGCATCCTTATGTACCATTGTGTGTGTGTGTGTCAGGCATTTCTGCATCTGAAACAAGGAGAAAATGGCAGTACCCATTTCTGGTCTAAGATGATGCAATGATAAATGCTGGTGTATCTGAATTCCTCTCTGCCACATCAGCAGGTATAAATACAACACCAGATGCTCCGACACAAAAAGCTGGTCTTCTGGGGTTCTTAACCACTGGGCCACAGGCGACCTCCAAGCAGGGACATGGCTTTCCTACAGTAATGATAGATTGAAAACGGTGCCTCCAACCCTAGCCTCTTTCAGGAGCAATGCCTGCACACCCTTCCCTAATAGAAGAGAGAATACACAGCCTCCCTGCAGGAGGACAAAACAAAGACAGTTTATGCAGGTACCCTAAAAAAGGAGAGGAGCCTCCCTTATATACACACACACACTGTCTCCTCTCCCAGATTATTTTCCCGAGTGGGACAAACAAACATCAGGAGGAAAAGGAGTATAAAGAGATACAGATTACAGCCAGCATTGTCCAGCAGACTCTGTGTTCACTCTGTATGGGAATAAAAATTGGTAAAAAAGGGTTCAAGATGCTGACTAATGGTCATCTTGTCAGGAGATAAAAATCAATACGATGGTGGACAGTGCAATGTTTTAAAGCACAGGTTCACCTTCAGCACCAAAAAAAATAAAAATGTTATTCCTTCATAAATCATGCCCAACCTTGATCACAATTTAAGTATGCATATTTTTTTGTAAAAATTACTCACCCCCGAGTTCTGCATATTCAATTTTTGTGAGTCATTTTAACCACTTCCGGACTGCAGCATGCGATATAAGTCGGCTGTTTGAAGAGGGATAGCTTTGTTATGGCAGCAGCTAGCTACCATAACCCAAGTATCCTCTTCTTCAGTGGGCGGTCCAGTTTCTGATAATAGTGGTCTCCGTGGTGAATTCGCAGCAAGATCACTTTTATCAGCGTTGGGAGAGGCCCCCCCCCCTCCTGCCACTCTCCTCTGCCCTCCGCCACCAGCAGCGGCAATTGTGTCCTCTTCCATGTGTGGCATGTAGCTGAATGGGGGGGGGGGGGGTATATGGCCCCCACCCGCTTCCATACCATTGCAGGGCAGAAGCAACGTCAAAACATCACTTTCGACCATAGCTCTTAAAAGGGCATTTTTTATTTTATTTTTTATTACATTTTAGTGTAAATTTGAGATCTTTTTGATCCCAGATCTCATATATATAAGAGGACCTGCTTTTTTTCTATTACAAGAGATGCAAAACATGCAACCTGTAGAATTTTTTTTATATACGCCGCCTATAGAGATTTTTAAGGGTAAAAGTTTGTCGCCATTACACGAGCGGGCGCAACGTTGAAACATGACATGTTGGGTATCAACTTACTTGGCGTAACATTATCTTTCACAATATAAAAAAAAAAAATATTGGGCTAACTTTACTGTCTTATTTTTTTCCAAAAAAAAAAAAGTGCGCTTGTAAGACTGCTGCGCAAACACAGTGTGACAAAGTATTGCAACAACCACCATTTTATTCTCGAAAACGGTCGAATTATTTTTTTTCATGTTTGGGGGTTCCAAGTAATTTTCTAGCAAAAAAAAATAAAATACAAAAAATAAAAAGTTTTTGTTGTAAACAAATCTCAGAAAGAGGCTCGGTCCTTAAGTGGTTAAAAAAAAAATGCACTGAAAGCTTCTTATGCTTCCTACTGGCAATGCCCTCTGGGATTGTAGTTTCTTATTAGCTCAGTAAACTACAAGTTCCATGAATCATTGCCTTTGTGGCTATATAGGAGTGGCTGGCACGTGCACTAGCATTTCACTCTGCTCAACTCCCCCCCCCCCCCCCCATGTAATGATTTTATGTGTAATAAATGCTTTTTACTCTCTGCATGGTGTCATTGCCTTTAACCCCTTGCCAACCAGTGCACAACGATATACGTTGGCGCAATGGCGCAGCTGGGCAAATGGGAGTACCTGTACGACCCCTTTAAATCGCTGCATAGTGGGCGCACACCACCGTGTGCTCTGTGAGCGTGCCCGCGGACTCAACGTCCGCCGGAGACCAGCGATCGCGTCACAGAGCGATGTAAACAAGGCATTTCCCTGGTCTGCCTACCAACATGACAGGGATCTACTGAGTAGAGATGGGCGATTTTGGTCCCCCCGCCAAAAAACAAAAAAACAACCAACACACACACACACACACCTTTTTTCTTGATGAACACCACACAGGTCCTACGTTTTTAGGCGAGGCCGCGGCTTAGTCCGCCGCAATCCTGGGAAAGGGCCACGGACTTGGCTGAAGCTGCAGCCTCGCCTAAAAAATCCTGCCCGCAGCGATTCTGGGAAAAGGCCGCGAGCCGCGTCTGGCCTCGCTGCCTTTTCTCAGGATCGTGGCGGGCAGGAGATTTTAGGCGAGGCCGCGGCTTCGGCCTAGTCAACGGAGCTCCGGGCCTATCTAACAAAATTGATTTGGTCAAAATCTGAATCGATTTGCCCTCGCAACTCGATTCAAATCAATTTTTTCCTCAGCCCTACTACTGAGCAGCGATCTCTGTCATGTTCTAGTGAGACAACCCCCCCTACAGTTAGAATCACTCCCTTAAAACCACACTTAACCCCTAATCGCCCCCTAGTATTTAACCCCTTCCTTGCGAGTGTAATTTACACAGTAATCAGTGCATTTTTATAGCACTGATCAGTGTATAAAATGACAATGGTCTTAAAATAATGGTGTCAAAAGTGTCTGTCATAATGTCGCAGTCACGAAAATAAAAAATTAAATATTTATATATATATATATATATATATATATATATATATATATATATATATATATATATATATATATATATATATATATATTTTTTATATAAATAATAATTATTAATAAACCCATGCAGATCGCTGCCATTACTAATAAAAATGCCATAAATCTATCCCCTATTTTGTAGATGGTATAACAAACCAAACGCACGCAGAGATGATCAAATACCACCAAAAGAAAGCGCTCTGTGAGAAAAAAAAGGGAGGCCTTCAATTTTGTTTGGGAGCCACGTCGCACAACCATACAATTGTCAGTTAAAGCGACGCAGTGCCAAAAATCGCAAAAAGGGGCCTGGTCTTTGGTCAGCCAAATGGTCCGGGGCTCAAGTGGTTAAACCTTTAAATATATTATGCTTAAGTGAAATTATTTAAACATTATACGTTTAGGAAAAAATTTTGTTCAGCCCACCAGTCTTTGTAAATTATACAATGTGGCTCTTGTACTGAAAAGTTTGTAGACCCTTGATTTAGGCGAGGTTACTACACGGTTGAAAACATAAATGCACTAAGAGAAACACAAGCCAACTAATTACAACATTGGAACAAAGTCAGCAAAACACTCCCTACAACACATCTGCTGTAAATACCATAATATGCTACTTAATGAGCTGTCTGGAAACCAATCTCAGAACAGCTTGCTCTAGCACAATTACTTGCCCACTAGATGCGAGTTTAATATAAAGAATCAAAATCTTATGATCAAAGTTTTCCAGACTGAAAAATAGAATACCAGAGTCATACATCCCAAGTGCCTTTAAGCTCCTTTCACACGGAGCGGACCGTTTTTCAGTCCGCTCCGTGTGTCCGTCAGCTCAGCTGAGCTGTCGGGCGGACCCCGCACACTGTGCAGGGACCGCCCCGTCTCTCCTCCGCTCTCCCCTATGGGGAGTCGGATGGAAACGGACCGTCTGTCCGTTTCCATCCGATCCGTTTGGCTGGACGGAAGAAAAAAAAGGGATTTTTAAATACAGCTTACCTGTAAAATCCTTTTCTTGGAGTACATCACGGGACACAGAGCGGCATATTCATTACTATATGGGTTATATGGAGTACCTTCAGGTGTGGACACTGGCAATCTCAAACAGGAAGTCCCCTCCCTATATAACCCCCTCCCATAGAGGGAGTCCCTCAGTTTTGTAGCAAGCAGTATGCCTCCCAAAATGGTCACCCAAAAGAGGGGTGGGAGCTCTGTGTCCCGTGATGTACTCCAAGAAAAGGATTTTACAGGTAAGCTGTATTTAAAAATCCCTTTTTCTTTCTCGTACATCACGGGACACAGAGCGGCATATTCATTACTATATGGGATGTCCGAAAGCAATGCTTTAATGAGGGGAGGGAGACATCTTCCAAAGAAGGATTTAATTTTAGAGGTATACTCAGATACTAGTAAATCCAACTTAAACGAGAAATGTAAATCTCAAATCAAATCAAGGGAGCCCCCTCAGATCCTGAGGAGCTTGAATCGCGGCCTGTAGTACTGACTGCCCAAAGGCTGTATCCGCATTCCTTCTTACGTCCACTTGATAAAATTTTGTAATGACTACGTTGCTGCCTTGCATATTCGAGCCATAGAGATCTGATGATGTGCTGCCCAGGAGGTGCCCCTGGCCCTGGTAGAATGGGCCTTTACCGACAAAGGAGGAGGCACCTCTTCAAACCGCAGGCCCGAACAATTAATTGTTTAATCCATCTTGCGATGGTGGATCAAGCGGCTGCCTGACCCATCTTGGGCCCTTCCGGTAAAACGAACACCACATCTGTTTTCCGAACCTTCTCTGTAGCTTTAAGATAGGCCCTTACGGCCCTGACAATATCCAACGTATGCAGCAACCCCTCTTTTCTAGAGGTGGGTTTTGGAAGAAGGATGGAAGTACCACCTCCTGGTTCAGGTGGAAACTGGATATAACCTTTGGTAGAAAGGAAGGATGAGGACGGAACCCCGCCCTATCCTTATGCAAAATGAGATATGGTTCCTTACAAGATAAGGCTGCCAATTCCGATACTCTCCTGGCCGAAACTATGGTGATCAGAAATACCGACTTTCTAGTCAGTAAAGTCAAGGTACCTCAGCCAACGGCTCAAGAGGTTGTTTCTGTAGGGATGACAGAACAAGATTTAAGTCCCATGGACAAAGTGGTGACTTGACAGGAGGATTAATACGCAAGACCCCCTGTAAGAAGGTCTTTACCAGCGAGTGGGTGGCCAGCGGCCTCTGAAACCACACTGACAGAGCTGAGATCTGTCCCTTGATTGTGCTTAGTGCCAGGCCTTTATCCACTCCTAGCTGGAGAAAACTTAACACCCTATCAATAGTATATTTGCGGGAATTCCATCTTTTGGATTCACACCAGCCTACGTAGTTCCTCCACACCCTGTAATAAATCACCCTGGAGACCGGCTTTCTAGCCCTAATCAGGGTAGGGATTACCTGCCTAGACAGACCTCTACCCCTGAGAATCAGGGATTCAGCCTCCAGGCCGTCAAATTTAGACGCCGTAATGTAGGGTGGAGGATCGGGCCTTGTGAGAGTAGGTCTGGTTGTAGAGGAAGAGTCCAAGGGTCTCCCACTGCCATCTTCAGGACTAGTGAGTACCAAGTCCTCCGGGGCCAAGCCGGAGCTACTAAAATGACTGGCTTGTGCTCCACTCTGATCTTGCGCAACAGGCGAGGGAGTAACTGTAGCGGAGGGAATGCATATAGAAGTTTGAATTGATGCCAAGGGCAAACCAACGCATCGGTTCCGCAGGCCATAGGATCCCTCGTTCGAGACACGGACCTGTCTAGTTTCTTGCTGAACCTGGATGCCATTATATCTACGTCTGGCATTCCCCACCTCTGGCAGATTGTCTGAAAGACCTGGGGATGCAGAGACCACTCCCCTGGCGACAGACTCTGGCGACTTAAGAAGTCTGCCTGCAGGTTGTCCACTCCGGGAATGAATATCGCCGAAATGCAGGGTACATGAACCTCTGCCCACTGAAAAATCAAGCTCACCTCCCTCTGAGCGGCCCGACTCCCGGTTCCCCCTTGGTGGTTTATGTATGCCACCGCCGTGGCATTGTCTGACTGGATTCTCACCGGGAACCCCTTTAATCTGGAGGTCCATGCCAGAAGGGCTAGGCGAGCAGCTCTGATCTCCCAGATATTGATGGGGAGCTGCCTCTCTGCTTTCACCCCAGTTCCCTGGCGAGAGGACCCCTCGAAGACCGCCCCCCCAGCCTGCCAGGCTGGCGTCTGTGGTAACTACCTTCCAGACAACAGGGCTGAAGGATTTTCCCTTTAGAAGATTCTGGGGGTTCAACCACCAGGCCAGGCTTTGTCGGACCCTTGATGATAGCGTCAAAGGGGACTCTAAGGCATGTGCCCTCTTGCCCCAGGCTGCTAGAATGGCTGCCTGTAGGACGCGAGTGTGGATCTGAGCGTATGGTACTGCCTCGAACGTGGCCACTAGCTTGCCTAGTAATCGCATACACAGGCGAATAGTTGGTTTTTTCTTGTTTAGAACCAACTGAACCAGCCCCTTGATAGCCTCGATCTTCACCAGGGGCAGGAACACTCTTTGCTGTTCTGTGTCTAACCTCATGCCGAGGTATTCCAACTGCTTTGTAGGCTGGAACGCTGACTTTCCCCGGTTTAGGACCCAGCTGAATTCTTCGAGGTACCGAACCGTGAGGTTTACTGCCTTTTGCAGACCCGGTCGTGAGTGATCTATGATTAAAAGGTCGTCCAAGTATGCTAGGACTGTGACCCCTTGGATCCTTAAATTGGGCAGAACTGGGGCTAGGATCTTCGTGAATACCCGGGGGGCCGTGGCCAGCCCGAAGGGGAGCACCCTGAATTGGAAGTGTCGCTGCCCCACCGCGAAGCGTAAAAATCTTTGATGCGACTGAAAGATTGGTACATGAAGGTAAGCATCCTTTATGTCTATGGAGGCCAGAAAATCGTCTCTCTGAAGCGCGGCGGCTGCTGACCGGATGGATTCCATCCGGAAGGAACGAACCTTTAGGTAACCGTTTAACCTCTTTAGGTCCAAGATTGGCCTGACATCGCCGTTGGGCTTTGGTATGACAAAGAGATTGGAATAGAAACCTAGCCCTTGCTCTTGGGCTGGCACCTCTACTATTACGTCCTGGTAGAGCAGGTGATCCAAAGCTGCCAGCAATGATGCCTTCCTTGCTGGATCCCTTGGTAGCCTTGATTCTTGAAAATGAGGCGGAGGATACCTTAGAAACTCCAGTCTGTAGCCTGTGGTTACAGATGCCCGGACCCATTTGTCGGGGATCTTGGCTTCCCAACTTCTGAGAAGAAACAAAGCCTTCCCCCCACCCACGAGAGTGGGGGCGCCCCTTCATAAGGCAGACTTAGGGGCTGTCTTTGTCGGCTTGCGATACCATGGCCTCTTACCCCCAGGGGCCTGTCCCTGCGATCTACTGTTAACGTTGGATCGTGCAGGCGGCCGTCGATACTGCCTGGAATTTGAGGGCCCCGAGACAGGAAAGAGCTGCCTTTTAAATGTAGGACCCCGGAATGTCTTTTTGACCGGTAAAAGGGTACTCTTGCCATTTGAAATAGTCTGAATATATTTATCCAGATCCTCTCCGAAGAGTCGTCCTCCATGGAAGGGAAACCCTGCCAGAAGCTTTTTGCATGGGGGCTCCGCCGCCCAGTTCTTCAACCATAAGAGCCTTCTCATGTGCACCAAAACTAGTGATAAACGAGAGGCTTGCTGGATGGAATCTTTTATAGCATCTACAGCAAAACACAGAGCTCTGGGAATGTCAGAAAACTATTCTGCTTGTTGGGTAGGCATGTCCTTTAACATTTCTTTTGTCTGGTCCTTTAACGCCTGACAAACTCCAATTGCAGCCACAGCTGGCTGTACCACTGCTCCTGCCGTAGCAAAGGATGCTTTTAAAAGTGTCTCTAACCTTTTATCAACCGGATCTTTAAACATATGTATGTTTTCCACCGGGCAAGTTAGTGATTTATTCACACATGAGATGGCTGCATCCACTATTGGGAGCCTCCACCTCTTGGAGAATCTTTCCTTCATGGGGTAAATGACCGCAAATCTTTTCGGTGGCAGAAAAATCCTGTCCGGCCGTACCCAATCCCGAAAGATCAATTCCTCCAAGAGAGGATGGACCGGAAACACTGCGTTGCTTAACGGAGCTTTCAAAGAGCCCAGAGAGGATACCGGAGGAACCTGAGGCTCTGTCAATGGTAAACTAAATGCCGAGCGGACCATGTCCGTCAAAGACTGTACCCACAGTCTTTCTGTCTGGGAGTCTGAAAATGGTCCTCAGAGGCAGATCCCTCAATCCCTGAACCCTCTTGGTTCAGGTCTAGTTGATCCTCCTGTGATTCTAATTCCTCCGGAGAGAGAATCTCAGCATCTGAGGATACACCTCTTGGTGATGGGGATCTAACCCGTTTCTTACCAGGAATAGCTCTAGCGATCAATGCTGCTATTCTCTCTTCTAGCCCCCCTAGGGATACGGCTAGCATCTCCTCTGTGATAAACACAGGGCTGGGCTGATCTGGGCCAGCCTCCGCACCAGATCCCCCTAATGGCTCATCCAAGGCGCTCTTTATGTTAATAAGTTGCGGGGAAAGTATCGGCATATCATCAGAATCAGAAGGGGAACCCCTTTGTTTTTTGGTCTTTTTTGTACCCTTTGACCCCGAACCTTTGGAAGCCATAATACAAAATCGAGGGACTCCGCCCACACAACAGACTGTAGTGGCCAGGAGTACAAAACCAGAGCTTAGGGGACAATAGATCACTAATGCCCAAAAACTGATGGGATCCCGTATGTTTTTCTCTTTTTTTTTTTTTTTAAATATATATTATATATATTTTCTTTTTTAAAACACACAGTGACCCCAAACTTAGTTTGCCAGCCTCCAACCTGCCGCAAAAAGGGGAATTTCTTGGCTTAACAAAAAAAGGCATTGGAACAAAGTCCAGCATGTACTACCCCTCTTCCGCCACCGGGAGTCACTGTTCTGCCGCTCTGCGTCCTCTCCTTCTGAAATCAGCCTCAGACTGAGCACTGACAATGCCTGCTGATCTATAACAGCACAAGGCGCGCCCCTGTATGACACCGCAGGCACGCCCCCCCCCCGCCCTCCTGTGTGAACGGCGCGAAAAACGTCTATAAGACGTGCGCGCGCACGCGCGTATGCCGGAAACAGGAGGAACATGGAGGAGCCGCGCTGCTGGAGATCCAGGACTGCAGAAACAGGCGGCAGATTCAAACCCCCGGCCAGGTAGGACTCTCCAAAAGGCCCCTAGGGATCCTTACTAGTCCTAGGAAGAAAACAGCAGGTTAGCTAGCAACACATTCTTAGACAGGGGAACCTAGTGATGGGGGAGAAAAGGTGTCATCCTGTCTCTCTTCAGACATAGTGAACAAGGTTGCCCATGCAGAGCATACTTAGGCTATCCCCCCTTTTAGGTTACCCCGGAGAGCCTGCTGTCGAACCAAGTCCTGCAGGCTCCCCCTTACCTGCTCCATGCTGCAGGATGTTTGTCCAGCAAACTGATCCAATCTTCTCCCATCTCCGTGGGTAGCGTAGTAGACCTTCAGGCCCTGGGGTCCTATGAAGGTACCCACTGTCCTGGACCTATATAGCACCCTGGCAAACAGGAACTTATGGTTTTTGCAAACTCCAAGTCCTGGGCCCAGGGTCCAGCCCTCCAAGAGGAGCATTATAGGCAAAACCCCACGGTTTGGGGCCCGGGTACTGTCCACTTTGGCACTGAGGCTCCTTGGACAGATCCGGTTAGCCCGCCCTTAATCCCAAGGATGTGGAGCAAAGCTATTCCGTGACCAACACCTAAGACACTGGCGAAAAAACTGAGGGACTCCCTCTATGGGAGGGGGTTATATAGGGAGGGGACTTCCTGTTTGAGATTGCCAGTGTCCACACCTGAAGGTACTCCATATAACCCATATAGTAATGAATATGCCGCTCTGTGTCCCGTGATGTACGAGAAAGAAATAGGACATTCTTCCGTCCGCAAAAACAGATGCGGATCGAGCGGACGTTAGCGGATGCATCATCCGCTAACGGATCCACTCCCATAGGGACCCATTACAAGTCCGTAAACGGACTTGTAATGAGCGGACCGTTCGTCCGCTCGTGTGAAAGGGCCCTAAGGAGGAGAGGCTCTCAGCTAAGCACACCCACCTGCCTGCATGCATGCATGCATGCATGAACCAAGGGCAGATGAATTCCAGAAAGTAAATGCTACATAAATCATTTGCTCTTACTCAAGATGGCCATGGCCAGAAATGTTAGCAGATGTTTTTCAAAGTGTTTCTAGGCAAAATAAAGCATGGAGACAGATGGATGGGTTATTTTGTTTTAAAACAGTAAAAATGAATTAAATTGTTTTGCTCAGATACAATGTAGTTCCACTTTCAGAACCTGATCAGAAGAGTTAGGAATATGAGAATTTACTGTATATACTCAAGTATAAGCCGAGTTTTTCAGCACATTTTTTGATCGGCTTATACTCGAATCCTGCCGTTAATGCAGTCTTAACGTGGTTTTAAACCCTTACAAACCACTTAGAACTACAGGTAAGCCTAGATTAAGGCTTATCTGTACGTGCAAGAAATATGCACCGATGTCAACGGCGCAGGCGCACTGAGCGTGCCGTTTCTGAATGGGACTGTGCCATCCCGGTGCATTGCCATGAAATGAGATTTGCCATGGAATGAGATGGTCCGCCTCCATCCCATTCTATTGGCTCACTCATGTCACGTGACATATTTAAACGTCAAGTATTGACGCAAATATCAGTCACAGCTAGGCTATCATAGGGAGAGGATCTCCTCTCCCTGTGATAGCCCGATAGCGCTGTCAGCAGCGTGCCTCCCGCCAGCACTAAGTACACCCCGCGCCCGCAGCTCTACTCCCCGCACCCCGCAGCTCTTCCCCGTCCTCCGCGGCCGCAGCTCTACTCCCCCGTTAAGAATCAGGGAACGGGCTGCAGCTGCTCCAGGTTATGTGGGCTGGTGTTGTAAATACTGCGCATGCGCAGGTTTACGCTACTAACGTGGCCAACGCTAGGTCTACGCTAATAGCGTAGACTCTCCCCGTTCCCTGATTCTTAACGGGGGAGTAGAGCTGCGGGCGCAGAGGACGGGGAAGAGCTGCGGGTGCGGGGAGTAGAGCTGCGGGCGCGGGGTGTACTTAGCGCTGGCGGGAGGCACGCTGCTGACAGCGCTATCGGGCTATCACAGGGAGAGGAGATCCTCTCCCTATGATAGCCTAGCTGTGACTGATGTTTGCGTCAATACTTGACGTTTAAATGTCACGTGACATGAGTGAGCCAATAGAATGGGATGGAGGCGGACCATCTCATTCTATGGCAAATCTCAATTCATGGCAATGCACCGGCTCCCATGCAGGAATGACGTCATCGCGGCTCCGGACAGTCACAGCGCCGGAGCCGTGATATAAGGAAGCAAGATGGCGGCAGTGGAGGAGAGGAACGAGGGACGCTGCGGGGGCTTCAATCTCAGGTAAGTAATTCACAATGAGCTAGTATGCATACTAGCTCATTATGCCCTTTTCTTACAGGGTATATTTATTTTTGTTTTGGTGGGATTTCTCTTTCACTGTAGTCGGCAGCCATCAACTGTAACAAAGCCCCACCTCCTCAGTGATACATTAAACACTGATACAATGCTGGAGGCTGGGTTCACACTTGTCCGACAAACGCTCCGACATTGGGAGCTCATGTCGCAAGACGTGTGAAAATCAATGTTTCCCTATGAGAGCCGTCTTAACTGGTCCGACACAAGTCGGTCCGACTTTGAAAATGCTCCCTGTACTACTTTGATCCTACTTCAGCCCATTGAATATCATTGAAGTTGGCTCAAAGTAGGAGCCTTGTCCTAACCATCCGACTTTTGACATCCAACATAGTGATTACAGCAGCAGTAAAATGAATTTATCTCACTCAGGGTCAGGACTATCACAAAGTCGGAACAAAGTAGTATCCTGTTCATTCAAGTCAGATGGATGTAGGACCAATGTAGGACAGATGTGGCAGAGCAAAGTAGGATGAAAGTCGTACTGCTGTTGTGTAGTATAGTGTGAACCCATATACCATAATCAGGGTTTATTGTTCAGTCTATCAGGGACTAGGAGGAGGTGGGGCTTTGTTACAGTGGATGGCCGCAGCCGACTGCAGCAGCATGAAGGTACACGGGAGATCAGATGGGCACAGTGAGGCTGCAGACGGACACAGTGAGGCAGCAAACAAGGCTGCCCATGCACACAGCTGACCCTCTTTTCCACTTACAGTACATTCTGCATTTCCCACCCTAGGCTTATACGCGAGTCAATATGTTTTTGCGGGTATTTATTTTTAATTTTTTTAATTAGGTGCCTCGGCTTAAACTCGAGTATATGTGGTACTCCCTTTTGGTCTTTTAAATATACAATTGAAGAGGTTTTGTTAGATCTGTTTGAGAAGTACAAAAATATGCCAAATTATTCTGACAGAAGTACATTGGACTCGTAACATCAAGTGAGCTTTGTCTGTGCTGCCCGTTAACTGCTCCTCCATAGATACAGTACATCAGTGAGTGCTGTCACCCAAAGGCAGGAAGGGTTATGGCAGGATCATCCGGTGAAATAAGAACCCTAATGCAGCCACCACCTGTCTATAAGGTAAGCTACAATATTTACCAATGCTGTTCTTGTAATTAGGATACACTTTAAAGAGGTAGTAAACCATCTTTTTTTTTTTAAACCTGGAGGGCAAAGTTATAATGCGCTAGTATGCATCATAAACTTAGCTTAAGGCCCTCCAGCAGCGTACTGTCAGCGGCCAACAGGGCTTCCTATCTTCATCCGGTATTTCTTCTGGGTTGGCGAGCTCCGGTGCTTTGATTGAATGAGCCGCAATTACTTTGTTCTCGGCACAGGGGTCTGAAGGAACGGCACAGTATGTGACTTCACAAGTATAAACCTGCTAAACAGTGCACATTTGGAAGAGATTTACTGCACCTATAGGTATGCCTTACCTATAGGTAAAAACGTCCATGGGAGTTTACTCCCACTTTAAAAAGGAATGTTTTGGGATACAGAACATATTTTCTATTTAGTCACAAAAAATATATATATTTCCTTTGCCACTTTGCCTCAGTGTTGAAAATTCTTGAATTGGCTCATTGACTCAAGTGAAAATTGACACACCAGGAAACGAATATAGGGCACAGGCACTTTACTTATCAGACAGGTTGGTCCTGGCTTCAATCAGAGCACGCTTTTGTCTCTAGCCAACTCATAGTACTCTTGGAAATAATCACATATTAAAGCTGAACTCTGGGATATAAAACAAAGAGTAATACGTAAACTAAGCTTTCTAAAACATCACGTCACATATCATGAATGCACTAAAATGCAGGTATGTCAATTCATCCCCAAATTTTGGAGGCAGGGTGGGAATCCAAACTTCATATTGCCGATTTTATTTTTACATCAAGTTTGCAATGTCAGAGAAAGCAAGGAGTCTGCAATGGGTGTGTTAATGCTCACCTAAATCTTAAAGGGGTGTTCCAGCCCTAAGTTGTGTTTATTAAAAGTCAGCAGCTACAAAAAGTGTAGCTGCTGGCTTTTAATAAACACTCACTTACCTGCTCCTGCGTTCCAGCGACGCGCCGACCGGGGCTCCGCTCCTCTGCCCCCCTCCCCGGCCGGCGTCTCCATCCTGACTGTGGGCACCCAGCCGTGACAGCCTTCGGCTTCACGGCCGGGCACCCACTGCGCATGCGCGAGCCGTACTGCGCATGCGTGCGCGGCGCGGCTCGCCGCTGATTGGAGAGGCGATCGCATGGGACCTGTCAGTGTCCCATGTGATCGCCTACAGGGAGGGGGCTGGTGTAGGCGATTAAGCTTAATCGCCTAACCAGCCCCTCGGCGGAAGCAGGAAGTGGGACAGGAAGTCCCACTCCTACTGAAGCCCCCACTCCCCCCCCCAAAAAAATTACATGCCAAATGTGGCATGTATGGGGGTGAGAAGTGGATTGAGAAGGGGTCATTTTTTTGGGTGGAACACCCCTTTAATCAGGGGTTCTTAGATCACTAGAATTGACTGGTGAACTAAAACAAGGCTTGGGATTCTTACTACGGTCTGTGTTAGAAAGATTCATCATTGGGGTTGCCATACAGGCAACAATTTGAATGTACAATCTCATTAACATTTACCAAATCTATGTAATAGAAGGACACACCAACACAACTTAAATTTATATCCGATCACATAGGCTCTTACACTACATAGTTGTTTGTACAATCTCCTTTAGATTTACTAGCAGAAGGTATAGTGTACTGCCTGCTTTGGTGAAGGAAAATATGGGACACCTGACAGGGGCTCAAGTCCTTCCCCTACTCTACTAAACACACTTACATTAACATTCTTATTGCTCTCCATGTTGCAGCTGGAGATTTCCCCTATCTTTCTATCCGGGGGAAACATTGTCCCTCACTTCCTGTCCTGAGGATCTCATAGAATGCAGTAAAAACCCATCAGGGGTTCCAACTCCCCCCCCCCCCCCTTCTAGAAAACAAAAAAAAAATAAGAAATATTTTGGCTGCACATATAGTTTAAAAGCAAAACTTCAGAAATGTTTTCATCTTTCCATCCATTAAATCTTCTGCCCTTGTTTTAACTTTGGATAGTAAAACATTTTTTTTTTCTGCCAGTAAATACCTTATACAGTTAACTTCCCGTTTATTGTCTCATCATGCAAATTTCTCCCTCTCTGGGGAGAGTTTGCCAGGAAGGAAGGGGGAGGAGTCATGAGGGCCAAGGAGAACTGCAGAGCTGGAACTGTGCATCTGTGTAAATCCAGGAAGTGAACCGGCAGCAGCTTCAGCTGACCAGTTAAAATGGATGCAGCCAGACTTAGTGTAAGGGAGATTTCTGCAGCATATTTGGCAAAGACAGAATCACAGTATATATAAAATATTATGCAAAGTGGTTGGAGGGAAGCTTTAGAATGGCAAAGATGTTTTTATTACAAATTATGTGAGCAGATTGTAGTTCCTCTTTAAAGAGACACAGAATTAAAGTGGTAGTAAACTCTAAAATACAGGCAAGCTTACCTGAAGGTAGAATAAATATCTCGTAAAGGTGTACCGATTAGGAGATATTCTAGCAAGCAACAGCCGGTGATATCACCAGCACATGTGCTCTGAGGAACGGCATACACTTCTGCACACCTACATGGAAGTGACGTCATCGTGGCTCGGCCATTTAAGTGGCCTCAGCCCGCAAACCTGAAATTAAGACACAAGATGGAGAGGAAGCCCTGTTAGTGGTGACAGCGTGCCACTGGAGGGCTTTGTTTCAATGCAAGTCTTTTATAATGTGGCATACTAGCACATTATGATCTTACCATGTAAAAGGAATACCCCCCCCCCCCCCCCAAGAGTTTGCTACCACATGAACGTTCTGCCTAGAGCCACACTAGAAATGTAATAAATGCACACAAAATACACCAAGTAGTTGTAGAAACAAATTAAAAGGTTTTATGCCTCGATTCACAGGAGGTGTACAGAATTGACAATTATGAAACTGACAGCAATGAGATTGCCTGCACAGAGACAAACACCTCTGCATTCCAACACAGGTAAACACGACGTGCATGGCCGTGTGAATGAGACCTTACAGTCCGGAAGTATACTAAATAGTCATTTTTGCAGGCATCCTTCTGCACTTCCCCAAGAACACCAGTTGGTCAGACTACTCAGAGGTCACTGAAGAGGTTAGTATAAAACACAGCACAACCCTGCTGTTTGAAGACATTTGCCGTATCAGCCATATGGTACTGCAATTACTCTTCTCAATTCCTGTGGGTGATAGGACACACATTGCACAACAAAGTAAAGGAATCAGACATTCCACACATTCATTGAATCTTCCTGTTTGGGACATTTGCCTATACCTTGTATGGACAAAATTCAGTCAGACTAAACTGGGTAGATTTATATCATTTTCCATCTGGAAAGTTATATGCCCATCAGACAATATTACTTTTTTTTTTTATTACAGGGAATTTACATCAAAACTGACTTTTTTTTTTAATATAAAAGCACATCTGGGTAGATTTGAAGCCCAACTTGAAATTTGATATTGAAGTTACACACGAAATCAGCAAAAGTAGTGCAGAAAATACTTTGGCAAAACAGTGTGGCACCAAATAGAATGGTTCCATTGCCGGCAATAGGCTGCGATTTGACCTGTCAAATCGCTCCAATGTGAATGAGGGCTTAAAGGGGGTGCTCCTAATCTCAGCCCATTGCCTGTATAGAAGACACTTGGGAGCAAGAAATCTTGCTGATAGATAGGGGATCAAATACGTATTTCACTCATTGAAATGCAAATCAAAATTATAACTTTTTTGAAATGCGTTTTTTCTGGATTATTTTGTCTCTCACTGTTAAAATTAACCTACCATTACAATTATAGACTGATCATTTTTATGTCAGTGGGCAAATGTACAAAATCAGCAGGGGGATCAAATACTTTTTTCCCCTCATTGTAAAATTTAAAGATATCATCATATACAGTACATAATATTAAATGATTCAGAGAACATGGAGAAACCTGTGCAAGGAACAAGGCCAAAACGCAATACTGGATGCCTGTGATCTTTGACCTCACAGATGGCACTGCGTTAAAAACAGACATGATTCTGTGATTGACATCACTGCATGGGCTCAGAAATACTTTCCAAAAATATGTCTGTGAATGCAGTTTGCCATGCCATCCAAAAATGCAAGGCAAAGTTCTATCATGCAAAGAAGAAACCATATCTGAACATGATCCAGAAACATTGCTGTCTTCTCTGGACCAAAGCTCATTTAAAATGGTCTGTTGCAAAGTGGAAAACTGTTCTGTGGTCAGAGAAATCAAAATTTTACATTCTTTAAAAACCATGGGTACCACATCCCCCTGGACTAAAAGGAGAAGGACCTTTCGGCTTATCGGCGTTCAGTTCAAAACCTGCATCTCCGATAGTATAGGGGTGCATTAGTGACTATGCATTGGGCATCTTGCACATCTGCAAACTCATCATTAGTCCCGACGGATATATGCAGGTTTTAGAGCAGCATATGCTCCCATCCAAAGTATCAGTGTCAAGGTGCTTAACGTGCCTGCCTGCAGCCCAGACCTTTCACCAACAGAAAATATTTGGTGCTTAAAATATCTTGAAAAGAAAAATACAGCAAAGAAGACCCAGAAATGTTGAGCCGTTAAGAGTCCTACATCAGGCAAGAATTAGACAACATTCCTCCCCCAAAACTCCAGAAACTAGTCTCCGTAGGTTCCAGATGTTTACAGTGTTGTTCAAAGAAGAGGGGACGCTACACCAAATGGGTTTAAGAGATTTGCAAATCATTTATTTCTGTTTCTATGTCGATTTTACACAGCGTCCCCACCTTTTTTGTTTTTTTTAATTGGGGGTTGTACTAAATAAATTCCAGGTGTGTCAAGTCAGTGGTCTTACTATTTGTTTTTTAAAGCAGCCACATCCTGAGAAGTAAGGTCTGTCCCCATTGCAAGTATGCTGCAAAGCTGGACCTTTGCTCTCTGTGGAGAAGGAGTGGACAAACATCCAAAAGGCTCCTTGCTGAGTCAGGCCTTGCAATCAGCATTTCATGCATCCCACTAAATGAATAGCTCTGGCTACGAAACAGTAGGAGGCGTTTGGACCTCTGCAAAGAGATCAGCTCCTTCTCATATATAGCAGCATGGTGGCAGGATAAAGGCTGTTCTACAGTGTCTATGGCTGTTTGCACAACAAACTATACAGACCTGTTTGTTTTGATGCACCTGGAATACATTTAGCAGATTTAAGGCTCATTCACATTAGGTACCCAGCCCTGTGCAGCGGCCAAAGCAGTTTACTTTTCTTTTGCACTAGTTCTGACATGCCTGCAAACAGCCCATATAAAGTGAATGGGTACACATTGGATGTAAGGACTCACTTGCAAAGAGAACCTGTTCCGTTTGCCGGGATTTGTGTACTCATCCCTACAAACTTGTCAGTCTGTACAACTGATGCATACCCATTCCCTTTCTGTGCGCTGCCTTCATGCAGCTCAAAGGTAGTTAAGAAATAAAAAAAGTAAACAAAAACAGCTTTTGCCATTGCACAGGGCTGAGCACCTGGGTGAATGAACCTTTAAACTGTTATATGGGTTTAAGAAAAATGGAACAAAGTGAAGCTGGTGGCCACAGCAAACATAGAACAATGAAAGGCTATGAAGAAAAGCGAAGGGCCCGCTTGGATGATCGGCTAGACTGTAGTGTTCAGATACAGCTAAACTCTGCACCTGGATGTAGCAGCATTCTGAGTGCTATGGATGCATACAAACTGGATGATTTTTTGGGCTCAAACAGAAAAGCCAGACTGGGATCAGAAGCCCCATTTGCATATTAGCACTAGTATGAATGGTTACATGCGAACAGCAACAGAGCCCGTCATTGACCTGTACAGGGTACAAATCTAACCACACAGCTGTGTGCATGGACTCATTTCTCAGCCCATCTCAATGACCCTTAAATCATTTCATATTCCTGATTAAGAATGAGCTCCAGCGTGTTCGCACAGTACACGTGCAGAGCCCGCCACAAAGTCGGCACCGCACTGCGCTAATCACAGGCAGGGAGACATTGTCCCGATGCTCAGCTGCAGAGATCGGAAACGTCTCCCTGCCTCTGATTAGCGTAGCACTGACTTCCTGGCGGGCTCTGCACATGGAGTGTGCGAACACAACGGAGCTCATCCTTATTCTTGATATGTGCCTGCTGTACCATGTACTTGTATGAGAAAGTATCCTGTTCTTTTTTTAATTTCTTCCTTTATGTGAAATCTTTCGTGTTCCTGTCAGTCCCTCTACTTAACTATTAAAGTAGGAGTAAACTCCCATGCATGAATTTTACCTATAGGGAAGCCTATAATAAGCTTACCCATATGTACTGTAAGTATCGCCTAAACATGCACCGTTTAGGAGATATTTACTTTAGATTCAGCCAGTGAAGTCACTGATGCATGCGCTCTGAAGAAACAGCCACCCAGGACTTCAGAGTCCTGAGCTGTGAACGGCAGCACCTGCACGCTCCCACTCACAAAGCCAGAGTAGAAGGAAGATCAGGTGAAGATGGGAGCGCCTTCAGCGGTGACAGTGTGCAGCTGGAAGGCTTTGTTTTCAGGTAAAAAAAACAAACAAAAAAAAAAACAGAAGTTTATTACTGCCTTAAAAACTGACCACACTAAGCAGGAGAGTACAACGTGGTCAGTTCTCTAGCTGTGCTGAGAAGTCAACCTACTCTCCTCCAATGATCAGACAGTCCCTCCTGCACAGTCATTCACTTGAAAGCTCAGTGTGCTGCTGCTTCCCCTCCCCCAGCTCTTATGCAGCTGAGACCAAAGAGAATGTGATCACTTATAAAAATAAATAGAGGAGAAAAAAAAAAAGGTAATTAGAATATTTTTTTTTTTTTATGTATACACAAAATGTTTTACCATTAATTTCTATATTTACAAGATGATTGTTTACAATCAAAATTGCCAGTGTTCTGTCCAATAGTTCTCCTTATCGGATAACGCCTACGACAATCTGCGTACGTCACGCCAGGGAATATGTTGATCAGCTAGTGTGACGTCAACACTGAGCATTCGCAAATCGTCGAGGCGTTATCTGATGATCGGCAAATTGCAGAGGGAGAATCTGATTGTCACATTCTGCCTTGCTAGCTCTGCACATGTGCAAGACTTGCAACACACCAGCATCTGCCCCCAAACCTGCCCTGCAACATTAGTCTTTCACCTACGACATCGCTCGAGTCTCACACATGCAGGGAGACAGAGAAGAGGGGGGGGTGAGACACAGAAGAAGAGGGGGGGTGAGACACAGAAGAAGAATGGGGGGGGGGGGTGAGACACAGAAGAAGGGGGGGGGGTGAGACACAGAAGAAGGGGGGGGGTGAGACACAGAAGAAGGGGGGGGGGGTGAGACACAGAAGAAGGGGGGGGGGGGTGAGACACAGAAGAAGGGGGGGGGGTGAGACACAGAAGAAGGGGGGGGGGTGAGACACAGAAGAAGGGGGGGGGGTGAGACACAGAAGAAGGGGGGGGTGAGAGACACAGAAGAAGGGGGGGGGTGAGAGACACAGAAGAAGGGGGGGGGGGGGGGTGAGACACAGAAGAAGGGGGGGGGGGTGAGACACAGAAGAAGGGGGGGGGTGAGACACAGAAGAAGGGGGGGGGGTGAGACACAGAAGAAGGGGGGGGGTGAGACACAGAAGAAGGGGGGGGGTGAGACACAGAAGAAGGGGGGGGGGGTGAGACACAGAAGAAGGGGGGGGGGTGAGACACAGAAGAAGGGGGGGGGTGAGACACAGAAGAAGGGGGGGGGTGAGACACAGAAGAAGGGGGGGGTGAGACACAGAAGAAGGGGGTGAGACACAGAAGAAGGGGGGGGGGGTGAGACACAGAAGAAGGGGGGGGGTGAGACACAGAAGAAGGGGGGGGGTGAGACACAGAAGAAGGGGGGGGGGGGTGAGACACAGAAGAAGGGGGGGGGGGGTGAGACACAGAAGAAGGGGGGGGGGGGGTGAGACACAGAAGAAGGGGGGGGGGGTGAGACACAGAAGAAGGGGGGGGGTGAGACACAGAAGAAGGGGGGGGGGGTGAGACACAGAAGAAGGGGGGGGGGTGAGACACAGAAGAAGGGGGGGGGGTGAGACACAGAAGAAGGGGGGGGGGTGAGGGGGGGGGGGGTGAGACACAGAAGAAGGGGGGGGGGTGAGACACAGAAGAAGGGGGGGGGGTGAGACACAGAAGAAGGGGGGGGGGTGAGACACAGAAGAAGGGGGGGGGTGAGACACAGAAGAAGGGGGGGGGTGAGACACAGAAGAAGGGGGGGGGGGTGAGACACAGAAGAAGGGGGGGGTGGGGTGAGACACAGAAGAAGGGGGGGGTGGGGTGAGACACAGAAGAAGGGGGGGGTGGGGTGAGACACAGAAGAAGGGGGGGGGGGGGTGAGACACAGAAGAAGGGGGGGGGGTGAGACACAGAAGAGGGGGGGGGGACACAGAAGAGGGGGGGGGGGACACAGAAGAGGGGGGGGGGGGAACACAGAAGAGGGGGGGGGAAGACAATTTGATTCTCCCTCTGCAGATTGTTGGATGCCTCTGACGATCTGTGCATGCGCAGTGTTGACATCACGCCAGCTGATCAACATATCAGCTGGAGCGACATTACATCCTGCGCAGATCGTCGGGAGGTATTATCCAAATATCTGACAAGATGCACCATTTCGACAGAACACCGGTTCACACTGGTGTGCTGCGTATTCTGCACGTTAGGTTAGCCACACCCTGAAATCGCAGTGCGATTTGCAAAATCAGATCACATGGGTGTATACACCCATGTGATATGATTATGGTGCAGCAAAAAAAAAAAAAAAGTGCCCTTCATGATTTTGCTACATACAGAATAATGGCTCAAATCACACCGCTGAAAAATCACATGTGATTTGAACAAGAATCGCACCGCATTCCTGTGGAAATTGCATGCGATTCTGTGGTGCTCCTAGAGACCCTGGTAAAGGGGCGCCAGGGCTGGGCAGGAAGGGGCTACTTATTCCTCCGGCGACTCCGCTTTACACAGACGGTAAAGTAATGCAGCCCATAACTTTATACATAAAATAAGAATAAGAAGAGGGAGAATGGCATGCACATAGTCTGGGGAATAGAAAGTTGCATTGATGAGCTATAGGCCAAATAGAAGGGCTGTATTGGCAGGTCTATGAGGAGAAGGGCAGTTCCCAGTCCCACACACAGTACAGGGCTATGTGACAGATGTCCCAGCTCCCAGAGAAGAGAGCCCCACACAGACACATTCCATGGCATGGCCCCTCATGAATCACCCCATTCACAGTCCGTGCTGGGTGTACACATGTGACTCACACCGAGTCCCCCTCCACCCCCGGGAAGCCACTCATACAGTACACGGCACAAAGTACAAGTCTATACGGAGCACACCGCCACCCCAGTCCCTCCGTGTGACCGGAGAAGGCCGGCCACTCTTACCTGTTCGTCATTCCCACGACTCCCAACATTAGGGCCGCTCGGGGGGCTCCGGGGTGGGGTGAATCTCCTCAGCGGGACTCCAGAGACAGAAAGCCTGGGAGAGCGGGATGGGCTGAACCCCGGGAGCGCGCAAAACTCCTCCTACTCCACACAGTCCCACGCCCGCCACTGACTCATCTCCGCCCACCATAGTCTGCCAATCACCGGCGGAGGAGGGGTTGCCATAGAGACAGGAGGAGGAAGGATGTAGAGAACGCCCCAGGTTGCTCTAAGCCAGTCCCTTACATCCGGGAATCCGGAGATCCACGCCCACTAGGCTGTCACTCAGCTTATTCCTTGCCTTTAGGAGTGATGTCATTACTAGCACATTTCCGTGCTGTGAGCTCATGTGTAACCCGCTATATGCTGGGGCCCCCTAGGAGACCAGCTGGAGGGAAGGAAAGAGGTTGCATAGCTCCCTACTGCCCCTGATTCCAAGGGACAGAACAAAGTCCCTCTTTTCCCATTTGTCCCTCATTTTGGGCTGATCTACACAGTTATATAAACCTTTAAAAAAGTGTTTTCCAGTGCTAAACTTTTCTGGTGTAATAGGTTTTTATTGCAGAAATAGTGTTACGCATACAACAATGTCAAAGACAGTGCTGGGACGAGGGCATTTGGTGCCCAGGGCAAAGATTGCAAACTGCCCCCCGCCCCCCTCTCTGTTTTTATGAATGAATCCATCCCCGTGTCCCTTAGCATAAAATGTGCTTATTAGTGTTGCTCTTAAAATAAAATATGCTCATCAGAGCAAATAAGTAGCATGCTGATGGGCACATTTTATGTTAAGGGGCACTCTGATGGGCACATTTTATGTTAAGGGGCACTGTGGTGGGCACAACAAATTATGCCCATCAGTGTGTAGCTTAGGAAACGTGTACCTCATATACCTTGAGCTCAGGAGTAGTCTGCACAAGCTGCAGTGGGTTTGAAAGCTGCTAGATAAATATCGCAAGTGAGAGTCAGGACAGAAGCCAGGAGCAGGGAGCCAGGAGCCGCTCTTGTGAAAGAAGACTGGGAGTGAGACTTGCAGTGGCGTCTCCAGCTTTTATATTTAGGGGGGGCACATGGGGGGACAGGGACAAAAGTAGGGGGGGCTAACTATAAAATGCAATTTTATATATATATATATATATATATATCCTGGAGCCCTTTACTACGATCCCACAACAGGCCCTTTTACATGTTCTGCAGTGGGGTCCCTTTCTACTATACTGGGGCCCCCCAGGGTGGCAGAAAACAAGAGATATGTTACCAGCACACCAAGAAAATATAAGGGAGAACTTTCAGGGTTGCAAAGGTTGTCTTGCCACCGAGCCCTGGTGTTCTGCCACTGTGGGGTTCCCCAGCTGTCCTGTCCCTGCTATTGACAGCGCTGGCCTGGCATCTGTCTCCTTGGCAGCGGCGGCAGTCCATTAGGACCTAGTGCTGGTGACATTATGGGTGCATGTAGGGGAAGGCTGGCACTATTGGTTATAGAGAGCCGAGCCCCCAGCTGGTCACCTAGCAGCAGTAATGCTGTATAACCTTCTCTGTTGACATGCTGATCGGGATGTGATCCAGGTAATGCTCCCAGTCAGATCTAATAAATACAGTATTTATTAGCATCAAGAGTACAACTATATATATATATAATCAAACGTATGTTCCGCAGCCGTGTGGGCTCTATGCCTGTAAAGTGTGGGCTTTGATCAATAAAATCTCTGATACTTAACACTAGGATTTGACTAGGAGCTTTACCTGGATTGCATCACAATCAGCATGTCAGAGAAGCTCCACTGCTGCTAAGCAACCTGCAGGGAGCTCAACTTTCTACAACCAATAGAGATGGGCTCGGGTGTGTTTGAAATCCCACATGCCCAATCCCGCCAGGAAGCCGACACTCCACAGTGCTAATCACAGCCAGTGAGACATTTCCTGATCTGTGCAAAGCTGCGGACCGGGAAATCTCTCACTGCCTGTGATTAGCGCTGTGCAGTGTGGGCTTCCTGGCAGGCTCTGGCATGTGGAATTTTGAACATGCCCAGCCCATCTCTAACAACAAATTGTGCTGGCCCTCCTGTACATCAGCCCCATAAGGTAACCAGCACTGGGTTCCAATGTGCTGCCGCCGCTGCCAAGGAGACAGAGACCAGCGCTGTGAATAGCCGGGACAGGACAGCAACTCTGGTTATTCCAGCACTGGTCCACACTGGGAGGATTCCCCTATCCACCTATAATGTGTAGATGGGGGAATTGGATCATTTATTTTCTTTTTTTTTTATTCAACCTAATAGTTGAAAAAAAAAAAGTGATCAATGTATGGGCTGCCTGAGAGCTAAGACCAGCCATAGACAGTTTAAATCTCAGCTGGTTCAGCAGGAACTGGCTGAGATTTGAACCATTAATGAGCAGATTCTCTTATGATTATCACTAGTGGTTGCTGTATAGCCACTAGTGAGAATCACTGTTTGTCGGGAGAATACAATTGCTGGGCAGGAGGGATATTCCAGTCAGCACTGTCTGTGTTGATGGGGAAATCATGCAAGTTTCTTTCCTGCAATCTGTGGATGTAGGAAAGAAATTTGCACTGTATATTACCTGCCTAACTGAAAGTGAAAGTGTAACAGAATGGCCCGTGACACCCAGAGACTTTTGAAGGATGGGGGGTACTCGAGTGCCAGCATCACTAATGACTCTTGGGTCTAGGGTCATCCTGTGCCCCTTTTGGGCATATGGTGACTGAGAAATGATAATGATAAATTACATGGGATGGGACATTACTGATAATTCATGTTTTGCAGGATATCTTTAAATATTACAAGTTGTTAAAGTCTGACTCCGACAGGTCAATAGAGTGTTTTCATTCAATGTGGGGACACATGCTTTTGAGGTGTTAATTGAGTCTGCTCCTAGACATTCCATTGTGTGACGCTAATACTGTTTTGTGTCCATTGTGCTAATTGGGTCTGCTCCTAAGACCTGTTTATTGTGTATGCTAATGACACTGTTAAGATGTGGAATGTGACTTGTCAAGCTGTAGTAATTAACCCCTCTAAATGCGGAGCCAGACCGTCTGGGTAATGAGTAGTAATTAACTCATCGGAATGTCATTATCTAAAAGAATGTGTATGAAGCCCCCCATTGTGTGATGTGTGGGTGGAGTGTGTCTTTGTCCCTGTGATTAACTGTAACATGCTTGTACTGTATATAAGAAAGCTAAGTTACCATTAAAGGATTCATTCATTCATTTTGGAACCAGTACCAGAGCGTGTGTTGTCTCGGTTATTCTGGGAAATGAAATGGGTCGTGTCTGATGTCTGTCAGACTGTCGGATAAGCTGTCGTGGGGCAATGGAATGGAATATCGTAAGCGGTGGTGACCGTTACAGAAAGTAAAATGTGAATGTCTTGAAAGAACAGGAGAGGGGAGGGAGACAGATGGGGGAGAGAAGGGATGGAGATAATGCAGTTCAGTGATTACAGTGTACTGCAGTCTGCAGTGCACACACTTACCCACGGTCCAGGCTAGAATCTCAGGCATCATTCACACACATGCTGCTCATTTTCATATTTCCTGAACACACATCCCCTCTCTTCAGATACAGCACACCGAGATAGTGTGGGCGGGACTGAAAGGAGGAGGAGCTGTATTCCTCCCTGCTCGTATGTGAGGAGAGTGGGGGGGGAGCAGCTTGCAGTAACCACTCTCGGAATTTACAGGCTGGTTCTCCTGTCCTAAGGACAGGAGAAATCAGTCTGTTTTTTCAGTAACTGAGATGAAGGCTTGGGCCCCCCCCTCCCCCACAGTGCTCATGGAGTCCTTTCTGCAACTCACTCTTCTCCATGCCAATGAGGATGCAGGGGAAGGAGCAGATCGGGCAGCTGTGGTTGTGTGGATGCTTGCATTATGCAGTGTCAGCGAGCAGAGGGAGGGGGGAGGAATGCCCCGCAGAGCTGACTGGGGACGCTCTTCCTCTCAGGAGAGACTGTTACTCCAGGGGCGGCCCGAGAAAAAAACAAAAAACAAAAAAAGCAAAAAAATAAAAACATTTTTTTTGGGGGGGGCACATGGTGGGGCACAGCATAATGTTGGGGGGGGTCAGGGCCCCCTCTGCCCCCCCCCCTAGAGTCGCCTCTGAGTGAGAACCACGGTCAGGAGGCGGGGCGCACAAACGCAACGTCACTGGTTGCTGGGAGACCCGCAGTCCCAGCAAGCCAGTGACTGCTACTACACTGGCGGTCCGGGCAAGAGCGTTGCTCGGTCCACGCAGGGACCGCGGGCCGCCATTTAATGACTGCTGTTTTAGAAAGACACTTCACTGCGCCCCCCCCACCCCCAATAAATTGATCCAGCCCTTAAGCCCCCCCCCAGCTCTTGTCAAAGTCACCTATATTGCCCACGCAGGGGCTAGAACTAGTGCATAAGGCTGGTCATACATTATACAATTTTCTTGTACAACTTTTCTTTAGATTTACCAAAACCAGTGGCGGCTGGTGCTCACATTTTTTGGGGGGGGCGCAAACATAAATTTTAGCCACTGTGCCCATTAATCGCAGCCACTGTACCCATAAATTTCCGCCACTGTGCCATCAAACGCAGCTACTGTAACCATCAATTGTTGCCGGTAAGCCCATCATCTGCCGCCAGTGTGCCCCATCAATTGGGGGGGGGGTAGGAGGAATTTGTCCCAGGTGTGTAGGTTGTAACGGCACTTGGTCTGTTATGGTTTGCTACTCTAGTGGCTAGCATAGCCATATATGAAGGAGTGGCTAACATAGCCACTCCTTCATCTGAGTATATGAACATGGTCCAAGGCATCCATGCCCGGGAATGTTGCGCTTGTTTATTTTGAGCTGTACAGATCAAATCCTCCAGTCTCCTGATCTCCTCCACTCTGCGCAGCCACATGCCCGCAGTCGAGGGTTGATTTTTCTTCCACAAAAGTCAGCTGCAAGCCTTGGCTGCATTCAGTAGGTGTCTCACGATCAAATTTTTGGAGCTCCAAGCCGGAATTGCCGTGGCATGGAGCAGGATGAAGGCTGGATCATCACTTATCGTGTAGTCCGTGAATTTTTGAGTAACTGTGAGGACTATCGTCCAGAAGTACTGCAGCCGAGGGCAGGACCAGAAAAGATGGAGGAGCGTCCCTTTTTCTGTCTAATATCTCCAGCATTTGTGTGTAGTGGCCGGGAAGAACTTATGTAGCTGGCTGGGTGTGTAGTACCATCTTGTCAGGATCTTATAATTAAATTCCTGAGTCTTTGTGCAAATAGAAGTTTTTAAGGAGAATCTGATAAATCGATTGTTTTTGGTTGCTGGTAAACGACCGTTGTAAATCTGTCTCCTATTTTTGGAGAAATTGCAGATCAAGTTGTTCCGCAGGTGAGTGGAGCAGATCGTAGGTTTTAGATAATACATTTTAGCAAGGAAAAAGTGATACTGGAAAGTGGGTATAGTGCTGCACACCCCTGATTGTTGTAGAAGGAAAAAAAGAAAACGTTAACCCGGGGGGCTTTGTATTGCAGCAAAAAATAAATAAATGAATATTATTTAGTTAATACAAAAGTTTTAATGTAGTTTTTATATGTCTCACAAGGAAACATATGTGATATATTTTTTAACCAAAACACAGTCAAGTAATGGCAATAAAAAAATGTACATACAAGATTAACAGCATATTAATTGGGCCGTAAGAGCAAACCTGCAAAAGCATGGCATAATGTTATAACAATGATACACATGATAAACCCCGACGCGTTTCAACTTTGTAGAGGGTGGTCATCTTCAGGGGGTAGAAAGGAGATGCTCAAGAATGAAATACATCGTATAGGTAAGATTGTTCAAAAACAAACAAAAACACTCTCAACAGAGAAACATCTACCATATTGACAATATTGTGAATGATGAATATATTTACCCTTTGACGGCTAAAAGAAAGGGCAAGAGTGCTTTCCCATGTGCTGCAACTGTGGACCGACTAGGAACCATGTAACTGCCACTAATACACCGCACGACCCCTGTGGAGGCGGGGGAGCTAAGATGGAAAGGGCTCGGCTGAGTGGGCAGACCAAAAAAGGGCTCAGAGCCTGCGGGGGGCCGCACTGATACCCCACGCATGGGGGGGCGAGGGGGGGATCCGGAGGGAGAGACCCAAAAGACCAAAATGGTGGCCATCAAAGACTGGAACCGAAAAAGGGGGGCACCCCAAGCTGTAAAAGTAATAATATAAAGTAAAAAATAGTATGCAAAAAAAATTGTTGGAGAAATGTAGTACTAATATAATAATGATAAACTGAAATATATGAAAAAAGTATTTGAAGCTATATTTAAATGCCGTAGCAAACAGTAAAAATGGAATTTGCAATGGAAAATATAATTAATGAAGAAACCCAGTAGAGTATCGAGGTAGGTGAATGTGGGGTGCAAAGAAGAATGTAAGTGTAAAGATGGTGCATGTGAAACGTGACTGTGATGATGAGTGAAATGAAGTGTGGAAAAGTGTGAGTGTAGTTGACTGAGACAACAGTGTATGGAGAAAATGGAATGAAATAAGTGTGCATAAACGCATAATGAAAAAAGTGCAAGTGGGTACGTGAATATATTGAGGTGGGAATGGTAAAAAAAGAGATGGTGTGAGTCTCAAGAAATGGGATACCTGCTGGGCTATTAAGTAGAGAAATAACAGGTTGTCTCAAAGGAATCCATTAAAGGGAAGGTCCAAGATAAGTAATTAGGTAACAGAGGAATATGAATAGGTAAAAAGGTACCCAGGGAGAGGACTTGCGAGAAAAATGACAAAATAAATAAAACAAAGTTGTATATACTAGGAAACAGAGCTCTAGTGAAAGGCCCTAAAGTGTCAGGCATTACTTACTTTCATCTAGATACCAGTTAGGATCTGTTCCTTGTGGTGGCTATCTGGGATCTGCAAAGAATCCCAAAGAGTCCATCTAGTGGTATAAGTATCATGCTATAATTGTGCACACCAATAGGTAACAAGTCAGATGGCCACCACAGGTCCTCCTATGGGCTCCCCCCCCCCCCCCCCAAAAAAAAACCCCCAGCAAACTCACTCCAACGCAGGGGGGTAGAACCCCCTCATTCCTACAGTAGTCTTCGGAAGTCGTCAGGTCACAATTGCGTTGTGACGGGGTTGGGGATCAAATGGAGGAAATGATGCAGTCGTTTTTCTTTCCAAAAGGGAAGTCGGAATCGACCACTATCGTCAGTCAAGGAAAGCACTGAGGGCCAGCGGTTGTCTGTCAAGAAGTGTAGGGCCCAGTCCCTGCCAGCTGCTGCCAGATTTGGAGGAGAAGGCCTGTCTTGCAGTCTATGCTCTAATTCATCCAAGGGTGTTCTATCAGGTTGAAGTCAGGACTCTGTGCATGTCAGTCAAGTTCATTCACCCCAAACTTGTGCATCCATGCCTCTTTATG
The DNA here is from genome assembly GCA_029574335.1 of Rana kukunoris. NCBI lineage: Eukaryota > Metazoa > Chordata > Amphibia > Anura > Ranidae > Rana > Rana kukunoris. The sequence continues at coordinate 253,655,951 of CM056050.1, read as the reverse complement.
GACCTTGTTTGTGCACTGGTGCGCAGTCATGTTTGAATAGGAAGGGGCCATCCTAAAACTGTTCCCACAAAGTTGGGAACATGAATTTGTCCAAAGCCCAACCCCTGAAAAGCAACCCCACACTATAATCCCCCCTCCACCAAATGATTTGGACCAGTGCACAAAGCAAGGTCCATAAAGACATGGATGAGTGAGTTTGGGGTGGGGGAACTTGACTGGCCTGCACAGAGTTCTGACCTCAACCTGATAGAATACCTTTGGAATGAATTAAAGCGGAGACTGCGAGCCAGGACTTCTGGGAAAAATGGAAAAACATTCCGATAGACACACTCCTAAACCTTGTTGACAGCCTTCCCAGAGGAGCTGAAGCTGTTATTGCTGCAAAGGGTGGGCAATTAAAAGTTCATGTGCGTGTAAAGGTGATGCAATTGTTGACAGATTTGTGTAGTTTTCCTGTGTAACCATGTTGAACACGTCATGTAACCACATTGGCGCACTTATATACAAAAAAAGTTTGTTATACATTTTATATAGATGTATACTTCTATGTCTTTTAAAGTCCTACTCGATAAGATAAGGAGGATAAGAAAAACTGTTGCTGTAACTTCTTAAAAAGTGTTAGCGGTAGCTTAAAAAAGAAAACAAATGCAGCTACCACAATTGATGATTGGTAAGTTGCAAAATATTACATTTTTGGTTTTGGGTTTAATACGGCTTTAAGGATGTCAGCAACACAATGCTCTCCCACTTGTCAGCATAGTTTGTGATATGAATGTTTGAACTATTCCTATTACCAATATTTGGACAAGTCCATCAAATTGCTGCCAAGTAAAAAAGTTACTTTTGCAATAAGAAGCCTCTGAGTGATATTCTTTTGAGAGTGATATATTAAGTACAACCAAAGCCTACGGTGAAAAGTTATGTGATTTACTGGTGCAAACCTGGTTTGTCTCTGGAATGGGTGGTGATAGAGGAAACGCAGCCCCCCTGGTGGTGAGAGAAAATCCTTCATGTATCATGCATCAGATGGCCAGGGCCCCTGTGTCACATGGGTTCTGGGTGGTTGGTTGGAATTCTTAAAGCGGAGTTCCACCCAAAAGTGGAACTTCTGCTTTAAGTACTCCTCGCACCCTTACATGCCACATTTGGCATGTCATTTTTTTTGGGGGGGGGGTGGGGGCTTCGGTAGGAGTGGGACTTCCTGTCCCACTTCCTACTTCCACCCAGGGACCGCCTAGGCGATTCCACCTCTCGCCTTAGGCAGCCCTTCTTTCTAGGCGATCTCCTGGGACACGTGACAGGTCCCAGGAGATTGCCTGTCCACTCCTAGTGCACAGCCGCGACTCGCGCATGCGCAGTGAGTCCCCAGTCGTGAAGCCGAAAGCTGTCACGGCCGGGTGCCCACACTGAATGGAGGCGCTGACAGAGAGGAGTGGACCGTGCAGCAGGTAAGTGTCTGTTTATTAAAAGTCAGCAGCTACACTTTTTGTAGCTAGGCTGGAACTCCACTTTAAGCTTCTATGTGGACCATGGAAAACATAGGTCTATGTAAGAGTACTCTGGGTGTGAAGGGATTAAAATGTACTGTGACCAGGGGGATGTAATGAGGAGGTCTAGGACAAACATCCATGCACATAAAGTGAATGGGTTTGAATGGAGAATACGCTTGATGCCCTGAAGTGTGTAGGTGTGGCCTAGCTGTGAGCAGGGCCGCCTTTAGGAATTATGGGGCCCCTTACACAGCTTCAGGCATGGGCCTCCTGGAGCAGAGACCCGGGGGGGGGGGGGGGGGCCTTTACAAAAAAAAAGAAGAAATAAAGAAAAATTTATATAAAAAAAGGGGGGTAGCCATCCGGGGCCCTGAGGACCCCTGGGCCCTTTAATAAAAAGAAACCTCTGGGCCATTAAATAAATAAATAAATAAATATATATATATATATATATATATATATATATATATATATATATATATATATATATATATATATATATATATATATATAAATAAAATAAATTAACATTTATAAAAAAACAAAACAAGGGGGGTTGCCTTCCAGGGCCCTGGGGACCTCTGGGCCCTTTAATAAAAATGTATCTATATATAAAAAGAAATAAAATGATATATATTTTTTTAAAACATTGGCACTTTAATTAAAAAAAAATAATATATTTTTTTTTATAAAAAATAAATAAAAAAAGGGGGGGTTGCCATCCGGGGCCCTGGGGGCCTCCGGGCCTCTTAAAAAAATAAAAGAAAAGAAATTGGCCCTTTAATAAAAAATTATATATATATAAAAAAAAAAAAAAAAAGAGGGGGGTTGCCATTTGGGGCCCTGGGGGCCTCCGGGCCCCTGGGGACCTCCGGACCTCTAAAAAAAAAAAAAAAAATTGAAGCAAAGAAATTGTCCCTTTAATAAAAAATAAAATAAAACTATATAAAAAATATATATATATTTTTTTATAAAAAATAAATAAAAAAAAAGAGGGGGGTTGCCATCTGGGGCCCTGGGGGCCTCTGGGGACCTCCTGACCCCTAAAAAAAAATATATATATATATATATATATTTTTTTTTTTGTTTTTTTTAGGGTGTTCCCATCCGGGCCCCTGGGGACCCCCAGGCCCCTTACAGGTGTACTGCCTGTACCCCCCTGATGGCGGCCCTGGCTGTGAGTGTCAGCCCATGGAAAGTTTGGCTACCGTGCCCACACACTGTCAGTTGTGGACACATGGTTCAGACTTTTAGATAGCTGGCCACCAGGACCAGGACAAGGTGTGGGCAGGAACGTCGTCTGCCCTGGGTGCAATGGTTTACAGTAGGGATGATTTTGAGGGACTGTCCCTGATTTGGAGCAATGTCCCTATGTCCCTCACTCCTCCCCATTTTGGTCTGATCTATATGGATGTATATAAAATGCACTTTTTATCTATCAAAAAGTGTTTTCCGGTGCTAAACCTTTCATCTGATTTCTAAATTGCTGCATTTGTAAATTCCAAAAGCCAATATAAAGGAATAGTAGTGGTAAAAAAAAAGCACTTGTGGGTTTAACCAATCTTGTTTTTTTGTGAAATTCTCTTTTAAGGGGGCGTGGCAAGGGGTGTGTTATATTTATGCATACTTTTTCTGATAGGTGTCACTCATTCCCAGCTCAAAAAGTTGGGAGGTACAGGGATGGGGACGGGAGTAGTGATAGTGGCATTGATTTTGACAATGAGTGACTGCTAAGGGTAGGATCCTATAAGCTTGCACAAGGGGGACTTTGGCATCTTTGCCCTGGGCCATGGATGACTTCCTGGCAGCACGGCAGCCCACATGTACTGCTGCTTTGTCTGTCCACTCTTTCTTCCCTGCCATGAGTATCCCCGAAAGAACTGTGCAAAAGAGAGGAAGAAAAGGACTAGAAAGCCCACAATATAGTTCAGACCAGAGCTTCCTTGACTCTGACCGCGGGTCCCGCGGACTCGATGTCTGCGGGCATACCCGCGATCATGTCACAGTGAGGAAGAACGGGAAATGCTGATGTAAACTGTTATGTCCCCTTGACGCTCTGTGTCTCTCAGGTGTTGCTAGCAATGCTGGCAGTATCTGCTCAGCAAGTTACACACACAGACTGATGTACTACTTAACCGGAGCAAGGTTTATTACTCAGAAACATTATGGCATTCTTACATGGAGGAGTCTTAATCCAACAGCTTCTGTTCTTATCAGATGTAATCCCTTCTCAGCCTCATGTGCCTGCTTCCAGTTCCCCACAAACACTGTCTGACTTCCTGGTTCAGCTGGGGCCCCCCCCCCCCCCCCCCCCCCCAACATGCATCAGGAGAAAAAGGGTAAGGATTACAGTGATCTATCACAAACATCACACTCCTTTCCTTCCCCCAAAAAAAAAAAAAAAAAAACACAAAAAAAAAAAAAAAACATAACAAGAGAACAAAATGTTGAACACATAACATAGCAAGGCAAGCAAGATCAGTTCAGCAAGTAGTATCTCCAACTCAGTTCTGTGATTTCCGCAGCACTTCATGAGCCCTTTGTGTCTGTTGCCTGACCTCCAATGTGTCCCGTAAGATTTCAGCGCTTTGCCATCAAGGCGTTTGATGTCTTTGATGGGTAGACTTACGAAGTGGCACAGCACCGGGAGGGATAGAGGTTCTGGAGATGTCAGTGGGCGTCTCACAGACAAATCAGTCTCTGTAACTCCAGGCACATATCCAGGCTCTTCAGGAATATGGTCACCAACCGTTTCCGGGTTTGGTTGTAAACTTGTGGGATCATGCCAGACACCATGCCATATGTCACCCGCAGAGTTCAGAGTAAACTCTGGTGGGTGGTTAGAAAGAGGGGTCGGGTTTGTCACTAGTGGCCGGCAAATGCGCTTCCTCAATTGCGAAAGGTGTCGTCGAACATAAATGCCTTCCTCCAGACGAACAAGGTACATTCTGCTACCAAGAGTTCCATCAATAATGCCAGAAAGCCAAGGAGGCAAAACTCTGTAATTCAGAGACCATACAAGATCACGACACGGAATCCCAGACGGCCCGGGGGAGGAGGTGTTGGTGATTGTTCCTGCGGACGAACTAAATCAAGTTTGGTGCGGAGATGCCTGCCAAACATAAGAAAAGCCGTTGACAGCCCAGTAGTAGCGTGTTCATGTTACGGTACATGATCAAGAATTCCAGCAGCTTCTCCTCTGAGGCGGCGTACACACGGCCGAGGTTCTCGCTGAAAACCAGCGAGAACCTCGCTGGAATGCACATTCCAGCGAGGACCTCGGCCGCGTGTACGGTCTCGGCGAGCTTCCCGTCGGGAAGCCCGTCGAGCAGAAATAGAGAGCACGCTCTCTATTTCCTCGACGGCCCGCCCGGAAGAATGGCTGGTTGCCATTCCCGACGGGCGGGTCGCCGATTTCGACGGCCGGCAGGGAACCTCGACGGGCGGAACGATGTGTTCTGCCCGTCGAGATTCCCTGCCGTGTGTACGCGGCCTCACATTCCAACCTGGTCCAGAGTGGACAGTAAGTGCTTCTTAAACCTCTGCACAAATCGTTCTGCCAGCCCATTTGAGGCTGGATGATAAGGAGCTGTTTTGTAGTGTTGGATGCCCAAGCCACCAAGGAAGGATTGAAACTCATGCGATGTAAATTGAGTGCCATTATCGGAGACTATGGCTGTTGGCAACCCATATTGAGCAAAGAGCTTCCTTAAGACTAGAACGGTAGCAGCCGAGGTAATAGAAGGCATTTGAAAAACCTCCGGCCATTTTGAATGCGCATCTACCACGATCAAATACATTTTACACTGGGTGGGGCCAGCAAAATCAAGATGGAGTCGTGACCACGGGTATGTTGGCCATGGCCAAGGTTGCAGGGTTCCTCTCTTTTGGGGTCGCTGGGCTTGACAGCACCCAGGACATTAAGCAACATAATCTTCAATTGCCATATTCATTTGTGGCCACCAAACATAGCTCCAGGCTCGCTGCTTCATGCGCACCACACCAGGATGGCCTTTATGCAGTATTCTTAGCATGGTGGATTGCAAGTACTGGGGTACAATCACTCTATTGCCCCATTGTAAGCAACCAGCATTAGTCACAAGATCACATTTTCTGGCAAAGTACGGACGAAATTCACCTGGAACTCTCACTGGCCATCCAGTCTAAACATAAGACAATATCTGAGACAGGAAAGGATCTGTGGCTGTATGTCTGGCAATTAGGGAGGTGGACATGCAAGATTGTGGCCTGGGTACTTCCACTACACGTATCTCTCTTGGTGGGTGGCCTCCAAGTGGCAATCTGGAAAATGCATCTGCATTGCCATGGGTATCATGGGAGTGGTATCTGATAGAATAAACATAAGCTCCTAAAAATAAAGCATACCTTTGTAAGCGAGATGCGGTTGTTGTAGAAATTCCTTTCTGGGGGTTCAGTATTGACAACAGAGGTTTGTGGTCAGTGATAAGTGTGAACTCCCGACCATAGATGTACGCGTGAATTTTTTTTGTGGCCTATACAATGGCCAAAGCTTCCTCGTCTATCTGGGAGTAGTTTTGTTCTGCTGAGGTTAAAGACCTGGAGGCAAAAGAAATGGGGCGCTCCGTGCCATCTGGCATGACATGGGAAAGCACAGCACCCAGTCCATAAGGCGAGGCGTCACAAGCCAGGATGACGGGTTTCTTTAAATCATAGTGGAAAGCCGAGAAGCTGAAAAGCTTCTTCACATTTTTCTGTCCATATCCATTTAGCACCCAGTAAGCGATGTAACGGATAGAGCTGGTGTGCTAGGTTCGGCAAGAAACGGTGGTAGTAATTTAGGAGGCCAAGGTAGGACCTGAGCTGGGTGACATTCTGGGGAGTAGGGGCATGGGTAAGGGCTTTAACCTTTTCTGCAGTAGTGTGTAAACCGTGTCGGTCCACCGTGTGGGCACAAAATTCCTGTTGAGACTTGAGAAATTCGCATTTTGAAAGATTGACACGTAAACCATACTTTTGGAGTCACTCTAGCACAGCTTCAACATTCTTTCTGTGTTCTTCATCAGTGGGACCAGTGATGAGCATGTCATCCAGTAGACATTGGGTGAAAGGTATTCCTGCCAGGACCTCATCCATGATCCGCTGCCAGATGGATGGAGCTGGGGCTATGCCAAAAACCATGCGGTTATACTTGAATAATCCTTTATGAGTGTTAATGGTCAACAGATGGCGTGAATCTGGGTGTACTTGCAGTTGCAGGTAAGCTTGCTTTAAGTCTATTTTTGTAAACTTTTGCCCCCCAGCCAGTGAGCCAAATAAATCTTCAAGTCGAGGCAATGGGTATTGATCCACAAGAAGTTGGTTGTTCAGGGCTACCCTGAAATCACCACAAATCCTAATGTCTCCATTCTTTTTCTTGACAGGCACAATTGGCGATGCCCATTCACTTCTATCAACTTTCAGTATGATCTTTTCAGCCAATAGGTGGTCCAGCTCTGCTTTCACTTTCTTCCGCAAGGCAAAGGGTACTGATCTTGCCTTACAAATATGAGGTGTAGCACCAGGCTTCAAAAGGAGGTGGGTCATCTTTCCTTTTACGGTGCCCAAAGAGTCCTCAAAAACCTATTTTTAAACCTGACTTTAGGGATTCGAACCCAATGGTCTACTTCAGAAAGCAATGGCAAAAGGAGGCATGCCCAGGGCTTTGATCCAGTCCCTTCCATACAGCGGAGGACCTCCTTTCCTTACAACATAAAGGCGTAGACTTTGACTGCGGTTGCCTAATGTAACAAGGGGTTTTACATAACCCAAGAGCTGTAGTAGTTCCTTGCTGTAGGTTTGTAATGTGAGCTTTGTAGGTTTGAGTGGCAGGGACAGACCCAATGCCTTTAAATCAGTCCATGAAATGACAGACACAGCTGCCCCTGTATCAACATCCATGGAGACAGGACAGCCATTGAGTGTGACATCCACTTTAATCACAGGAGTACTCCCAGCTACTCGAAACAGTCCAACATGCTGGACACAGGTCTCCTCATCAGAGCTGAAACCGTTATTGTCCATATCCACACGGAATGTCTGTTTACGTCTATCTTTTGTGGTAGTGTTCGGGGAGCGAGAGCTGCGGCAAACATGCCCAATATGACCAGTCTTTCCACAGCGAAACCAAACGACATCCTTGAACTTGCAAGCAGGTGCACTGTGAGTAGTGTTACCACAACGGTAGCAAGTCGGGGGCCCAGAGACAGAAGAATTAGGATGGCAAGGTTTAACCACTTCAGCCCCGGACCATATTGCTGTCCAAAGACCAGAGCACTTTTTGAGATTCGGCGCTGCGTCGCTTTAACTGACAATTGCGCGGTCGTGCGACGTGGCTCCCAAACAAAATTGGCGTCCTTTTTTTCCCACAAATAGAGCTTTCTTTTGGTGGTATTTGATCATCTCTGCGGTTTTTATTTTTTGCGCTATAAACAAAAACAGAGCGACTATTTTGAAAAAAATGCAATATTTTTTACTTTTTTCTATAATAAATATCCCCAAAAATATATAAAAAAATATATTTTTTCCTCAGTTTAGGCCGATACGTATTCTTCTACATATTTTTCGTAAAAAAAATCGCAATTAGCGTTTATTGATTGGTTTGCGCAAAAGTTATAGCGTTTACAAAATAGGGGGTAGTTTTATGGCATTTTTATTATTTTTTTTTTTTTTACTAGTAATGGCGGCGATCAGCGTTTTTTTTCGGTACTTACTGCGATATTATGGCGGACACTTCGGACACTTTTGACACATTTTTGGGACCATTGGCATTTTTTTAGCGATCAATGCTATAAAAATGCATTGGATTACTATAAAAATGCCATTGGCAGTGAAGGGGTTAACACTAGGGGGCGGGGAAGGGGTTAAGTGTGTTCCTATTTGTGTTCTAACTGTATGGGGGGGGTGGACTTACTAGGGGGAATCACTGATTTTCTGTTCATACATTGTATGAACAGAAAATCAGCGTTTCCCCCGCTGACAGGAACGAGCGCTGTGTGTTTTCACACACAGCTCCCGTTCCCCGCTCTGTAACGAGCGATTGCGTGTGCCCGGCGGCGATCGCGCCCGCCGGGCACACGCACGGGACTCGGGGGCGAGCGGGGGGCGCGCGCGCGGGCCTCCGGCGGCGCGCACGCGCCCCCTAGTGGCCGCGAAAAGCGCGACGTAGAGCTACGGGCTCTCGCGCACCCGTGCCGACCTGCCGCCGTATAACTGCGGCGGCTGGTCGGCAAGTGGTTAAGCTGAGTGGCAGGGGACGGGTGTCTCAAGCGTTGAGTGATAGCAGTGTGGAATATTTCCTCACCCTGGCTTGCAGGAGTTGTAGGTGGTGCCTTCAGTAGGGTGGCGTCCCGTGTTGCCAACTCCATGACCGTAGCAAGGTCAGTGGCTTTCGTCAGAGTCAAGTCGGGTTCTGTGAGTAAACGTTTATGTATGGCTGGGTCGCAGAGTCCTGTGACAAACATGTCCCGGAGAGCCGTCTGCAGGTAGTCTCCAAACTGACAAGTGGCAGCTAGTTTGCGTAAAGCAATGATATTTAACTTTATATCCTCCCCGGCCTGCTGCCTCCTACTGTAGAATTTAAACCGCTCTGTGATTTCCAACGGCTTCGGGTTGTAGTATGCATGTAACGTCTGAATTAACTCAGGCAGGGGCTTAGAGGCCGGCTTGTCTGGAGAAACGAGGTCTCTGAGGGTTCCATATGCAGCTTGACCCAATGCTGTGAGAAAAACTGCAACTTTCTTATCTACAGTCACATTATTTGCTTCCATATACTGTTCCAGCCTCTCCACCCAAGAGCTCCATGACTCAGCCGCAGGATCAAATGGTTGAATAAACCCTATGAAGGCCATGTGTGCTAATATCCACAATCCTCGTCGTCACTGTTATGTCCCCTTGAGGCTCTGTGTCTCTCAGGTGTTGCTAGCAATGCTGCCAGTATCTGCTCAGCAAGTTACACACACAGGCCGATGTACTACTTAAAGCGGATCTCCACCCTAAAGTGAAGATCCACTGATCGGAACCCTCCCCCCCTCCGGCGTCACATTTGACACCTTTCAGGGGGGAGGGGGGTGCAGATACCTGTCTAAAGACAGGTATCTGCACCCACTTCCGGCCCGCAGTCTCGGGCAAAAGACGGGCTTTTCCCGTTGTGTGCTGGGAACTCTCGGCTCCCAGCACACAGCGGGAGCCAATCGCTGGGCGCAGCGCGACTCGCGCAGCGCGACTCGCGCATGCGCCGTAGGGAACCGGGCAGTGAAGCCGCAGCGCTTCACTTCCTGGTTCCCTCACCGTGGATGGAGGGGGGAGCAGCAGGGTGACGAGCGATCGCTCGTCCTCTGCTACGGACGCCGCTGGACTCCAGGACAGGTAAGTGTCCTAATATTAAAAGTCAGCAGCTGCAGTATTTGTTGCTGCTGGCTTTTAATATTTTTTTGGGGTGAACCATCCGCTTTAACCAGAGCAAGGTTTATTACTCAGAAACAATATGGCATTCTTACGTGGAGGAGTCTTAATCCAAAAGCTTCTGTTCTTATCAGATGAAATCCCTTCTCAGCCTCATGTGTCTGCTTCGAGTTCCACACACACACACACTGTCTGACTTCCTGGTACAGCTCCTCCCCCCCTTCATGCATCAGGAGAAAAAGGGTAAGAGTTACAGTGATTATCACAAACATCACATAAACAAGCATTTCCCCAGTCTTCCTAGTGACAGGACAGTGTACACAGCTTCCTGTAATCGGAACCTGTGATCACTGTCGTGTCACAGTAAGCCCATTCCCCCTACAGTTAGAACACATCCCTAGGGATCAGTCTGGCTTCACCATTGGAAGACAGGCGTCAGATGCCACGAGACGGGTGTTGGGGATAGTCCAGCACGCAAGGAAACATCGAACGCCTTCTCTGCTCCTATCTTTGGATGCGGAGAAGGCGTTCGATAGGATACATTGGGGCTATATGCGTCAGACTCTCCTGAGATTTGGATTTGGAGGACCTGTCCTCTCGGCCATCCTGGCTCTTTATTCGTCCCCATGTGCTCAAGTGTATACCTCCGGCCTTCTATCAGATACCTTCTTAATATCTAATGGCACCCGCCAAGGCTGCCCCTTATCCCCCTCAATTTTTAATTTGCTTATAGAGCCCCTGGCGGAGAGGATAAGGTCCCACCCAGACATTACGGGCTTCCGTATCCAAAACTCCACTCATACAGTAAACCTTTTTGCAGACGATATAATCCTGTTTTTGACTTCTCCCGCCATCTCTCTTTGTTCTGCCCACGATACCTTATCGGAATTTAGTTTGTTATCCTATTATAAGGTGAATTTCACAAAATCTACCATTTTAGACCTTGGGATCCCCCCTCCTCTAAAGAGACATCTCCAACAGATGTTCCCCTATGCCTGGAGCCCCTCCACGATTACCTATCTGGGTTTAAAAATTTCAGCAGACCCTGAAAGTCTAGTGCCCGCTAATTACCTACCGTTGATCGAAAAGCTTTCTAAAGAGTCGGTTAGATTAGCCAATGTTGAGCTGTCATGGTCTGGCCGGTTGGCGGCTTTTAAAATGCTACTACTCCCGCAGGTTCTTTACATCTTCAGAACTCTCCCAGTTCCTGTCCCTTCTGCACACCTTAAAACTCTCAATACCCTGCTCTCTAATTTTATCTGGCGAAAGAAAAGACCAAGATGTTCCAAATTGTATCTAATTAAGCATAGACTAGCTGGGGGCATGGGCCTGGTCGATATTAGAGATTATTTCCGCGCCTCCATACTAGCACAACTCAGACCCTGGATAGACCCAAACTCTACTGCTATTTGGACAGTTATAGAGAAAGATCTATGCCCCACCACTAACCTCACTGATTTCCTCTTTATAGACGTATGGAAGCACTTTCCAACTCGGAATCTCCCTCTCTCCCTTCGGGCCTCTATTGAGGTGTGGAGGGAGTTGTATGCTAGAACAGTTCCTCCCTCTTCCCTTATTGAAATTCCTGTACCCATAACTACTCTAACCCAAGCCATCCCTAACTTGTCCCTTCTCAGCTGGCAAACCAAGGGAATTAAACTGGTTTCAGACTTATTTCACAACGACGTGCTTCTCCCCTTCCAAAACTTACAGTCTAAGTTTGACTTGCCACCTTCTGACCAGTTCACTTACACTCGTATTGCCCACTTTTTAAGGTCTATCAAAACTCATCAAATATTCCTTCCTAAGGAAATATGGCGTTTCTACACTGACACCCCCCGCCCCATGTAAGGGAATTACTCTCTTCTATAACCTTTTTCAGGATAAGCTACATTTTACAAAATCCCCCCCTTATCAGAAGTGGGAAAGAGACTTAGGTGAATCCTTTACGGATGATCAGTGGCGTAAGGCCTTCAGCTCCCTATACAAAGCCTCAAGCTGTGTTAACCATTGGGAGCTGACTCAGAAAATTGCTCTTCGATGGTACCTGACACCGTACAGACTCGCTAAATTTAGTACTGACAACTCTCCTCTTTGCTGGAGGAGGTGCGGGATGGTAGGAAATTTGCTACATGTATTTTGGACCTGTAAACATCTCACTAGCTTCTGGAACTTAATTTTCTCACAGATCTCTAGAATTACGGGAATGTTAACAAGCCCCAACCCCAGTCTAGCGATATTACATTTAGGAATTGAAGTCTTCCCACCCAATTTCAGAGGAGTGGTGACCCACATCCTTTTGGCTGCTAGGTCCTTGATAGCTCAACATTGGAAAGCAGACAATGCCCCTAACGTATCAGAAGTCCTGAAAATAGTTCAAACCAACTATGTTCATGAGTCCCTGTTGGCGGAAAGACGAGGTAATAAAGCTAAATTTGACTCCGACTGGTCCATATGGACCTTGTGGTACAAGGCTAGGCCCTAGGATCCTTATTTTATTATCTTATTTTTTTTTTTTCTTTTCTCTTTTATTTTTGGAATTATATGTTTCAGTTCCTTGGCTTACTATGTTTATGATGACTATGTTTACGATGACTATGTGTGCCCTATACTGCCATGCATTATCTGCACATACGTGAGCTCAGATCAGATATCCCCTTCCCTCCTTTCTTTCTCCCCCTACTCTGTCTTCCCTCCTATTTTTCTCTTCCCCCTTCTTCCCTTTTCCCTTCCCCCCCTCTCGTTCTGTGTCTTCTACTCGTATCAATACTACTTACTCTCTTACCAAGGTTTCAAGGTATTAATGATAACTACGCGAATTTCTATGCTCCTTTAGGTACAATTCTGTTCCACTTGTTACTGTCTGCTCTTCATGGTTACGAATCATTATCTGGCTGGTGTACTTACCTTGGCTCACTCATGTGTATTGTATCTCTGCAATGCTTCTATGTATTACTTTCCTGTAATGACCTTATTTTGTCTTTTTTATAAAACCTTTTCAATAAACACTATTTGAAAAAAAAAAGAACACATCCCTAGGCACACTTAACCCCTTCAGTGCCACCTAGTGGTTAAACCCTTCACTGTCAGTGTAATTTTCACAATAATCTCCCAAAAATGTGTCAAATGTGTCCGCCATAATGTCGCAGTCACGATTAAAATTAGGGTTGTCCCGATACCACTTTTTTAGGACCAAGTACAAGTACGGATACTTTTTTTCAAGTAGTCGCCGATACCAAATACCGATACTTTTTTTAAATGTGTCCCTAGATGCAGCCGTGTCCCCCCCCCACAAATGCAGCCATGTCCCCCACATATTGCAGCCATGTCATGTCCCCCACATGCAGTCATGTATGTCCCCCCACATATGCAGCCATGTATGTCCCCCCACATATGCAGCCATGTATGTCCCCCCACATATGCAGCCATGTATGTCCCCCCACATATGCAGCCATGTATGTCCCCCCACATATGCAGCCATGTATGTCCCCCATATGCAGTCATGTATGTCCCCCATATGCAGCCATGTATGTCCCCCATATGCAGCCATGTATGTCCCCCATATGCAGCCATGTATGCCCCCCATATGCAGCCATGTATGTCCCCCATATGCAGTCATGTATGTCCCCCATATGCAGCCATGTATGTCCCCCATATGCAGCCATGTATGTCCCCCATATTGCAGCGATGCGTCCCTCATACCTTTTAGACCTTTTTGCTGATGCTGCCTCTGCCGCATACCGCCGTATCCCCTGCACAATCGCGTAGCGCATTACAAGCTTTCATTCTAAAAACTTGTAAATGGCCGCGCTCCGTGTATTAAAACTCCCCTTCTCCGAATGGAGGGATCCGTCCAATCCCACGCAAGGGGGAGTGTCTATACGCGGATTCGTGCATAGACACTCCCCCTTGCTCGGGATTGGAGGGATCCCTCCAATCCGGAGAAGGGGAGTGTCAATACACGGTCATTTACAAGTATTCAGAATGAATGCTTGTAATGTAAGCTATGCGATTGTGCAGGGGGATACGGCGGTATGCGGCAGAGAGAGGCGGCGTCAGCATATCTAAAAAGGTATGAGGGACGCATCGCTGCAATATGGGGGGCGAAGTATTCTATTTCAGTATCGGGGGTATTTGCGGGAGTACAAGTACTCCCGCAAATACTCGGTATCGGTCCCGATACCGATACTAGTATCGGTATCGGGACAACCCTAATTAAAATCACTGATTGCCACCATTACCATTACCATTACTAGTAAAAAAAAAAAAAAAAATAATAAAAATGCCATAAATCTATCCAATATTTTGTAGACGCTATAACTTTTGCGCAAACCAATCAATAAACGCTTATTGCAATTTTTTTTTACCAAAAATATGTAGAAGAATACGTATCGGCCTAAACTGAGGAAAATAATTGTTTTTTTTATATATATTTTGGGAATATTTATTATAGCAAAAATACATTTTTTTTTTCAAAATTGTCGCTCTATTTTTGTTTATAGCGCAAAAAATAAAAACTGCAGAGGTGATCAAATACCACCAAAAGAAAGCTCTATTTGTGGGAAATAAAGGACATCAATCTTGTTTGGGAGCCACGTCGCACAACCGCGCAATTGTCAATTAAATCGATGCAGTGCCGAATCGCAAAAAAAAGTGGCCCGGTCATTGACCAGCAATATAGTCCGGGTCTCAAGTGGTTAAAGCCAGGGATTTGTTTGAAGATTATTTGCCTTTCTGTTTGAATTACAAAAAGCCTGTTTAAGAACACTCCCATTGGCCAGAGTGAGTTAATAAGGAGGAACTGGGACTTTTAGCCCATGAATCTACTGTATATAACACCAGGGCCGATCCTAGGGTCACAGGCGCCTGGGTGCAGAAATACTTCTGGCGCCCCTACAAGGGGGTGGTCGCCTTGCTAACCCCTTCACCTTTACAAATGTTTCTAAGGCAACAATTAAAACACAGAGATGCTCCCCTAAGGAGTCATCGTTACCCTGGGATCCTCCCATGATCTCTTAACAATAAACAAAATACAGGAAGAGAAGCAGATTACTCTAATTGGACCTGGAGGGGGGTCTCTTTAATGGACACAGAGAGGGCCTATGTTAGGGAGTCTGTTTAGAAAGAGCCCCCAGACATAATACAGGAGATGGTCAGAGACTTCTAACATGATCCAAGAGATAGTCAGAGACTGAAGACATGGTGCAAAAGAACAATGCAGCCTCACCAGTGCCCATCAAATGCAGCCTTACCAGTGCCCATCAAATGCAGCCTTATCAGTGCCCATCAATGCAGCCTTATCAGTGCCCATCAAATGCAGCCGTATCAGTGCCCACCCATTGCAGCCTACCATTTGCTCACCAATTGTAGCCTACCAGTGCCCACCAAATGCAGCCTTATTAGTGCCCACCAAATGCAGCCTATTAGTGCCCACCAAATGCAGCCTATTAGTGCCCACCACATAGAGAGAGAGAGAGAGGGAGAGGTGAGACTGAGAAAGAGAGAGAGGTGAGGCAGAGAGAGAGGGGGGGTAAGGGTGAGAGAGAGGGGCTCAGAGAAAGAGGGGCTCAGAGAGAGGTGGGGCTGAGAGAGAGAAAGGTGGGGCTGAGAGAGAGAGAGAGAGAGAGAGAGAGAGAGAGGGGGGCTCAGAGAGAGCATTGTGGACAGAGAGAGGGGCTGAGAGGGAGGGGCTCAGAGAGGAAACAGAGAGCGGGTAGTGGACAGAGAGAGGGGCTGAGAGAGAGGGTAGTGGACAGAGAGGGGCTGAGAGAGAGGGGGGCTCAAAGATGGGGCTGAGAGAGAGGTTAATGGACAGAGGGAGGGGTTCAGAGAGGGGGCTAAGAGAGAGGGGTGGGGCTGAGAGAGAGAGGTGGGGCTGAGAGAGGGGAGTGGACAGAGAGGGGCTGAGAGAGAGAGGGCTCAGAGAGGGAGTAGTGGACATAGAGGGGGGCTGAGAGAGAGAGAGAGGGGCTCAGAGAGAGGGTAGTGGACAGAGAGGAGCTCGGAGAGGGGGCTGAGAGAGAGAGGTGCTCAGAGAGAGGGTAGTTGACAGAGAGAGGGGCTGAGAGAGAGGGGGGCTCAGAGAGGGGGCTGAGAGAGGGGCTTAGTGAGAGAGGGGGGCTCAGCGAGATGGTAGTGGACAGAGAGAGGGGCTCAGAGAGGTGGGGCTGAGAGAGAGAGGATAGTGGACAGAGAGAGGGGCTGAGAGGGAGGGGCTCAGAGAGAGGGTAGTGGACAGAGAGAGGGCATGAGAGAGAGGGGGGCTAAGAGATGGGGCTGAGAGAGAGAGAGAGAGAGAGAGAGAGATGGGGCTGAGAGAGAGAGAGAGAGAGAGAGAGGTGGGGCTGAGAAGGGCTCATAGAGAGGGGCTGAGAGAGAGAGAGAGGGGCTCAGCGAGAGGGTAGTGGACAGAGATAGGGGGGCTGAGAGAGGGGGCTGAGAGAGAGGGGGCTCAGAGAGGTGGGGCTGAGAGAGAGAGGTGGGGCTGAGTGAGAGAGGGGCTGAGTGAGAAAGGGGCTGAGAGAGAGGGGGGCTGAGAGAGAGGGGGGCTGAGAGAGAGGGGGGCTGAGAGAGAGGGTAGTGAACAGAGAGGGGCACTTTTCACCATGCCTGTCGCCAGATGCAGCCTGTCACCATGCCTGTCGCCAGATGCAGCCTGTCACTTGTCACCATGCCTGTCGCCAGATGCAGTTTGTGACTTGTCACCATGCCTGTCGTCAAATGCAGCCTGTCACTTGTCACCATGCCTGTCGCCAGATGCAGCCTGTCACTTGTCATTATGCCTGTCGCCAGATTCAGTTTGTCACCATGCCTGTCACCAGATGCAGTCTGTCACTTGTCACCCTGCCTGTCGCCAGATGCAGCCTGTCACTTGTCATTATGCCTGTCGCCAGATTCAGTTTGTCACCATGCCTGTCACCAGATGCAGTCTGTCACTTGTCACCATGCCTGTCGCCAGATGCAGCATGTCACTTGTCACCAATGAGTGTCACCAGATGCAGCCTGTCATTCATAGCTTGGCTCTCTCTCCCTCCCCTTCAGGCATGCTGGGGGCAGCAGTTCCCCCCTAGCCCCCCCCCCCTAGAATTGCAAAGGGCCAGCCAGACAGTTATTGGGACTACATCTCCCAGAATCCTCTTCTCTTTTTTGTTTTTTTCCCCTTGCCAATGGGAGGAAAAGGAGGAAGAAACATAATGGGCGGCTGTTCTGGGAACAGCAGCATGAGGAGGAGAGGGAGGGGGGAAGAGCCCGCAGCTTCTCTCTTTACACACACACACACAGCTGCTCAGATCTCAGGCTGTTCTGCTGCTGCCTACAAAGTATTGAAATAATCTAACCTCTTCTGAATCTGAGGCACCTTGAGGGGAGAGGAGGCAGGCAGCAGAGTTATTGCCAGAAAGGACGCTATCACTAGGAGTCAGAGAACCCAATCATCCAGCAGCTCCTTTGGGGGTATCACTACAATGAAAAAATTAAACTGTTTTATAGTATGCAGTGCACCAATCCACACATTGCTGTAGTGCACCAGTCCACCTTACTCCCTTTTGTCTGCAAGCAGGAGATCTCAGAACTTAGGTGTATAGAACTTGCATCTATAAACCAACTGAACTGATTATCCGTCTATCGTATCTAAAGCCAAGAGCAAACATTTAATACAATGTATCTTAAAGGGGATGTAAACGTTTGTTTTTTATTTTCTAAAGTGGTTCCTTTAAGCTAGTGCTTTGTTGGTTCACTAACCTTTTCCTTTGATCTCCCTTCCAAATGTTTTTTTTCTTTATCTGAATTTCTTACTTACTGTTCCTCCTCAGTTAGCTGTTCTGGCTGACTAACCCCCAGCCAGATGATGGGGGCAAGCTTACTGAGGAGAAACAGGAAGTGAGATATTTAGACAAAGAAAAAAAAAACATTTAGAAGGGAAACCAAAGGAAAAGGTAAGTGAATCAACAATGCACTAGCTTAAAGGAACCTATTTAGAAAATAAAAAACAAACCTTTACAATACCTTTAACAGTCATTAGATGTGATGGATGCTCAATCGCCATCCTATTTCTATTGTGAAGCAACATTGTTACCCTGGGACAGGATGTGTTTAAGGAATACAGAACACCTTGTCCTCTTTTCCATAACACAGGGGAGAATATGAACTACCGGTATTTGTTTAGTATTTCACACAGTTGATGTGTTCAGTTTTATGACATAGTTAGTGTACATTGCCTACGTCGTTTGTATGTGTGTTAGGGTCCATTTACACTTGATTCAAAATGTGATATAGGACAGGCTTTTTTTTTTTTTAAGCACTCTGAAAGACAACCAAAGCACCTGTCACTGAATAAAACAATTACCTTACAGTTCTGTTCACACATTGTATTTGCTTTGTGTCAAAAAAAGGATACCCCATGTTGCTTTCTTGGTGCTTCAAAGTGTCTACAAAGCCTCCATAGAAGTCTAGGACAGCACTCACTTAAAGCACCTGAAGCCTTTGAGGAACTTTTATTCAGTGTTAGCTCTGCTTTGTTTTGGAGGTATTGCAGGGATGATCTATCCCAGGATGCACTGGAAAAACCAAAAAGCGATTTGGAAAGAAGTCATCAGCAGTCACTTCCAGTTCATGTGTATATTTTTTTGGAAGTATCTGGTGCATTTGGTGTGTAGTGTGGTGCTGCAGGAAGGTGAGCGGGGGTCCAGACTAGGGCAGAGCAACTAGGAGACGGCACATATGGTCTGCAACATGTGAACGCTATAGCAAAAGGTGAGCAGGGACCGGTAGAGATAGAGTGAGTGGCAGAGGATAAGCAGAGCTGGGGGACCAGAGCAGGAGAAACTAGAAGATGTTACACATGGTGAGCAGCATGGGAACAATTTAGCGGGAGGTAAGCAGGGACCAGAGAGAAACAAGGATCAGCAGAGCTGGGGGTTACCACTGAGTAGGGAGTCAGCGGAGCTGGGGATTACTAGTGAGCAGGGGGATAAGCAGAGCTGGGGGTATTATTGAGCAGGGAATCTGCTGAATGAGGGTACTAATAAACTGGTGATCTGTTGAATGAGGGTACTAATAAACTGGGGACTTGCTGAACAGGGGTACTAATGAGGTGGAGGTACTATTAAGCTAAAAATCAACACCCAAAGGGCATTTACCAAGCTTCAAAAAAGCATCTGAAAAAAAGCATGTTAAAGCGGTAGGCATGTTTACGTGTCAAAGCAAGTGTAAATGAGCCCTAATGCTGTATGTGTTCGTTTTGAGATTGTGCTTACCAAACTAGAACACTTATTTTTATATATTGGCTAGACTGGTAGTGCAATTTGCTTTTATTCATAGACCATGGGTTAGAGTCAGGTTATCTTCAGGTGATTGGAAACTGGCAAAAAATAAAATAAAAATCCTTTGCACATGCATTTTCAATGGACACTGGTATAACCCCACCTCCCCTTGTGAGTACTTATTTAACCACTTCAGCTTTGGAAGGTTTACAACATTGCCTTATTTTAACTGACAACTGAGCGGTCATGCGACACTGTACCCAAGAAAAAATTATGTCCTTTTTCCCCCCATAAATAGAGATTTCTTTTGGTGGTATTTGATCACCACTTTTTTTGTGCTATACAATTTTGAAAAAAATAAAATGACAATTGCGCGGTCATGCTATACTATAACCATGTGACATTTTTATCATTTTCTTTACACAAATAGCTGGGATTTTAATTTTTTTTCTTAAAAAAAAAAAAAAAAAAAAAACGTTTTTCTTAGTTTCTGTTGGTAATTTTTGTAAAAAAGTAATTTTCCTCCTTTAACGATGGGCACTGATGAGGCGGCACTTATAGTAGGCACCAATATTCTGCACTTATGGGCACTGATAGGCAGGACCGAGGGGCAATGGCAGGCATTTATAGGTGGCACTGATAGGTGTCATGGCTAAGCGGCACTAATGGGAATCACTGATAGGCAGCACTGAAAGCCATCACTGACTGGCATCACTAATGGACACCGATTTCTGGCTGTCGTGGTCACGGATTGTGGCACTGGTGGGTAGACATGTGCATTCGTTTTCGTTAGAATGCATTTTCGTCCGAAAATCATTTTTTTACGTTATCGTTTTAACAAACGATAACGAAAGCGCAAGAAACGAAAACCGAAAGATCCGACATAAAAAATGCTTTATTTTCGTTGCGGTAAAAATTCGATATAGAGAGATTCGACATTATAGGGAAAAGATTCAACAGTATAGGGAAAAGATTCGACAGTATAGGGAAAAGATTCGACAGTATAGGGAAAAGATTCGACAGTATAGAGAAAAGATTTGACACTATAGAAATAATAGATTCGACATTACAGAGATTAGATTTCGATTTATGAGAAAATAGATTTGACATTATTACTAGTCATACAACATTAGAATTCTTGTAGGCGGAATATTCGAACGGAAATGTACGATTCGACGTAAAGATTCTACGTTCCGTCGAATATTCTTTTGACCATTCGACAGAAACCAAGTATTATTGGATTTTCGGACGAAAGCTATTCCCCAACGAAAAACGAAATAAATCAAAACGATTTTCGGGAGTAACTAAATAAATTTATTTTCCAAACGAAAAAACGAAACAAAATATTCCAGTCTGCACATGTCTACTGGTGGGCATTGATTGCTGGCAATGGTGGCGCTCTAATGTAATTAGGGCACTGATCATCAGTGCCCTGATTACATCTCTCACTGTCCCCTGCGAGGAGATGCCGTTGATCGGCTCTCCTCACCACACACTGTCAGTGTGAGGCAAGGAGTGCCGATTACCGGCACTTCCTTGTTTCTATGTGACGGCTGTGATTGGACACAGCCAATCACATAATTAAAGAGCAGTGTCCTAGCAAAATGGCACAACCGTGATCGCCACGCCGTAGCTGCCTTTCGGGTGTGCCGGCATATGACGTCCACCCAAAATGAGAGATGCACCGTCCCGTTGTAATAATTTGACGGTGGGTGAGCAGCAAGTGGTTAAGCCAATATGTATTCCGATACTTATTTTTGGTATTTTAAGTGTATATGGGTGGGTTTGCGCAAAAGTTTTAGCGTTTTCAAACTATGGGATATTTTTCTGAAATGTATTTTTATTTTATTTTCTATTAGTATTGGTGGCAATCAGGATAACAAAGACAAGTGTGTCTTGCCTACAGTCATGCATTGTGGTGGGAGTGTTATGGTCTCGGGCTGCATGAGTGCTGCCGGCACTTGGGAGCTACAGTTCATTGAGGGAACCATAAATGCCAAAATGTACTGTGACATACTGAAGCAGAGCATGATCCCCTCCCATCGGAGACTGGGCTGCAGGGAAGTATTTCAACATAACCCCAAACACACCTCCAAGACTACCACTGCCTTGCTAAAAAAGCTGAGGGTAAAGGTGATGGACAGGCCAAGCATGTCTCCAGACCTAAACCCTATTGAGCATCTGTGGGACATCCTCAAACGGAAGGGGGAGGAGTGCAAGGTTTCTAACATCCACCAGCTCAGTGATGTCGTTATAGAGGAGAGGAAGAGGACTCCAGGGACAACCTGTGAAGCTCTGGTGAACTCCATGGCCAAGAGGATTAAAGCAGTGCTAAAAAATAATGGTGGCCACACAAAATATTGACACTTCGGGCCCAATTTAGGCATCTTCACTTTTGTTGCCAGAGGTTTAAACATTAATGTCTGTGTGTTATTTTGAGGGGAAAGCAAATTTACATGGTTATACAAGCTGTACACTCACTACTTAAAGTGTAATTTCTTCAGTGTTGTCACATGAAAAGATATAATAAAATATTTACAAAAATGTGAGGGGTGTACACACTTTTGTGAGACACTGTATATGTCAGAACCTGATCCTTAGGGGAACTGAAGGCCATATGCTGTTCTAGACCAGACTGATAACAGACCAAATACGAACAAGAGTATTTCCAGGGACATAGCGGTTTGTCCTAGCACCAGGCAAAATAAGCCTATTGTGTGCTACAGCAGGAGACAGATTTTCTTAGGGTGGGGGATAACACAGCATATACCCATATCTTTTAGCACCTGGGTTTCAAGAGCCATGTTCTTAAAGCCGGAGACTGAGAAGCAGTGTGGACTAGTGGGCATTGCACCAGTAAGTCTGGTCTGTTTGAGCGAGGCCAATGTTTGGCTGCCAGAATTTTGAGAATATCTGTGTGCCACATCCTTCTGGGCCAATTTGGTGCAATTAGGATCAACAGGACCCTTTCTACCTCTTGTGAAGCAGTTTCGAGAGACTTTTTATTGGAGGAAAGGTACAGATAAGCCTAAAGTCCAAGGAATCCTGGCTATGAAACGGTTCCACTTGTTGTTGAACCTGGAGGCTAGAATGTCCACATCTGGTTTTCCCAACCATTAAAGGTGAAAAAATTGAGAATTTACAACCCTTTTTAAATATCATTAGTAGGTGAGCTGTTAGATTTCCCCTAGCCAATAATCTAGGTCAAACATAATATAGTCGTTACTTCAGCTTCATTATAGAAGTGTCAGTGCTAACAGACTAGGAGGGAAGAGATATGGAAGGCTATATGCGTTGTAATAAGTTTGCTATAAAACCAAAGGAAAAAAAAGAAGACATTCATACAACATAAAAACCACATGTATATAAAGCTCAAATGTACTTAGAAAAAAATGTCAATGACTGTTTTTTAACAAACCCAGAAATTAGCAGGAAGGGAGGGGTTGAGCATTCAGCTTTAAAGACAACACTTTAAAGATATTTAAGTTTGGTACACACAAAGCAGGTTCAACAAGAAAAAACTGACAGCTCCAGTAAGAGTCGCTGTAATAATGATCCAACGTTAGTAAAGCGATCTCTCTTGCTGAGCTGTTGTGTTCTGACAGGAAGACGGCCCCCCCCCCCCCACCAGAAATCTCTGGTCAGTGCTCACAGCCATTGGCTGAGAGCGCTGATGTGGAGTGGGCCGGCTGCTGGTTTTCCAAGATGATCATGCAACATAAGCCAGCCCAACATCGGACTTCTGTCAGACAGGCCATCATACACAGGGGCTGAATGTCGTGTATACTAGCCTTTACTTTGACACATATTCTAACAGCACTCAGTTATGGCACTTTGCAGGCCTCTGCACACTTTCCTGGTAAACAGATGATTTTTCAACATGCTAGGCTTGATATCTGCAGGCAGGAGGCTCAGGAAAAAGGTGGAAGAAGCCAATAGACTTATCTGTACAGTGGTGAAATTACTCATTTTAGCGGAGTCAAATGTCAAAATGTTTTGCACTAGAACCTTGGAGGACAGATTGCATGTTACAGTGTCAATCCAAAAACCCTTCCAACTCACTGCATGAGTACTTTGCTCCTGAACTTTTGTCCACCTTTCTGATTGGTCACCTGGCATTAAGAATTGAAACCCTTAATTGTAAACTCCATGAGGACAGGGACTGATGTAAATGCACATTAAATAAAACATTGCATAAATTATAATACAGTAAATAGATCCTGTTTGACTTGAAGTACTGACACTATTAACCTGGTTTAGGCATGTAGCAGATAATAGGGCTTTAAAGTGGAGGTTTAACCAAATAACAGTATGCTCTTTTATTTTTTGGCTGTACATACCTTATTATGGCTATTTTCCACCCGGCTTCCGGGTACTCATTACCGCGGGAGTAGGCGTTTCTATGCAGAGGCGCAATGTGTTCTGGGGCTTTGCCCAGATGATTGACGTCCTTGAGAAAAAGTTTCCCCCACACGCCCCCCCTATTGCGTAGGCGCGTCACAGAGTTTCCGAAAGTAGCCAAATTGCGAGTCAGCTCTATACGGCGCCTGCGCAGTCAGCTCTACACGTCTCCTAGTCAGTGCGCAGGCACCGTGTAGAGCTGACTCGCAGTTTAGCTACTTTCGGAAACTCCGTGACGCGCCTACACAATAGGGGGGCGTGGGGGAACGTTTTCTCAAGGACATCATCTGGGCGAAGTCCCAGAACACATTGGGCCTCTGCATAGGAACGCCTACTCCCGCGGGAGTGAGTACCCGGAAGCCGGCTGGAAAATAGCCATAATCAGGTATGTACTGCCAAAAAATACTGTACATGTTGGAAGTATAAAGAATATGATCTTATATGCATGTTATTTGGGTGAATCTCCGCTTTAAATTAAACTGATTAGTGGATAGGATTAATGTAATGGAGAGTGCATGAACTTCTACCTTAAAGTAAAATGGTAGTGCATTTTTTATTTCCAAATGTGGGCTAACCAACTTCCAGTAAGCTTTACTTGAATGCCACTTCTCAACTTTTCTCCCATTTGCATGGATGTCAATACCATCGCTTCTGGAGTCAGCTTCACTCTTCGTGTTCTCTGCCCAGCAACAATGCAGTAGTCAGAGAATCCTGAATGAATGAATGAATGAAAAACTTATATAGCGCTGCACATGCGAACTGAATCATCTCTGGGCGCTCGTTGTTCCGGTCTCTCTTGACATCAAAAGAGCAGAGTTTTTATCTGTCTTCTGAAGCTCAGGTGGTTTTTCTCCAATCGAATGCTGGTTGGTAAAGCGTTCCATAGTCTGGGGCCCTGGAAAGCAAACCTTCTTTCTCCTTTGGACTTGTATCTGGCTTTGGGTATCTTGACCAGATTTTGGTCAAGGAATTGCAGAGCGCGATTGGGATTGTGGGCTTCTATCTTTTCGCATAGATATTGCAGAGCCTTCCCATGGATGCACTTATGAGTCAGACAGAGTGTTTTAAAAGCAATTCTGTCTTTTACTGGCAGCCAGTGAAGGGTTCTCAACGACGGTGAGATTGATTCCCAGGGTTTTTTCCCCATTCACAAGTCTGGCGGCCGTATTCTGAACGACTTGCAGACGAGCGATTTGGTACTTAGGGAGTTCAAGGTAAAGGGCATTTGCATAGTCCAGTCTGGAGTTCACAATTGTTCCCACCACAACTGCTATGTCTTCTTTGGGGATAAAAGGAATAAGTCTGCGTAGTAGGCGCAGCAGATGGTATAGACCTGCTGACTACTGACCCTATTTGTGCGTCCATTGTCATGTAGGTGTCAAAGATGACTCCGAGACTTTTGACTTTGGAGCTAGGGGAGATGATCTGGCCCAGAATGGGCGGGGGTTTCCAAGTAGTTGCCAGTTGACTCTTGCGACTGGTGTGAAACAGAAGGAGTTCTGTTTTGGAATTGTTGAGTTTAAGATAACTCTTAGTCATCCAGTTTTCTATCAAAGAGAGACAGTTCTCTAAACTGGGATAATGATCCTTTTTATTGCAGATGCGAAAGTATAGTTGCGTGTCGTCTGCGTATGAGTGATAAAGTAGTTGTTGGCTACTGATGATTTCAAAGAGAGGACGAAGATAGATGTTGAAGAGCACCGGTGATAGGGGGGATCCTTGAGGGACTCCGCATGACACCGTGCGTTTTTCAGAAGTGAAAGGTCCTAATTTCACTGTTTGTGAACGGTTTTCCAGAAAGGAGGAGATCCATGATAGATCACCTTCTGCGACTCTGGCTACCTCAGCCAGCCGAGTCAGTAACAGTTTGTGGTCTACCGTGTCAAAGGCCCAACAGAACCAGGAGACAAGATTCTCCTTCGTCTGCGGCCTCAAGAGCGTCGTCCCATATTTTGAGCAATGCTGTTTCCGTCCTGTGTCCGGGGCGGAAACCTGATTGAAATGGATCAAGTAGATTATGGGTATCTAGGTGCTGTTGCAGCTGTTGTACCACTACTTTCTCCATTATCTTGTTCAGGACGACTGAACTTTTTGCTGAATGCCAGCATAAGTACCGGAGCCTACATCGCAATGCAATCCATATCTAGTGATCTTGGCACTGCAGTATACTAGGAAGACAGAACAGTCTTTTTTTGTGTGCTTTTGTGTTGTAGTACTTATCTGTCCAGTATTGAAGTGCAGTGACAGCCTTGTTTCTGTTTTTAATAAACACCTGATTGCAGAGAGATTTTCTACTATATTGGAAGATCTCAGTCCAAAAAGGAGTCATGTTATTCACGATCATTATCACTCCCTAGGGCAATCCTACATAGCTGGTACTCCACCTGATTATCTCAAATAATGTGCAAATTGGGCTCCTTGCTGGGGAAATTTTTTTTATGGAGTATGCACACATTAACATAAATCAATTACCATTTTAGATTTTGACATTAATGTAACCTTCATTGCTGGTGTATTTTTAGTAAGTAAACATCCACAAAAGGATGAAATAGGGGCTTTACTAAAGGCAGATCCACTTTGCACTACGAGTGCAAACTACAAGTGCAAAGTGCACTTGAAATTGCACTGAAAGTGCAGTCGCTGTAGATGCGAAGGGGACACATGCTAGAAAAACAAAAAAAAAAAAAAAAAAACAGCATTTTAGCTTGCCCATGATTGGATAATAAAATCAGAGCTTCCCCTCATTTCAGATCTACCCCTCAGGATTTACAGCAATTGCACTTGTAGTTTGCACATGTAGTGCTAAGTGGATTTGCCTTTTGAAAATAACCCATATAGTGTTATTAAAATGCATATATCCTTGTATGTAGTCCTGCTGTCTAGAGCGTGTTCAGTTAGTTTAAAGTCTCTCCATAATCCCCAACCTCCCCCCTGTACTGTATAACAATGTTAAACTTGGCATCCCTATTTTGATTTTTACATTTCAACAATAAATTTGAGCTGTACATATAGGCAGAGAAGATAAATATGGTAAAAGAAAAAAAGTACAGTCAAAGGGAAAGCGGCCAAATGTTACCGTGACCAGGATTTTATGCTCAGGTAAATACAATCTGATCCTTCTAGCAAGTTAACTTTTAGGTGCTGTATGTTGGGACTTTGTCTTCTTCAAAGAATATAATAGTGCAATTCATGACACAGAAATCGATTTATAGATCATGAGTCATATGCCACTACCTTCAGGTGATTGGACACTGGTATGAGCCTTCAATTTTGTTAGTAATAAAGAGATCACAAAGAGAATGGATGGACCAGTGTCCTGTACACCAGGAAAGATATAGATTTGACAGTTATGTCAAAATCACTATCTTTATTGTACAGGACAATACAGTTAAAAAAAGCAGCAACTTACACTGGGAAAAAACAAAAAACAGCCACAGGACTCAACGCAAACTGTTAATAGTAAACACCTCGCTGACAGAGCAATAGCAGAGACTCACTAGCTGCCTAGCAACTTATGCTTTGGGAGAAACATAAAAAAAAGAACTTTGGCTGCGACTGTGCCCAAATGTGTGCAGACTCCAGGCTGTACAGGCCCCAGAACCTTATTTCAACAGGAGCATGGGCTTGGGAAGGAGGGACACATTCTTCACATGTAGAAGCTTCATGAAAAAGAAAATTCAGGGCTGCTTTTTTCTTGAGCTTCCGGCCTTGTCCTCCCTTTTACCGGCTAAAACAGCAGTAAATTCGGCATGCAATCTGCCAAAAAACTCAGCATTAAGGCTACCACCCGGGTGACCAGATCTAATACGCCGACGGGTGATTTGCACCGTTATTTCAAGCTCCACCAGCAGAAATCACCGGGAGCCAGAGCGATGGCACCACGAGGAGCTCCAGGCCTAGTAGGCCTAGCTGAAACACCAGGAAAGCTCGAACAAGCCTTCCCCCCTGAGGAACCGGACTTACCTCCTGAACCCCCAACGACACTGGGACCTGACGTCTGGAACATGGAGTCCCAGTCCTCCTCCCCGGGAAGCTCCTCGACGGATCGGGAGAGTCAGGCCCTCCCTCTGCACTCGGATATAGAGGCGCTGATCCTGAAGCTAGAGGAGACCCACCAACGCGACTTCCAGGAGGTGAGGGCGGAGGTGACCTCCCTGGCTGACAGGGTGTCGCCGGGAGAGGCCTCCTTCACGGCGATAGAACAGCGGGTGTCAGACCTGGAGAGAGCACGGGACCAGCATAGAGAGACGGCAATCGCCCTACAGCTCCACCTGAAAGATGTAGAAGACCGGAGCAGACGCAATAATTTGCGGATCCGGGGTGTACCAGAGGCCGTGGATGCAGAGGCCCTGGACCGCAAACTTCAGGAACTGTTCCGAGAGGTACTGGAGGAGCCATTGGAGGAGGTTGAGATCGACAGGGCCCATCGCGCCCTAGGCCCCAGAGCTGTGGAGCAGGACAGACGCCAGGGTAGAAGAAGGCAGCAAGTACCGACGGGTGAAGCACCACAGGGGTAACATGAGTAGGCCCTGGTCCACAGCTTGCCGTGCACTTCCTTTCCCACTAAGCCCATATCTATGCAGCATAACCACTGTTAGGTTGAAACCGACTTCTCCACGGCCCCCTTTCTGTGACGTTTCAAGTCCCGCTATCCTTACCCCCTCCATGCGTTAGTTCTGCGCTGCAGGGAGCGCTTGCAACCACCCTATAGACCTGGCCATGTCCCCATCAGAAGCCCACATCAGGTGTTTAATGTTGCAGGGGGGGTGGGGGATGGCAACCTTTCAGCTCAATATACCTGCCCGTATTGTTTTAGGCCTTTGGCCCGTTGAAAGAGTACGCTCCCTGCAGGGACAAAGGGCTCCCGCGTTATCCGGACGCGCCCGAACGTACTAATCAATACTCCACCTCCCACCTATACACGTAGTGGCCAGACTCCCATCACTACGAGACGAACGGGTGGAGCGCCCCCCCCCCCCCTCCTCCCCACTGCCATGCAGAGACACCACCTGGTGGGGATAGGAGACTGAGGTGACATTTTCCTACAACAGTCTGTGAAACTTGCCCCCTTACTACTGATGGCTCGGGAGATCTGGTCACGGGACGGTTGGTTAGAGATGGAGAACTGCCTAAGCAGTATAGGGAGATCATTATTGCAAGACACCCCCTGAGGCCAGATATGTTTGAGCGGATACTTCGGGGAACATGGGGGAGGGGGGTCACTACTTGGGGACAGAGGATCATTGGACTTCCTCTATACCAGAAACTGTGGATTGTTGGAAAGGCGGGGGGCTGGCTCGGGATGAGGGAGGGGGTGCATGGTATAGCCTCTAGTTGCACTATTTGAAGCTTGATATGAATACCACTACACATGAATGGGTCTAGCGGACGTCTTACTCCTACTCAGGGCTTTCTTATTGTTTTTTTTTCCTCCCCCCTTCTTTATGTTTTAGGCCTCGTACACACGATCGGACATATCCGATGAAAACGGTCCGCGGACCATTTCCATCGGATATGTCCAATCGGGAGTTTGATCCGATGGCGTGTACACACCATCGGATCAAATTCCCCACCGCCGGACGGCGCGGTGACGCGGAGGTGACGTTGACGCCGCCACGTCACCGCACCAGGAAGTTAAACACTTCCGCGCATGCGCCGAATCCATTCGGCGGCGGCGGCGCGGCAGCAGTGGGGGACGACATGTCTGCTGGTAAGTGTACTAACCAGCAGACATGTCGGGCGGACAGATTCCCACCGGATAGATTTCAAAGCATGCTTTGAAATCTGTCGGGTGGAGAAATCTGTCCGCTAGCCCATACACACGAGCGGAGATGTCTGCTGAAACGGTCCATCGGACCGTTTTCAGCGGACATATCCCCTCGTGTGTACGAGGCCTTATACTGAGAAATGCACGGGAGTACTCTGCAGACCTGAATTGTTATGTGTCATGTTGTGGTGTGCCTGTTACCTATATTCTAAATTGTATATTCTACGTGTTCCTTACGCTGTTATTTTCATATCTGGGTGACCATTTATTTTGATTGTAATACCGACTTGGACCCCACCAACACTAACGGCCGGGGGGGGGGGGGGGCGGGGACCTCGCTTCACTGGTCCTGACTACCCACCTAGGATTGCGCTCAGTTCCCGGTTTAGTACTGGAGAGCGCCTTAGCTATTTTAGCTAATTTAGATTTTTTCTTACTAGGCCACACGCTCTCAAGCTGGCTTCCTAATCTGATCTCTTCCCCCCTCTCTTCTTCTGTCCGTCCTTTACCCCACTCCCAAAAGGCTTGCCCTCTTTCCCCAATCCCCGCCCTTCTCCGGACCCCAGAGGCCCGCCCCTCTGCCCGTGCGGGCATGGACCGCCTGACTGTTGTATTACTGAACGCAAAAGGGTTAAACATCCCGGAAAAGAGGAGGATGCTCCTGCATGACATGCGCCGCTTGGGCGCGGATGTAGTATTACTGCAGGACACACACTTTAAAGACAAAAACGTACCTATGCTGATAAACAGGTACTACCCTACGGTATACCATTCCAACTACACAGCAGCAAAATCTAGGGGAGTTTCTATACTTCTTTCCGCCAAGGTCCCTTGGACTCACGAGGCAACTAAACGTATACGGAGGGTCGCTATCTGTTCCTAAAAGGCCGCATAGGCCAGACCCAAAATTACCATTGCAAACCTATACACCCCAAACGAACACCAAGATAGTTTCCTATCCAAACAACTAGGCTTTGCAGAAGGCCACCTAGTAGTAGGGGGAGACTTTAATATTCCACTGATCCCTTCAGAAGACACCTCGACAGGGCTGTCCTCCACATCGAGAGAATCGCGCAAACGCATTCACAAGACACTACACTCGGCCCAGTTGATTGACATCTGGCGCCTCTTACACCTTGGAGAGAAAGACTATACCTTTTACTCCAAACCACACTCATCCTATTCACGGATAGACTACTTCCCGATACCCCATAGACACCTCTCGGCAGTCAAGAATGTCTCGATTGGGTCAATGACGTGGTCTGATCACGCCCCGGTTACACTAATTTATGCCCTGACAGACACCCAATCAGCTCAGAGGAAAACTTGGCGACTCAACGAGAGCCTGTTACAGGACTCGGACACCATGACGGAAGTAGTGTGGGAGCTAGGTCACTATTTTGACACCAACACCATCCAGGGTAGCGACATGGGGGTGGTATGGGAAGCCCACAAGGCGGTGGTGAGAGGGATCCTCATTAAACATGGAGCCTGTCTAAAGAAACTGAGATCTGAGCGACTCACCGCGCTACTTGCTAAGTTGCAGACATTAGAAACACAACATAAGGAAACCCAGACCCTACAGATAGGCTCTGACCTGAATACCACTCGCAAACAGATCACGGACCTACTTCAATACAAGGCTAAGGCAGCGATGCAAATCTGTAGACGTGTCGTGTACGAATCGGGTAACAAATGCGGGAAGATGTTAGCTCAGACGATCCGCGCACAAAATCTAGCAACATACATACCACACAGTTGCACGTGAAGGGCGCAAGGTGTCTGTCCCCCAGCAGATCTCTCAGGAATTCAAACACTTCTATACCACTCTATACAATCTCCCCCCCCCCGTCTCCGACCCTTGACTCAGGCCAAACGTCTGAATACTTAAATGATTCACACATGTCGACCCTGACGACGGAAGCGAGGGAGCTGATGGAGGAGCCGATCGCGGTATCGGAGCTCCAGGCAGCACTGAAATCCTCTAAACCCAGCAAAGCACCTGGCCCAGACGGCCTTACCACCACATACTACATGACTTTGCTCCCATCCCTGGGGAACCGCCTAGCAGGCCTGTTAAACTCCCTGGGCACAGAGGGCACGTATCCACTCTACAGGCACAAATAGCAGTGATACATAAGGAGGGTAAGGACCCGGGTCAGTGCGGCAGCTACCGCCCTATATCGCTGCTAAATACCGACATTAAATTATTTACAAAAAGTGATTGCCACTAGGTTTCAGAAGTATCTCCCTGGTCTCATACACCTTGACCAAGTGGGTTTTGTCCCGACCAGAGAGGCCAGGGACAATTACGACAAAGGTGCTGAACCTGCTCCATGTGGCCAATAAGACAAAGACCCCCTGTGTCTTCGTAGGGACGGACGCCGAAAAAGCGTTTGACCGCGTGAATTGGCAATTCATGTTCGCCACCTTGAGTCATGTAGGGGTAGGACAGAAAATTTTGTGCTGGATAAAAGCGGCCTACACTGACCCATCAGCCAGAGTGCGGGCGAATAGTACCCTTTCAGACCCGTTCCAGATTACCAACTGGACTAGACAGGGATGCCCGTTGTCACCCCTCCTATTTGCTCTATCCCCGGAACCCTATCTGCGACACGTACGACAGAATTCTGACATAATGGGTTTGACAGTCAGGAATGGCTAATACAAAGTCTTGGCCTACGCCGACGACATGCTATTTTCCCTGACGAACCCGGCTTCCTCCCTGCCAAGCCTGATGCACAAATTCGACGCATACGGCAGACTATCCAATTTAAAAATCAACCTGGCAAAATCAGAGGCGATGGGGGTTGGGATCCTTCAACAGCAGCTGTCCCAACTTAAACAAATTTTTTAACTAAAATAGACCGACACAGCCCTGACTTACCTAGGTACACGCATCCCACCGAGACTTCCCAACGTGTTTAGGCTCAATTTCCCTCCCCTACTTAAGACAGTCCAACAATTACTAAGTCGCTGGACCACTGGACTCCATTCCTGGTTCGGTAGATGCAGTATTCTGAAGATGACCATCCTGCCCAAATTTATATATTTACTACAGGCTCTACCCATACATATTCCTATGAGCTAGTTTAGGCAAGCGCAGTCAATGCTCGGGACATTTTTGTGGGCAGGGAAACATCCCAGGCTACACAAGAGGGTTCTTTCTCTACCCAAGCAACACGGAGGCCTGGCCTTGCCGGACATAAGAACATACTACCAGGCTTCACAGATTAATCGCCTAATAGACTGGTGCAGGCACAGATCGACCAAACTATGGCCACATATAGAGCAGGCGCAATGCGACGTTCTATTGCAACGGGCCCCATGGTGCCACGCCCTGCAACAAAAGGACGTGCACCACCACCCTTTGATAGGCAACACCATCAAGGTATGTAGTAAACCATCTAAACTATCATTCAGAATATTTTATGAGTCCTAAGGAGAAATTCTTAAAAGGGGGCAAAATGAAGTGAAAGTGGAGGCAGGAACTCCATGGGGGAACATTCCAGTGAGGATATAGCAGGAACATTAAGGAGGTTTCAAGGGACAGGAAGAAACATTATGAAGGTAAGGAGAACAATGGCCTCGGGCTACCCTACCCCAAAGTCGAAGTCCCTGCTGCCGAAAAACACCCCCACAGCATAATGCTATCATCACCCTGCTTCACTGCTGGGATGTATTGGGCAGGTCATGAGTGTTCCTGTCGACATAACATTTAGAATTGAGGCCAAACAGTTACATTTAAGTCAATTTTAACTAGAGAATCTTGTTCCTCACAGTTCGAGAGTCCTTTTTTGCAAACACCAAGCGGGTTTTCATGTGCTTTGCATTGGAGGAAAGGCTTCCGTCTAACCACTCTGGCATAAAGCCCAGATCGGTGGAGTGCTTCAGTGATGATTGTCTTTCTAGAACCTTCCTTCCCATTTCTACACAGGGTCTTTGAAGCTCAGTCAGAGTGACCATTGGGTTCTTGGTCGCCTCTCTTACTAAGGCACTTCTCCTCCGATTGCTCAGTTTGCCGGGCGACCAGCTTTTGGAAGAGTCCTGGTTGTGCCAAACTTCTTTCATTTGAGAATTATGGAGGCCACTGTGCTCTTGGGAACCTTCAGTGCAGCAGGATTTTTTTTGTAGCCTTCTCCAGACCTGTGCCTTGCAATAAACCTGTTTGAGTTTTCCAGGCAGTTCCTTTGACCACAAGGCTCTTGCCCTGATACAGTATGCACTGTCAGATGTAAGGCCTTTTATAGCGAAGTGTATGCCTTTCTAAATCATGTCTAATCAAATTATGTAATTTATCACAGGTGGACTTCAATTAAGGTGTAGAAACCTCAGTAATGATCAAGAGAAATGTGAGGCACATGAGGTAAAATGTCAAGTGTTGTTGCAAAGGGTCTGAAAACTTATGTCAATGTGATATTTTAGATTTTCTTTTTTTATATATTTGCAAAGATTACTGAAATTCATTGTTATTATGGAGTACTTTGTTTAGATTAACAAGGAACAAAAAAAAGGACTTTAAACTGTAGTATCAGGCTGCAACATAAAAATTTTAAAAATACATGATGTATAAAAACAGTTGCACATATATAGAAATGGAATGACTACAGATGTGAAGCACCATATTCAAAACATTACAAACATGATTTTCTTTCACCGGACGCATTACAGAGTATCTTCCCTACATGATTTTAATCCTGACTCATTCTAAATGACATATGTACCAATTATTGCTGTTAATATGTTTCCGTTCTTCTTGCATACATGTATACACACACACACACACACACACACACACACATCGGGATATCCTCCACAGGGACAGTTAGGTCTTGTGAAGGAGGAAATGGCTGGTGCAAAACACGGACAGAGCCCACTTGGGTTTCTTTTTGTTGTGACATTCTTCAATAGTATATAGCTAGGCAAAACACTTGGGAGAGACAAAAATCTTTAACAGATGATGCTAGTCACTATACACTCAAGTGTGCAGGGAAGGTTTTTGCAGGCTGAGGCATTGCATTTTCAGAAAGCCAAAGCAGGTGTCCTTTGGTCAGGCTGAAGTTGCTCTAAGCCAGGGATCTCCAAACTACGGCCCTCCAGCTGCTGTGAAACTACACTTCCCATGAGGCATTGTAAAACTCTGACATTCGTAGACATGAATAGGCATGATGGGAATTGTAGTTCCTGAACACCTGGAGGGCCGTAGTTTGGAGACTCCTGCTCTAAGCCAAGGCATGTTCTCTCTAAGTCAATAGGGACCCAAATGGTGTCCCAGAGTTTTGGAGATATGTTGCCATTTTGAATCCCCTGAAGTGTGAGTCTTCAGAACCAGACAAAGCATTATTATTTTTCTATACATGTCATGTCTAAAGCCCAATATTAGGCTTTCATATTTAGGTGCAGCAGCGTCACTTTTTTTATTTTTTGTTCACATATATATTTGCACTAATGCACTTTGTTGTTATGGTGATAGCGCGGATTGTCTCTGCCATACTATATAACGTTACTCACTAGACTGTAGAAAATTCACGTTTTAATCAATCAAAAAATAGAACACAAAATGGATATATGCAAATTGTATAATGCACTAAAATGGTACCAAACCAAATCATACACACCTAAAAACACGCTTCTACCTCCTTTACTGCATATATACTCAGTAAGCCCCTTGCTGTGGGGGCACTCAAAAGGGAGGGAGGGGCCAGGAGCACCAAAGAGGGACCAGAGAAGAGGAACTCACTTCACAGGGCAGGCAAGTATAACATGTTTGTAAAGTCTTGTTTTTTTTTTTTTTTCAAAAAAACAATCACTTTAAGGTCTTAGTAAATTGGACTCGATTATTGCCTAAACTGATGACTACATTGTTCAATATTAATATGCTATTAGAAAAAAAATATATATATAAAATCAAGATTTTAACAAATGAAACCAAAAACACATTGTCAAGGCAACCATTTTTATTTCAGCAGGTATACTGTAACAGTGGGAAGACATTGCAATCTTTATTCACAGTTTAGAAAAAAAGCCTCACTGGGATTTTAAATTAAGAGTTCCTCACTGGAGTTTGCTATCATGATGGAGTTTGCTATCATGATGGAGTTTGCTATCATTCTTGAACGTCAAGTCACGTTTGTCATGGTTTTCCAAGAGAGGTATCTTTCTTAGAATATATAGTATATAGGATGATGAAAATCTACAAGGTCCTGAAAAGCAGATTCTAAAATCATACAGGGACCCTAGAGAAGGTATACATTGCTTCAAAACACTTACAAAAAAGGTGTTTATGAAAATATGATAAAACTTAAAACAGTGCCGATTTCTATAAAATAAAAACTGGTTTTGTAGCTTTATATTATAACTTAAACGGAGAAACAGCCACATTATTTCTATAAGTAAATTCTGCTCCCTATCCTTCTCCAATGCACTCTACCATGTCATGATTGCACACAGCCTCCAGTATCTAGACTAAAAAGACATCACCTTCCTGGCATCGGCAACCTAGTCTGCAACAGATCTGGTTCAAGTGAGAGTCAGCTGTCCATATTATTCTAGAAATAACAAAGATGATTGCTCGAGAGCAACACTCACGTATAAAGCCCTTGAACAACCACATTTTCTGCCCTGGCCATCCCAGCGGATATTTAATTTAGGTGGACCATACACAGGCTAATTGTTGGTAGAGAAGATCTCAAATTGTATTATTTTGCAAGTAATTTGTACTTGAAAAACATTTCATCGCAAAAGACAGGTAAGTGAAAAAGGAAAAAAAAAGTTAGAAATAGCTTACAGAAACAAAAATATCAATTCAAATTGAAACCACCAGGGAATCTCCATTCTTTTAGGCCGGGTTCACATATGTGCGGCTGCGGGTTCGTGCCTGGGGTCAGGCCTGGGAGTTTTTACCTGAACTGGACACAAATACACACAGGACTCTTTTGCATCCAATTCACACATATGCAAACCCAGCCTTTATCTATTAATCCGGCAATTTTATGTTAATTTTTACACTACAAAGCATCAGCTAATTGCAATATTAGTTTATTACACACAAACAAATATCTGTCCTTGTATAGTGAATGTGATACTGCAATTAACTAGTTTACACAACATAGTTTAATCTCTGTAACATTTGCTTAAATTAAGCATGTACTTAACTTGAATGTCCCACCTAAAAACAAACATGATAAGATGCAGGCTATTACCTTTATGTGGCCCCCTCTAATTTTATTTGACTTGACTTCACTTTCTTCAAAAAGCAAATGCTGCCCTTAAGGGTAGCTGCAGCACTCTCATCAGACAGAATAATAGCTGCTGGAAGGCATTAGCCATGAAGTCAGGGAATGTCAGTCCCCTGTAGCAAAGTGAAATGAAATAGGAGACAAGCACAGAAGAGACTATTCTGGCTAATAAAATGTAATAGCAATAATGAATTTTGATAATGGGAATGATGCCTGCTCACAGCCAGCACTTTTACAACTTTAACATATTGTACAGGCTCAAGCAAGATTCAGCAGATTACAGCATTCTTACTCATCGTGGCTGCATATTTTCTGAGGCGCAGTTATATAGTCTACCCAATTTTCTCCAAGCAGATAAGTAGCTTTGCATAGTTCTTGTCTAAAATGTCCTTCATATGCAAACTACAAAAGACAGTTATTGAAATGGTTATTGTTAAAAAATTAAATAAAAAAATTGCTATTTCTGCAGCGACACCAGACCCTGATATACCGTATATTCTTTAATATCCAGCTTATATTATTACAGATAGCAATTATGGAAATTAAAATAGAATATAGTATTTGCTGCTTACTTAACACAAGACAGATCTAGAAAAAAAACCCCAAAAAACAGTGCCTATAACCAAATGAAGCCTATAACTAAACCCATTAATGATTAAGACACTACTTGTGATATAACCATCAATATACTTGTTTATATACTATAAATTTCAGACAGGGTATTAATGCAGTTTATAAAGCCTGTAGCAAACAATTCCTCTTACGTACAATAATAAGCAAAAAAATTTAAGCCAGCTCTCAAATTTTCCCCCCTTACTGCCAATAGTAAGAAATCCAAGCCAACTCAAATTTTTGTTCCCCTGCAAAATCTAAAACATTTTGTTTGGCTACCGCAGGGATCCTCAAACTACGGCCCTCCAGCTGTTGTAGAACTACACATCCCATGAGGCATTGTGACACACTGACATTCACAGACATAACTAGGCATGATGGGAATTGTAGTTCCTGAACAACTGGAGGGCCCGTAGTTTGAAGACCCATGGGCTACAGCAAGGTTGCATTTTTGGGTATCGGATGCGATAGCTCTCAGTACTATTTTGGGTTGCTAAATTGAGAAAGACTGATACTAGTAAATGAGTGCTGGTCTGTCTATGTATATTTATAAGGGACAATTTATGAGCCTACGTGCATCCCTCAGTAACCCGTACACACACACACACACACACACACACACACACACACACACACACACACACACTATATATATAAAAATAACGGTACTCATACTCAATAAATAATAATTTTGTGCTGAAATTTATGTAGTGAATAAAATAAAATAGATTTTATTTGTTGAACCTTTCAGCCTGCTGACTGAAGGGGAAAAAAAAGGAACAATGCATGTCCAGCTTTATACCAATCTTCACATTTTTTAGGAAAAGGAGGTATATAATACTGGTCTATGTTGTGGCATAGACAAGAGAAATTACATGCAGAATACTGAACAGTCCCCAAACACATAAGTAAACAATATTTTTTGTGCTGTCAATTCCTTTCCAATTAACATTTCCATCAACCGTGACAAGCCCACAAACATAGATAACTAAGCTCTATAAGCCTACATGCCAAAAGGGCCAAAGTGCTTCATTGTGTTTATTACACTAACCAGTAAGGCAAACAGACCGTCAATAAAAAGATCCTTAAAATGCTTCTCAAACCACTTTGTACAAACAGAAAACGTATGTTACACACATACAATTAAAGCTGAACTACATACAGATAAAAACACCAAATTTGTGCAGTTCATATATTTGTTATAAAAAACATTATATGTTTTTAAATGCATCAGGTGCAGGTAGGTACGCAAGCTGTGTTGATATCAGTGTTCTGCAATCTTCTGGCACAGCAGAACTGTTCCTGGAAGACTAAAGGATTCAGGATTGTACCGATAGGGAGTGCACAGAGGGATAACCCTATCACTATGCTGCTTCTTGTTTAATGTCCAATCAGCTAATAGAAGGTGTTGTTCTGGGTCCTGTTGTAACAAAGTGGCAGATCCCTGTCCTGGCTCTGCTGGATGGCAGAAGCAACTGAAAAACTCAATTGACTACAGAGAACTACTAATTCAGGGTAAAATGCTGTCTATATATGCATTTCAGCTGTATAATTAGCTAAATGCCTGGCGTTCATCCTTAATAAAATCTATACATGCGACAAACTGGTTGGAGTGATTAACACACAATAAAAGAAAAAAAAAAAAGCCTAACAATGCATTTTTCCCTTAGACTACTAAATATACCAGTGGCATTTTCTGTTATATCTGCTTGGTAAGTGCACTAAAAAAAATGAAAAAAAAAAAAAAAAAACACCTGTTGATTTTATCAAATCTTTGTGAGCCAATAACTTCATGTGCTCTGTGCAAATAAAAAAAGGAGGGGTTATGGAGATGAAGAGGGGGTGTTGGGTGGGAAGAGGAGAGGGCTTTGACCTTTGTAATGTGTCAGAAACGACCAGGGCTGCCAACCATCTGTAAATTTATGAATAGTTTATAAATATCGGCCAATTTGCAAGCTGTCCATAAAGGTCAGTTACGGATGACAGCTGCCATAAAAAAAAAAATGTCAGAAGTGAATTATGCTGGTAACAGAGGAACAAAGCAGCAGACAGAAAGGACACTAGTCCTAGTGCTCCTAATTGAGACACGTACACACTATAGAGGGAGATGCTTTGTTCATATTTAATGCCTGAGGTTTACAACCATTTTAAGAACATTGTGAATAGCACTAGCTACAGGTTTGTAGCTTAAATATTGATATTTGCACTGAAAATGTTCATGTTGGCAAATTTATTGAACTGTCAGTTAAAAAGAGGAAGTTAGAAGGGGACTACGATTCTAGCACATCAGCCATTTTTTTCTGTACTTGCAGAAAGTTTACAGGGCATATAGCTTGGGGAAATGTGCATGTATAGCAGAAATGTACAAAATATACTTTTTTTCAATTAGTATTTTCAGGTCATTGACACCGCCTACGTATTCTTTACCTTACTGTTTAGGCATAACTTATGTAATAGACTATTTGTAAAGGGTCCTTGCAAAACAAAGTGATCTCAAACCCTCTGTATAAAAATAACAGACACCAGCACAGGTGCATACCTACTTGGTTTGATATTTGAATTCTGTTTTCCCATCTGTCATTACTATGAAAACACAATAAAAATTATCCATACACTCAGTTTCCATTCTGAAGGTGGAGGGAAGGCACAGGTAGCATGGAACCCCTCCTTTCCCCAGTTAGCCAACTCCCTAGCCCTTCCTACAGAGAAGGATTAACAGCTGTAAGCATGCATGCACTGTGTGTCAATGGCTCTAAGAACGATGGGATATGTAGTTCCAGTCATGTGAATTTCTGGCATTTATAGTGTGCATCCAACTCGGCTAGAAATATGGGGGAAATGGCACTGGGGATGAGACAGCAGTTTGGAAACATTTGGCTAGTAACAGTATTTTTATAGATACATTGTGTTGGATCACAGGGTTCTGTAGATATCCTTGTTATTATCTTTATTTAAACTGGGGAAAAAAAAAACAAGCAATAACAGATTCCCTCTGAATTATATGAGGCAAAAAAATAAATAAATCTTTGTTGGGCTTTAAGAAGCTTAGGAAAAACACAACGGTTATTTTTCTTGTGCGACTTTTAACTGTTCAAAACTGAATATTTTCATATACATAGAGATCAAGCTGAAATATCCAAAAGATGAGGCTTTATTATAATAAAATCAACTTAATTTATATAAGCTGATGGCTGTCTAAAGAAGGTTGCTAATATCTAGCATGCATTCTTTGGTTTGTAATACCATATGCATTAAGACATTTCAAAAACAAAAAAACGCCACCTTCATACATGTTGCAGCAGTGTGCAAATTATAAATCTTTTCTTAAAAGCAATGTACCAATTGATAATGAAAAAGCCATAACCTAACAAACAGAAAAGAATCACAGTATGTAATCATAGTAGAATAACTTTGTACAGAGGTACTTATAATGTAATATTCACTTTTAAATAGGCACTCTAAGATTCCTCATTTTTGAAAGACACCTGGGAGTTTCCAGTTTTAACAATAATTATTCATAAAACCATATACTGTAAAATCCTTACAATGTTTTAGTGCAAATTTGGAATGTTTTTGTACAAGTCTCTCTGCCCTGAAAGCTACCGGAGTCCTGACCAGCTGTGAAGATAGGAGGCCCATCCAGCTGGCTGAGACGCAGACTCCTCCTCACCTACGAGACAAAACGAGAAACAATTTTACTAGGTGCTCTAGAAAAACAAAACAAAAGACAATTGACAAAAGAAAGGCTTGTATGCAAGCTTATCTATCCTACCTTGAGCTATGGCATAGAGCTTTCCTTTCTCATCTGGGCTAAGTTGCAGCATGGTGTCTATGACAGGAAGGAGACGCTGTCTTTCGCTGCCTGCCTTGAGGAAAATGAATTGCAGCAAGACATTTTTCAGATATTCTAAATTAGCCACAGATTTTTCTCTTTCCTGATTCCTTTCCAGACGTCGAATTTCATTTTTCAGGAGCTACGATGGAAAAATATATTTAACTATTAGGTTAATAGCAAATGAAAATGAGCAAACAGTAGATTTCAGGAAACATTGTATTCTGCTAACCAATGTCATGCATATAAAAGACAGGGCCATTGCTCAGGTTTGGATGGTCGCTAGAGTACAGTACAGGACTTGGAGTCATAGATCATAGGTTATACTGTATGCCGTTACCTTCACAAGATCAGCCACTGCCAAAAAAAACGTTGCTAGAGCCGTTCCTCGGCACATGCTCATATAAACCCACCTACTTTGCGACAGCGAGGAGGGTCCTGCATCCTGTATTGTAAGTACCCTAACTTTTTGCTGTCCAGGACAATTTTGAAATTTTTCACATACTTGTTAATGTCAACATTTTTTGTTAGAAAATCATCTAAATCATCTAAAACAGGAAGTGAGAGGAGATCCCTGCAAATTAAGGGAATTCCTTGGGGGCTCCCAGGTCACCAGAATTAGAGAACCCATTGGAATATTCCCCTTTATTACTTTTCTGGGCACAACCCAAAATCTGGGTTTTATTTTACTTTATTTCAATGATAATGGTAATAGAACAAATGGAGCGAGTGAATCTCCTGAAGGGGGCACAGGCAGCAATAAAAACTGACAGATGTTCTAATTCCTCTGCACTGTATCCAAAACTAAAAAAAAAAAAAAAAAAAGTTTTGCCTTTTGTTACAAAATTGCTTTAGTTACTATATACATGGATTCAGAAAAAAAAGTTTTGCCTTTTGTTACAAAATTGCTTTAGTTACTATATACATGGATTCAGAAAGAAGGCGCTTATACCGTTTGTAAGGGCTGGTACATCGTCAAAATTACAGAAGACTACATCAGTTAAGGATGCCTATAGCAGTGGTCTGAGGAGGATAGGGTAATGAGGAATACGGACAGGGTAAAAGAAAATGGATAAAAGCTACCCTCATATTCAGGAATGATTGGTAACTATAGTAAGTAAACCCCAAGGCAAAATACATTTACAAAGCTCTGCTGAATTAGATAGCGACACGATAAACAGCATATAAATCTACACATTATATAGTCAAACCATGATCATTATATCAACCATGATCATTATATCAACCGGTCCATATTTTAAAAGGAACTTCCTGTGGCAGTTGCATCTGGCACACTTAAATTCATTTTAGTGCAAACACACACGAATACCCAATTTTTGCTAAAATATAAATGATGATCATGTGTTGAGCACTAGAAACCAAACATGTCAAGATTTGATATTTCACAATGTGAAACGGCAGCATTTACAGCCATCCAGATCACTTTTGACCGAGTGTACCAGGATCATGTCTGCAGCTATGATCTTGGTTATAACCACCCCCTGTCAGAATGCTTTTATATGTACGGTATGTCTGGCAAGAAGTGGTTAAAATCAACTTTAACCACTTCAGACCCGCGCTATTGACAAAATACGCCAACAGCGCGGACCTGAGGCGCCAAGTGGACGTCTTTGGATGTGATTTAAAGTGCATTACCCGCGCGCGCCACTGGGTGGCGCGCCACGGGTAAACACTGTCCTGCCGCATCGCTGAAGAGCCGATGCATGTACCTGGCGGCCGTGATGTCCGTCGGGTACATGCGATCGGCGGGAACACAGCAGGTGACAGCAGGGACGTGGAGCTCTGTGTGTAAACACAGAGCTCTACGTGCTGTCAGAGGAGAAGAGACCGATCTGTGTCCCTTGTACATAGGGACACAGCATCGGTCACCTCCCCCAGTCACCCCCCTCCCCCCACACAGTTAGAACACACCCAGGATACACATTTAACCCCTTCCTCACCCTCTAGTGTTAACCCCTTCCCTGCCAGTCACATTTATACAGTAATTAGTGCATTTTTATAGCACTGATCGCTGTATAAATGTGAATGGTCCCAAATTTGTGTCAAAAGTGTCCGATATGTCCGCCGCAATATCGCAGTCCCAATAAAAATTGCAGATCGCCGCCATTACTAGTAAAAAAAATTATAATAAATATAATCATAATTCCGATTCCCATTTTGTAGGCGCTATAACATTTGCGCAAACCAGTCGCTTATTGCGATTTTTTTTTTTTTTTACAAAAGTACGTAGAAAAATAAAAATATTTAAAAAAAAATTGGGATATTTATTATAGCAACAAGTAAAAAAAAAGTATATATTTTTAAATTGTCGCTCTTTTTTTGTTTATAGCGCAAAAAAATAAAAACCGCAGAGGTGATCAACTACTTCCAAAATAAAGCTCTATTTGTGGGGAAAAAAGGACATAAATTTTGTTTGGGAGCCACGTCGCACGACCACGCAAATGTCAGTTAAAGCGACGCAGTGCCGGAAGCTGAAATTTCGCCTGGGCACAAAGGGGGTTTATGTGCCCAGTAAGCAAGTGGTTAAATGAGTTATACAGTACAGGACACAGGGCTTGTATTCGTAGACCATGAGATGTCCTCACTAGCAGGCAGGTAGGTTTCTTTTACTTGACAAGAGACATTGCGAGGATCTCCTGCAATAAAGAGCCTGCCTCATAACAGCTTGAGCCACCTTGTGTCTGAAACTTGTATTACAGGTCTAGACAATGTAAGAAAATTTCTTCATGGAATGGGTGCAGAAGTCATGGGGGTTTGTGTGTCCAAAATATGGGAGCCGG
Source organism: Rana kukunoris (assembly GCA_029574335.1). Classification (NCBI taxonomy): domain Eukaryota; kingdom Metazoa; phylum Chordata; class Amphibia; order Anura; family Ranidae; genus Rana; species Rana kukunoris. The sequence continues at coordinate 253,612,129 of CM056050.1, read as the reverse complement.
TTTATTCAGGTACTGACCGTGTTCTTTGGCTGCGTCTCTGTGAAAAAAAGCAGCAGGAAGTGCAACAAAGTGTCCGTGTTTTCAACAGAATTGTCTGGTGGAAGTGTGTCAGCCGGATGGCATGTTGAAACTAGGTCACGATTGCGAGTTTGGATGGGCAAAGACAGCCAAATTCAAAGTATTATTTATGTGCCAAACACAATAAGAGACAAGTACAAAAGGAGAACACAACAAGTGAAAAACTCCCATTCCTACGCACATATCCGATTGTGTGTCAAACACTGCATTGTTTTTATAGCTTGAAACCTAGTGCAGGAAGCATAAACCCCCTCCTCGGTACAGACCCCCCCAGAACAAACCACCCTCCTCCATTAGTGCAGACCCCCAAGAAACAAACCACCATGTCCATTAGTACAGACCCCCTTTCCATAACAAACCGCCCCCATTCATTTGTACAGACCCTTCCCGTAACAAACCACCCCCCTCCAGTAGTACAGACCCCCCACAGAACAAACTATCTCCCTCCATTACTACAGACTCCCCTCATAGTTAGTCAGGTAAAAAAAAAAAAAAAAAGACACAAGTCCATCCAGTTCAACCATAAAAAAAAAAAAAAAAAAAAAAAAATTATATCGTACAATCCTATATACCCATTTCTATACCCCCAGTTCATCCAGAGGAAGGCAAAAAACCCCAGCAGAGCATGCTCCACTTTGCTACAGCAGGGAAAAAAAAAATACTTCATGACCCCCCCCCCCCCCCCCCCCCGAGAGGCATTTTCCCTGGATCAACTTTACCTATAAATGTTAGTACTCGGTTATATTATGTACATTTAGGAAAGAATCCAGGCCTTTCTTAAAGCAAATATCCTGAGCTGGACAGAACCACCGCTGGAGGGAGTCTGTTCCACATTTTCACAGCTCTTACTGTGAAGAAACCTTTCCGTATTTGGAGGTGAAATCTTTTGTCCTCTAGACATAAAGAGTGACCCCTTGTCTTTTGTGTTGACCGTAAAGTGAATAACTCAACACCAAGTTCACTATATGGACTCCTTATATATTTGTGCATGTTGATCCTCTTCTCAAGAGTGAATCGATTCAGTTCCTCCAATCTTTCCTCAAAGCTGAGCTCCTCCATGCCTCTTATTAGTTTGGTTGCCCTTCTCTGCACTTTCTCCAGTTTTCCGATATCCTTTTTGAGAACTGGTGTCCAAAACTGAACTGCATATTCCAGATGAGGTCTTACTAATGATTTGTACAGGGGCAAAATCATATCTCTCTCTCTGGAGTCCATACCTCTCAATACCTCTCGCTATGGAAACCGCAGCTTGGCATTGCATGTTATTATTGCGCTTATGATCTACCAAAACCCCCAGATCCTTCTCCACTACAGATCCCCCCAGTTGTACTCCCCCTAGCATGTATGATGCATGCATATTCTTAGCCCCCAAGTGCATAACTTTACATTGATCACCATTAAACCTCATCTGCCACATAGTCGCCCAATTAGACAGAGCATCGAGGTCGGCTTGTAAATTGGAGACATCCTGCAAGGACGTTATTCCACTGCATAGCTTGGTGTCATCTGCAAAGACAGAAATTTTACTTTTGATCCCAGACCCGATCATTTATAAAGATATTAAAAAGTAAGGGTCCCAGCACTGAACCTTGGGGTACACCACTGATAACCTTAGACCATTCAGAGTATGAATCATTAACCACTACACTCTGAATGCTGTCTTTTAGCCAGTTTTCTATCCATTTTCAAACAACAAATATTTCAAAGCATGTAGACTTTTCCTTACACGTGAGCCGTGTGTGGGGAACTGTATTGAACGCATTTGCAAAATCCAAGTATACCATGTCCAGGGTTTTACTTACCTCTTCATAAAGAGAAATCAGGTTTGTCTGACAACTTCTGTCTTTCATGAATCCATGCTGCCTGCTGCTTAAATAGTTTTTTCCAGCAAGACCTCATCTATGTGGTCTTTTTTTAATCTCTCCAGTATCTTCCCAACTATAGAAGTTAAACTAAGAGGTCTATAGTTACTTGGTAAAGACTTTGTTCCCTTTTTAAATATAGGCACCACATTGGCCCTGTGACAATCCAGGGGTACTATTAGTACAGACACCCCCCCCCCCGGAACAAACCACCCCCCTTCATTAGTACAGACCCCCCCAGAACAAACCACCCCCCCTTCATTAGTACAGACCCCCCAGAACAAACCAACCCCCCTCGATTTGTACAGACCCCCCCTGCCCAGAACAAACCACCCCCCCTTCATTAGTACAGACCCCCCAGAACAAACCAACCCCCCTCGATTTGTACAGACCCCCCCTGCCCAGAACAAACCACCCGCCTTTATTAGTACAGACCCCCTCAGAACAAACCACCGCCCCTCCAATAGTACAGACCCCCCAGAACAAACCACCCCCTCCATATGATATAGCTGTGACCAGCAGCATAAACAACCTCATCAGCAAGCCCCCCCCACAACATTTCGCCTCGAGAGCAGATTGAGAAAGGCTTGAGCAGCAGTAAGAGATCGAAGAATAACACATGGCAGGTGCGGCCGCAGCACAGGTGGTGTGTCCTGGCTGAAGAAAAAAAAAAAACTGCCAAAGGGAGCAGGCTTTCATTACCGTCAGGATGGCGTCTAGTGGGTGGCACCCGGTGTGGACCAAATGTGCCCCCCGAGATGCCACTGCCCCAAACCCCCCCCCTTTAATTACTTGAACCCGGTCTTTTCAGCAACGGAGACGAGCACACCCGCTTCAGCCGGTAACTAAGGCCCTCATTGGATAGATTAATAGCAGCAGAAGCCATAGTCTTCCACAGCTGTCCATCAAATCCAATGACTAGAAAGGTGGGTCCTGCTGTCTGTGTCAATGGACGCAACAGCAGGACGCAGAAGCGTACCCGCCAGTGGCGACTGGTGCTCAAAAATTTTTTGGGGGGGGGGTGGGCGCTAATAATATAAAAAAAATTGCAGCCTCACTGTGCCTATGAAACGCAGCCGCTGTGCCATCAATTGTCACCACTGTGCCATGCCATTAAACGCAGTCACTGTGCCATCAATTGTCACCACTGTGCCATGCCATTAAACGCAGCCGCTGTGCCATCAATTGTCACCACTGTGCCATGCCATCAAACGCAGTCACTGTGCCATCAATTGTCACCACTGTGCCATCCCATCAAACGCAGTCACTGTGCCATCAATTGTCACCACTGTGCCATGCCAAACGCAGCCGCTGTGCCATTATTTGTCACCACTGTGCCATGCCATCAAACGCAGCCACTGTGCTATTTGTCACCACTGTGCCCATTGTTGCCACGGTGCATGTCACTGTGCCCTTTAATTGCTGTCACTGTGCCCATTGTTGTCACTGTGCTGTGCCCTTTGTCGCCTCTGTGCCCATTGTTGTCACTGTGCTGTGCCCTTTGTCGCCTCTGTGCCGTGCCCTTTGTCGCCTCTGTGCCCATTGTCACTGTGCTGTCTGTGCCCTTTTATTGATGCCACTGTGCCCTTTGGCGCTCTCTGTCCCCTTTACCGCTCTCTGTGCCCATTGTCGCCCCTTTCCCTGTAAAATAAACTTACCTGAAGCTTCCATGTCCTCCCTCGATGTCTTGTCCCGCTTGGTGACGCTTCAGCCAATCAGGTTCCTGATAACCAGAATCCGGGAACCCGATTGGCTGAAACAGCTGTCAGTCTTACCCAAGGAACGCAGGTTGGCTGCGCTCCGAGGATAGACTTCCAAAAGCCGGAGGGCGGTACTTTAAAAGCCTATCAGAGCCGCTGGCTTTGAAAGGCAGTTCCCCTCAGCCAACCAGCTGCCGCTATTCAGGTAACCGGCGACCTATGTCCGGTTATATGAATAGACTGCGGGAGGGGGGGCGGCGCCCGTGCGTCCCTATGAACGGGCCACCACTGGTACCCGCACAAGTGACCCCAGAGAAAGGGCACTGAAGAAGAGGAGTCAGGAGCACCACAGAAGTAGCGGGGGGAGACGTTTTACGTAAATAAAATCTAATCATTGTAAGCATCCCAGCTGGATCATTAGATGAAAATAATAGAAAGCCTGAAAAATTAAATGAATGCACTTTTCACATCGAAGAAATGGCAAGCTGCAAAATAAAGGTTTGCTTTTGGGTTTAAAATTGCTTTAAGTCCCCTGCTTTTTTGTGTTGTCTTTTGCTTTGTAACGTCTGTACAGTAATAGATGACATCTACAATAAGTGCCGGTTCACACTACAGTGACATAAAAGTCGGCACCAGGACAGGCAACTTTGCCAGTGGCCAATCAAACAATAATCAGCTCTGTGGGAGGGAGGGGTTTGCCTGAGAAAACCATTTTCTCTTCCTGTAAAGTTGCTTCAGTTAACCACTTAAGGACCGCTGCATGTACATTTACGTCGGCAGAATGGCACGGACAGGCATATCAACGTACATGTACGTGCCTGCCTAGACGTGGGTCGGGGGTACGATCGGGACCCCCCCTGGTACATGCGGCGGTTCCCGTGGCTTCCAGCCAATCCGTGCGCTCCCCTGCGTGTCACTTCCTCCTCCTGTGTAAACACAGGAAGAGGGAAGTGATGTGATCTCTGCTCTCGCCGGTATTTTCAACCGCCGCTGAGGAGAGATCACATCACACAGTGAGTCTGCACAACACTACACTGACACCAGTACACGCAGGCACATTAACCCCTTGCGATCACCCCCCCACCCCCCTGTCACAGTGTCACTGAATGCAGTGATCATATATGTACTGATCACTGCATTTAGTGTCAGTGTGACAGGCAGTTAGTGTTAGGTCCAGGGTAGCCCCCGTACCCCCCCTAATAAAGTTTTAACCCCTTGATCACCTCCCTAGTTAACCCTTTCACCCCCTATTGCCAGTGTCACTAAGCGATCATTTTTCTGATCGCTGTATTAGTGTCACTGTTCCCGCTAGGTAGCTATTTATTTTTTATGGCAATTTTTTTTTTACTTAAGACATGTAGCTGAAGAAATTTTGGCCTAAATGTTTGACTAAAATTTCGTTTATTTGATTTTTCTTATAACAAAAAGTAAAAAAATCGCAGAGGTGATCAAATACCACCAAAAGAAAGCTCTATTTGTGGGAAGAAAATACGCAAATTTTGTTTGGGAGCCAAGTCGCACGACCGCGCAATTGTCTGTTAAAGCGACGCAGTGCCGATTTGTAAAAACTCCTTGGGTTATTTGGCAGCATATTGGTCCGGTCCTTAAGTGGTTAAGACACTGATCCGACTTTGGAGGCAACTTCCATTGAAATCAATGGGTACAAGTTGCCTAGAAGTCGGATTGAAGTAGTACAGGAACCTTTTCTGAAGTCAGAGCGATTTCAGTAGTGTACATTAAGACGGCTCTCATTCACTTCAATTGAATTTCTCATTTCGGGCGACACAAGTCGGATCCCCATGTCCTGGTAGTGTAAACCGGCACTAAAGATCATATTTATAAATGAGTAAAAATAAACAATTTTACCAAGCATCCACTGGGGGTAAATCAATCACTATAATTAAAATTGAATACACCAGGAATATTTACCAGCAGTTGTGTTTGTTGAATGTCAGAATAACTGCTTTAGAAACAAGCCCCCAAATATAACAATAAAACAGTAAGATATTTGTTTACTCGCAAACAGCATCATGCTTTTCTGTTCACAATTTTGCAAACAATTATATCCACTTCAAATTGCACACTATACTCTGAACATAAGATATGTTCTGTCTTTAGAATAATATATATATAAAAATAAAGTGTGATTATTGTATAATAAAATAGCAAATGACATACTGTTATCTGTTCCATAAGCATGGCATTTGTTGCCTCCGTTTCATGCAGTAAACCACTCAGATGATCCACACTCTTTGATGCTGTATTGAGTTTCTCGTTTAATTCATCCCTGGAAATTTCAGGCTGCCATTGGGGTGTCTCTACAGCTAAAAGCAAAAAGTAGTAAACAAAATAATTGCATTAAAATCTTGTTACAAATAAAAATTAAACCGCGTATCTGAAAGATCTAAAAGGTTTTCTTTTTTCAGATAACAGCACTTCCTTTAGTTATCAGACACACTAGGGAAATTTATAAAGCCCAGCAAAAAGCATTTGTGCATCAATACAAATTCTTAACCACTTGCTGACGGCCGTACGAGTTTGTACGGCCGCAGCGCGGCTCTACTTCTCTGAGTGAACGAGTTTTCTCGTCCGCCCCTTTTGGCGTTCCCAGCGCGCGCTCTCGAGCACGCAGCGGGGAACTCCTGTGCTGGCCGTGTCCCTCGGACACAGCCAAACACAGATCGCGGTAAATAGCTAATCACAGCGGCTATTTACAGCGCGATCTGTGCGGCCAATGAGAGATGATCTCATATGTAAACATATGAGATCATCTCTCATTGCCCACTCTCCCTCCTCACACAGACAGCGCGTGTGAGGAGGGAGAGCGAACGGAGCTGCAGCGCTGTGGGGGGGGGGAGTAAAGAATCTGTGCCCCCAGGACCATCTGTACCCCCCAGTACCACAGTGCCCCCCCAGTACCATCTGTGCCCCCAGGACCATCTGTGCCCCCCAGTACCATCTGTGCCCCCCCAGTACCACAGTGCCCCCCCAGTACCACAGTGCCCCCCCAGTACCACAGTGCCCCCCCCAGTACCACAGTGCCCCCCCCAGTACCACAGTGCCCCCCCCAGTACCACAGTGCCCCCCGGACCATCTGTGCCCCCAGGACCACCGTGTGCCCCCCAGTACCACCGTGTGCCCCCCAGTACCACCGTGTGCCCCCCAGTACCACCGTGTGCCCCCCAGTACCACCGTGCGCCCCCCAGTACCACCGTGCACCCACCAGTACCACCGTGCACCCACCAGTACCACCGTGCCCCCACCAGTGCCACCTGTGCCCAGTGCCCATCTGCAATCAGTGCCCACCTGTGCCACCTCATCAGTGCCCACCTCATCAGTGCCCACCTGTGCCGCAGTCAATCAGTACCCATCTCATCAGTACCCATCTCAGTGCCATCTGTGCCGCCTCATTAGTGCCACCTGTGCCGCCTCATTAGTGCCATCTGTGAAGCCTCATTAGTGCCACAGTACCCATCTCAGTGCCATCTGTGTGGCCTCAGTGCCATCTGTGCCACCTCAGTGCCATCTGTGGGGATTTTTTACTTTCCTGGCTTGTTAGGGTCTCAAGAAATGAGAGAGGCCTTCAGTACATCAGGTGTGATCAGATGTGATCATTTTTTATGATTTGCACTATAGCTTGTAGACTCTAAAACTTTCACACAGACCAAAAAATTTCCCAAAACTTTGGGTTATTTTTATCAAAGACATGTAGAAGTATAAATTGTGGCCAAATTTTATGAAGAAACATTAATAATTTGCAAAATTTTATCACAGAAACTAAGAAAAAAACATTTTTTTCCCAAATTTTCGGTCTTTTTCCATTAATAGCGCAAAAAATAAAAACCGCAGAGGTGATCAAATACCACCAAAAGAAAGCTCTATTTGTGGGAAAAAAAGGACAAAAAAATAATTTGGGTACAGTGTTGCATGACTGAGTAATTGTCATTCAAAGTGTGAGAGCGCTGAAAGCTGAAAATTGGTCTGGTCAGGAAGGTGTTTAAGTGCCCAGTATGGAAGTGGTTAATATGGTACAATGCTTTTTTTATAAAGCAATGATCTACAACAGACTTTAACCAAATAGACAATTTATTATGTACCACTATTTTTCAAGCCGATTTAACCACTTAAATAATGGACAATTTTACACCCTTCCTGTCCAGGCAAAATGTTCAGATTTCAGAGCAGTCACATTTTGAATGACAATTACTCAGTCATGCAACACTGTATCCAAATAAAATTTTGTCATTTATTTTGAGACAGATGGAGCTTTCTTTTGGTGGTATTTTCTCTTTTTTGGAGGACAATTTTTTTTTATTTAGGCCAAAATGTATTCGGCTACAATTCTTTGGTAGTAAAAAAAAACAAACAAAAAAAAAACACATCAATGAATATTATTCAGTCTGTGTAAATGTTTCAGGCCGCGTACACACGATCAAATCTATCTGCTGGAAACGGTCAGACAGACCGTTTCAGCAGACAGATTCGATCGTGTGTACGGGCGGACAGACAGATTTGGCCAGCCGACAGATTTTAAAGCATGCTTTAAAATCTGTCTGCTGGCAATCTGTCTGTCCGATATGTCTGCTGGTTAGTACGCTAACCAGCAGACATATCTGCTCGCACATACGTCGAATGGATTCGACGCATGCGCGGAAGTGTTTTACTTCCTGGTGACGGCGACGTGACGGCGTCAACGTCATCGCCACGTCACCGCGCTGTCTACCGGTGGGGATTTTGGTTTGATCGTGTGTACAGCGATCAAACCAAAACAGCCCTGCAGACAAATCTGTTCAAATCGGTCTGTCAGACCGATTTGAACAGATGTATTTGGTCGTGTGTACGCGGCCTTAGAGTCTACAAATGATGGTATATATATTAATCAAGCCTGATGTACTAATAGCAGTACAGTGATATTAGAGCAGTCAGCCATTGTGCATGATCATCACCACAGCGGTACGTTACCATAGTGACACTGCATTTGATCTGGCGACAGTATTATTATACACACACACAGGGTGATTAAAAATTAACTCCCTATTTTAAACTATTTATAATTTTTTTATATGAAGTAACTTTTTTCTTAATTCTTTAATGTATGTTCCTTAATCTAAAACATGACTTCATATAGGATTGTGGGTCCTTTTATCTTTCGCGAAACCATGAATGCCGAAAGGTATCTCACTATGCTGCAAGATGAAATCTGGCCAGTTGTTAATACCTAGGAGAATATTGAAGACTTAATTTTTATGAAAGATAGTGCTCCTCCACATTTTGCCATTATTGTTTGTGAATGGCTGAATGAACATTTTCCTGGGAGATGGCTGGGTTGAAGTGGTCCGCATGAGTGGCCGGCCAGAAGCCCTGATTTAACACCCTGCGACTTTTTTCTTTGGGGTTGGCTGAAGGAACAAGTTTACTCTACGAAACCAAAGACTTTCAAAGAACTTGAAGGGCGACTACAAGAAGCCATTTCTGCCATCCCACAAAAGTTCTTGCGAAGCGGCTTCAGAAGCTGCAGGCGAATGCTGGCGCACATATCGAATTTTAAATAAAAATCCATGTTATGCGTGTTCTTCTTATATTAATTTTTTGTAAAAATAATTAATAAAAAAAAAAAATACGATTTTTAAAATAAGGAGTTACTTTTCAATCACTGTATGTGAGTTTGTATATATATATATATATATATATATATACACACACACACAGTCACCAGAGCAATGCAATGCCACCATAGTGACAATCAACTACTCTAGGGGGTGATCAAGGATTTCTTTTGCTCTCAGATTGCGTATTACAGTGATCATAACTTTAACAGCCAATCGGTAACACTCTTCAAAAGTTTCATTCATGAAACCTTGCTAACTACTGTGAAGCTCTGATTGATCACAGCTATCACATGTTACAGGGCTGCTGGGATTGACCCTGTTATCTTGTAATTGTAGTGACCAATCACAAAGATCAAATAGCAGTAAGCAAGGAATCGTGAATATCCACAGTGATTAGTCACAGAAATCACGAGACCAGGGCTACTCAAGCACGTCCTTCCAGAACAGAGCACCCACCTGGCCGTTTATGTACATACATTGGACTTGTGGGAACTAGTTACTCATGTGCTACAAGAGTAAAAAACACCAATGCTGAAAAATTCTTCATATTCGCCTATTAACAAAACCAGAGTGTTTACCTGTTTTTAAATCAGATGAACCAAGTAGCTGCTCCAGACTAGCTATGTGAGTGTTGGCAGAGGACACAGAATCGGTGTCTGTGGTTTCCATTCCTTCACCTTCTTCTCTAGCAACAGAGTACAAATCCAACACAAGGTCAGTTGGTCTTCTTTCTCTTAAGCTTTTCACAGGCTGCTGTGAACCTGTAGGATCTGCATGAAAATAAAAAGGGAGAGGGAGAGTGAGAGAGAGAGAGAAAGTGCATATGTGTTTGATATTTCCAAAGCTTGTCACTATCATTAGCTTCCCCAAGCATGCACTAACAAAAGCCCAAACACTCCCAAAACACCTATTTTGAGTGTTTTTTTCCTTTGAGTACTTTAAAAAGCAAAAACGCAAAGCTTCTAAAATGCTACTATACAAGCCGGCACAAAAACTGTATTAGCATTTTTAGTCCAACGGTTCTTGCATGGAGCCTTAAAGCGGGGGTTCGCCCAAAAATCAACTTTCTGCAATTAGATCCAGCATACTGCTGACATCTGCAGTATGCTGGTCTTTTTTTTGTACTTATCGTTTTAGCCGGGTTTCTTATCTGGCTCCGAGCGGTGATTACTTCCTGGTATAGGCGTTCCAGAAGGCAAGCCTAGTTGATCGACGGGCTTGGATAGCGCGTCACGGCTTCCGAAAATACCCGAAGTGACGCTCGGCAATTTACGGCGCCTGTGCAGTCAGCTCTACAGGGCAGGCGCCGTATACAGCCGAGTGTCGCCTCTGCTATTTTTGGAAGGCGTGACACTCTATCCAAGCCGTCAATCAACTACGCTTGCCTTCGGGATCGCCTACTCCCCGCAGAAATCCCCGCTCAGGGCCAGATAAGAAACCCGGCTAAAACTATAAGTGCAAAAAAAAAAGACCAGCATACTGCAGATGTCAGAAGTATGCTGGATCTAATTGCAGAAAGTTGATTTTTGGGTGAAGCTCCGCTTTATTCTGAAGTATTTTACAATGTAAATAAAAGCAATTTTACAATGTAAATAAAAGCAATAATGTCTAGATTTTAAAATGCAGTGATGTTTTATTCTCATGCACTTCTATAATGCCTTAACGTTTTCTTTGCTACTTGAATGTTCAAGGATGTGCGTTTTATTTTTCCTTGTATAACAGCAGAGCAAACAAACTAATAGAATATTCTGCAAACACTTTTTAGACGTTGCTAATATTTGCATGCTCAGACAGATGTTGTTCTCATTTGTCTCCCACACAATGCACCAGCTGAGTACATACAGTGCCTTGCAGAAGTATTCACCTCCACCCTCTTGGTGTTTTCAAGTTTTGTTTAGTTAAAACCTAGAAACAAAATAGATTTTTTGGGGCTTTGCACCATATGATTTCCACATTGACTATAAAAGGTGGAAAATTTGATTTTTGGTTTACCTGTAAAATACTTTTCTTGGGGTACATCACAGGGCACAGCACATCTTCATATCCTTTTACAATAGAGTTATACTGCCACCTTCAGGTAATTGTAAACAAATAAAAAAAGAAAGACAGGGAGCCCCTTCCCAGGCATAACCCTTGTCGGTTACTCAAGGCTTCTGTTTTTGTAGCAAGCCATAAACCACAATTTAGAGGGGCAGGATCTTTGTCTCCTATGATCTACTCCAAAAATAATCTTAATTTTCTTTATTGTACATCATGGGACACGGAGTATCATCATAACCGTTACGATAGGGAAGTCCCAAAACACTGAATATGAGAAGAGGGCAACAACCCAACTGGCCCCAAACAACTAAACCAGAGGTTAGAACCTCGTGCAAAACAGGCAGTGGTTCCAACATCTACATGGAAAAAAAAAAACTTTGTAAAAAGTATTAACTGAAGACCAAGTAGCTACTTTATAAAACTTTAGCTACTGAAGCCTGATGACGAATAGCCCAGGAGGCACTTGAGAAATTGTAGATCTGTAAGCTGAGTGACCATTCCTCAGGCCTTCGGGAAGCACAGAGAGGAAGCAGCAGAAATTGACTTCAGGTAACACCTGATAGCACAAACCACATCCAAAGTTTAAAGAGCCAATGGTATTAGCTGGAAGGGAGGAAAAGCCCCATGGATAAGCAGGAGCAAGCCTCTTGCCTGATCCCTTCTGTTCGGAGAAAAGTAAGTTGGGAGCTTTGCATTTGAGTGGGTTGCAAACAGGTCAACCTGCGGACTGCCCCACCTGTTGACCACCATCTGGAAAACTTCAGAATTTAGACTCCACTCCAATTTGGAAGTTGTCTTTCTGCTCAGGAAGTCGGCCATCCAATTCAGACTGCCCTTCAGGTGTATTGCTGACAGGGACCCCAGTTCTTTTTTCTGCCCAGATTAAGATCTCCAGAGCCAAAAACAAGAGAACCGCGTTTCTGGCACCCCCCTGCTTTGCCACGTAGGCAACTGCCGTGACATTGTCACAAAGGATCTGAGCGTATTGGCCCCTGATCTCTTCCTGAAACCCCATTCAAAATTGTTTTCAGTTCTCTCCAATTGAATGATCTTTTGCGCCTGAGCTTGTCCAGATTCCTTGGACAAAATAATCTTTCAGATGTGCCCCCCCACCCCCAAGAGCTCGTATCAGTTGTTGGCCTTTTTGATACAGTGAATACCCAAAGTAGGCCCTCACTTAGGTTTAACTGGTTCCTCCACCCCCCCCCCCCATCATTTTCTCCTTACTTGCACAGGAATCGCAAACTGTTTTTCTAAGGGCTCTTCGTGCCTCCAAGTGGAGGCGGGCCATTGAACGGCCGGAATGGAGGATGTTAGGAGACCCAATGTCGACATCGCTGACCATAGCGATAGTGGTGAGCTTGTCTGGATCTGCTTTATCGCCCCCAGGATCTTTTCTTTCTTCTCTTCTGGCAAGATCTTTTGTTGGATAGCGTCGATGCTGTACTTGGGAGGGGGTTAGGTTTAATTTCTCCTTGTTCAGGATCTAACATAGATTTTGCAAGTTGCATATTGTTCTGTTCAGATTTGCCAGCAGCTGATTTTCTGAGCTGGCAAATAGAAGCAGATCATCCAGATACGGAGCGATCATGATTCCCTGGATCCTCAGAGGTGCCAAAGCTTCCGTCATGACCTTGGTGAAGATCATCGGAGCCGAGGAAAAAACGAAGGGCAGGGCTCTGAACTGCAGATGGGATATCCTGCCCTCTGAGCTGACTGCCAGACGCAAAAACCTTTGGGACGCTACAGAAATTGGGATGTGAATGTAAGAGTCCCTGAGATCAATGGTGGCCTTAAAACACCCCCGATCCCTTAAGCGGTTTCCTTACAGAGAAGATTTTATCTATGCAGAACTTATTGTAGTGAATAGACCAGCTCAGGAGTTTTAGGTTTAAAATTAAGCAATATTTTCCAGAGTGTTTATTAGGAAAATGTGAGAATAGAACCCTAGACCTTCCCCTCCTCCTGAGGTACTGGAATTATTACTACCCGTCATCTCAGATCCTCTAAAAAAGGGATATTAATGTTAGGGCCTTGTCCTGTGCTCTGGGACACAAAAAATATAAGGTTTGGAGGTTTCTCCAAAAACTCCAGTCTGTAGCTCTGGGTGATGACATTCAGGACTAATGGACTTGATGTTACCGCCCTCCACTGAGGGAGGAAGCATAGAAATCTCCCTCCCACAGCAGGACTTTCACACTGGCTTTTAGCTGGTTGTTCGGGGCGTCAGATTAGCAGCCCTACCTTTCCCCCCCCTCTGTGCATCTCAGGCTGAAGTCCTAGTGGATTTTATGATTGACTCCAGAGGCATCTGCTAAATATCCCACCGCTTTCAACAGATCTGGGAGGGTATCCAACAGATCCTCTGAAGAAGTACCATCCTCGATAGGCTCCCTCAGCACATTTTTTTCATGGCACTCTTTAAGATGTCTATGTCCTTAAAGGCCATATGAGTATTGCGAGAAAAGGGTCGCATTTAAAAGGAAACCTACGCTTAAGGAATTTTGAGAAAAATTGAGCTCGACAACCTCTGAGAGGACCTTGTGCACTGGAAAAACTCTGTTTAGTTTCTCCCAGGCCTTCAAACATCTTATCATGCAGGGATAGATCAACTTTAACTTCTCGAATGGCAAAACTGATATGAATTTTTATTTTTTTTAAAAGCCTATTGCATGCAAAACACACCCAAAAACTCCACCCGGTGCCAAAAAAGAATTTGCACACACAGAGAGTGAAACACAAAAATGTTCAACGGGTGCTGCATCAATCAGTCCTCTATTACAAAGGACCTGACCCTGATCCCCCGGGGCGTTAGGCTCCAGACGGGGACTAAGGTACTCGCATGGTCCGAGCAGCCAAAGCCGACCCCATTCTTTGGAGGGTGTGCAGAAACAGAACCCACCCAAATACTAGGTGGGGTTCCCCCGAAGGGAGACCCCATGAGAGCAGGCGAACTAAGCCAGAAGGTTTTTTTAGTCCAAAACTCCCGGTCTCCTCGCCGCTGCAAGGAAAGGGAGTCTACACCAGCCAGGGCCCACCCCCCACCTTCCTGCGTTCCAAAAGGCCCGAACCAGAATCTGCTCGCCTGCCCATAGGTCCTGCCCCCTTAGGGGCGTCACCCGCCATTCAGATCTGAAACGAACGGCGACCCGGGAAACCCCTGCCGCCACTCTTCAGGAATGGGACAGACTCTACCGGCCGACCCAAGCTTGTGCCGAGCGGGGAAAAAGGGGGGAGCTCCGAAGCATGCCTCACACATCTGTGAGGATACTGGGATGGCTCAGGGCCTCCGCCTGGAGAGTGCGCAGCCCACCCATAGTTCCACAAACCGCTTCTATCATGCAGGAGGAAACACTACAACTGAGGCCATGGTGTAAGTGGGCTGCCTTAAAAGGCATTATTAGCAGTGTAACCTGGGGAGTTGGGTGGAGCTATGCTCTCTTCAGGTGTAGTCCTAAAAGATGTTTTAAGAAAGATAGGATAAGACCTACAACCTACTTGCAAGGATGAAATCCCACAGCCTCACACCAAGCAAAATAAGATTTCCCGGTTCTATGGTAAATCTTCCCGGAAGTCACCTTCTGAGCCTTCAGTAGGGCAGGAATGACCAAATCAGAGACTCCCCTGTCCCCCAAGACCCTGGCTTCAACAGAAATGCTGTTAAAGCCAGCACTGTAGAGAAGACTGGACCTTGCAACAAAAGGCAGACTTGTTCCAAGGGTTATTCACCAACCACATTCTCCTGGGCCAGGCCTGGGCAATCAAAATCACAAGAATTCCTTACACTTCCTGTGAAGAACTTTAGTTAGCAGCTGTAACATTGGGAAGGCATAAATAAGCAACGGTGTAACCTGAACATCCACGGCAAATGATCAAGGATCCCTGGTCCTGAAGATAAACCAGTCCAGCTTTACACTGAACCTGAATGCCAGAAGATCCACATCCAGGGGTGCCCTACCATTGACAGAGACTCCTCTTGGAGAAGAGCTCAAGCCCTGAAGACAGTGGTTGATGGCTAAAGACAGGGAATGTGGACTGCAGACAAAAACAGTCTCGTGCTGGAGTGTAAAAACATTTGGGTGTCTAATGTCATTCTTCTGTAGAGGCCTGGAATAAAACTGGGCAAAGGGCACTGCCTCAAAAAGGAGGCTACCAGCTTTACCAGAACCATCATACAAAAGACAAATCAAAATATTTGTCAATAACTTGAATCCACTTGAGTCCTCAGAGCAAGACCTTTGTCAAGAGGGATGATCACTCTTGCCTGGATGGTTTCCAGTCAGGCCTTAATATTCAAATCTTTGTGTTGGGATTAAAGCTAATTTCTGTCAATTCAGAACACTGTGCTTAAGGTCTGAGGGTGCATAAAAAATGCATACTGGTAAGCCGCTAGCATCTAATAAAATAGTGGACTGTAATATATTAATACGTTCCATAACTGCTGTGCTACTCATAAAAAAAAAAAAACGCTAATAGCAAAAGAAAAATGAAAACATATAATCTAAAATCATAGTCCAGTGCAATATGTGCTCTTCATATAAGCCGGCTATAGACCGGAAAATTGGCCAGTTCGGCCGAAATTCAGTGAAAACAGTCTTTTTTCTTGAGATCATTGCTGGTGGCTATAGCCACCAGCAGTGATTATTGTATTCCGACAGCGGGGAATCCCTCTGAGAAATCTTCCAGGTTTCTGCTGGTTTTGGGATCAATGAAAGAAGGATTGCTCTCTCTTGTCATGTGAAAAGCCCGAACCTTGAGGCTTTGCATATTCCTCTAGCCGAAGTTGCTGGCTGTAAAGCTTCCCCCTTTAGAAAAGGCTTTAAATAATGCCTCCAGATGATTGTTCGAGGCATCTTTAAACACTGGGACTTCATTCTCTGGGGACACAAGGTTCTTACCGAGATAAGAAACAGCCGGATCTATGAAAGGCAAACTCCATTTTTCACTCTCCATGGCATACTGCTGAGCAAACCTTTTTGGTGAAAGAACCACCTTGTTAAAGTCCTTGTACAAAACATTCTTTGAATGAGGATGTATAGAGAAGGACTGAGGTGACAGCCTCCTCAATCCAAATCCGACTTGGGGAGAGGTATTTTCCTCCAAGCGTTTAAAAGCAGTAGGAAAATAGAGTCGAAAAATGGAGTTGGATATTCTGACAGCAGCTGGGAATTTACTAGGATTCCTATATGAAGGTTACGGGATATCACACCTACCAATTTAATGCATGCTTTGTCTGTTTATGCATTTAAGAAGCAATCTTAATTTTATGTGGTGTTCATGAAAGATTATAATACAAGATTACAGGATAATGTTCCAAACAGCAAAGTTTTAGCAACTGGTAAAAGTTTCACGCTTACTTGTGACAGTAACTTCACTCTTAACTTGGAAGAGCTGGGCTTCTACTTTGGACAGCTGCTGCTGCAGAGTCTCTACAGTCTTCCTGTGATCATCTTGTAAACGCCTCACTTGGTCCCTAAAGTTGTTGCGTTGTGCTTCATTTTGAGCACCGAGCTGACTCACCACCTGCGTGTGCTCAGTCTTCAGCACCATGTTTTCTGACTGCACTGTACACAACCTGCAGGATAAAACGAATATAATAGAAAACACAAATTCGGTATACAATAAAGCCATTAATAGTATTCTCATTAAAAAGGTTGTTAATCTTAAAATCTTTAAGGTTCCACAGTTGTCAAAACTGCAACAGATCCCTTGATGGGTCTACAACAGTGTCTTTTCCAGAGAGTTACCTACATACTTCTATCCATCCCAGCGACAGGATCCTCTTCTTAATGGTGGCCAAGGCGCTTCTCTTAAAAAGTCAACACTGGAGTATCATGGAGGGACCCAAACACAGAACAACTTTGGGCATCATTGGTTGATTATTAGTAAAAACAAACAAAAAAGGCTTTAAAATCGAGTTGGTCTACTGTGCTGCTGGAAGATCTTTTTTATGTCGACTGGATAGAATAATGCAGGCCGTACATCAAACCCCCATCTACACCAACAAGGTGGACAAAGGAATCCTCCCCGCTGTGCTTTAGTATTCTGACAGCGGGGACTCCTCTGCTGCCAGAATACACTGATCAGTGCTGCTGGCGGTGAACAAAAGGAAAGTTTTCCCACACTCCAGTCCAACAGAAGTCAATCGTTAAATCAACTTCTTTTAGGTTGGAGCAGCCATAGATGAAATTTCGATCCATCTATGGTCAACTTAATAGCAGAGCATATTAAGACATATTAACTGCATTCCTCTAATAAAGAAATGTTGGTATACGTGAAGTTTAAAGATACTGTTTAGAAATACTGTTATCAATAAAATGTCCTTGAACGGGGCTGACCCATTTGGTATTCTTGGTTATCCTTAGCTCACTGATAGGAAAAAGGACAATGGATGTGGGTAAATTGTGGCCTTATCACACATGAGCAAACACTTGTGATCATTTGGAAAGTTCCAAATGAAACAGCTACTGCTACTGAAGAACTAAATGCAAATGTTTGGTGTAGAGCGGACAGTGCCAATTAATAGAGCTACACTAAGGCATATTCCACAAGGAAGTCCTCTATTACCTTTGTCTCCTTTACATACTGCAGCCTAATATAGTCCGATTCCCAGCAAATAGACCAGTAGAATATAAAAGTCTGATCTCCACTGCTTATACAATACAATACAACTCATCTGGTCTCTTCCACCTAGCTTAAAGGAGTTGTAAATAAAATAAAAAATCTATGCTGAAATGACTGTTTACAGGGTATAGAGACATAATAGTTAACCGATTCCTTTTAAAAATGATTAAA
Source organism: Rana kukunoris (assembly GCA_029574335.1). Lineage (NCBI taxonomy): Eukaryota > Metazoa > Chordata > Amphibia > Anura > Ranidae > Rana > Rana kukunoris. The sequence goes on along the minus strand of CM056050.1, from coordinate 253,594,045 downwards.
AATAGATAAAAATCAATCATATGATGTACCTGTCATTTCTAGTTTAGTTTTTGCATGTTGATCCTGCCTCTCTGCTGTACAGAGCCAATACAGGGCAGTGATGGTTTGGAAAATGAAACTGATTGGTGCTGTGGGGTTTTAGACACACAGTAATCACACCTCCTTGATTACTGACCACAGAGAGAAAGCTCCCAGCACTGTGGTTATCAGAAAAAAAAGGATTTTTAATAACAGCTTACCTGTAAAATCCTTTTCTTGAAGTACATCACAGGACACAGAGCGCATAGCCATTACATATGGGTTATATGGGTACCTTCAGGTGTGGACACTGGTGTAATCAACTTCACAGGAAGTTCCTCCCTATATAACCCCCTCCCACTGAGAGTGCTTCAGTTTTGTAGCAAGCAATTTCTCCGAGGTTACACAATGTTCCCCAAAAGAGGGGTGGGAGCTCTGTGTCCCGTGATGTACTTCAAGAAAAGGATTTTACAGGTAAGCTGTTATTAAAAATCCTTTTTTCTTTATCGTACATCACGGGACACAGAGCGCATAGCCATTACATATGGGATGTCCCAAAGCAATGCTCCATGAAGGGAGGGAGACCGTAAGGCCAAAAATAGCCAAACAAAAAAACATTATCAGGAGGTAAAATAGCTCCACCAACAGAAAAAAAGGGGGCGTGAACCGGGCCAGAGAATTCTATACTGCTGCCCGTAGGACCGCCTGCCCAAATGCTGCGTCCGTAGCCTTTGTGACGTCCAACTTATAAAATTTAGTAAACGTATGTACGGAAGACCAGGTTGCCGCTTTGCAAACCTGTGCCATAGAGATCTGATGGTGTGCCGCCCAAGAGGCACTCATGGCCCTCGTAGAATGGGCTTTAACTGATAAGGGAGGTGGAACGCGCTTCAGACCATAGGCCTGAAAAATCAGCTGCTTAATCCACCTAGCCAAGGAAGACTTGGCAGCCGGCTGACCCTTCTTGGGGCCATCCGGAAGAACGAAAAGCACATCTGTTTTCCGAATCTTCTCTGTAGCCTTGAGATAAACCCTCATGGCTCGGACCACGTCCAAAGTATGAAGCAGTCTTTCCTCTCTGGACTGGGGAGTAGGAAAGAAGGATGGTAGGACTAGGTCCTGATTCAAGTGAAAACTGGATATGACCTTAGGAAGGAAAGAAGGTTGAGGCCGCAGAACCACTCTGTCCTTATGCAGAATCAGGTACGGTTCCCTGCAAGACAAGGCTGCCAGCTCGGAGACCCTTCTGGCCGAAGCCATAGCCACCAAGAAAACCAACTTTCGGGTTAGCAGCACAAGAGGGATTTCTGTCAGAGGTTCAAACGGCTGCTTTTGTAAAGCTGACAAGACCAGATTTAAATTCCAGGGGCAGAGGGGAGCTCTAATAGGGGGATTCACATGCAAGACCCCCTGCAAGAAGGTTTTCACAAGCGAATGCGTGGCCAAAGGCCTTTGAAACCATATCGATAAGGCAGACACCTGCCCCTTTAGAGTACTAAGAGCCAACCCCTTGTCAACGCCAACCTGGAGGAATCGCAAGATCCTGTCAATAAAAAACTTGCGAGGATGCCCTCCTTGAGACTCGCACCACTCCACATAGGTCCTCCAGACTCTGTAATAGATATTTCTAGAGACTGGCTTTCTAGCCTGAATTAACGTAGATATGACTTGGGCTGAGAGGCCTCTGCCCTTAAGAATTAGGGATTCAGCCGCCAAGCCATCAAATTTAGCTGCTGTGAAGCAGGGTGGTAGATCGGGCCCTGAGACAGCAGATCTGGGCGCAGGGGGAGTGGCCACGGTGCCCCTGACATCCTCACGATGAGTGCGTACCAAGCCCTTTTGGGCCAGGCTGGGGCCACCAGGATCACCGGCCTGCGCTCCACCCTGATCCTTCGTAGAAGGCGGGGAATCATCTGTAGTGGAGGGAACGCATACAGGAGAGAAAACTGGTGCCAGGGGCAAACCAACGCATCGGTCCCGTAGGCCGAGGGGTCCCTGGCTCGGGATACGAATTTGTCCAATTTCTTGTTGAATCTTGTTGCCATGATGTCCACATCGGGAACTCCGAATCTTTGGCAAATCTCTTGGAATACCTGGGGGTGAAGAGACCACTCTCCCGGGAGTAACTGTTGACGACTCAAAAAATCTGCTTGAGAATTGTCTATCCCTGGGATGAACACTGCTGAGATGCAGGGTACATGGGCTTCGGCCCATGAGAAAATCAGGTTTACTTCCCTTTGAGCCGCTAGGCTCCTTGTGCCCCCCTGGTGGTTTATGTATGCCACCGCCGTGGCATTGTCGGACTGTATCCTTACTGGCAGACCCTCCAGGGGGAGAGTCCAGGCGACCAGGGCCAACCGAGCAGCTCTGATCTCTAGGACATTGATGGGAAGCAGACTTTCTGCCTCTGACCACTGTCCCTGCTGGGTCCGTTTTCCTAAGATTGCCCCCCAACCTGTTAGGCTGGCATCTGTGGTTACTATTTTCCACGTGATGGGGCAAAAGGTCTTCCCTTTTGACAATTTTTGAGGGACCAGCCACCAGTACAGGCTGCGCCTGACTCCTGGGGAAAGACCTAATGGACGGTCTAATGCCTGTATGGACCTGTTCCAAGCAGAGAGAATAGCTGCCTGGAGAACTCTGGTATGGATCTGGGCATAGGGCACTGCTTCGAAGGCGGCTACCATCTTTCCCAGCAGTCGCATGCATAGGCGAATAGTCGGCCTCTTTTTGCCTAGGACTATTTGAATTGTTTGAGTCAATGACCTGATCTTTTCTTGAGGTAAAAATATCCTCTGGCATTCTGTATCTAACCGAAGGCCTAGATATTCCAACTGTCTTGTGGGTTGCAACCTCGATTTTCCTTGGTTCACAACCCACCCGAATTCTTGTAGATGCCGAACTGTGCCGACTACTGCATGATTGAGGTTGGAAGCTGATCTGTCGATAACCAGGAGATCGTCCAGGTATGCCAGGACCAAAATGCCTTCTGTCCTTAGGACGGCTAGCACCGGGGCTAACACCTTTGTGAATACCCGCAAGGGAGGGCTACGAACTGGAAATGACTTTGATCTATCATAAAACGAAGAAACTTGTGATGTGCTGGGTAGATCGGCACATGCAGATATGCATCCTTTATGTCTATAGATGCTAGAAAGTCGCCTTGATGCAGGCTGGCTGTCACTGAACGTATGGAATCCATACGAAAGGTCTGAATCTTTAGAAGTGTGAGTGTTGGGGGTGGTGGTGCTGTCACTATTATGTTGTTAGACTAACCCAAGGGGTGTGGGTAGATTTATTGGGACAACATTCCCTAAGGTGCTAAGTAGCACAGGTGTGGTAGAAAAGTGGTCTATGTTAGATGTTAGTAGTGGTGCTAACAGGTGCTACCAATAACGTGTCATCAGTGAAGGTATAAGTACACACGTAAACAAAATAAACAAAAATATGTGGTAAATTATAAATGTGCACTGACATCAATCCATGCTATGCTGTAATGCAATATGTTTCCAATTACAGCTAATTACAGAACATGCAGCAATCTGAATAATGTGACAATATAAGTGTCGTCAATTAAAGTATATATGTATATCCGCAATACACAATAGTAAAAAAACACATACAGTGGAAGAATAATCGAAGCAAAAAGTAACTGCTATATAATAGAATAAACTATAGGTCAGATAACATAAATTAGTCCATCAGTTGAAATCAGGTGACTCTGTGTAGTGTGACAATCAAGGTGCACCTATATAGGTAGGTGATACGTCAGGTGGGTATCGCGGTGAATCCGGTGCTTCCCCTTATGGGTCCCCACTCACCAAATGTAGTCACCCCTGCAGGGGTATAAGACGTTGTCAGGTCACAGTGTATATTCCCCCGTGTCGTGGCTCCTTCTCCTAGGTTCCAAAGGTAATCACCGGAGTTCCTGGTCAATCTCCTTAGTATGGATAGTTGTTTAAACAATTCCTCCAAAGCAAAAAAGAGAAAGGACTTCCATAGTGTAGTATATGAATAAAAGAGGATTTTATTGGCACTGCTGAGCAATATCTCAAGCACAAGTGCAATATACAAAAACGGTATTTAAAAATTCATGGCACCATGCAAAGCTGAAGTAGATGTAATCAGCGGTAAAAGTAAAAAGAAAAATAGAAATAAGATACAAAAATAAAACAAGAAAAAAGGAGTAATATCCTATGATTTTCCAGACATAGGTACTCCACAGTACAGGCACTATTGAGTTCCGGATGTGGATCAATCCAGCATGTGAACGGCGTGCGTTCCAAGCTGACACGCTGGTGATCCCGGAAGTGCGTGTAGGTGTGCGTGTGTCCGCTTTACGCACGTTTCGTAGTCCTTACGTCTTCGGAAGCGGGATTTACGCACGTTTCGTAGTCCTTACGTCTTCGGAAGCGGGTACCCGCTTCCGAAGACGTAAGGACTACGAAACGTGCGCAAAGCGGACACACGCACACCTACACGCACTTCCGGGATCACCAGCGTGTCAGCTTGGAACGCACGCCGTTCACATGCTGGATTGATCCACATCCGGAACTCAATAGTGCCTGTACTGTGGAGTACCTATGTCTGGAAAATCATAGGATATTACTCCTTTTTTCTTGTTTTATTTTTGTATCTTATTTCTATTTTTCTTTTTACTTTTACCGCTGATTACATCTACTTCAGCTTTGCATGGTGCCATGAATTTTTAAATACCGTTTTTGTATATTGCACTTGTGCTTGAGATATTGCTCAGCAGTGCCAATAAAATCCTCTTTTATTCATATACTACACTATGGAAGTCCTTTCTCTTTTTTGCTTTGGAGGAATTGTTTAAACAACTATCCATACTAAGGAGACTGACCAGGAACTCCGGTGATTACCTTTGGAACCTAGGAGAAGGAGCCACGACACGGGGGAATATACACTGTGACCTGACAACGTCTTATACCCCTGCAGGGGTGACTACATTTGGTGAGTGGGGACCCATAAGGGGGAGCACCGGATTCACCGCGATACCCACCTGACGTATCACCTACCTATATAGGTGCACCTTGATTGTCACACTACACAGAGTCACCTGATTTCAACTGATGGACTAATTTATGTTATCTGACCTATAGTTTATTCTATTATAAAGCAGTTACTTTTTGCTTCGATTATTCTTCCACTGTATGTGTTTTTTTACTATTGTGTATTGCGGATATACATATATACTTTAATTGACGACACTTATATTGTCACATTATTCAGATTGCTGCATGTTCTGTAATTAGCTGTAATTGGAAACATATTGCCTTACAGCATAGCATGGATTGATGTCAGTGCACATTTATAATTTACCACATATTTTTGTTTATTTTGTTTACGTGTGTACTTATACCTTCACTGATGACACGTTATTGGTAGCACCTGTTAGCACCACTACTGACATCTAACATAGACCACTTTTCTACCACACCTGTGCTACTTAGCACCTTAGGGAATGTTGTCCCAATAAATCTACCCACACCCCTTGGGTTAGTCTAACAACATAATAGTGACAGCGCCACCACCCCCAACACTCACACTTTTATCCATATACTCCCTTCGGAGTTATATTTAGGGGGGGCTGCAGCCACACTCTAATTCCTTTACCCCTGATTAGGCTATCCTGAGCGCAGCTTTCTTATCCTATTTATTCTGAATCTTTAGAAAGCGATTTAGGCGTTTGAGGTCTAGGATAGGCCTGACGTCGCCATTGGGTTTTGGTATAATAAAAAGGTTGGAGTAGAATCCCAGACCCCTTTCTTGGGTTGGTACTTCTACAATTACTCCTTGGAGCAAGAGGCGATCCAATGCCTTTACGAGAGAGGCCCTCTTTAACGGGTCGCTTGGAAGACTTGACCCCTGAAAATGAGGAGGGGGGATTTCTCGAAACTCTAGTTTGTAGCCTGTGGCTACCACGGACCGAACCCAAGAGTCGGGAATTCTGGCCTTCCAGACTTCGGAGAAAAACTGAAGTCTTCCCCCCACCCAAGAGAGTGGGGGCGCCCCTTCATGAATCTGACTTGATGACTGGTTTAGCCGGCTTGCGAGACCAGGGCCTCTTGTTTGCCGCGGCTTGTCCCTGTGGGCGGCTATTAACTGCTGAACGCCCGGGAGGCCGTCGATACTGACGGGAAGTCGAAGGGGCCGAGCCTGCAAAGGCCTGTCGTTTAAACGCGGGCCCACGCGGTCTTTTCTTGACCGGTAAGGAAGAACTTTTACCACTTGATATGGTTTGGATATATTTATCTAGGTCTTCACCGAATAGTCTTCCCCCATGAAAGGGAAACCCTGCTAAAAGCTTTTTGCAGGGTGCCTCTGCTGACCAGTTCTTTAGCCACAAAAGACGACGCATGTGAACCACCAGCAGAGATAACCGGGATGCCTGTTGGATGGAGTCCTTAATAGCATCTACTGCAAAGCAGAGAGCCCTAGGGAAATCTGCTAATTCACGAGTTTGCTGAGCCGGCATGTCCTTTAATATCTGTTTTGCCTGATCCTTTAAGGCCTGACAAACGCCAATGGCTGCCACCGCTGGCTGAACCATGGCACCTACTGTGGTGAAAGAAGCCTTCAGTAGGGTCTCTAATTTCTTGTCGACCGGATCCTTGAACATCTGGACATTTTCAACCGGACAGGTCAGGGATTTATTCACACAGGAAATGGCCGCGTCCACTGTGGGGAGTGCCCATTTCTTTAAAAATTCCTCTTCCATAGGATAGAGACTAGAGAACCTCTTAGGCGGCGTACAGACGATCGGATATATCCGATGAAAACGGTCCGCGGACCATTTCCATCGGATATGTCCGATCGGGAGTTTGATCCGATGGCGTGTACACACCATCGGATCAAATTCCCCGCCGCCGGACGGCGCGGTGACGTAGTGGTGACGCGGCGGTGACGTTGACGCCGCCGCGTCACCGCCACGTCACCGCACCAGGAAGTAAAACACTTCCGCGCATGCGCCGAATCCATTCGGCAGCGGCGCGGCGGTGGTGGGAGCCGACATGTCTGCTGGTAAGTGTACTAACCAGCAGACATGTCGGGCGGACAGATTCCCACCGGATAGATTTCAAAGCATGCTTTGAAATCTGTCGGGTGGAGAAATCTGTCCGCTAGCCCATACACACGAGCGGAGATGTCTGCTGAAACGGTCCATCGGACCGTTTTCAGCGGACATATCCCCTCGTGTGTACGCCGCCTTAGGAGGGATAAAGATCCTATCAGGTCGAGCCCAATCCTGGTAAATCACGCTCCGCAGAAGGGGGTGAATCGGAAAAGACACATAAGTTAATGGAGCCTTTAAAGAACCCAATGAGGATACCACAGGGGCTACTAGTTCTGGCACTGGAAGTTTAAAAGCAGTGCGAACCATATCGGTCAAAGACTGGATCCACAGGCTCTCCGCTTGAGAGGCCGAAAAATATTCATCTACAGTGGAACCCTCCATATCTGAACCGTCGGGACTTGGGTCTGCTTGATCCCCTTGTGGGTCCCGTTCCTCCGAAGAGGAGACCTCCGCATCTGAAAACACCAAACTAGGTGAGGGGTATATATATATATATATCTTTTTTTTTTTTTTTTTCCCAAAAAAATTTTTTTTTTTTTTTTCCGCCTGGGAGGTGGCAATACTGAGGAAAACCTGTGAGTATTGCAACACCAATGCCCGTTAGCCGGAGTCCAAGGTTGACTCAGATACTGCTGGATCTAAGGCTGAGTCCCTTTAAGCAAAAAAAAACTTTTTTTTTTTTTTTTTCTTTCTGGTCAATAGTGGAACTAAGTCCTAGACCTGAAGATCCACAAACCGCCACTGGGTGTCACTGTGGCCAAAAGACCCAGCTGCGCGCTCTGTGTCCTTCTTCCTCTGCTTCCAGGAGGGAAAAGACCAGCCAGAGAGAAACGTTTTACTTTTAAATGACCCTGATGCTGCTGGCCCGCCCCTCCAACGCATGCCGACGCTATAAAAGGCGGCGTGCACGCGCCCACGCACGCGCACCCCCCCCCCACGCTGAACAACATGGAGGAAGCAGAGAGCAGAGGAAAAACATGGACCAGGGCCAGCAGCACCAACAGACACCAGGTAAGCACTAATCCTTACTATAGTGCACACAGAGAGGAAGCTGTCCCCATAGGCTTCCTAAGAAACAGGAGTTTTCACCAGCAATTCCCTCTTTATAGTACGTGGGGCTGCAGTATCAATGCTAACAGGCAGACCTGGGGTGAGTAGCAAATATATATCTTAAACAAGTATACATATATCTACATGTTATCTGGGTAAACATTAGTACATCCCATCCTGCCTAAAAAGACATAGTGGAGATAGTGGCTGATGCACAAGCATACCATTAGCCAACCCAGAACCCCCAGGGGGATACCTACTGTCGAACCAAGTCCCGCAGGTTCCCTCTTACCTGCTCCACGCCGCAGGGTATTGCAAACTGCAAGAGGCCCAATCTTCTCCCATCTCCGTGGGTATTGTCTCGGACCTTCAGGGACCGGGGTCCTGTGTTTAAGGAACCCACACCCCTGGACCTATATAGCATCCTGGCATCAGTAGCGTTTAGTCCTGGGAGAGACCAAGGCACTGGAGCCCAGAATCCAGCCCTCCAAGGAGAGGCATTATAGGCAACACCCCACGCAGGCAGGGCCCGGGTACCGTACTCCTTGGCTTTGAAGCACTTCGGACGGATCCGGCTAGCTATCCTGGGTCCCGAGACCGCCGAGGGACAGCTAGACGTGACCAACACCTAAGACACTGGCGAAAAAACTGAAGCACTCTCAGTGGGAGGGGGTTATATAGGGAGGAACTTCCTGTGAAGTTGATTACACCAGTGTCCACACCTGAAGGTACCCATATAACCCATATGTAATGGCTATGCGCTCTGTGTCCCGTGATGTACGATAAAGAAAAAGACAACTAGGAAGCATGGAGATCAGAAGAATTACAGCAACTTGAGAGGAAAAACGAACAATGAGGACATGAAAACAGCACTGCATTAAGGTAAAGGAATGTATTAAGATAAAAAAAAAAAATCCTTTACAAACCCTTTAAGACAACACAGAGAACTTAACGATCAAAAACCGCTGATCTACAGTAAGCAAAAAAAAAAAAAATGACTTGCTGTCACCAGCTCTCTGCTCTGCCCCTTCAGCGCTCACTGGATCAGGATCTCTCCACCGACGGTGGACTTTAGCCTATCAACTGAATACAGGGTGAAAAGAGTGCAGAACTTAATGCACTCCTGTGACCCACAGGAGAAGGGTCACAAGAGCTTTGGCCCGATTTCTCCTTTAAACAAAATTTGCCGTCCAATTCACATTGCCTTTACCAGTCTTTTCCTCCCCACCTCAACCTTTCACTCTACCAACATGCTCCAATCCTGTAAATTTCCAGTTCACAAACGCTTTTTTTTCTTTTCAACTCCCTGATCTTATCTGCAGTCTGCATTAGTCAACTGTTTTTTCCTCCACACTGCTCTACAGGAATCTTTTCAGTTTGCTAATTTGTCATCATCTACTACTCCTTCTCTGTTGTCATTCTTCTCTCTCTCTCTCTGAGGCTCCTTCTCTCCTTATTTGCGGACATCAGCCTAGAGACTTAGGTTGCTATCAGCTCTTTTTTTTAATTTTTTTATTCCTAACTGGCCCCTTGACTGTATACCAATATCATCCACAGCCTTTATCATGCTCCATTAGACGTATCCTATTGCATCTCATTGCCATTTTAATTACAGCCACTATTTCAGGTTAGCCCCCTCAATAGAGATTTTTTTAAATATATGTATTTTGTAAAATGTTTGCAATTTTTATCGAAATTCATTACCATTGTATTGGCTGAAAAATTCCTAAATATCATAGACTTAATGAATTTACAGAGATTGTCAAATTTATATAAATTTTTTTTTTTTAGGCGACTATTGACCTACACCGATTGCCTAACTCATTACTGTTGGACTGAAATAGATATCTCCTATGTCAAATCTATGTATACATTGAGTGACTATTTTATAATAAACAGTATTATCCATGTTGATGTACATTATTTTTAGAGGAGATATTAAATGGTACGTTTTCACTTTTTATTGTTCTCTTGCACTCTAGCCCTGAGAAAAAAAAAAAAGAAGAAGGAGAATGTTCCTTGAAACGTGTTAGCTTTATGCGTTAACTCTTATCTTTAATAAACTTCTCAAAAAGATTGCAAATCTTTTTGCCTGGTACCATGGCATTTAAAAAGGGCTGACAAGCTCCATTTTAATTTTTTTAAGGCATATATGAACAGTGGTTTTATGGAGGGTACATACAATTTAGTAGGGAGAATAAAATGAGAATCTGAATGATCACTGATGCTTTTATTTCTCCACGTTAAAAGTATAACTAAAAGGCAAAACTTTTTTTTTTTTTTCTAGTTTTGGATAAGGGAGAACACCTGTCAGGTTCTTATTGCAGTTTGTGCTCCCGTTAGGTAAATTGAACCCTTTCATCCTCCATCTTCCTGACTCAGTAATGGGTTCTGTTGTTCTATCATGATATACACGCCTGTCTACATTTCGTCTTTTACGTCATTCCATTGCTCGGCAAAACAGGCCCTAGGTAAGCATTATTTCCTGTTATGTTACCCCACTCAATTGTATCTATAGCATTCAATATATAGGTTTTGGGTCTGTCATACAATTGTTTGTTGGGCTCCCCAGTGCAATGCACTAACCACTATCCATATGTCTGTAAAAGCTTTACATGACCATCCATAATGTGTTACACTGGGCATGATGTTATCCTATCTGATGCTGAAATCACAAGGGGCACATGCACTACTAACATCCTCCTGTCTTATCCCTTCAGGGTGACTCTGCATATGCACTGGGACCCCATCTCATGACTCCTATACGGAACCCCCCATGGTACCCTGTTGTATTCCCCAAACTTTGTATGCCAGATCATCGGTGCATGTTGCATGCTGCACAACTTCGCAGTGAGAAAGGGCCTGGAGATTGACATAAGTGATGACCTGACCCCTGAACCAGACAATCCCCCCCTAACCGAGGCTACCCCGTCTTCTGAGGGAAGAACAGCCAGGAGCCAGCTCACATTAGGCATCTTTGCACGTTAAACACACACATTAATCATGGCACAATGAGAATGCATGCATGCACACCACTGTGGTCCCTAGATCACACACACCACATCCTCATCGCATTGGATTGGCACAAGCCACCATGCAGGACTTGTGAGCAGCAACGCCATGCCACGGCTCCAATTATGTCACTGTACATTTATACACCATTCACACGGACCTGGGGATCACTTCTCCACCACAAATGAGGGTGACACCCCTTTTCCGTCAGGAATGTCACCCCCACATTCCAAAATCATTCACAAACAGAACCAAAAAAATAAAAAATTGACCAGCAAAAATAAAAAATTCCCAGCAAAAATATAATTTAAAAAAAAATAACAACAAAGACAACGCATAAAATACAAAACTCACTCTGCAAAACAGTCCCCAAATATCTCAAAGACACGTCACAAACAAAGAAACGCTACAAACAACAGAACAAAAGCACCTTGCTGTATAGGAAGGGATACAAAGGGATGTACTTTTGCAAAGGAAGTGCGTTTGTCTCTGTCTATTTAAGCTGTCTGCGTAGTTCACTAAGTTGCCCGGGTCCACTTCCAATTTCACTGATTGTGCCGTTCCCGAGTTGTGAGCATGCGCAGAGGTGCTGACCATGGTCTGCTTCATGTGCGCATGCGCGAGTCGGCCGGCCCTTCATTTGCATGGGGTCACGGCTCATTTCAATGAAACATGCCATTCCCAATTTGAATTACTCCGCCTTACGCCTCGGAATTAACGTTACTCCGGCGCTAATATCTGCGCAAATACTACGAGGATACGGTGATTGCGCCTCTTCATTGCGCCGGTCTAACGTAAAGGAGGTGCGCTACGCTGGTCAAAAAATGCGCCAATGTACGTGAATCTGGCCGTTTGACTGTGGACTGTAACTTTCATTGGTAATAAAAGGAATTACAAAAAATTGTTGGCAAGATGAATGCAGTATGTTCTTAAAAAATACTGGAGGAACATTTGCATTCAACAGCCAGGAAGCTTCGCATGGGACGTACTTAGATATTTCAACATGACAATGACCTAAAACCCAAGGCCAGTCATTAGCTACAGGAGAATAAATTGAAGGTTCTAGTGTGGCCATCTCAGTATCCTGACCTCAATATGATTGAGCCACTCTGGGGAGCCCAAGAATTTACAGGACCTGGAGGCTTTTTGCCAAGAGGAATGGGCAGCTTTACCATCTGAGACGAGCCTTATCCACAAATACCACAAAAGACTTCCAGCTGTCATTGATGTTAAAGGGGACAATAGACGTTAAGAACTGGGGTATGTAAACTTTTGATCAGGGTCATTTGGGTAGTTTCTGTTGCCATTATGATTTAAAAAAAGAGTAAACACAGTTGATTGACTGAAGCCATTTATTATCAAAACACTAACCATGAGTGAAAAAAGTTTGTGTCATCATTCATATTCTCTGGAAAGTGGCCACAAAATCAAGGGTATGTAAACTTATGAGCAGAACTGTATATACTTAATGAACACAGAGGTAGCTGGCAAGTTGTTAATGGAACCAGAAGTGAAGGGAATCTCCTATGTGCTGTTCCAATGACAACTGTAAACATTTTTGGTTTCACCTTCCCTTTTTTTGCATCCAGGTGAAAGCAACAGTAGTCCAACATTAGTGTTGGTACAAATTTCCTTTACATACTCAGTTGGAAACTCAAACAAAAAGATTTCCCATCATTTTCTCTCCTAGTGTCAGTTTTCATCAGGTAAAACAACAAAAGGTGAAACCAAAAGGTAGTTGTCACCGGAACAGGACATGAGAGATTTCCCCTTAACTCTTTTTGGTCTACAGATGATTGGTTTTATTTCACAGGGGTATATTGATGAAACAATACCCTAGAGAATGAGCTGGACAGAACCTTTACAGTTAGAAAAATGAAAGCAATGTAAAATTACCAGTTCAGGAAGGTGAGCCTTAAAAAATAACCACAAATGGTGGCAGGAAAGAAAATTGCATAATCTATGGCCTGCCATAGTTTAATGTACATATGTTTTATTAATAGGAGATCATAAAATTACTCACTTTTCTCTAAGTTCAGCTTCTTTGGTCACGGTCTCTTGCATCATTTTATTATGCCTCTCCAGTAACATGTCATGTTCAGACTGTAAAGCCTGCAACTCCGCTGTGTTCATCTGAAGACTGTGCTGAGCATCCTGTAATTTATTTTTTACTTGATCCAACATTGTTTGCAGGTGCTCCCTAAAGCCAAAACAAAACATGAACTTACTTAAAAAATATATATATATATATATATATATATATATATATATATATATATATATATATATATATATATACATACATACACACACACACACACACACATAGCCTTGCGAAAGTATTCGGCCCCCTTGAACTTTGTGACCTGTTGCCACATTTCAGGCTTCAAACATAAAGATATAAAACTGTAATTTTGTGTGAAGAATCAGCAACAAGTGGGACACAATCATGAAGTGGAACGAAATTTATTGAATATTTCAAACTTTTTTAACAAATAAAAAACTGAACACTTGGGTTAAGTTAATACTTTGTAGCACCACCTTTTGCTGCGATTACAGGTGTAAGTCGCTTGGGGTATGTCTCTATCAGTTTTGCACATCGAGAGACTGACATTTTTGCCCATTCCTCCTTGCAAAACAGCTCAAGCTCAGTGATGTTGGATGGAGAGCGTTTGTGAACAGCAGTTTCCAGTGCTTTCCACAGATTCTCGATTGGATTCAGGTCTGGACTTTGACTTGGCCATTCCAACACCTGGATATGTTTATTTGTGAACTATTCCATTGTAGATTTTGCTTTATGTTTTGGATCATTGTCTTGTTGGAAGACAAATCTCCATCCCAGTCTCAGGTCTTTTGCAGACTTCATCAGGTTTTCTTCCAGTATGGTCCTGTATTTGGCTCCATCCATCTTCCCATCAATTTTAACCATCTTCCCTGTCCCTGCTGAAGAAAAGCAGGCCCAAACCATGATGCAGCCACCACCATGTTTCACAGTGGGGATGGTGTGTTCAGGGTGATGAGCTGTGTTGCTTTTACGCCAAACATAACGTTTTGCATTGTTGCCAAAAAGTTTGATTTTGGTTTCATCTGACCAGAGCACCTTCTTCCACATGTTTGGTGTGTCTCCCAGGTGGCTTGTGGCAAACTTTAAACGACACTTTTTATGGCTAAGACATGTCTTCTTGCCACTCTTCCATAAAGGGCAGATTTGTGCAGTATACGACTGATTGTTGTCCTATGGACAGAGTCTCCCACCTCAGCTGTAGATCTCTGCAGTTCATCCAGAGTGATCATGGGCCTCTTGGCTGCATCTCTGATCAGTCTTCTCCTTGTATGAGCTGAAAGTTTAGAGGGACGGCCAGGTCTTCGTAGATTTGCAGTGGTCTGATACTCCTTCCATTTCAATATTATCGCTTGCACAGTGCTCCTTGAGATGTTCAAAGCTTGGGAAATCTTTTTGTATCCAAATCCGGCTTTAAACTTCTCCACAACAGTATCTCGGACCTGCCTGGTGTGTTCCTTGTTCTTCATGATGCTCTCTGCGCTTTAAACGGACCTCTGAGACTATCACAGTGCAGGTGCATTTATACAGAGACTTGATTACACACAGGTGGATTCTATTTATCATCATTAGTCAGTTAGGTCAACATTGGATCATTCAGAGATCCTCACTGAACTTCTGAAGAGTTTGCTGCACTGAAAGTAAAAGGGCTGAATAATTTTGCACCCCCAATTTTTTAGTTTTTTATTTGTTAAAAAAGTTTGAAATATCCAATAAATTTCGTACCACTTCATTATTGTGTCCCACTTGTTGTTGATTCTTCACAAACAATTACAGTTTTATATCTTTATGTTTGAAGGCTGAAATGTGGCAAAAGGTCGCAAAGTTCAAGGGGGGCGAATACTTTCGCAAGGCACTGTATGTATGTATGTATTATTTTGCTAGCTTTGTGCCGAGTCTCTTTCTGCTATGACTGAATACTCTAGAGCAGTTCTTCTCAACCATTTTTAGCCCAGAAGGTAAATTTTCAAAGGACTTTTGCAAAAAAAAATAAAAAATTCATTGGTGGTCACTGGGAAATATTGGTGACTAGTTGGAATGTCCTCTTACATTGGGGTCACCCTGTAACTATGTAGACACCACCAAATGGGAGGTCAACCAGCCACAGCTCAAAGAACCCTAAGCAATCTCTGGAGGAACACTGGTTGACAATAGCTGCTTTAGAGCATAAATAAATTGCAATTCATTTATATTTCCGTTTCAGTTACCTTTCCTGCCTGAAGACCTCATGTTCTGCTTGAGATGCAGACTTATTTTTCTGTTGCTTTAACACATTATGAACACGAACTTTGTAGCTTTCAAATTCAGCAGTTACTGTAGCTTGCTCTGCCTGCATCATAAAAGAGACATGTTACAGTAGAGTATACATCACACTATTATATTTAAATGTGTTTTTTTTAGTGGCTGTACTGAAGAATTCATTACAAACTTATAATGCCATTGTTGTTTAATGCTCATTTAAAGGAGAAGTAGGGCCAAAGCTCTAAAGTCCATGGTCGCCTGATGTCACTCAACAGGGCCAGACTTTAATGTCGGGATCCACATAGATGCTTGACTGGCAGCTGGTTCAGCCTCTTTGCATGCTACCGAAAGCCTAAGGTAGCTGCTCCCTTCCACTCCACAGCCCAACCCACCAGTGAGCGCTGGAGGGGCAGAGCAGAGAGCTGGTGACTGACAGTTACTAGTCCTCTGCTCAATGAAGACCAAGAACTGAGTGATCAGCTGTCTTTGATCGATTAGTTCTCAGTCCACCTATTAGAGCATGACTGAATTATTTATTTATTTTAATCCCACACTTCATTACAAACACATAATCTGCTTAATTACTGAGGGGAAAAAGACTAATTTCTTTGCGTCCTTAAGAAATAAGGCATATTTAAAGTGGTTGTGAACCTCATGAAAAACAAAAAACACAGCATATACTTCTATAGTGTGTACTTGCCTCATTTCAAAGCAACTAGTCTGATTTCTCTCTGCTTTGTTATTCTTCTACTATGCACATGACTCGCTTTTAAGTTATGCCTACAACAGACAATACTGGGCGACCCCCCCCCAGAAAACAACAGGTGATTGACAGCCTCAGCTGTGCATGTTTTCCTATAGTGTGGGGGGGAATGTACCTTCCCTCCACTCAGGGCTTGGGTTACACAGATCCCACCCCCTTTGATCTGTGTTTTAGAAGAAAAAAAGATGGCTGCAGGTAAACAGATACAACTTATATAGAAGGATTTTTCATCTCTGTATCACCTGAGGCTAGTCACTCCAATGGATACTTCAAGTACCACATTGAAAATTATATTTTTTATTCTGGAAATCCTCATGAAAAATGGAAATGCACTGTATGTATCTGTGCATTCCTGTATCTACAGCCTCATCGCTATATATCTGCAACGCAACATTTAAAGTGCTGCTGCTTCTGAATGCAAGTCTCAGAAGATTTGGAGTGTGCTTTGGCAAGGTTATTATGTGCTGCTCACTGTTCTCCTTGCTGGAGGCTCTGCCATGAAAAAGCAAGGCCTTGCATCTACCATAATAACTGCCTACACAGAAAGAAGCAGTGCAGGACAATTGGCTGCAGGGAGACCAGACCACTGGTAATATGGAGGCTGGTCATTTATATAGTGTTCCCTATAACATAGCGAATTTACATTTTTTTTTAATTCAGGTCAACTTTATTACAAAGGAGCAACTGCTAAGACTACGGGGCTTGATCGCCCCCTGGTTTTAACCCCTTTCCTGCCAGGGACATTTACACAGTAATCAGTAAATTTTTATAGCACTGATCAATTTATAAATGTCAATGGACCCAAAAAAGTATCAAAAGTGTCCAATCCGTAAAAAAATTAAAAAAAATACATTGCAGATTGCCGCCATTACTAGTAAAAAAATAATAATAAAAATCATCATAAAAAAATGCCATAAATCTGTTCCCTATTTTGTAGACGCTATAAATTTTGCGCAAACCAATCAATATATTCCAAAAATATGTAGAAGAATATATATCGGCCTATACTGGTGAAGACCTTTTATTTTTCTGGATATTCATTATAGCAAAAAGTTAAAATTGTTTATAGTGCAATAAATAAATCTTGCAGAGCTGATCAAACCACCAAAAAAAAATAAAAAGCTCTATTTGTGGGAAAAATGTTTGTTTGGGTACAGCGTCGCACGACACGCAATTGTCAGTTAAAGCGACAAAGTGCCTTATCGCAAACAATGGCCCTGTAAGTGGTTAATGACACCCTCATTTCAGCTTGCATATCGCACTGCGAAGTGACAGTTCGGACATGAATCGGATCATATATGAACACCTATGCAATCCGATTTTGGTATGGAACCAAAAAAGGGTCAGAGTTTGGTCCGCATGCAATGCAATATCACCCATACAATGCGAATCACATGCGATCTTGCAGCGCAGTGTAAACTGGCGCTTAGTCCAAAAAGAGGACATATGGGAAACTAGACTTTTTTTTACAACGGGTATACAAGAAAAAGTTTATATTTCTCATAATCTATTTCTAGTACGAACTCTGAAATCCTGCATGAACGCATTCCTGGAACGTACAATACATATCAACAATAAAAAAAAAATCAATATTGGTACTTAATTGATTAGTCATTTAAATGTATCTGGTTATTTAAAGCCCAATGGATCCAGAAGAACTTTTATCGAATATATTTAAAGCAAGATCCAATATGTTCAGATCTGCCTATTTCTCCTGTGTTTGAGTCTCTAAACAAGTGTTAGCTAAAGCGCGCAGATCATGCATTTATTTTGATTAGTTGCCAGAAGGAAAAAATAGTAAATGTATTCTATGATGGTGAACGCTGAGGCCTTGTTAATGTTGTAATACAATATACTGGAGTGCAGGGTGGGAAGCATCACTGGCTCAGAGGGCTACAACAGGATGCATGAGGTCAATAGGGAACAGATGTCTGCAGTGGAAAAAATGCTTAAGCAGAGCACAAGTATGCTTCATTCTTAACATAAATGGTTACAAAAGGCAGACAATGAAAATTCCCAGAGATACATAAATACCCAAAGACATAGGCGTGCGCAGCCTATTGCATTAGGGTGTGCACCTCAAACCAAAGGTCAAACACACGTGCGTCTGTGTGTGTGTGTGTGTATATATATACACGTTAAGAATTTCAATTGATCAGGATGCTGGTATGGGTTATGGTGATGATTAGGACACTAATATAGGGGTATGGCAGTGATGAGGATGATGATATGGCATTGATCATGGCACTGGTATGGTGGTGATCAGGATGTTGGTATGGAGCATAACGGTGATCAGGATGTTGGTACGGTGTATAGCGGTGATCAAGATGCTGGTATGACAGTGATCAGGGTGCTGGTGTGGTGATTATGAAATATTATGAAATATGAAACTGCTGCCCTACTCAGTGCTGTCTCTCTCCCTATCTCACTCACCTTGATCTAGCAGGCTGCCCGGAAGCCACTTGCCTGCCGCTAATTCAAGCTGTCTAGGCAGTGGCGTCTCCAGCTTTCATATTTAGGGGGGCACAGGGACAAAAGTAGGGGGGCAAATTATAAAACGCTATATATATATATATATATATATATATATATATATATATATATATATATATATATATATATATATATATATATAATCTCAAGAATAGAATGCACTCCAGAGGTCTTGTTAGAAGCATACATGCTCATTAATGCAGCCCATCAGTGCTCATTAGTGTTTTTTTTTTAAACCCTGCAAAATAAAGGAATAATGTGTTACTTTGCAGCACATACTACCACATTATGAAATACTTACCTTAGAACAAAGCCCTCCAGTGCTGTGATGTCACCACTGACAGTCTCCTCCATCTTCACCTGGTCTTCCCTCCAGGTTCATGTCCTCCAGCTGTCTGATTGGCCGTGCTGGGTTGATGTTGTCACTCCACCGCGCACAAAGCTGTAAAGCAATGGCACGGATATACCGTTCCTTCAGAGTGCATGTGCCGGTGACGTCACCGCCAGCATGCAGCGTGAATATCTCCTAAAACATGCAGGTTTAGGACATATTCACTGTACCTACAGGTAAGCCTTATTATAGGCTTACCTGTAGGTACAAGTGCCAAAAAAGGGTTTACTTCCACTTTAAGGGCTGCAAAGAAGCCAGAGAGCCATTTAAAGAATCAGTCATACTTTGTCCCATGCCAACACCAGAAGCTCTCCCAGACCACTTCCTCGTTTGCACCACAAACAACTCCTCTTCTCATATCAATCTGCCAATGATGACAGCCCTGAGTCCCAGCAGGCTTCTATAGACTAAATGTCAGGAGATGCAAGATTGCTCTGCAGACCACAGATAGGTTCCTGGCACCCTCCACCATTGCTTATTAGCTAGAAAAAGTGAAATACTGCCTCTCACTGTGGTGCATGGGTGTTGCTAGGATTGTGAAATACCTAGGGAACACAAAAATAAAATAAAAATTAAAGCACTTAGCATACCACGGTTCATAGTGGGCATGCAGAGATAACACCCGACAGTGGGAGTGGCCTAAGAGAAATAGGTTAAATAGAATCTGATAAATGTGCATAGAAACTAAAGTGCTTAGTGGTAATTCACTAAAAGATTTAAAAAAAATGATAATAACACAGAGAAAACAGCACACTGCATTACGTGTGAATGAACAAACACTTTGAGAAATACCTAAATATTAAATATATGTGCTGATTGGTGCCGATTGCATTCTGTGCAAAATGTATTAAAGTGTTGAGTGCAAACAAAGTGATGCATACATAACTAAAAAAAAAGTGAATAAAGTTGAAACCATCAGATAAATTCATGTATGCATTACAAACAAAAGCGGATCTCCTGATGGCTATTAGCTGCCATTTCATTGTTCCTCCACCAAAAAAAAAGTGACATGTGCAATAAAACAAAAGTTCACCTGTATATTTAAGATCTTTACACCCACTTTGGTGCACCGCCACCACCACATCTGTGAGCATACAGGGCGCTACCAGAGGCTGCTGCCACAATTCATAGGCCTAAACACACTTAATTGTAATCCGGGAGCACCATCCCACTCTGACTGGCTCCAAATGAAAAAACTACATTACAATTTTCAAAGGTTTGCCAACTGACATCATCACATGGTAGCTGCAGAGACAGGAAAGGGACAGAATGCACAGATCTCATGGATTTGTTTCTCCCTATCACAGAAGTCTCTGTAATAAACATGATTTTTGCTGATATAAATCAATGTATGAGGTGTGCGTGTTCTGTTGTCTGATGCTGAGGATCTAGCAGCCTGATAATTACACCATAAAGGGATTTTTAAATACAGCTTACCTGTAAAATCCTTTTCTTGGAGTACATCACGGGACACAGAGCGGCATATTCATTACTATGTGGGTTATATGGAGTACCTTCAGGTGTGGACACTGGCAATCTTCAAACAGGAAGTCCCCTCCCTATATAACCCCCTCCCCTAGAGGGAGTCCCTCAGTTTTGTAGCAAGCAGTATGCCTCCCAAAATGGTCACCCAAAAGAGGGGTGGGAGCTCTGTGTCCCGTGATGTACTCCAAGAAAAGGATTTTACAGGTAAGCTGTATTTAAAAATCCCTTTTTCTTTCTCGTACATCACGGGACACAGAGCGGCATATTCATTACTATGTGGGATGTCCGAAAGCAATGCTTTAATGAGGGGAGGGAGACATCTTCCAAAGAAGGATTCAATTTAGAGATAAACTCAAATCATAATAATAATAATACCAACTTAGTCAAGAAAAAACTTTTTTTTTTTTTTTTTTTTATAACCAAGGGTGTTTCTGATCCCGAGGATTTCAAACTGCAGCCTGTAGTACTGCCTGACCAAAGGCAGTATCCGCATTTCTTCTCACGTCTAGTTGATAAAACCTTGTAAACGTGTGGACTGATGACCACGTTGCCGCCTTGCATATCTGAGCCATAGAGATCTGATGGTGTGCTGCCCAAGAGGCGCCCATGGCCCTGGTAGAATGGGCCTTTACCGACAACGGAGGGGGCAACCTCTTCAATCCGTAGGCTTGAATGATTAATTGTCTAATCCATCTCGAGATGGTGGATTTTGCAGCTGCCTGCCCCTTCTTGGGGCCATCTGGTAGAACGAATAACACATCTGTTTTCCGGATCTTTTCCGTAGCTTTAAGATAGGCCTTCATGGCCCGGACAATATCCAAGGTATGCAGCAACCCCTCCTTTCTAGATGTAGGTTTTGGAAAGAAGGATGGAAGTACCAAATCCTGGTTTAAGTGAAATTTGGATATAACCTTTGGTAGAAAGGAAGGATGGGGCCGGAGAACTGCCCTGTCCTTATGCAGAACAAGATATGGTTCCTTACACGATAAGGCTGCTAATTCTGACACTCTCCTGGCCGAAACTATGGCGACCAAGAAAACCAGTTTTCTTGTCAGTAAGAGTAAAGGAATCTCAGCCAAAGGCTCAAAAGGCTGTTTCTGTAGAGTGGACAGGACAAGATTTAGGTCCCAAGGACAAACTGGTGACTTGACAGGAGGATTAATACGCAAGACCCCCTGTAAGAAGGTCTTTACCAGCGAGTGAGTGGCCAGCGGCCTCTGAAACCACACTGACAGAGCTGAGATCTGTCCTTTGATTGTGCTTAGTGCCAGGCCTTTATCCACTCCTAGCTGGAGAAAACTTAACACCCTATCAATAGTATATTTGCGGCAATTCCATCTTTTGGATTCACACCAGCCTATATAGTTCCTCCACACCCTGTAATAAATTACCCTGGAGACCGGCTTTCTAGCCTTAATCAGGGTAGGGATTACCTGCCTAGACAGACCCCTACCCCTGAGAATCAGGGATTCAGCCTCCAGGCCGTCAAATTTAGACGCTGTAATGTAGGGTGGAGGATCGGGCCTTGTGAGAGTAGGTCTGGTTGTAGAGGAAGAGTCCAAGGGTCTCCCACTGCCATATTCAGGACTAGTGAGTACCAAGCCCTCCGGGGCCAAGCTGGAGCTATTAGAATGACTGGCTTGTGCTCCACTCTGATCTTGCGCAACAGGCGGGGGAGTAACTGTAGTGGAGGGAATGCATATAGAAGTTTGAATTGATGCCAAGGGCAAACCAACGCATCGGTTCCGCAGGCCATAGGATCCCTCGCTCGCGACACGAACCTGTCTAGTTTCTTGTTGAACCTGGATGCCATTATATCTACGTCTGGCGTTCCCCACCTCTGGCAGATTGTCTGAAAGACCTGGGGATGCAGAGACCACTCCCCTGGCAACAGACTCTGGCGACTTAAGAAGTCTGCCTGCAGGTTGTCCACTCCGGGAATGAATATCGCTGAAATGCAGGGTACATGAACCTCTGCCCATTGAAAAATCAAGTTCACTTCCCTTTGAGCGGCCTGGCTCCTGGTTCCCCCTTGGTGGTTTATGTATGCCACCGCCGTGGCATTGTCTGACTGGATTCTCACCGGGAACCTCTTTAATCTGGAGGTCCACGCCAACAGGGCTAGGCGAGCAGCTCTGATTTCCAAGATATTGATGGGGAGCTGCCTCTCTGCTTTCACCCAAGTTCCCTGGCGGGAGAACCCCTCGAAGACCGCCCCCCAGCCTGCCAGGCTGGCGTCTGTGGTAACTACCTTCCAGACAACAGGGCTGAAGGATCTTCCCTTTAGAAGGTTCTGAGGGTTCAACCACCAGGCCAGGCTTTGTCGGACCCTTGATGATAGCGTCAAAGGGGACTCTAAGGCATGTGCCCTCTTGCCCCAGGCTGCTAGAATGGCTGCCTGTAGGACGCGAGTGTGGATCTGAGCGTATGGTACTGCCTCGAATGTGGCCACTAGCTTGCCTAGTAATCGCATACACAGGCGAATAGTTGGTCTTTTCTTGTTTACAACCAACTGAACCAACCCCTTGATCGCCTTGATCTTTACAAGGGGCAAGAACACCTTTTGATGTTCTGTGTCTAACCTCATGCCGAGGTATTCCAACTGCTTTGTAGGCTGGAATGCTGACTTTCCCTGGTTTAGGACCCAGCCGAATTCTTCGAGGTACCGAACCGTGAGGTTTACTGCCTTTTGCAGACCCGTCCGTGAGTGATCTATGATTAAAAGGTCGTCCAAGTATGCTAGGACTGTGACTCCTTGGATCCTTAAATTGGCCAGAACCGGGGCTAGAATCTTCGTGAATACCCGGGGGGCCGTGGCCAGCCCGAAAGGGAGCGCCCTGAATTGGAAGTGTCGCTGCCCCACCGCGAAGCGTAAAAACCTTTGATGCGCCTGAAAGATTGGTACATGAAGGTAAGCATCTTTTATGTCTATGGAGGCCAGAAAATCGTCTTTCTGAAGCGCGGCGGCTGCTGACCGGATGGATTCCATCCGGAAGGAACGCACCCTTAGATAACCGTTTAACCTCTTTAGGTCCAAGATTGGCCTGACATCGCCGTTGGGCTTTGGTATGACAAAGAGATTGGAATAGAAACCTAGGCCTTGCTCTTGGGCTGGCACTTCTATAATTACGTCCTGGCAAAGCAGGTGATCCAAAGCTGCCAGCATTGAGGCCTTCCTTGCTGGATCCCTTGGTAGCCTTGATTCTTGAAAATGAGGCGGAGGATATCTTAGAAACTCCAGTCTGTAACCTGTGGTTACAGATGCCCGGACCCAATTGTCGGGGATCTTGGCTTCCCAAACTTCTGAGAAGAGACGAAGCCTTCCCCCCACCCTTGAGAGTGGGGGCGCCCCTTCATAATGCAGACTTAGGGGCTGTCTTTGATGGCTTGCGATACCACGGCTTCTTACCCCCAGGGGTCTGTCCTTGCGATCTACTGATAACGTTGGATCGTGCAGGCGGCCGTCGATACTGCCTGGAATTAGAGGGCCCCGAGACAGGAAAAAACTGCCTCCTAAATGTAGGAGCCCGGAATGTCTTTTTGACCGGTAAAAGGGTACTCTTGCCATTTGAAATAGTCTGAATATATTTATCCAGATCTTCTCCGAAGAGTCGTCCTCCATGGAAGGGAAATCCTGCCAGAAGCTTTTTGCATGGGGGCTCCGCCGCCCAGTTCTTCAACCATAAGAGCCTTCTCATGTGCACCAAACATAGTGATAAACGAGAAGCCTGCTGGATGGAATCTTTTATAGCATCTACCGCGAAACACAGAGCTCTGGGAATGTCAGCAAACTCCTCTGCTTGTTGGGTAGGCATGTCCTTTAACATCTCTTTTGTCTGGTCTTTTAATGCCTGACAAACTCCAATTGCAGCTACCGCTGGCTGCACCACTGCTCCTGCCGTAGCAAAGGATGCTTTTAAAAGTGTCTCTAATCTTTTATCAACCGGATCTTTAAACATATGTATGTTTTCCACCGGGCAAGTTAGTGATTTATTCACACATGAGATGGCTGCATCCACTATTGGGAGCCTCCACTTCTTGGAGAATTTTTCCTCCATGGGATAAATGACCGCAAATCTTTTCGGTGGCAGAAAAATCCTGTCCGGCCGTACCCAATCCCGAAAGATCAATTCCTCCAAGAGAGGATGGACCGGAAAAACTGCGTTGCTTAACGGGGCTTTCAAAGAGCCCAGAGAGGATACCGGAGGAACCTGAGGTTCTGGCAATGGTAAACTAAATGCCGAGCGGACCATGTCCGTCAAAGACTGTACCCACAGTCTCTCTGTCTGGGAGTCTGAAAATGGTTCCTCAGAGGTAGACCCCTCCATCCCTGAACCCTCTTGGTTCAGGTCCAGTTGATCCTCCTGTGATTCTAATTCCTCCGGAGAGAGAATCTCAGCATCTGAGGATACACCCCCTAGTGATGGGGATCTAACCCGTTTCTTACCAGGAATAGCTCTAGCGATCAATGCCGCTATTCTCTCTTCTAGCCCCCCTAGGGATACGGCTAGCATCTCCTCTGTGATAAACACAGGGCTGGGCTGATCTGGGCCAGCCTCCGCACCAGATCCCCCTAATGGCTCATCCAAGGCGCTCCTTAAATTAATAAGCTGCGGGGAAAGAATCGGCATATCAGAATCAGAAAGGGAACCCTTTTGTTTTTTGGTCTTTTTTGTACCCTTTGACCCCGAACCCTTGGAGGCCATAATACAAAATCGAGGGACTCCGCCCGCACAACAGACTGTAGTGGGCAGGAGTACAAATTTCAGAGTTTAGGGGAGAATAGATCACTTAGTGTCCCCAAAAACTGATGGGCCCGTATGTTGGTTTTTTTTTTTTTTTTTTTTTTTTTTAAATAATTATATATTATATATTATATATTTTCCTTGACAACATACAGTGACCCCTTTAAGTTTGCCAGCCTCCAACCTGCTGCAAAATAAGGGGGATTCTTGGCTTAACAATAAAGGCATTGGAACAAAGTCCACATGTACTACCCCTCTTCCGCCACCGGGAGTCACTGTTCTGCCGCTCTGCGTCCTCTCCTTGAAAGATCAGCCTCAGACTGAGTACTGACAAAGCCTGCTGTCTATAACAGCACAAAGGCGCGCCCCTGTATGACGCCGCAGGCCCGCCCCCCCCCGCCCTCCTGTCTGAACGGCGCGAAAAACGTCAATAAGACGTGCGCGCGCACGCGCGCGCGCGCGTATGCCGGAAACAGGAGGAACATGGAGGAGCCGCGCTGCTGGAGATCCAGGCACGCAGAAACAGGCGGCAGATTCAAACCCCCGGCCAGGTAGGACTCTCTCAAGGCCCCTAGGGATCCTTACTAGCCCTAGGAAGAAACAGCAGGTTAGCTAGCAACACATATTTAAACAGGGGGGCCTAGTGATGGGGGGAGAAAGGGTGTCATCCTGTCTTTTAGACATAGTGATCACGGTTGCCCATGCAGAGCATACTTAGGCTATCCCCCCTTTTAGGTTACCCCGGGGAGCCTGCTGTCGAACCAAGTCCCGCAGGCTCCCCCTTACCTGCTCCATGCTGCAGGATGTTTGACCAGCAAACTGATCCAATCTTCTCCCATCTCCGTGGGTAGCGTAGTAGACCTTCAGGCCCTGGGGTCCTATGAAGGTACCCACTGTCCTGGACCTATATAGCACCCTGGCAAACAGGAACTTTATGGTTTTGCAAACTCCAAGTCCTGGGCCCAGGGTCCAGCCCTCCAAAGAGGAGCATTATAGGCAAAACCCCACGGTTTGGGGCCCGGGTACTGTCCACTTTGGCACTGAGGCTCCTTGGACAGATCCGGTTAGCCCGCCCTTAATCCCAAGGATGTGGAGCAAAGCTATTCCGTGACCAACACCTAAGACACTGGCGAAAAAACTGAGGGACTCCCTCTAGGGGAGGGGGTTATATAGGGAGGGGACTTCCTGTTTGAAGATTGCCAGTGTCCACACCTGAAGGTACTCCATATAACCCACATAGTAATGAATATGCCGCTCTGTGTCCCGTGATGTACGAGAAAGAAATATAACTTATAAGAGTGTCTTCTCCTTGTCCTGTCCCCCTCTGGAGAACACTGCTGTCTGTACTAAACGCAAACCTATCACTCTACAAGCTGCTGCACAACCTTCCCCCCCCCTCCATGAAGAATACATTAGAAAAAGACTCACATGGGAGTTGGAGAGCTGGGAGGTCTTGCTTCTTCTTTTTCCTCTGGAGCTGCCTGAAATCAAAACAAGGCGGCAGCAGAAGTGGGAGGGATTGTAGCAAAGGCACAGCATGATTGGATAATAGCAGGTGCTTCCAGGATCCTTCCCCCTTATGCTGCACGGGGCACAGGGATGACAACCTGTAGCCTGACATGCTGTTTGCCCATCTCTGGACACGCAGGGGCAGGCTGAGGGGCAGGAGTGTCACTGGTAGCAGCATACCCAAATATCTTTCAGAGGCAGCTGCTGAAGGGGTGCTATATGTGAAATTATGGGGGAGCTACAGCACCCACCTGTATCAGTGTTCATTAGTGTCTCAGTCCTAACAGTGCTCATGAATGCCGGTGTACTGCTACACCGTCTGCCTACTGCCTTCCAGCAGGGATCTGAGCTGAGAGCGTCTCTCTCATGGAACAGCTCAGAGCACAAGAGCCGCCATTGATAGCTCTCTCTCCCCTCCTTCCTCTCTCGCCGATCGGCTCTCTCTTCCCTCTTCTGTGTGTGTACTGTGGGAAGTGTGAGCTTGTTAGCTTCACACTTGACTTCCCTTGAAGCACACACAAGAGAGGGGAGAGAGAGCAGATTGGCTGTGTCTCCTCTCTCATCATTTTGTGCGAGACAGGAAGGAGAAGAGAGAGAGCCTGCTCTGACATCACCGGTTGCTAGATGCGAGGCGGCTGTAGCAACCAGTGGCTCAGTCCTCCCCCTCGCAGCCCACAGCTGTTTTTGCCAGCCGGACCCAACTGCCTGCAGGTACAGCACATGTTGCAGGCAGTCAGCAAGACAAAAGATGTCAAACAAAAGACACAGCACAGGGATGATTAGGGTGTGCCTGGGCACACCCGGCACACCCCGTGGGCACGCCTATGCCCAAAGAGCAATAATGCAGTTCTGTATATCCATCACTGAGACAAACATTACCAAGAGCTGGCAATTGTTTTGTAAACGACGCACCTCCCTATATTAAAGCCCAGCTCTGGGAAGCTTGAAAATCATCCCCTGCAGTAAGGCTGTGCCTGGACTGTAACAAGGGTTAATTTCTCATTTAGGTCCAGGGGACTTGTTAAAGTAGATTTACTTGCCCAATCCTCCATGCTGCTGCTCCCCAATGGTGCAGTGGTCTAAGGTCCTATCATTATAAAAACCAATGTAGGCTCCATAGCCATGCACTGAAGATGACAACGTCACGGGACAGTCCACAGCTGAAGTCTGCGAGAGCGCCGCAGAAGAGGATGATCACATAAGTAAAAGCGCTTTTATTTTTCCCTAGACTAAATCACCAATTAACCCTTGCAGTGCAAATGCAGCCCCACTGAAAAAGGGATAATTTTCAGGTTTCCTGGAGCTGAGCTTTTTGGAAACAGGTGTGTGAACATACTGTCTGACTTTTACATCAGCTACATGTTACTATTTAATTGTACAGAAACATTTAGATTTACCAAAAACAATGTAGTGCAACAGGCTACCAAATAGGGTATATATTGAATACATTGTTTAGATTGGCTCTTGCGTTAAATAGATATCAATATTTCCAAAAGGAAGTTTAAAGCGGTTTTCCACCCGCAATTTTTTTTCTTTAAAAGTCAGCAGCTGCAAACAGTGTAGCTGCTGACTTTTAATAATGACACTTACCTGTCCAGGGTGCCTGCAATGTTGGCCCCCCGAGGTGGATTAGTCCATTGCATCAGGTGCCGATGCTGCCATTCTAACTAAGGGAAACAGGCAGTGGAGCCTTGCGGCTTCACTGCCCATTTCCTACTGCGCATGCGTGAGTAGCGTGGCGCTTTGTGAATGGTCGGCTGTCTTCTGGGACACACACAAGCGTGTCCTATTTCCCAGGAGCACAGGCAAGAAAGGAAGAGAACGAGGAGCTCCGCGAAATAGGAAGTGGCAGATTAGGACGACTGCCTAGCAACAGGCGTTTCTGGTAAGTAAAAACATTTTTCAAATTACTTAACAGATTTTAAAAGAGACTGTTCGTGTAAAGATTTTTTTAGGAAGGACCTCCGCTTTAAGATCAAACTGTAGTGCCCATAGGGGTCTGGTTTTGGCTGTGGATAATCAGATGATGCTTTGCAAAGACTAGTCCGCATCAGCGTATAAACAGTGAAGAGCAATTGGCAAGAAGCCAAAGCTTCAGCTGCAATATCTGGTTCAGTTCATTTCCCTCCATTTCATACTCAAAAGGGTTTGAAGTCTTCACCTCTGATTCATGAATGGAGGCCGGGGTGGGGCTTGGGAGAAGGGTAGTGCTTGAAGGTTCTAAAATTCAGACATAGTGGCAGAGAAAGCAACCGTTTTCAGACTTTTGGTATGGGGTGCAGACTAGGGCTGCAACTAACTTTTATTTTCATAATCTAGTTGGCCGATTATAGTTTTGGTTAATAACCTTAAAAAAAAAAAAAAAGCGTGGTCTATAATTTAGTTTATATGTAAAGTTTAAATAAAGGCAATTTATTCCTAAATATCTCTATACGCAGCAGTAAATCTAAATAACCAACTATATAGTTAGGGAGTAAAATCTTGAATCCACTCTGAGAACAACAGAAAGAAGAGATATACTATTAGGTTGAATCAAGTAAATATCATCATATTTTTTTAAATTTAAACAAAAAAATAAAGTTAAAGACTGTTTTGCAGATTTTGAAACAGAGCTGTAATATATTATATGCTGGCCATACAAAATTTAGTCTTCCTTAAAAAAAGAAATGTAATTTTAAGAATGTTTGTTTGATTAGTGGGGTTAAATGAACGTTTGTTTTCGACCACAGTGACAAGAACATTTTGAAATTGAAAATTCCCTTTACCCAAGAATTTTTCTGACAGTGTATGTGGTTTTCGCTCAGAAATTACAGTCGTTTTAAAACAGAATATTAAAAGTAGGGTTGTCCCGATACCACTTTTTTATGGCCGAGTACAAGTACCGATACTTTTTTTCATGTACTCGCCGATACCGAATACCGATACTGATACTTTTTTTAAATGTCATGTGACTGTTTTCAAACCACAATACAGACTATGGATATTTTCTTTAGAATTATGAAGAACTCTAACTCAAGACATTAAAAAAGAATAAAAATTAGTAAAAATGAATAAAAATGTTTTATTTTCTTGTCACGCAGTAGTAAAAAATTCAAAGAATTTTCACAGAACATGTTGATAAATACAAAAAAAGTATTCTATTTAGGTATCGGGAGCATTTGCGCGAGTACAAGTACTCCCGCAAATACTCGGTATCGGTCCCGATACCGATACTAGTATCGGTATCTGGACAACCCTAGTTAAAAGCAAGTGAAAATTTCTAACATTCTTTCAATTACAGAACGTAAAAAGATTTTTTGTTTGAATAATCTAGTCTGAAAATTGATCCGTGTGACCAGCATAAGGCTCAGTACTAGGGAAGAGCCCAATGTTCGAGTCAAACGTAAGTTTCACTCGAACATCGGGTGTTCGCCGAATAGCAAATTCGAAAGCCGCAGAACACCCTTTAAAAGTCTATGGGAGAAATCAAAAGTGCTAATTTTAAAGGCTTATATGCATGGTATTATCATAAAAAGTGTTTGGGGACCTGCGTCCTGCCCCAGTGGACATGTATCAATGCAAAAAAAAGTTTTTTTCCGTAGTGAAATATTCCTTTAAATTTCGTAACTGGGGGACGTCTAGATAAAAAGGATAGATCCCCCTTCAATGGGACATTAAAGGCTGCATACACCGATACATTATGAAAAAATAGAAATGTTTGTACTCACTGTAAAATCCATTTCTACGAGTTCATGGATGGACACAGCAGCAATTGACTTTAGGGTATTATCCTCCCTTTTAAAAGATTGACTAGGCAGAAAAAACAGCATGTTAAGTGTTAAACACTCCGCATAATACAGTACCTCCCAGGGGCCGGTTCCCTTGGGTACATCCCCCACTCTCTGCTCTGCAGCCTCAGTTCGTAACAAGCAGTACAAACTAACAAAGGAGGGGTGGATTCTGTGTCCGTCCATGAACTCAGAGAAATTGATTTTACGTTGAGTACAAAAATCCTATTTTCTCTTCCGTTCATGGACGGACAAAGCAGCAATTGACTTTAGGGACGTTCCCAAGTAGTGTCAAAAAAATCGAGGGGTGGTAAAACAAAGCAAACCAACTGCACCCCAAACAAAACAGAGCTCAACAGAGGAACTTCAAGCTTAAACAGCCGCCTGCAAAACCTTGCGGCTGAAGGAGGCATCCGAAGATGCACTCTTATTCACCTTGTAAAACTTTGAGAAGGTGTGGACCGACGACCAGGTCACTGCCTTACACACCTATAAAACAGATACTTGATGGCGGGCCACAGCCTTGAGCTCTCCTATCTGCAGGGTCCTTGAAAGCGGTAGCCCCTTCCACAGGCAACGTGGTCGCCTTGTTCAGTCTGGACACAGGGAGGTCCACTTTTTCAGAAAGTCCTCCTCAAAAGGATAACGGACTGCAAAGCATTTTGGAACAGCAAAAACCTTTTGCGGCCGATCCCATTCCTTGTACAAACATTTTACCTGATAAGGAACACAAGGAAACACTTTCGCAGTGAGTATCCCGCACCGCAGTCATAAGAGCTCCCACTAGTGCCTTATTATGCGCTGACCCTGAAGCAGAGTCATCCTCACTGTCAATGTGGACTAGGCCTGCAACTTCTGACACCTCGGAACCAGGGCCGGGAGCAGTAGCTGGGCCCGAGACATCCCCAGAAGTAGACAGGGGGAGGGGGCGCTTTTTACCCCCCCTCTGGCCACACGCCGCTTCAATCCTGGCGACAAACGCCTCTAGGA
Organism: Rana kukunoris; assembly: GCA_029574335.1. NCBI lineage: Eukaryota > Metazoa > Chordata > Amphibia > Anura > Ranidae > Rana > Rana kukunoris. The sequence continues at coordinate 253,562,423 of CM056050.1, read as the reverse complement.
CTGCCGTCATAGCATTCACAGAGGCCGCAGGTACAGGGGCACTAAGGGTTAACTCTGGCATGTCTGGGGGAGAAGCATCCGGTTCGGACGCCATGGTGAGCCACACTTTTGCCACCCTTGGAGTGCAAGACAAGACCCACAGGCCACCCTCCCGGCCGCAGCAGAGAACAGGGTACCCCCCAGAGGACTCGCCACCCGACTAGGCCTGTATGCTGCTGTCTGCCCCAGAGCGCTGCTCCCTATTGTGCCGTCCATCAGGAAGTATGCCGGAGCCGTTCGCGCCGTTATTTTAGCCACTAGAGGCAAAAACCCCTTCACAGACATGCAAAAAGAGCATGTGGGCTACAACAAAATGGCCGCCGAACTCTAATAAAGGCGCCCGGCGCTGCCAAAATGGCGGCCGCGATTGCACAGTAAAAAAACACCCAAACAGTAAAAAAATTGCCCCCCTCGCACACATGGCAGCAAAAACAGCACCCCCAATAGTAGACCTACCCCCCAGCCACAGGATGGAGCCTCCCCCAGGCGGACCCCCCACCTCACGGCCGACCACCCAGAATGCGGGGAAGGAGGGAGAGGAAGGGAGAGAGGAAAGCAGGGTGGACCCCTGATCGACCTCCCCAGGAATGCACCAGCCGCACCACCACGCCAAAGCAAGGGGACTGCTACTTGCCATCCTGCGACCACCGGCTGGAGGCATCCCGGACAGAACCAACGTCCGCGCAGTTACGGCATGGCTGTCGGCCCGGCACACTGTGACACGGACATATGTGTGCCCTGGAGCGTATAGCTCATCGGCTACCCCTGGAGCAACGGGCATGTCGTGGACAACCCAGCGTGTAGCTAAAGGCCGGCACACGCTCGATGGCCGAACTACAAAGATCGAGAAAACCCGCCTGTCACCCAGTCGGCAGTTGATTGTACATCTCGGGATCCAAAAAAATGCAGGAAAAACAAAAAAGAAAAGCAAGAAAATTGCAAAAAAGGCCTCAGAGCACATGGGCCCAGAGGAGCCATGTCATCTCCTTTGCTAGGCAGAAAAAAACTAGGGGGGGGGGGGGGACTGCATAGCAGAGAGTGGGGGATGTACCCAGGGGAACCACCCCCTGGGAGGTACTGTACTGTGTGGAGTGTTTAACACTTAACATGCCGTTTTTTCTGCCTAGTCAATCTCCTAAAAGGGAGGATAATACCCTAAAGTCAATTGCTGCTGTGTCCGTCCATGAACAGAAGAGAAATAGTTTTATTGTTACATAAACACGATCAAGGTAAAAAAAAAACATCAAGCGTCTAAGGCTGCATTCACACCTAGGCGTTTTGTCGTCCTACGCCCGACGCTACAATACGCCGGACCGTCAAATTTACATTATTCTCTGTGGAGATCGTTCACATCTCCTAACGCCGAACGCTGTACGCCGAAAGAACGCCGAAATTCAAACAAGTCCCGGACCCTTTTTCGACGCGCGTATCGGGCGGCTTCAGCATTCCGCATAGCCGACAATACAATGTAAAAAAAAAACGCGGTATAAAACAACGCGTTTTGTCGCCGCAAATCGCGGGACAAAATGCCTATTTCTTGTCGCCGCAAAACGCCTACGCGAAGGTGTGAATGCAGCCTAACAAAGTGTACATATGACAAAAGCAACAGAAAACAAAAAATATAACAATTTGTATAAAATGACAATAATACTCTCCAGTAGATAGTAATCCCCTGTACCCGACGTGTTTCTGGTTATTAACCCCTTCGTCAGGGATATAGGATAGAGATAAATATGGTCATAAAATGTATTTTACTCAAATAGTGATTCTGTAAAGAGTGTAGGTGAGGCAACAGTCAGAGTGGGGGTTCAGATGGACGGCAGCTCAATATCAATCTGGGCTTATGATTGAATGACAATTGCGCGGTCGTGCTACACTGTACCCAAATGACATTTTTATCATTTTGTTCCCACAAATAGAGCTTACTTTTGGTGGTATTTGATCACCTCTGTGATTTTTATTTTACGCGCAACAACTAAAAAAGACAGACATTTTTGAAAAAAATTACGTTATTTTTTTCTGTAAATAAGCAAGTTTTCTTCTTCAATTATGGGCACCGATAAGGTGGCACTGATGGGCACCGATAAGGTGGCACTGATAGACGGCGCTGGTATGCTGCACTGATGGGCCCTCATAGGCGGCACTGATGGGCACTCATGGGTGGCACTGATGGTCATAAATGGGCACTGGGCATAAATGGGCACTAAGGTGGCACTGGAGGACACTGATAGTACTGTTGGGCATCATTAAGTCAGTGCCCATGTTGCCAGTCAGTGCCCATTTGTGGGCACTGATTGGCATCGATTGTATTACATCTTTTATTTATTTTTTATGTTTTTTTAATCTATTTTTGCTATTTGTTGGGCATTCCCTGGTGGTCCAGTGTGGGGATCCGAAGGGGAGCTGCGCTGATAAACAATCAGCGCGAACCCCCCCTGTCAGGAGAGCCGCCGATCATCTCTCCTCTACTTGCGTCTGTCAGACGCGAGTGAGGAAGAGCCGGTCAACGGCTCTTCCCGTTTACATCGTGATCAGCCGTGATTGGACACGGCTGATCACATGGTAACGAGCCTCTGCTGGATGCAGGGTGTCAGACTGACACCCGCATCACCGATCACCCACGGGCGCGTGCCGGCATGAAATCCTGAGGACGTCAATAGACGTCCAGTCAGGAATTCAGAACCACTTCCCGAGCTTCAATTGTACATTGACCGGACGGGAAGTGGTTAAACAGATGGGTAACAGCAACTGAATTCCAGTGGTTGAATTTAGACAGTGTTTGTTCTATGAAAGATCGGGACAGGAGCTAGCTAGAGCCTGCAATAAAGCTCCAAATAAGTGGGCAACACCAAGCGATCCCCGTCTCCATACGTTGTCCAAGTATATATGAATAAATCTATATAAGTGGCGTCTCCCGTGTATGCAACGGGTTTCCCATGGCGTCAGAGGGGGCGGGGTCATGCGCACGTCACTTTTTTTGTGAAAGGGGTACAATGTACTCTGTTACCAATTCACATAGGGGGTTTCGGGATCTGGGGGTCCCCCATGTTAAAGGGGGCTTCCAGATTCCGATAAGCCCCCCGCCCACATACCCCCACAACCACCGGGCAAGGGTTGAGGGGACGAGGCCCTTTTTTTCCCCCTTATCAACATGGAGAAGCATCCTCCCCATGTTGAGGGCATGCGGCCTGGTACGGTTTAGGAGGGGGGGGCTCTCTGGCAGCGTGCCAGGTTGCATGCCCAGATAAGGGTCCCACGCCATTTTTTTTATGCTGACATCATCCAGCCTCAGAGCTGCGGAAACCACCCATGTTTAATAGTGCCTACATGCAAGTTTATTTTAACTCATTCAATTGTGTTTTATTACATACTGCACATGTGTGCTGCTCTCTCCTTTCTTCTTATCAAAACAGATATGGACAATGTCCTTGGACCGGTATGGCACCCTGCATCTAACTACATATAAAAAGTTTCTCCAAAGACTGTGCGAATTTGGGGTGGCCCTAACATGGATACTTCTGGCATACTGATCTAACAAATACAAGAAAATCATTGCTAATGCATTTTATAGCTAGGATTGCCATATGAAGGCGATTCATACAATCCACCAATGGACAGGAGAAATTCACATTGCTTTCTAGGAAGGTATTACTGACCAAAGAGAGCTTTGAGGCTTTTCAGTTGTAACTACAATTTATTTAACTGTAATCTTATGATGAATATTTATATAAAAATAGAACTCCTATTTTAGTAAGGCCTTGGGTTTGATCAGACAAATTCCAGAAGCCAGGTCGCCATGGTGATTGGAAATTGCATTCTGGGTTTTTGCAAGGTCCATTCACTGTTGCAGGAATGCACAATGTGTAACAGCCGACACCCGAGACATGCGGATCAAGGCGCTGGGCAGGTCGTTTTTCTACATTTAGTCCTCTTGTTCCGGACATGTATGTTGTCACTTCCGTGGTACTTGTTGACAGTTTTCCCGCACATACAACCGTAAACGCACATTTTGGGGCGCCTATGCCTGAAAACGTCTATTGCGGTACACAGGTTACATATTGCCGCACACGCCAGAATGAGAGAAAGCATTCTAGTACTAGACCCCTTGGTAATGCTAAATTGATGACCTATATGGGGCTTTTAAAGAAAGTATAGGGTACGGAAGTTTGTCGCCATTTCGCAGGTGCATGCAAATTTAAGGTTTGACATGTTGGGTATTCTGTTTGCTTGGCGCAAGCTCATTTTTAATAATTTTATCCCAAAAAATTGGCAATTTGTTGTGTTTTTGTGCTCTAAAATTAACTTTAGTGTATTTTTTTTACTGAAATGTTGCATTTCCTAGATCTTTACAGCAATATCGTGTAGGGATCGACCCATATTGTTTTTTTATTTTTTTATCACCGTTATTGCTGTCACAAGGAAATGTGAACTTCCCTTGAGACAGTAATAGGAAGTGACAGGTACTCTTTATGGAGGGATTGGGGGTCTATAATACCCCAAACTGCCAATTTAAGAATCCAGTAATCGGGGATATGACGTCATGACATCGCTTCCGGTTTACTAGCTCTGAGATCCGAAAGAAGTAACGGCTTTGTTCGGGTCTCCAGGAAGATGGCTGACGGGCCGGCTGGTGGCTCGGCTCTCCCGGTGGAATGGGAGTGCCAGGGCGAGCTGCGGAAGCTGGTGGCATTGTCCCATCCCGCTGCTTGTAATACAACAGTTGTTATAACAATAAAGCCAACCGGCCGCTCTAAAGAACTTTACCGGAGTGATGCTTGCAGCTACAAGCATCACCCCGATAAAACCCCTTGAAACAATATCGGCTACGTTTGGGCCCGATACAGATACTTAAATAAAAGTGAATATTGGCTGCCAATAACCGATCAAGCCCTAGCAATTACCTAGTGTGAAAACTGTCTTATTCAGTAGCATTTTAACTGAATGAGATCTCTGTCTGATTTGGAAATAAATTAAATAAAAGCTATAAATTACTTGCCTGCAAACTATGCATGTATGCAGATGATGTTATGCTTTTTCTGAGTCATCCAAATTTCCCTGCGATTGGTCACAGCTGATCACGTAGTAAGAAGCCTCTGACAGAGGCTCCTTATCACCATCGGAGATGCGGCGTGACACGCTGCAATCGCCTTGCTGCTGGACGTCATATGATGCCCAGTCAGGATAACAGAGCCACTTCCCAGACATCAATATGCTATTGACAGGGCGGGAAAAGGTTAAAGTCTGGCGTTCCTATCAGATATGGGAGAGTCATGAGTGTCAAAATTCTGCTACCCAAACTCTTATATCTTTTTTCCAAAATCCTTTATTGATAACCTACAAAAGAGATGTTAATAGATTTACCTGGCAAGATAAACATTCTAGATTTTCTAGACAGATTTTATACAAATCCCAGTCTACCGGTGGTCTAGGATTACCTAATCTCTGGTTGTAATTTCTAGCAATGGAATATCCCAAACTCAAATGTTCCTTGGATGAGATTCGATTACCCCTCATATATTCTATGGTCACCTATCTCTTAGGCCCCTTTCACATTGAGGCGTTTTTCATGCGGTACAGCGCTAAAAATAGCGCTGCTATACCGCATGAAAAATCATGCCCTGTAGTGTTCAATGTGAAAGCCCGAAGGCTTTCACACTGAAGCGGTGCGCTAGCAGGAACGCTCCAAAAGTCCTGCTAGCCGCATCTTTACCGCGGTATAGGAGCGGTGTGTTCACCACTTCTATAGCGCGCCTTCCCATTGGAATCAATGGGAAACCGCGGTAATAGCGCGGTTGCGGGCGGTATTAACCCTTTTTCGGCCGCTAGCGGGGGTTAAAACCTCACCGCTAGCGCCCGAATATCGCGGTAAACACGACGGTATAGCGGCGCTACAAATAGCGCGGCTATACCGTCACCGCGGCTCCACGCCTCAATGTGAAAGGGGCCTAACTTAAAAAGCATCCCCTTTAATAGCAATGTAACCCCAATATTTAACCCTTTGAAACCACCATAAAGCAAAAACTCAGTCTGTTTTCTCCTGCACCTCCAAGTTCATCCTTCCAGGGAGAATAGCCATTTGCCCCAGCTTTTTTTTTTTTTTGACTCCCCAGAGAACATTTCATAGTGGCAGACTAATTCTCTTGTCACTTTAGCGGATCTCTAGAAAAAGGGTAAGCATTCGCTACTTTTGAACTTTTACGTACACAGAAACAAATTCCGCTCCGAGCATATTATCATTGTGTGCAAATTAGACACATTTTTTGAAAGGCTCTGCTATGACTCTCCCAAACCGTAAGGGCTTTATTTCAGGATCTCTATAAAGCAGCTAATGCTTCCTATTTTTCTAATGTGCTCCCTTATAGGACCAATGGGACTGGGTGCACAGTTCACTTCGGAGGACTGGGATATAAAAGCTGGATAATTTGCGTAAATGCACTAAATCTCTAGCACTTAGAGAAACTGCCTTTAAAAAAGTATTAACCAGGTGGTATTATACTCCTTCCAAATTCCAAGCAATCTATCCAGGAGCCCCCAGACTCTGTTTTTCGGGGATGTACACTTGTGGGTACCGTCAAACATATATATTGATGGTACCCACAGCGATATCAGGCACATCCTTAGATAAAAAAAAAATTTCAATGTGTCTCATCGACGCTCCTATTCAGGGGGTCCTTCGCAGGGAGAAGAGTTTTTTTTCACTCCATTTGTGCATCGACCTTGTGGGCTATTGCTCTACACTGGAAATCCCCAACAGTACCCCTGTCCTCAATATTAGATAGGGTTGATGGGGTTATGCTGATGGAAAGGATTCTATATACTCTACAGGATAAAATGTGCCCGTTTCATCACAAATGGGATGATTGGAAGACTCAGACATATTCTGCTGTCTTAAACCAATATAGTACCTGATTAAGTTACCATGAGCTACAGGATCTTTTTTGTATGTTTCTGAATCGTTTGGCATTATGATTCAAGATTATACTTGTGCATTTACCGTACTCTTTTTTTATTTATTTTTTGTATCTCGTCACACTCATGTATATTTTATAAAGCAATTTATAGCTTTTATTTATTTTATTCTGCCATTTTATACACTGAACAGAAAATAAAGCTTAAAACTATACAAACCAATACAAAAAGTAAAAAAAAATACGATGATCAATCAAGACTAATAACCAAAACCTAATATTTAAAACACACTTGACACTGCATTTTTCCCTGGAACTCAGAATTTATTTTTACAAATATTAATGGAAAATGTACCCCAATTCCCCCTGGTGTTGCCCAGTGAAAACTGATATCAGCAGAGATTCACTGTACACTGCATTGTAGTGTAGAGCAGCCCTCAAAATTTGTACTCGCCTGCTCGCATTTGGCGAGTACACATTAACTGATTGCAAGTAGCAGAAGAGGTGCCCAATCAAGTGGAACTACTGGCTTTCTACTGTTGCCTTCCAAGTCCCGCCTGTCAAAAAGATTGGTTGCTAGCGTCCTAACAACCAATCAGGTGCTAGGAGGACCCAGCATTCAGAGGAGGAAGATGTAACTTCCTCCTTCCCGACTTCCGACCTGCTGACAATGGAAGGGAACAGGAGAGGACTTGCTGTCTGCTCTGGGACACTTCTGAGCTGACTGGCTGGGAGTATGAGGGGACCTTTCTGCTGTCTGGATTTGGACACTGCCGATGATTTGAGTGAGGATCCTGGGGAGAAAGTGAGTAAAGGAGTCCGGCACTCAGAGCAGAGGGGGGGGGGGTCAGGGATCACACTGAACAAGTGTAGAGGGAAGACATGCTCTCCCAGGTCCTAGAGAGGTGTACACTGAGCTGCAACATCTCCCCCTCTACAGAAATGTGGAGGAATGGGGGGGGGGAGCCATTCATCACCACACCATCCACAGTACCTGTACCATGCCTACAGTCTCTCTGACCCTCTCCCTGTCATGTCTGCAGTCTCTCTGACCCTCTCCCTGTCATGTCTGCAGTCTCTCCGGCCCTCTCCCTGTCATGCCTGCAGTCTCTCCGGCCCTCTCCCTGTCATGCCTGCAGTCTCTCCGGCCCTCTCCCTGTCATGCCTGCAGTCTCTCCGGCCCTCTCCCTGTCATGCCTGCAGTCTCTCCGGCCCTCTCCCTGTCATGCCTGCAGTCTCTCCGGCCTTCTCCCTGTCATGCCTGCAGTCTCTCCGGCCCTCTCCCTGTCATGCTTGCAGTCTCTCCAACCCTCTCCCTGTCATGCCTGCAGTCTCTCCGACCCTCTCCCTGTCATGCCTGCAGTCTCTCCGACCCTCTCCCTGTCATGCCTGCAGTCTCTCCGACCCTCTCCTTGCCATGTCTGCAGTCTTTCTGGTCTTCTCCTGTAGTATGTCTGCAGTTTTTTTTACCCTCTCCTGTAGTGTTTCTACAGTGGGCATGGAAATGTTTTCCCAGGGTCCAATTAACATTAGACGACCCTGCATAGCATGTATTTTGAGCCCTGGTGTAGAGGGAATGTATTAGATACCTTTGCTGCTGTACATTCCTCCTGAAGGGCAAGCAGTTTTTGTTGGTATGAGTTTGCCGCACGTTGATGTTGTTCTGTCAATGCTCTGAGTTGCTCTTGTACTTTGTGCTTTTCAGATGTCAGCTCAGCAACCTGGATCTACACAGCAAAGATATAGCATTGAAAACATAACTAGATTAAAAAGGTAAGTTACATACATAAAAACCTATTGCAAAAAAAGAAAAAAAACAGACCACAAAAATAAACAACCTAAAATATATATATATTTTTTTTATCCAAGTCTTTTATTAAGAACAAAGATGGTACATGAAAAATTGGGTTACACTGGTACATGCAGTTGACAAAGTTGCTATGGTAACGTTCACATCATAGTACAATGAAGTATACAGATGAATGCGTACATGAAAAAGCAGGAGCAGCGAAAGTACCCGCAGATATGTGACACACCAACATGGAGTCCCACATCCCCAGGATGACCCTCCACCCCAACCCCCAGACCCCCCCCCCCCCCCCCCCCCAACTATCAGTGTGGCCCTCAGAATAAAGGAGAGTGGAAAGGACACATCCCCTGAACGCATTGCGTCACATTACATACAGGTATCAGAAGATTGTAACCATTTGTCCCAGACCTTTTCGAATTTAGATGGGCATCCCCTGTGCGCATATATTAGTTTCTTATACGGTAATACAGCATTGACCTCCGCTAACCAGTACGATTAGGACGCATCCATCCCCTGGCAATCACTTTCCTAGCTGAGAAAAGCGTCTCGTGTAAGAACAGTTGTGTACACTTGTTACCATCTGGATTGGGGAAGATACCCAGCAGACATAGCTTTGGCTGGAGTGTTACAGGGGAGCCCATCTTGTCGTGTAGGAATCCAACCACTTGCGACCAATATGCCTGCAACTTAGGACAGGACCACAATAGATGGAAAAAATTGGCTGTCGGTTGAGCAAACATGGGACAAGTAGAGGGAAAATCCTGTTTATATTTCGAAATTCTTAGGGGTGTGAGATACGACCTGTGTACTATAAAGATCTGGGTAAGCCGATCTGATAGCATGGGAGAGACCAACCTACATGCGTCCAGAGCATCGCTCCACTCGTCACCCGCCACCGGGCCCAGATCATCCTCCCACCTAGCCTTCACGGCATATGCCCCCACAGTTGCCGAGGGGAGCGACAGCATGGAATAAAATTGTGAAATTCGTTTTTTAGGATCAGGGTATTTTATGGCCGCCATCAGTGGGTTAGCGTCCAGGGAGACATCCCCCGGAGGAAATTGTGTGTTGTAGGCATGACGTAGCTGCAAGTAAGGAAAATGCAATGGGTCGGGAAGGGCGAACTCTAGCTGTAAGCTGGACAGTGATTTAAGTCTCCCATTGGCCACAATGTGGGACAGATAGAGAATACCCCTGGAGCTCCACCAATCCCAGTGTCTGGGATGTGGGCGAATTCAGGCAAGGTTGAGTTATGCCATAAGGGAGTAAAGGCGGTATATGTAACTTTTTGGAGGTTATGGTCCACACTTTCTTATACTGGTATAAAAGCGTCTTGCGGTCAGCTGGCCCACCCCTTCCTACAGTCTCCCCCGCGATCACCACCATGGGGTCTAGTGATGTCCCGGCCCACTTCGGGCACAGAAGATACAAGAATCTGTCCCTATCCGTCTTGTCCACATGAAACAATTGTGAGAGCTGTGCTGCCAGATAGTATAAATTAAAGTCGGGAAGGGCAAGACCCGCCAGGTCCGTCGGGCGTTTAAGTTTGTGCCATGGGAGTTTGTACCTGCTGGGTCCCCAAACAAAGCGTTTTAGAAGGGCCTCGATCGCCATGAAATGTCTAAGGATAAGATAAACAGGGGAGTGCCAGAGCATATAGAGAATTTTGGGCAGTATGACCATTTTAATGAGGTTTACTCGGCCCATCACCCCCAGTGGGAGACGGGCCCAAGTTTGTGTCTTCTGTTTGAGCATCCCAAACAGTGGGTCTATATTGAGAGAGACATAGTCCCCGGGGTCTTTAGTGCCTAGATATTTAATAACACTGGCTCTCAGTAGGGGGAGTGAACCCCTATCCTCTGTAGAAGGGTAACTATCCAGCGGGAGCACCTGAGACTTGTCCCAGTTAATCTTTAAGCCAGAAAATGTGCCAAATTTCTCTACGAGGTCCAAAGCCAGGGGCAGGGAGTTAACCTAAAATATTTCTAAACACCACTATCATCACCAATATCTGTAGAGAAATAATCCCCTAAAAGTATTAATAGTTTATACATGTATTTATCATTTGTAATTTACTCAGGTTTACATACCTTATAAACTTCCACATGCTGCTGACATGCCTCCAGTTCCCCTTTAAGGGAGGCCAAAATTATTAACTGATCAGATTCCTGTAAATAAATAGTGAACATCAGTAAGGTGAGGAGATCAGAAGGCAGCTAAGTAAATGAGAGGTTATACATTAGTATGCAGCTGCTCACCGCCTGCTTGGAATCAGCCAGTTCTTTTTTGGTTTTAACTAGCAGCTGCTTCATCTTAGTGCTGCACTCCTCATGCTGCTCTATTGTTGTTTGCAAAGTTGCTAATTGGAGAAATGGAGATGAAATAGAATTAAACATAGCTTTATGCAATATAAAAATAACACTTTCAATAAACAGCAAAGCAAACAAAATACTTTTAGTAAGCAGTATATACACATCTCGACAAGGTTCTGCATATACAGTGGATATTAAAAGTCCACACACCCCTGTTGAAATATCAGGTTTCTATGATGTAAAAAAAAAAAAAAGAAAAACTCTTTCCACCGCGAGGCCTCATGGACGTTAAAATAACGTTATAAAAATACCAGTAGCGTTGCAGTGAGCTTTTCAACATTTAACGTTTGTGTTTTAAGGGGAAAAAAAATGTATAACATATCTATCTCTGGCGAGACACGATTTAGAGCGTTTATCTTTGTTTTTTGACGTTAGAGGTTTTTTTTACATCTGAAAAACGTATCTCAGAAAACAGATCAACATTCCCAATTTACTTAGCATCAGATCCACATTAATAGCTTGGAAACATATACTTTCAAAAACTAAAAATATCCAAAATAAAATTGATGATAACGACAGGTGCACTAAACTATTGTAGAATACGTCTAATTGTAGATGAATGGGTTAAGGAAGGTTTTCATCTTTACGGAAATCTACCCTTGCAATACAAAGAGATCACTCTAACCAAACTGGGAAAACATACCAGACTAGAAAAGTTCAATCCGACTGACCCTGTAGAAATCCCCTTAATTATATGGCAATTTTTCACCCTCCAAAATCAACAAATTATAAAAGGAACCTCTCTCTTTTACGACATAATATCTACCCACCCATTTGACAACAAAAACGCACACATGATTAAGTGGGAGAAAGATTTAGAACAAGAATTTACCTGGGACCAATGGAAAAAAGCAATCCATATAGCTAGCTTATAAAAACTATTCCATTACTACATTCAGAAAGAAATGGTTAAGCTTGGATCACCCATCCCAGAGCATCCAAATACTTTAAAGCGTGTTATATTTAATCTATTGTTAAGTTTGAAATAAGTCAAAGTCAGATATATGCTTACCCCAGTTGTAATGTACTATCCTTGACCTACTTTATTGATCTGTGTAGCAAGTTTTGTTAAGTTCATTTAATTTCTGTATGTATGTGTATAATTATATATATATATATATATATATATATATATATATATATATACATATACGCATTCTCTGTTCCTTTATGATCTTCTATATACAAATAGTTAACTCAATTGGAGGCCTAGCCATGTCTACAGATTGAACCCGGCAGGGGTAGGCTGGTACAGGCTACCAAATACTGTATTGTTATAAGAACAAATCTTATGAACCAAGGTAAGTCGTTTGGTTACTAAGGATTAATGTGACAATTTTAACCTGTACTGTTAAGTAAATACCTACAATAAAAATAATGTTACCTATAAACTGTACAACTAGGGATGTAGCTGTGTTCCGAATTAAGCAATCACATTCAAACTCATTTTAAATAGGAGTCAGTACACACCTGCCATCATTTAAAGTGCCTCTGATTAAACCCAAATAAAAGTTCAGCTGTTCTAGTAGGTCATTCCTGACATTTTCTTAGTCACATCCTACAGTAAAAGACATGGTCTGCAGAGAGCGTCCAAAGCATCAAAGGGATCTTGTTGTTAAAAAGATATCAGTCAGGAGAAGGGTACAAAAGAATTTCCAAGGCATTAGATTTACCATGGAACACAGTGAAGACAGTCATCAAGTGAATAAAATATGGCACAACAGTCCAGACAAAAATAAAACTGGACAGGGAGACTCCCAAGAAGCCTACAGCAACAATAAATAAACTGCAGGAATATCTGGCAAGTACTGGCTATGTGGTACATGCAACAACAATCTCCCGTATTCTTCATATGTCTGGGCTATAGGGTAGAGTGACAAGATAGACGCATTTTCTTAGCAAGAAAAACATCCAAAGCCAGATTAATTTTGCAAAAACACGTCTGACAAAAGCATGTGGGAAAATGGGTTCTGGATGGTCTGATAAAGCCAAGGTTTAACTTTTTGCCAAGAATTCCAAAAGATATGTTTGGTGCAAAAACAACACTGCACATCACCAAAATAACGCCATACCCACTGTGAAGCATGTTGGTGGCAGCATCATGCTTTGGAGACGTTTTCCTCCAGCTGGAACAGGGGTCTTAGTCAAGCAAGGCTGGATTTACACCTATGCATTTTTAGTGCTTTTTGCATTTTGCAGATTTGCACTACAGAATGTGATCCATAGGAAACCATGTTAAATGGATTGTAGTGCAAAATCTGCACTAAAACGGCATAGGTGTGAATCCAGCCTTAGAGGGAATTATGAACAGTTCCAAATATCAGACAATATTGGTACAAAACTTTGTAGATGTGATAAAGCGATCCACTGGAAAGGATTACTGGTTTTCATCACCCTACATTCTCACTTGCGTAACTCACACAGCTATTGCAGTACCACAGATTTTGTAATAAAGAAGATACACACTACCTCTGAACATAGACAGACAGATTATATATATATAATCTCACGTCATCGCAACTACACGAGGGGACGTACGCGTTCCACAAGCCGGCCGGCATCTTTTATCATACGCCTTGAATCTGCATCTGTTTGTAAGTGCATTTCTTTGGCTTTTTTAGAATAACATTTTTTACGGATTTACACTATTTTAGTTTTTTTTGCTTCCATGCTGTGACTCATCGAGGATTGGTCTCTGATATGTTGAGAACAGTGTATTCACCTTCTTGCTGCCTATATTGATCCTAGAGTGGATCTTATTGTCTGGTAAGGGTCAGTGTGCTCATTCGGTGGTGGTACCAGCACTTCTCTCCCCCACAGTATTTGTTGTCTTCCTCACGGGTGATTGTGACCAGTTTCCATGCAATCTATACTATGAAAAGTCTTCTTTGTTTTTTTCTCACCGAGGAAAACATGACGATGTAAAGTGAAGTTCATATTCACCATCCTTAAGGCTGTTTTTGACCTCAAGAGGGTCACACTATCTGGTAAGGGTCAGTGTGTACTGTGTTCCATGGTGAAGGGTTGTCACTGCCCCCTGTTTACTATATAGCTATCCTTCACGGGTGGATATTATTTATAATTCTCGCCAGTATCACACTATGAAAGTTTTTTCTTTTCTTTCCGGTATTGTCACTACATATTGAAATCTACAAGTGCAAGACCTTCGTGATTGGTAACGGGACATTGGTTTTTTCCTATATTTTCGCGTGTAAAATCCGGCATCATTGGCTGCACAGATGGACCTTTGACCAACACCGAGAACTTAACCCCTCTTGTTCACGTTTGACCTATAGGGTTTCTTTTGCACATATATAATTTTATTTTGTGGACTTCACCAATATCAATTTTGGTTCTGTATTTCACACTATTTTTTGTTTTGACAACATATTGTGCCATCACCAGGCATTGTCTCACGTCTAGCGCGATTCCTCCCCTTTTTCCAGTCTAATTTATGTTGTATAACATTTTTGAATCGCAGCTTTTTTATTTTTGTATATATGGTACGCGCAATTTTCTTTTCACTCACCATATATATATATATATATACACACACACACACACACACATATACACACACACACATATACACACACAGTTGTGCTCAGAAGTTTACATGCCCTGGCTAAATTGATGATTTCTTGGCCATTTTTCAGAGAATATGAATAACATTCATATTCTCTGAAAAATGGCCAAGAAATCATCAATTTAGCCAAGGCATGTAAACTTCTGAGCACAACTGTGTGTGTGTGTGTGTGTATATATATATATATGTTATACACACACACACACACACACACTCTAATTGCAAGCAAACCGATCACAGGTGAGGGTGGTTACCTTTTAATAGCCATTGTGTCAACTTGTGTGCATGTTATCTGGCCAAAATCGCCAGGTTATGTAAACTTTTGATCAGGGTAATTTTGGTAGTTTCTGTTGCCGTTATGATTTAAAAAGAGTAAACAGTTGATTGATAATAAATGGCTTCAGCCAAACCCTAACCAGGAGTGAAAGAAATGTTTTTGTGCTATCATTCATATTCTCTGAAAAATGGCCAAGAAATCATCAATTTTACCAGGGCATGTAAACTTCTGAGCACAACTGTGTGTGTATATATATATATATATTATATACACATACACATACACACACACACACACATACACATATATGCCCTGGCAAAATTGATGATTTCTTGGCCATTTTTCAGAGAATATGAATGATAACATAAAAACATTTTTTCTTTCACTCATGGTGCATTTGTCACAGATCCAGCCACAGCTCAGCTGCTGACACCCCGCTCCCCCCCCTCTCCTCGCACACTGTACCGAACGGTACAGAGAGGAGACGCAGGAGAGGGAGGAACCGGCGTCATCAAATGACGCCGGTTTGTTTACAAGTGATCGCGCCGTCATTCGATTCTCGTGATTAATCGTCAAGAATCGTTATCGTGATCTTTTTCGTTGCAATTCTTGGTACAGGGTTTCAGATCTTTGACATGAAAAGAATTTTCTCTCTGCACTTTGGTATGCAAAGAATTTCCTGTCTGCTCTCAGCCAAAAGTCAGTCTGGACAATCTGCCAGGTCTGGGCAACCTGCCAAGTTTTGAAAACATTGTATCTCTTCAAAAGGAATAAACTTCTTCTGTATGTAAATTAGGAAAATTACTTCTTAGAACCCCCAAAGATTATATAACTTTTTAGTAAAGACCCTAGAGAATAAAATGGAGGTTGTTGCAATATTTTATGTTGCACTGTATTTGCGCAGCAGTCTTTTTAAATGCATTTTTTTTGGAAAAAATTACTTTAATGAATAAAAAAAAAAAAAAACTAGCCAGTAAAGTTAGGCCATTTTTTTTTCTATAAATGTAAAAGATTTTACGCTGCAAAAATCGTGAGAGAATCGTGATCTCCATTCTAAGCAAAAAAATCGTGATTCTCATTTTGGCCAGAATCGTGCAGCTCTAATATATATAAGCTCAATGCTTTTCTGGACTCTTGACAGACCCTTAAAGCTTTCATCCAGTGCTGCACTGATGTTTTTGAATCATGGAGAAAGCAAAAGAATTGTCAAAGAATCTGCGGGAAAAGGTAGTTGAACTGTATAAAACAGGAAAGGGATATAAAAAGATATCCAAACGAACTGAGAATGCCAATCAGCAGTGTTCAAACTCTAATCAAGAAGTGAAAAAATAGGATTTTTGTACTCACCGTAAAATCCATTTCATTGAGTTCATGGACGGACACAGCAATTGACCATAGGGTATTATATCCTTCCTTCCAGGAGAGACTAGGCAGAAAACAGAACTAAGTGTTAAAAACACTTTCCTCAGTACAGCTCCTCCCAGGGGGCGTGGTCCCCCGGGTATAACCCACTCTCTGACTCAGCAGCTCCAGTTCGTAACAAGCAGTACAAACAAAAAAGGAGGGGTGGGTGCTGTGTCCGCCCATGAACTCAGAAATGGATTTTACGGCGAGTACAAAAATCATATTTTCTCTTCCGTTCATGGAAGGACACAGCAGCAATTGACCTTAGGGACGTCCCAAAGCAGTGTCAAAAAAAAAGGAGGAACTTCAACCTTAAAGCAGCTGCCTGCAAAACCTTGCGGCCAAAGGAGGCATCCGCAGATGCACTCACATCCACCTTGTAAAACTTGAAAAGGTGTGGGTTGACGACCAGGTCGCTGTCTTACACACCTGTAAAAACAGACGCTTCATGGCAGAAAGCCCAAGGAGGTATCAAATCGCCCTGGTCGAATGCGCTGTAACCAGAAAGGGAGGGCGACCGGCCCTTTAGGGCATAGGCCTGGAGCACGACCTGTCTGCTCCACCTGAAAAGGGAGGCCGACAAGACCGCCAGACATTTCTTAGGACCAGTCACTGACACGAACAGTGAGTCCGATCTCCGAAAACTGAGCCATAGCAGACAAGTACGCCCGTAGGGCTTGCACCACGTCCAAGGAAAGTAACGTGGCCTCCGAGTTCTTCGGCTGAGGACATAAGGATAGTAAAACAATGTCCTCATTAATGTGAAAAGCCGAAACAACCTTCGAAAGGAAGGTTTGGCTGCGGCCGCAGCACCACCTTATCCTTGTGGATGACCAAGTAAAAGAGCCTTGCAAGACAAGGCCGCCAGATCAAAAACTCGTCTGACCGAAGGAATGGCTATTAGGAAGGCCACCTTCTGGGACAGAGTTAATGGAGGAATCTCCCGAACGTCTTCAAACGGAGCCATTTTGAAGGACCGAGAGGACCAAATTCAAGTCCCACGGAGGCAGTGGAGGACACACAGGAGAGGCCACATGCCTGACCCACTGTAAGAACGTACGCACCAGGGAGTGCGTCGCCAACGGTCATTGCGAGAAAACATCCAAGGCCGAAATCTGACCCATAACCGCACTTAAGGCGAGAGCTTAATCCATTCCTCGCTGTAGGAACAGCAGAATGAGGGATAGCACATATCTCTGCACACGTAGAGATGTAGGCCTTCAACGTACGATGGCAAATCCTACGTGAAGTAGTCTTCCGTGCAAGTAGCATGGTAGAGATCACCGAGTCCGACGGACCTCAGTCCTTCAGCACCTGGCTCTTAACTGCCAT
Source organism: Rana kukunoris (assembly GCA_029574335.1). Classification (NCBI taxonomy): domain Eukaryota; kingdom Metazoa; phylum Chordata; class Amphibia; order Anura; family Ranidae; genus Rana; species Rana kukunoris. The sequence goes on along the minus strand of CM056050.1, from coordinate 253,544,695 downwards.
GCCGTTTAAAGCCAGCGACTGTAAAGCAGGGTGAGAAAAATCGGACCCTGCGACAGAAGATCTACTCTCAGGGGTAGAAGCAAAGGGACGTCTGGCACCAGATCCGCGTACCAGGAATGGCGTGACCAATCCGGAGCGACCAGGATTGTTGGTATCCCCTCCGCTTCCACTCTGCGCAACAGGCGAGGGAGAAGCTTCAGAGGAGGGAAGGCGTAGATTAGGCGATAGTGACCCCACGGTGCCACCAACACGTCTGAAGCGTCCGCCCAATGGTCTCTTGACCTGGCCACGCCTGGAGTGCCCCATTTTTGGCACAAATCTTCCGGGTGCCACGACCATTTTCCCTGGTCCAGTGTTTGGCGACCTAGGTAGTCGGCTTGCCAATTCTGCACCTCCAGAATGTACATGGCCGATAGAGCCGGAACGTACCTTGTGGCTCACCGGAAGATGTGTGCAACCTACGCTGCCACGGCCGAGCTCCGTGTGCCCCCTTGATGGTTGACAAACGCCATGGCCGTGGTGTTGTCGGACTGGATCCTGCCCGAACGGTCCTGCAGACCCAGAGACCACTTGGAGAGACGCAGCCTGATAGCCCGGAGCTCCAAGACATTGACTGGCAGACGGGACTCCACCTGAGTCCAGCACCCCTGGGCTGACTGGACACTCCAGAAATGCCCCCAGCCGGAGAGGCTGGCATCCGTCGTGACCACCATCCGATAACACGGCAGAAATAATTTCTCGGTCAAAAGTACCAGAGATGTCAGCCACCATACTAGGGAGGACCTGACCAGACGACTCACCTAAATCTGGTAATCCAGAGACGAAGGGAGCTTGTCCCAACATGACAGAATCTCTTTCTGTAACACTTGAGTGTGAGATTGGGCATACGAAACCGCCTCGAAAAAGGCTACCATGGGACCCAAAATTCTCTTGCAAAAGTGAAGAGACGACCACTTCTGGGTCACTAACCGCTGCACTGCAGATTGCAGTGTCTGGAGTTTTTCCGTCAGGAGAAAAACTCGCTTTTGAGGAACCCAGGACCAACCCTAGGTATTCCAGTCGCTGAGATGGTATCAACATTGACTTCTGGACATTCAGTAGCCACCCAAATCTTTTGGAGGGGCTGGCAGGTGATGGACACATCCTCTCCTAATTCTGAGCTTAAAGAAGCTCTCGGGAGAAGGTCGTACAGGTATCCCACATTAGCGACTCAGCGCTGCCTTAGCAGGGCCAGAATCGGAGCGAGCACCATTGTAAAAACTTGTGGTGCCGAAGCCAGGCCAGAGGGGAGGGCCACAAACTGAAAATTATCCTCTTTGACCGCAAACCGCAGAAACCTCTTTTTTTTTGCGCGTATGGGAATATGCAGATACGCGTCCTGAGTATCTAAGGACACCATAAAGTCCCCCTGATGGAGAGCCGCCACTACAGAGCGAACAATTCTATCCTGAATTCTTTCACTTTGACAAAAGAGTTAAGGGCCTTGAGGTCCAGGATTGAACGGACCCCTTCCTTTTTTGGGGACTACAATAGATTGGAGTAAAAAACCCTGAAACCGTTCCCTGAAGGAACCGGTACAAATGACTCCCCTGACCAGCAGATCCTAAACAGCCCCAGACAGGGCCACCCGGCGTACCGGAGGAAGCTGGAGGTTGGAAGTAAAAATCTGTTTGGTAGACAAGAGAGAAACTCAATCTTGTACCCCAAGGAAACTACCTCGCAAACCCAGTGGTCGAAAAGGAGGGATCTCCACCAAGCCGCGCAGGGGACCCCCAGGGAACTCACCACCCGACCCGGTTGCAGCGTTAGCTGAAGCGCTGAGAAGAAGTGCTGGCTGCGCTGTCCCTCAGGAAGTGATTTGCAGACTTTTGCTGCGCTATTTCAGGCACTAGAGGCCAAGACTTTTCCAAAATGGATGCCGTATGCAGGAAAAAAACAGCATGCGGGCCACAAGAAAATGGCCGCCGACCTATGCAAACTGCGTTCGTGACAAAATGGCGGCCATACACGTGTATAAAACACAGTGACACAACAGAAAGACACAGCCCAGGACATGCAGAAGCTCCCCAAACCAAAACAACAGCACCTCACAGTACACAGTCCCCGGTAGTGACAGAAACCCCAGGAGGGGTTGTTTTGGGGATGTGTGAGCTGCAAAAGGCACAGGAAAATTGGTCAAAATTGTTGGCAAGGTGAATGCAGTAGGTTATCAAAATATACTGGAGGAACATTTGCATTCATCAGCCAGGAAGCTGCGCATGGGACGTACTTGGACATTCCAACATGACAATGATCCAAAACACAAGGCCAAGAGGACCTGTAATTAAAGTGAAGTTCTGGAGTGGCCATCTCAGTCTCCTGACCTTAATATCATTCAGCCACTCTGGGGAGATCTCAAAATGTACAGTTCATGCAAGACAGCCCAAGAATTTACAGGAACTGTTTTTTGCCAAGAGGAATGGGTAACTTTACCATCTGCGAAGATAAAGCACCTCATTCACAAATACCACAAAAAAGACTTCAAGCCGTCATTGATGTTAAAGGGGGCAAAAAACAGTATTAAGAACTGGGGTATGTAAACTTTTGATCAGGGTAATTTGGGTTTGTTCTGTTGCCGGTCGGATTTAAAAAGAGTAAACACAGTTGATTGATAATAAATGGCTTCAGCCAAACACTAACCATGAGTGAAAGAAAAGCTTTTGTGTTTTCATTCATAGCATTTGAAAAATGTAAACTTATGGGCACTATATACACACACACACACACACACACACACAAAAAAAAAAGAGAGAGAGAGAGATAGTTTGGCAAAGATCTCTTACATATTTCTTGTTGGAGAGTTTCTTGTTTCTGCTTTTGAATGGAAATCTCCTGCTCCAAGTCCTCCAACTGACTGCTTTTATGGGTGAGTTTTTGGTTGAGCTCTTTTACCAAGCGCTCATAATCAGCCATCTCCATATCCATCAATGAACTCTTCTGAGCATCCTGAGGAAAAACAGAGAGACTTACAAGCTATGGAGATATAGATTTATTGGTAATATGAAATAACAACCTGAAAATTCCATACCTTGGGAATACAGTACAGGACACAAGCGGGATATTCATAGATCTTGAGTTCATAGGCTGCTATATTTAGGTGATTTGACACGGGCAAACGCTATGCTGGGCATGCCCATTGGGTGTACTGCTATAACCCCTCCCCACTTCAGGAGTCCTTATGCTGGCCATACACTATACAAAAATTCGGCCGAAAATCGGTCGTAAAGAAAGATCTTTCGTTTTTCGGCCAGTTAATGGGCACAAAATCGAAAATCGTTTGGACGTTTTTGAGCTGAAAAAACAAAGGACAAGTTTGGAAATTTTCTGACGAACGAACAATAAATCGGAAGGTTAATGTGTTTCCCGTCCGAACTTTCTGCACCAGGTATATGTAAAAAAAATGAACCATTTTTTTTTTTTTTTATGTCCACTGAACGATTTATCGGCCATTACATGAACTTTCGTTTTTCGTGGAGTGTATGGCCAGCATAAGTTACTTAGCAAGCACTGCAAAGTAACACAGAAACAGAGAGAAATATATCCTGTACTAAACTCCAAGTTACTTTGATCTTCCTTCTACAATACGGGCTTGCACAGACACAGGTTTGATTTTCATAGACTCTAAAACATTGGTGCTCAACCTGGGGCCCTCCAGCTGTTGTGGTACTACAAGTCCCAACATGACTCTGCCTTTGGGAGTCATGCTTGAACCTGTCAGCCTTACAATGCCCCGTAGGACTTGTAGTTGTGAAACAGCTGGAGGGCCACAGGTTGAGTACCTATGCTCTAGGACATCCCCAAGCAATGAATCAGGCTGGGTACACACGATAAAACATGTCTGCTGAAACTGGTCCGCAGACCAGTTTCAGCGGACATGTTCAATCGTGTGTACGGCCTATCGGACCGTTTTCCAGCGGACAAAAGTTTCAAAACATGCTTAGAAACCTGTCCGCTGGAAATCTGTCCGTTGGACATGTTCGATGGTTAGTACATGAAATCATCGGAGCAAAATCCCGTGCATGCTCAGAATCACGTCGACGCATGCTTGGAAGCATTGAACTTCGTTTTTTCATCACGTCGTCGTTTTTTCATCACATCAGACCAACAGACCACTTCAGCCTGGTCCGATGAAAACGGTCCGTCGGACATGTTTCATCGGACATGTCTAAACGTGTATACGCGGCCTCAGAGTTACGGGCAAACAAAACCGTGCCAACAGACCCAACAAAACAAACAACGGTCAGAGTTCCAACTTAGGGTGCAGATGAAGAATCCCTGCAACCAAAGGCAGCATCTGCAAATGCTGGGACATCCATCCACCTGGTAAAACTTAGAGAAAGTATGAACCGAAGACTGGGTGGTGGTCTCACAGACTGCTTAATTTCAGAAAGCCCAACCAATATGGTGGCGTGAACATCTAAAGGTGCTATAGGCATCTTATTTTTGACAGCATAAGATTTATTTCCTTCTCTTTCTAAGCCGGTACAATGTCACCATTTCCAAATCACTGGGGTATTTGCCCTTGTATACATGCTGCTACCACCTCACACTGGGTGATGAACATTACAGTCAATGTTAAAGCATTTGTTACCCTAAAATAAAATCTTTAAAAAACATGCATAACAGCACAGTGCTAGTGCTGTGTAATTTGGCCCATTCTATCGCCTAAAATACCTGGCTGATCCTGCCCTCACCCTGTAAACTGACTAGGGTTTATCATGGCTGCTGAGCCCTGACACAGTGGTCAGTGTACGTGCCTCCGCCATCCGCAGCTCTCCTCTGTCCTCCACTCTTCCATCCCTCCCTGCCCGTCAGCTCGTACAAGTGCCCACCCCTCCCCTCCAGTTGCTAAGAATACTTTTGAATTTCCATACAACCCCCTCTATAATAATGATAGGTGCCCAGTGTGTGTGTGTTTAAAAAACCCAAAAAACAGTTCTATACTTTATTTGAGAGTGCCGCCTGGCCCTCACGTGACTGGTTGCCTTTCTCCACCTCTCCTCCCAACTGATGAGATTCTCAGCCCCTCCCGTTGTAGCTGTCAAATCAAAAGAGCACACACACTGGGCACCTAACATTATCAAACAGAGAGGATTGTATGAATATATAAAAGTGGCTTATCCACCACTTTAACACCTCAACCACATCTCAACTACTCAACCTAACAACTTCTTAACTTAACACAATGGACACAAACCACCACTCAAACACCCTTGACCTTTTATTCTCTCACCTCTGCAACCTCTCAAACACTTTTCCTTTTCCTCTCTCAGACTTTACCTATTTTTCCTATCACAACTTTACCAGCTTCACACTCTCCCTGTCTCCAACCTTCTATGCCTTCAAACAACAACAGTTACCTATAGAAATCTTCACCAAATCAACCCTTCTTCACTCTACACTCTGCTACTGACTGCCAATATGACAAAACCACACCCCTGTCCAGATCGGGCCACTATCGTTTACAACAACTAAAGCCAGCCATACATGGGTCAAAATTCAACCAGTTCAGGAGGGACCAGTCGAGATTAGATCCATGTATGGGCAGGCTGATTGTATCCAAGTCAATCGATCGACTGACTTGGTACAACCAGACTGTTGGATTTTTTTTACATTAGATTACTGCTGGCGGCTAAAACAGTAATTATTGTGTTCTGCTGGTCGGGAAGGCTCGTCACACCCAGTCGCCCTTACCTGCTACAACCCTGGCAAACAGATGACAGACTTCTCAGGAGACACAGCTGTGCTCTTGAGGGAACGTGGTGTGAACCTAAATCCTTGCAAGACTTCACTTTATACAAATCTGCCTTTCTGTAATACAATTCCTGCCTCTACGCTGCTAAATCAACATACTACACCACTCATCAAATCCCTCTCTTCCAGTCCTTGCCAACTTAAAAAGAGGAAGTAAACCCTGATGGGTTTTATTTACTCTTTACTCCCCCACAAAGTAAAAGCATAATTGGCTAGTATGCATAGCATACTAGCCCATTATGCTCTGAACGGTTGAATTTTTCTGCCAAGTTTAAAAGTTTAAACACCAGACAAAAGATAATAACTTCTAAAAACGCATTTCCATCCTCCTGAAAAGCAAAGCTTTTGGCACTGTCCTATCACCTGAAAATAGTAGCCTTTAACACATGGTCAGCCTGTGTACTGTACGATTAACGTAGAACTATATTTTTGTTTGTTTTGGGAAGAATAAGGGAGGGTTATAGCCACTCTTTTTTTTTTTTTTGCCATCTGTGTCCCATTGGGGAGATTTCCCTTCATTTCCTGTCCCATAGACAAAAACAGGAAGCGAGAGGAAATCCCTCGATATAATTGGACTCCTGGGGTGTCACCAGCATCACCATAACTAGTGTTTCCATTGGAAGATTTTCTCCCTATTCCTGTTCTTGTGTCAATCCAAAATTTGGTATTTTCTTTTAACTTTCACCTTCAATGATAAAAGTAAAACAGGAGAAATAAAGAGGGTTACTCTCCCTAATGGCAGACAGCAATAAAACCTAAGAGGGTTTGAGCTTCGCTCTACTCCAAAAAAAAAAAAAAAAAGATATAGTGTTAGGTTAACAACATTTGCCATCAGGATTTCCCTAGCAGCAATACTAGCTCTAAAGTAAATCAGTATTTTACCTTCCTCAAAAGTTCAAGCTCTTGTGTAATTTTCTGTAGCTTATTTCTCTCTTTCTGAAGATGCTGTTGAAGTTCTTCTATCTGCTTAAGAGCACTGTTGTGATCCTGAAAAATAAATAAACAATAGTTAGTACAGCACTCTAAAATACATATTTTATAGGGCTGTGCAAATTAACTTTTAATTAATCGATTAATCTTTAATTTTTTTGATCGATCAATATCTTTTTGATTGATTAAAATTTATATGATTGGTACTCACCTTTCCCCTGGCTTCTGGGCCTTCAGGAAATGTTCCGTCGGAGATCTGGTAACTTCACGGACACCGACGGGGCTTCCCGTATCCATCTGAAGGGCTCCTTTGCTGTGCCTTCATATCTGCATGCAGGCGGGACCTTCCTATCTGCCACACGCAAGGGCCGTTACACTTCCCTCTATCAACCTGGGACTCTACAACCATCCACTGGGAGTTGTGATAGTTCCCTTCATGGGACAACTACATGCCGACGGACTGATGTTAGCCTCTCCTCATCTTGATTCAGCAGTGGTATCGTTGTACACATTTTTATACCAGTATCATACTTAGCTACATGTTTTTATGACTGCTTTTGCTACCATTAGGTATTACTCGCACCAGTTTTTGTAGCTACATCGATTTTTATCTCCAGTGCAATATTTATTTGGTTACCTACTTGAAAACTATAAACGTTTTAATGCTATTCCCATCGAGCGCTGCCTTTGTGCGTTTTGTGTATCCTGCTATCCATTTTTCCAGTGGTTGGTAGCTGCACTGGGAATTGGACTGCAAGGAGGAGATCAGCTAAAAGTAGTTGGATCTGTGCGTTATAATCAATCGAAATTAGTCGATTAATCGATAATAAAAAATAAAAAAACGATTAATCGAACACAAAAATTTTGATCAGTAACAGCCCTAATATTTTACATTAAGGCCCCTTTCACATGTGCTGACCGTATATCTGCATTTTCATCCATCCGTTTGCGGATGAAAACGGGACATACATGGGTCCCTATGTGATTGCGGGTGTCAGCGGATGACCATCCGCTGACACCCGTAATTGTCCGCCTCCGCAAAGATCAGTTTTTTCGGACGGAAGAAAATCCTATTTTTCTTCCGTCTGGCGGATCGGATGAACACAGATATACGGTCCGTGTTCATCCAATCCCCCCATAGGGGAGAGCGGAGGAAAGACAGGGTGGACCCTGCACAGTGTGCGGGGACCGCCCTGTCAGCCGACGGCTCAGCAGGGATTTTACGGAGGATCCCCGCTGAGCAAAAGTGGACACACGGAGGCGGATTATTACGATCCGCCCCGTGTGAAAGGGCCCTTACTTTTTAGTTTCCATTTTTGTCATCTGCTGTTGATTCACATACTGAGGGCTTAACAGACCAGCTGTATTTATACTGAGATTAAATTACACACAGGTGGACTGTATTTACCAATTTGGTGACCTCTGAAGGCAATTGGTTCCACAAGATTTTAGTCAGGGGTATCACAGTTCACACGGGGGGATCAGTATTGATCCGCTTCGTGTGTCCGTTTGTTCAGCGGGGATTCCTCCGTAAATCCCCGCTGAGCTGTCGGCTGACAGGGCGATCCCCGCACACTGTGCAGAAACCGCCCTGTTTTTTCTCCGCTCAACCCTATGGGGGGTCCGTGTTCATCCGATCCGCTCTGTAGACGGAAGAAAAAAAAAATAGGGTTTTCTTCCATCCGCAAAAGCGGATCTTTGCGGAGGCGGGCAATTACAGTGTTCATCCGCTGACACCCGCAATCACTTAGGGACCAAACGGATGGATGAAAATGCGGACATACGGTCCGCACATGTGAAAGGGGCCTAAAGGGGGCTGAAAACAAATGCATTCCACACTTTTCAGATACTAATTTATAAAAAATGTTGAAACCCAATTTATTAATTTCACTTCACTTCACAATTATGTGCCACTTTGTGTTGGTCTATCACATAAAATCCCAATAAAAAATATTTACATTTTGGGTTGTAACATAAAAAAATGTGTACATTTCAAAAGGGTATGAATACATTTTCAAGGCAGTGTGTGTGTTCGCAGTTGACAACTTTGTGCAGTTAAAAAAATACATATATATATTTCCGGTTACCTGTTGTAATATTTACAGGAGATAGCTTCTGTCAGACTACACAACATTTAAATATGTATTCTATTTCATCATACTTACCTTTATTTTTTGCTCTTTAATCAGTTTTTCAGCTTCCAAGTCTTTATCTACTGCAGATTTAGCTCTCTGCAGTTCAAGTATCTGAGCTTCCAGTAGCCTGTTGTTGGACTGTAATGTTTCAATGCGGGTCACCAGGTCTTCATTAACAGAATTCAGCTTCTCGTGCTAAAATACAGTTGCATGACATCAAAGGAGTTCTATGGTCACAGCATGCACTTTAATTTTAAAGCAGCAACTTTGTAGTAGCAATACAAACAATTACTGACAGTCCCATGTAAGCTTATTTGAATTCTGCCTCCTGAAACGTCTTCTTTCAGCCCCTTGAAAGGCAGGTTCTGTAAAATGTGTTACACAGCAGTTCCTACTCGCAGGGAATAGCGAATACATGGCACATAATTTAGGGAAGTAAATGTGTGGGGATCTTCACAAAGTAGTTCAGCTTAAAGAGAAGAGAAGGCTAGAAATAACAAATACAATATAGAAATGATTATATAGGAGTCAATATTCATGACTACTTGGGATGTCCCAATGCACTGGACAAGGAGGGCAACACAGAAATAAGGACAAGCAGCCCAAAATCTCAAACAGAAATGGGGGAACCAGACTACATAAACTAAGGTGACAACTGCAGGAGGCATAAATATCAACCTGATATTTTCCAGTAAACATATGAAGAGAAGACCAGATGGCAGCCTTATATACTTAAAGCGGAGTTTCACCCTAAATATAAGATCTCCCATGCGCTTCAGCATACTGGCGTCAGCGCCAGTATGCTGGGTTTTTTTTTTTTTTATAGCACACTTACTGTTTTATCGTAGAAATCCTTTTCTGTCCCCCGCGTTGGACGGCGCCAGTACAGCGCGTCACATCTTCCTAAGATACCCGATATGGACTCGGGTATTTCCGGCGCTATGCGGCGCCTGCGCACAGACCTAGGAGCTGACTGCGCAGGCGCCGTATTTCTCCGAGTCCTATTTCGGAGAAATACGGCGCCTGCGCAGTCAGCTCCTAGGTCTGTGCGCAGGCGCCGCATAGCGCCGGAAATACCCGAGTCCATATCGGGTATCTTAGGAAGATGTGACGCGCTGTACTGGCGCCGTCCACCACGGGGGACAGAAAAGGATTTCTACGATAAAACAGTAAGTGTGCTATAAAAAAAAAAAAAACCCAGCATACTGGCGCTGACGCCAGTATGCTGAAGCGCATGGGAGATCTTATATTTAGGGTGAAATACCGCTTTAAAAAATAGAAACTTGATGCTGAAAAAGCCCATGAAGCTTTTCTGGTAGAATAGGCTTATTTGGGAAAGGGTAAACGTTGGCCTTGATCCAATTTGCCTGAGAAATAAGCTGACAAATCTTCAGGTGAGACTAAGGAAAGCATCCATCGCCTTCAGACACCAGCGCAAAGCTAGACTGACTGAACTGACTGTTATGCCTGGGTGAGGATTACTGCCTCTTTATGGTAGGGTTGTCCCCGGTACCACTTTTTTAAGACAGAGTACAAGTAACGATACTTTTTTTTTTTTCTTTTTTTTAAAGTGTATTTTTGTGCGTGAACGAGAGAGAGAGGAGCCGAACTGCAGGAGTTGGGAGTAGGCAGACCCTCCCCCGGAGGCAATCGCCATCCTTCTCCATGCCCCTGGTGGCAATGGCGGGTGTGAGGGGGGGCATCCCACTCACCCCGCCCTACCTGCTCCTCTAGGGAGCCCAACTGGGGCAGAGGGACTCCCTCTATGAGGGAGTGAGGGGGCCTAGCCCACCCAGCCAGCCCCGTAGGTCCTTCGCCTCTCTTTATTTTAGGAGACCGCATGGCCAAAGTGTGTGTGTGTTAAACCAATTTTGTGTGCGTGCAAGTGTGGTGGTTTTTGTGGGGGGGTGGGCGTACTAAGCACAGGCGTACCTTGCATAGCACACCCACCAGGACCCGGGCTGAGACCACCAAACTCAATTCACATGTAGCCGAGACCGGTATCCGAACCCTTGGCTGCAGAGGTGAATGGCTTGTCAGCGCAGTGCCAATCGCGTTGAGCCACCGTAGCTCCTACGATACTTGTTTTTAATCTCATGTGACAGTGGCACGTGTGTCAGTAGTTGTATTTTTTTTTTTTTTTTTACAATTTTTTTTTTTTTACAATGCTTTCTTCTTTTCTTTTCTTTTTTAAAGGGGGGGGGTAAGTGTCGGTGTGTCTTTTTTTTTTTTTTCTTCAATCCATTTTTTTTATTTATTGCAATTCTTTTTTTTTTTTTTTTTCAGCCCTGTTGGGGGCTTTGGTGAGATATCAGGGGTCTTAACAGACCTCTGACATCTCCCTTTTAAGACAGGGAAAGGGACACAGACTCCCCAGTCCCTTTCTCATCTGCTCTGAAAATGAATGGAGGAGAGAAGATAGCGGCTCCTCTCCATTCATAAACTGAAACATTGCAAATACAGTTTACAATGTTTCAGTTATGTGAATGGGCAGTCACATACGGAAAAGGTAGGAGCCGGATTTACCGAAGCAGCGCACAAAGGGAGACGGTGGCACGGAGGGAGATGGTGGCACAAAGGGGGACATGGAGGGGGAGAGCAGCGCGCGGAGACGAGAGAGCAGCGCGCGGAGGCGAGCGGAAAGGAGACGGCAACACGGAGGGGGACAGCAGCATAACAGAGGGGGGCTGGAGGAGGATTCAGGGACAGTCAGTGGTTATAGTGTGTGGGAGAATTACAAGCACCAATCACCGCTAATTTCACTAAAGCAGCTAAAAGCCGCGGGGGGGGGGGGGGAGGGTGTGAGTGGAGAAACGGCTGTCAGACTTTACAATCTATACAGCGGTGATGGATGCTTGTAACTCTTCCACCGCACTGATCACCCTGACAGTCCAGGTATCGGGTGAAGCATCAGAGCATTTGTCCGAGTACAAGTACTCAGGCAAATGCTCGGTATCGGTATTAGTATCGTATCGGGACAACCCTACTTTATGGTCAGTGTTCATTCACATGGAGGTGGCAGCATAACCCACGTAATCATGAATATTACCTCCTCTGTGTTCTGTAATGTACAAGAAAAGTTTTGAATAATCAATAACAAAATTATTTTATCTGTACCTCCAGTAGAGCAGAATGTAACCGACGCGAGAGCTCTCCCAATTGCTGCTCTGTAGAGCTGGCCCGCTCCTTCTCATTTTCCAGTTGTTCCACTTGTTTATCATATACTACCATGAGATTCTGCAATACCAAGAAACAAATAATAAACTATCACTTGTACGAAGTATCCATTTGGAGATCATGATGAACACAAAAAAGCAACCACATTTTTGATTGCTGTAAATAACAACCCAGTAAGTAATTTTATTACTTTTACTTTGTTTGGCCTATTATTTATAAACCTATGTGATCATAAAAGGTATATTATTATTGTTGTTTTAGTTAATAAATGAGTAACAGAAAAGCTGAAATACCTCTCTTGGCAAAAAATGCCATTACAAACTCATTCTGTGTTGGTCACATGCATCTATGGGTCAAGGCCTTGGTCATGTAATCGCGCTAAATGGGACGATTAATCGCTCATTCTCACCACAAAAAAAAAAGGTGCAATGCACAAGCTTTTGGGCATTTAATTCGTATTTCTAATGCGCTTTTCTCTATGGGGACTCAAACCGCTTATCAAATCGTTGGCATTGGAGCAAATGGGGGGGGGGGGGGGGTTGGTAAGGCAGCCATTTTGGGGGTGCTCAGTAGATTATTATACTGGTGTAAAAAGACAATTAACCTACATGCATGCATTTGAAATGAGGTAGGAGCATAGAGTAGCCACAAGTGGAAAACCCCCTGGACCATTATGCCATCTTACTTTACCATCGCTGGCTTTAACGGCATGGCTCTTTAAGACCAGTATTTTATTTTATTTTTTAAGTCAGGGGCATCTCTAAATTGTTATTTCCGATGCTGCTAAAAACTAGGACGGCTACTTCCCATAAGCTCCATCATTAGACCTGGAAGGCACACATTGTTCGAGTCTAGAGGCTTTCACCCTAGGAGTTTTTCTATGGGATGAATCTTCTTCCAGCAGCTAGATCTGGACTAGTGTCGTGCAGATGTAGTGCGGGAGAGGAATGAAAATCAGCTGCAATGGTGGAAGTGGGGGGTGGTGATTTGGTGACAAGGCATTGTTGCGAGAAGGCGGGTAGGCAGGCAGAGTGGTGAAGGGGGTTTTTAGGCACAGTGGCAAGAGTTGCCTTCACTGTAAAGTGGCTAGCTGTGGTTCCAGATGCTGGAGTCTAACAGACAGGATGGGGAGGGATGAGTGAGGGAGGGCCTAATGTTGTGAGCTGCAGATTACACCCCACTGTGTGTGTGTTGTGTTGCTAAAAAAAAAAAAGGGTCAGGTCTGGTTTAGCAGTTTACTCAAAATGAATAGGCTGGCTCAACATACTAATGTGGAAATAAGAAGCGGGGAAATAAGTAAACAAATAAATTACCTGGTAGCTTTCTGCCCCTTGAACAAGATCCTTCATAGAAAATTTAATCTGGTCCTTTTCTGCCCTTTCTCGCTCCAATTCTTTTTTTAATGACTGAACCTAATGAGAAAACAACAAAACTAAATAGATTTCATTCAAAATAAAAATGTAATAGTTTCAGAGGAGCACAAGACTGTTTTTAGAATACTTTACTGACATTACAAACGTTATGTTCATATTGTTAGTAGCCACACTGTTCATTCACTGGGCTACACAAGAGAACCAACATTGTTCATCACTAATCGGACATACTCGCATACCAGATAAATGTTTTAGGAATTAAACAAATTGGGCCCCTTTCACACGGGCGGACCATTTAGGTCCACCTATCAGTTTTTTAGGCAGACCTCAACGGACACTCCATGCAGGTCTAAGGAGTGACGGATGTCATCGGTGACATGCCCTCTGACATCCGATCCGCTAAATTCAGATGGTTGGAAACCCCATCATCACCTCCATACCTAAAAAGGCCTCACTGGACCCCACCAATCTCCTTCCTCTCCTTTGCCTTCAACTCCTTGAATGTCTAGTCTACAACCGGCTTAGCTTTCACCTCATTGAAAAGAACGTTCTTGATTCCTTCAGTCTGGGATATCGCCCACAACACTCCACAGAAGCTGCTCTCCTAAACCTCACAAATTACTTACTTTCAGCTAAAACCAAAGGTCACTCTTACGATTGGACCTCTCCACTGCCTTTGATACAGTTGACCTCCTTCTCCTCCTCCTTTAAAAAGCTCTATTCCCTTGTTTTCCGTGACTACTCTCCGTTAGTTTGAATGTTACCTTTCTCACCGCACCTTCAGTGCCACAACTCCACTTCCTTCCTTCCTATTCCTCTTACTGTTGGGGTCCCTCAAAGGTTCTGTCCTTGGACCTCTCATATTCTCACTCTACACCTCCTCCCTGGGTCAGCTGATAGCTTCTCATGGCTTTCAATATCATTTCTACGCTGACGACACCCATATCTCTCCCTCTCTACCCCTCAGTTTCCTCACGTATCACAGATTTACTTACAGACATATCTTACTGGATGTCACACCACTTCCTCCAACTCAATCTATCCAAAAACCAAGCTCATAATATTTTCTCCCCCACATGCCTCTTCCCCTAACCTCTGTCAAGATCAATGGGGCAACTATAAGTTCATCCTCACATGCCAGGGTGATAGGGGTAACCCTGGACTTGTCCTTTCAGGCCCACATCATGCCTACTCGGAATACAATTCAAAGTACTAACAGCAACTTACAAAGCCATCCACGTCTCTTCCCCTAGCTACATCACTAACCTGGTCTCAAAAGATCAACCAAACCACTCTCTTCATTCTTCCTAAGATCATCTACTCTCTAGCTCCCTTGCCACCTCCTCCCATGCTCACCTCTAGGATTTCTCCCAAGCTTCTCCTATCTTTTGGAACTCCCTAACCCAATCTGACTATTTCCTAATCTATCCATCTTTAAACGATCCCTGAAAACCCTTCTCTTTACAGAAGTCTGTCCTGCGTCTAACTAATACACCGTTTTAACTTTATCAGCCCATCTCCCACAGGTATTACCTTTTGTATCACTTAACCCTGCCTCTTAGATTGTAAGCGATAACAGAGCCCTCCGATTTCTCTTGTATCAAATTGTATTGTAACTGTAATGTCTGTCTTAATTTTGTAAAGCGCTGCGCAAACTGTTGGTGCTATATAAATCCTATATGATAATACTTGTTCCCAGTTAGTGATTCACAAATTAACTATGTAACTAGTGTTACTAGGGAAGTTTTCATTTAACACTAAGAGCTTAGTTCTAAAGTGTTTCATATTTCTGATGTGTCTGTTGTAAAAAATGTACCCTGTTCTCTTTGCATTGCTTCATTTGTGTGAAATTTGATGATCCTGCCAGTCTGCCTGCTTTCCTATTTCAAAATGACCATGCTAGACATGAGAGCACATGCATTCCAGTATGGTCAGGTTCTGGCTGTGCTGGAACAACTCGCCTGTCCTCCAATGGCCACTTGTACTTTAAAGGGGTTGTAAAGGAAAAAAAATGTTTTCATAATAAGCATCCTTTACCTGCAGGCATTCCTCTTTTCACTTCCTCATTGTTCATTTTTGCTCAGAAGTTGCTCTATTTCTTCTCTGTTCTGTTCACTTCCTGCTTGTCTGATTTTACTGACCACCGTGAAGGGAGACTTTACTGCGGTGGTCAGTGACGTGTTTGCCCCCTCCTGGGAACTACATCTGTGTGACAGGACGCGCTCTACGTGTTAGAGACTTCAAGGAGGTGTGAATTACTGGGTGTGCCGCAATTCATACTGGGAAATGTAGTTCTTACATGAACAAGCACCGCAAACCAGGAAGTGAATGAGAGAACAGAAACTAGAATGCCGGAGGTGATATAGATGAAGGAATTTAATAGGTATTTACTTGTTTGTTAACAGAATCATTACACTATTCTGTCTGTCTACCTTGCAGACGTTAATTTTAGGCAAAAAATATTTTTCCTTTACAACTCCTTTAATCCATATCCATCTCCTACATGGTCTAACAATACATGTTTGGGTACTGAATAGCTGAATTTTGTCCTAAAAATTATATGAAAAGTAAAAAATAAAAAAAATAATATATGAAAAATATCTTACCTCTTTTTTATTGACATCTAGTTCTTTCCTGGCTTTGATGGCAACAGCCTTAATCTTATTACATTTCTCTTCTCTCTCCTTGCATTCTTTCTCTAGATTGTCTAGAAACAAAATGTTATATTATTATTATACAGCGTGTTACCAAGTATTATCCTTAATACGGTCTGTGATGCCTTAATACTAACGTGTTTGTGTGTGTGCGCGCACACACACAAACAATACAACCACTAAACACACTACCATGGTGTCTTTGTTGCTCCTACATCCTTTTGATATCAAAGGAGAAAGGAGCAACGAGCGCCCAGAGGCGATTAAGTTCGCATGTGCTGCGCTATATACGTTTTTCACTCACTCAGTGTGGACATACCCTAACACAGGAAATGTGTTACCGAGTAAGTAGATCACGATGTGAAAAAACAAATGCAGCCACCACATTTAAGGATTGATAAACTGCACTATTAAACATTTTAGTTTTTGGGTTTAATACCAGTTTTAAAGTCTAAGTGCAGCCAAAATAATAATAAAAAAGAGAAAAATCGGCATATGGGATATAACTTACAGTCAGTAGGATCTGCCCCCTTGTGCTGATGCCTCTTCTGTTAGTTGTAGCTGTTCCACTCATATCAGCTGCACTACAACTTCTATGAATAAAACAGGAGCAGTTGCTAGATAAAAATCTAAGAATGCAGGGGGCAGACTCGTTTAATTTATAGGAATGTTAGTACAAATTCTATGAATAGAGCAGCTGGGAGAAAAAAGGCAGACATAGCTGGGCTCTCTTGATGAGAGCCTGTGATGTCAGCTCCTTGTATTAAGCCTGCTGCATCAGAAGATTGTGGTTGGGGAGCGTCATGGACAGAGGAGAATTTCAAGTAAAAAAAATAAGGGAGTATCATCATCACAAGGGGCACATCCTACAAGTTACCTCACTTGTGCTAAATTTTCTTATTTTTTTTATTATTTTGTCAGCAATTATGCACACGTGCCACATACAATATACTGTAGTGTAGGGTTATATTGATCTTCAATGTTAAAATAATACACACTCACAGATCACTTTATTAGGTACACCTTGATAGTACTGGGTTGGACCCCCGTTTTGCCTTCAGAACCGCCGTAATTCTTCGTGGCATAGCTTCAACAAGGTGGTGGAAACATTCTTCAGAGATTTTGGTCCATAGTGACATTGATACCATTACACAGTTGCTGCAGAAAATATCCTCCACACCATTACACTACCACCAGCCTAAACCGTTCATACAAGGCAGGATGGATCCACGCTTTTATGTTGTTTATGCCAAATGCTGACCCTATCATCTGAATGTTGCAGCTGAAATTGAAACACAGATCAATGTTTTTCCAATCTTCTATTGTCCAGTTTTGGTGAGCCTGTTTAAATTGTAGCCTCAGTTTTCTGTTCTTAGCTGACAGGAGTGGCATCCGGTGTGGTTTTCTGCTGATGTAGCCCATCTGCTTCAACGTTTGAGTGTTCAGAGATGGTATTCTGCATACCTTGGTTGTAAGAGTGGTTATTTGAGTTATTGGTGCCTTTTTATCATCTTGAACCAGTCTGCCCATTCTCCTCTGTCCTCAACAAGGTATTTTTTCATCCACACAACTGCCGCTCACTGGATGTTTTCTCTTTTTTGGACCATTCTATAAACCTTAGAGATGGTTGCATGTTCAAAGTCACTTAAATCCCCTTTCTTTCCCATTCTGATGCTCGGTTTGCACTTCAGCAAGTCTTCTTCACCACATCTAGATGCCTTAATACATGGAGTTGCTGCCATGCGATTGGCTGATTAGCAATTTGTTTTACCAAGCAATTGCACAGGTGTACCTAATAAAGTAGCCATTGTGTGTAGAAGCAACCATAACAAAATACATTATAATCAAAGTATTTACATAAGTTATGATCAACTAATGTACCTATTTTCTTCTGAAGGTCTGACACAAGAGTGTCACATTCAAGTCTCATTGCTTCCGACTTTAAAAGAGTTTCCTAAAATTAAAAAACAAACAAAATAAAAATATAATCCCAATAGTTGTTTGAAGCCTCGTGCACACTGGGCTTAAAAATGCTGCTTTTACAGGTAGTTGGTGTTTTTTTTTCACAGCCTGTAAAAGCACCTCTGTCAGCCTATGGGTCCATACACACATTGGTGTTTAGAGGTGTATTAGAATAGGAGCCTTTACAGGCTGGGGATAAAAAACAATCACTAGCGCGTTCAGTAGTTGAACTTTTGAGCACGTACAAAAAAAAAAAACCACATGGAACGCACATAAGCGATTGACGCATTTCAGTGCATTTGCACTTTAATGCATAATTATTATTCAGACCAACAGCATTAACAAGTGTGTGCTATGCATGGCTTTTACTGCATTTATAAGTAGCTTTTCTCCGACCAGGTAAAAATATCTTCAAAGGGGCTAAGCAGATGCCCTGTGTGCATGGGGCCTTAAGTGACAAAATCAAAGCGTTAACATTTATACACATGCTTATCCCACAGTAATTCCACACAAATACTCACATTCAAGCTATAAACTTGAATCCCAATTGTAGCCTAAGCTACTACAGTATGGGCAAAGACAGAGCAAAAAAATAAAATAAAAATGTAATTAATAGTACTGCTGCTCTGTGTAAGAGTGACAGTCTAACTACCATGCTCCAATCAGCAGGAAGTTTAAAGAGGTTGTAAAGGTACAATTTGTTTTCCTAAATAGCTTCCTTTACCTTAGTACAGTCCTCCTTCACTTACCTCATCCTTCCATTTTGCTTTTAAATATCCTTATTTCTTCTGAGAAATCCTCACTTCCTGTTCTTCTGTCTGTAACTCCACACAGTAATGCAAGGCTTTCTCCTTGGTGTGGAGTTTCGTGCTCGCCCCCTCCCTTGGACTACAGGAGAGTCAGGACGCTCTCTCTACGTTGCAGATAGAAAAAAGGAGCTGTGTGCAAGTGGGAGTCCTGACTCTCTTGTAGCCCAAGGGAGGGGGCGAGCACGACACTCTACACCAGGAAGAAAGCCCTGCATTACTGTGTGGAGTTACAGACAGAAGAACAGGAAGTGAGGATTTCTCAGAAGAAATAAGGACATTTAAAAGCAAAATGGAAGGATGTGGTAAGTGAAGGAGGACTGCACTAAGGTAAAGGAAGCTATTTAGGGAAAAAAAAAAAATGGTATCTTTACAAATCCTTTAAGCAATGCTGACTGAAGCACAGCAGTAACTATGTAGGAGGGGGGGGGGGGTGTCTCTTTACTCTTGGAGCTGCACTGTCTTGCTATAAAGGGCAGTTGTACAGTGCCTTGCGAAAGTATTCGGCCCCCTTGAACTTTGCGAACCTTTTGCCACATTTCAGGCCTCGAACATAAAGATATAAAACTGTAATGTTTTGTGAAGAATCAACAACAAGTGGGACACAATCATGAAGTGGAACGAAATTTATTGGATATTTAAAACTTTTTTAACAAATAAAAAAACTGAAAAATTGGGCGTGCAAAATTATTCAGCCCCTTTACTTTCAGTGCAGCAAATTCTCTCCAGAAGTTCAGTGAGGATCTCTGAATGATCCAATGTTGACCTAAATGACTAATGATGATAAATAGAATCCACCTGTGTGTAATCAAGTCTCCGTATAAATGCACCTGCACTGTGATAGTCTCAAGCCTCGTACACACGATCAAATCTGTCTGCTGAAATGGTCTAGCAGACCGTTTCCAGCAGACAGATTCGATCGTGTGTACGGGCGAGCCGACGGATTTGGCCACCCGACAGATTGGAAAGCATGCTTACCAATCTGTCGGCTGGGAACCCGTCCGCCCGACATGTCTGCTGGTTAGTACGCTAACCAGCAGACATGTCTTCTCACACACGCGCCGAATGGTTTCGACGCATGCGCGGAAGTGATTTACTTCCTGGTGCGGTGACGTGGCGGCGTCAACGTCACCGCGCCGTCTGGCGGTGGGGATTTTGGTTTGATCGTGTGTACACGATTAAACCAATATGTCCCCAGCAGACAGATTTGTTCAAATTGGTCGGCCCGACCGATTTGAACAAATCTGTCTGCTCATGTGTATGGGGCCTCAGAGGTCCGTTTAAAGCGCAGAGAGCATCATAAAGAACAAGGAACACACCAGGCAGGTCCGAGATACTGTTGTGGAGAAGTTTAAAGCCAGATTTGGATACAAAAACAAAAAAATCCCAAAGAGCACCGTGCAAGCGATAATATTGAAATGGGAGTATCAGACCACTGCAAATCTACGAAGACCTGGCCGTCCCTCTAAACTTTCAGCTCATACAAGGAGAAGACTGATCAGAGATTCAGCCAAGAGGCCCATGATCACTCTGGATGAACTGCAGTGATCTACAGCTGAGGTGGGAGACTCAGTCGTATACTGCACAAATCTGCCCTTTATGGAAGAGTGGCAAGAAGAAAGACATGTCTTAAAGATATTCATAAAAAGTGTCGTTTAAAGTTTCCCACAAGCCACCTGGAAGACACACCAAACATGTGGAAGAAGGTGCTCTGGTCCGATGAAACCAAAATCAAACTTTTTTGCAACAATGCAAAACGTTATGTTTGGCGTAAAAGCAACACAGCTCATCACCCTGAACACACCATCCCCACTGTCAAACATGGTGGTGGCAGCATCATGGTTTGGGCCTGCTTTTCTTCAGCAGGGACAGGGAAGATGGTTAAAATGAATGGGAAGATGGATGGAGCCAAATACAGGACCATTCTGGAAGAAAACCTGATGGAGTCTGCAAAAGACCTGAGACTGGGTTGGAGATTTTTCTTCCAACAAGACAATGATCCAAAACATAAAGCAAAATCTACAATGGAATGGTTCACAAATAAACATATCCAGGTGTTAGAATGGCCAAGTCAAAGTCCAGACCTGAATCCAATCGAGAATCTGTGGAAAGAACTGAAAACTGCTGTTCACAAACGCTCTTCATCCAACCTCACTGGGCTCGAGCTGTTTTTCAAGGAGGAATGGACAAAAACGTCAGTCTCTCGATGTGCAAAACAGAGAGACATACCCCAAGCGACTTACAGCTGTAATCGCAGCAAAAGGTGGTGCTACAAAGTATTAACTTAAGGGGGCTGAATAATTTTACACGCCCAATTTTTCAGTTTTTTGTTAAAAAAGTTTGAAATATCCAATAAATTTTGTTCCACTTCATGATTGTGTCCCACTTGTTGATTCTTCACAAAACATTACAGTTTTATATCTTTATGTTCGAGGCCTGAAATGTGGCAAAAGGTCACAAAGTTAAAGGGGGGCGAATACTTTCGCAAGGCACTGTACATTATAGTGTAACTGTTCGGAGTGCGAGCTCTACATAATATTGAATAGAAATAGCAGAGCAAATGCACACGCCCAGCCGAGAAGGATTTGATAATTAGTTGTGTGGCAGGTTAAAAAGGAAAAAGGTGTAAGCTGTACGTAAAAAAAAAAAAAAAAAAAAAAAAAATTAGCCGTGTATGCCACCAAAAAAATATACAGTTGAACATGTTTATAAAACGTATCAAAAAATGTCTCTCACTCTTAAAAATTTGTGATTATTCCCTTCCCCTAGACCCTGAACCAACAGCTATTCCTAGGATACCAGAGAATAACCCAATCCTATTCACCCGAGCATCAATCAAGCACTGAATATATGAAATGATTGTCATTGTACAGATGTAACAAAAGCAAGTGACTAGATGGAGGGTTAAGTGAGAACTTCCTCACCTGGACATAATTTGCTTCTTGTGCAGCGACAGCTGACTCCTTGTTTTCTGTCACACTTAATTCATCTTGTACATCTGCCTTAGAATCTGCATCGTTTTTTTCTTGCAGGGAATTCAGGTTTGAAGTCAAATCTTCTATACGCAGTAGTAACTCCTTATTTTCCAGTTTTAATTTTTCAAGTGCATTTTTCATCTCAAAGAGATCTCTTTGCAGTGCTTCTTTGTCTGCAAGCGTTTCCTCCAGTTCTTTTTTCAGAATTACCTTTTCCTTAGAGTAGTCACTCAAGAGAGCTCTTAGTTCAGAGCACTGAGCTTCATACTCTTCCTGCAGTCGGTTAATTTGAACAGATGTCTCTTCTCTCTGTAAAACCACATTCTGCTTTTCTTCTTTTAACTGGAGTACTGCCTTATTAATACCCTGAAGCACAGTACTGATATCTGGATCTAAGCATTCAACTGCCAATAGGTCCTGAAGAACAAAAAGCTCAGTTTTTAACTCTTCTACATAGCGCTCTTTCTGTTCGAGCAAAATTGAGACTTTATCTTTTCCTTCTAATGCCATCTGAAATTTAGTTCTTACGTTGTCTAGCTCATCTTTTGAAGTCTCACAAGTACTATGTTCACACACAAGCCTAGCAAAGTCTCTTGATATAACCTCCTTTTCTTCTTGAAGTCTTGATGCGTCATCTTGCCATCTTTTTGCATCAGTTTCCAACTTCTCTTTGTTAGTGACCAGCAAGTCTACCTGTTGCTGGAGAACTTTCATTTCACTGAGGCTTTGATCCCTACTGCCCACCGATTCCTGCAGTTGTTGTGTCAATGTCTCCACCGATTGCGTTAGCTGCGCATTAAGCTTTTCATGTTCTTCAAATTGATGCTGAAAATTTAGCGCTTTAGCTTCCTCATTCTGGCATAACTGCTGTAACTCTAGGATTTCTTTCCTTGAGATTTCTATGCTAGATGACATTTCAGCATTTTCTGTGGCCATCTCTTTCATTTTCAGCTGAAGATCTTTAAGGAAGCTCTCTTTTTCATGTAAAGAAGCAACAACATCTTCATTATCCTTTTTCAAATGAGTCAGCTGAAGTTGAAATGTTTCATTTTCACTCTCATTGGGTGTTACAGATTCCTGAAGTTTCTGTGTCAGCACATCCACTGTTTGCTTCAGTTGCTCATTATCTGCTGCTAGGGTTTCAGCTTCTTGCTGTAATGTTGTTACCCTGTCCTGCTCACACTTGTACATTTCCTGCAGTTTTTGTATTTCTTCTACTGATGCTTTCAAAGTGGAAGACATCTCTGCGTTTTCTGCTGAGGTTTCACTCATTTTGGACTGGAAATCTTTTAGCAGGAGTTCCTTCTGCTGTAGAGATGATGTAATCTCCTCATTTATTTGTTTCAGATGTGTTATCTTACCCTGAAGTTCCTCACATTCTTCTTGTTTAGTAGAAAGCAACTCAACTTCACACTTTAACCGATTCACAGTTTCAAGAAGATCGTTCTTGTCTTTGTAAGCAGATCTGAGTTTCTGTTGCAGCTCACTGACATCTGTGGCCTGCCGTTGCTTCATTGTTTCAAATTCCTGGCTTATCTTACCAGCAGACTCTCCAAGTTCGGCCTGAAGGCTAAGAAATGTTTCTAGTAAGCCTTCATAACTACTTACAGCTTCTTCTTTTTCCTTGTTAATTTTGTCAACCTGTTCTTTTAGAAGAATTATTTCATGCTCAAAAGAAAGTCTGTCATTTTCAAAACATGATGTTATGGACTGTTCCATTTCTTTCATTTCCCTGTTGTGCTGCTCCCTCATATTTTTAATATCTTCGGTCCTTTGTTGATGAAGCTGTTCGTATTCCATCGTTGTGGTCTGAAGCTTAGTTTGTAGCTTTTCTATTAAAGCATTATAATCTTCAATGGCAAGCTGAAGCTCATTTATTTTGAATTCTAAATCTTCCTTCTCATGGAAATAGTCACTTTTTAGATGCTCAACATCCTTTTCTAGGCCGATTTTTAAATTGTTGGTATAGGTGAGCTCATCTTTGAGTAGGCTTTGCTGAGATTCCAAATCTGTCACAAGGTTCTCCAGCCAATGAATGCCATCATCACTGCATACAGGTGGTGTAGGTTGTATTTCAGGTACATTACAGTTCTCTTCCAACTTTTTCCTAAGAATCTCAATTTCTTGTACATTCTTTTCACTATCTGCTCTCATTTCCTCTTGTAGCATCTTCTCTTTCTCAACATGCTGCTTAATCAAGTCTTGCAGTACGATTTTCTCCTGTTCACTCTGTTTTGTGGACCTTTCAAGTTGCTGTATTAAACTTGCAACTTCATTGTGGTGCAAGTTCTGCACTTTCAGGACCTCTGCATGGAGAGCTTGATTTTCACCATTATACTTTTCTGAGGTTGCTTGTGCATCTTTTAGCCTTGCTGTTAGTTGGTTGTTTTCTTCTACTGAAGCCTGCAGTGTTTTGTCTAAACTATTTATTTTGTCATTAGAAGTGAGATGGATATGTTGAACTTCTTCCTCCAGTTTTCTAATATATATTTCTTTTTTTTCTTGTAAACTCAGACTATCATTTAGCTCCTTTTGTTTCACAAGTGCATCCTGAAGCTCCTTCTTTATGGCATCAACATCTGTTTTATGATTGTTCTGCGTTTGCAGCAATTCATTCTTTAATACTTCAATTTCTTGTAGCAGAGCATTATTTGAACGTTCCATATTTTGATGCACCTCTGTTGCATTTTTGATAGCACTCTAGAAGACAAAAATGGCAAGACTGAAAATGTAGTTTAACAATATTTCTGCCTACAAAGGAAAACATTTATAATAATAATATGAAAACCTTTTCCAAACAACACATTACTTTTTCTGTATAATGTTTTAATAAAAACGTAGGATTTCATTACATAGTAACAAAGTAATTCCAGAAAAGGATTATATGCCAAATCTTCATGAATAAAATTTGGAATTCCCTACAACAAAACAAAAATCGGAATCTTCAAAAATCTACTGTCTACTTAGAGTTGATATGGATCGCTACATCAGTCAAAGTGTTTCAGTTTACATACCGTATTTATCGGCGTATACCGCGCACTTTTTTGCCCTGAAAATCAGGGCAAAATCGTGGGTGCGCGATATACGCCGATACCCGCGCCAAGTTTACCCGATATCCCCGATACCCGCGCCAAGTCCCGGACGTGAGCGCGAGAGTAGCCGAGCCTGCCCGACTATACGCGAGTGTACTGCGCTCGGTATATGCAGGCGCAGTATTCAAACTCGGCGCGGGAAAGCGGGGATCGAGCGGGGAGGACGCCGCAGAAGGACGCCGGACCCGACGAAGAGGACACCGCGCAAGACACCAAAACTGTAAGTACAAAAACATTTTTTTCCACAGGAATGGGGGCCACTTTAGGGGTGCGCGCTATACGCGGGAGCGCGCTATACCCAGATAAATACGGTAATTCCTAAAAGATAAGCCATGTTTGACTAAGGCAGGCCATA
The DNA here is from genome assembly GCA_029574335.1 of Rana kukunoris. NCBI lineage: Eukaryota > Metazoa > Chordata > Amphibia > Anura > Ranidae > Rana > Rana kukunoris. The sequence continues at coordinate 253,519,443 of CM056050.1, read as the reverse complement.
AATGGTGCATTTTTTTCATTCAACCGGCAAGTTTAACCTCTTCAGGTCTGCGCTATTGACAGAATACGTCAACAGCGCGGACCTGAGGCGCCGGGGTCACGTCTTTGGACGTGATTTACTTGTAATTCCCCGCACGCGCCACAGGGTGGCGCGCGGCGGGGAAAAACAGTCCCGACGCATCACCGAGGATCCGATGCGTGTACCCGGCGGCCGCGATGTCCGTCAGGTACACGCGATCGTCGGTGAGAGAGCAGGGACGTGGAGCTCTGAGTGTAAACACAGAGCTTCACGTCCTGTCAGTGAGAGGTGACAGATGCTGTTTCTCTTGTACATAGGGAGACAGCATCGGTCACCTCCCCCAGTCACCCCCCTCCCCCCACACAGTTAGAACACACCCAGGCAATACATTTAACCCCTTCCTCACCCCCTAGTGTTAACCCCTTCAATGCCAGTCACATTTATACAGTAATTAGTGCATTTTTATAGCACTGGTCGCTGTATAAATGTGAATGGCGCCAAAAATGTGTCAAAAGTGTCCGATGTGTCCGTCGCAATATCAAAGTCCCAATAAAAATCGCAGATCGCCGCCATTACTAGTAAAAAAAAAATCATAATTGTGTCCCCTATTTTGTAGGTGCTATAACTTTTGCGCAAAGCAGTCACTTATTGTGATTTTTTTTTTTTTTTACAAAAATACGTAGAAGAATACGTATCGACCTTAACCACTTGCCCATGGTGTCATAGTCAAAATACGTCATGACTTTAAAGATGGATATCTCGGTAACGGCAGCAGCTGCTGCCACAACCGAGATATCCATCTTTTCCATGGGCAGTGCTGTACACGATAATGGCGGTCCCAGCGGCGGATTCGCCGCAAGATCGCCGTTATCGGTGGCGGGAGAGGGCCCCCCCCCCTCCCGCCGCTCTCCCGCGCTCTCCGCCGCTTACCGGAGCCGTCGGTAACGGCGGAGGCGATCGGGTCCTCTTGCTGGCTGTGTTGGGATACGAGTGAGGGAAAAATCGCCCCCACCCGTCCCCCACAGCTCTGCTGGGCGGAAGTGACGTCAAAACGTCACTTCCGCCCAGCGTCTTAAAGAAACATTTTTTTTTTCTGAAATTTGAAAAATGAAATTTTTTTTTTTTTTGCATTTAAGCCTAAATATGAGATCTGAGGTCTTTTTGACCCCAGATCTCATATTTAAGAGGACCTGTCATGCTTTTTTCTATTACAAGGGATGTTTACATTCCTTGTAATAGGAATAAAAGTGATAATTTTTTTTTTTTAATTTATTTCGATGTATAAAATTATAAACTAATTAAAAATAAATAAGAAAACAAAAAAAAAAAAATGTAAAACGCCCCGTCCCGACGAGCTCGCGCGCAGAAGCGAACGCATACGCGAGTAGCGCCCGCATATGAAAACGGTGTTCAAACCACACAAGTGAGATATCGCCGCGATCGTTAGAGCGAGAGCAATAATTCTAGCCCTAGACCTCCTCTGTATCTCAAAAAATGCAACCTGTAGAATTTTTTAAACGTTGCCTATCGAGATTTTTAAGGGTAAAAGTTTGACGCCATGCCACGAGCGGGCGCAATTTTTAAGTGTGACATGTTGGGTATCATTTTACTCGGCGTAACATTATCTATCACAATATATAAAAAAATTGGGCCAAATTTATTGTTGTCTTATTTTTTTATTCAAAAAAGTGTTTTTTTTTCAAAAAAAGTGCGCTTGTAAGACCGCTGCGCAAATACGGTGTGACAAAAAGTATTGCAATGACTGCCATTTTATTCTCTAGGGTGTTAGAAAAAAAAAATATATAATGTTTGGGGGGTTTAAGTAATTTTCTAGCAAAAAAAACAGTTTTAGTCTCGTAAACACCGAATCTGAAAAACAAACCCGGTGGGCAAGTGGTTAACTGAGAAAAAAAAAAAAAAATGGGATATTTATTATAGCAACAAGTAAAAAATATATATATATTTTTAAATTGTCGCTCTTTTTTTCATTATAACACAAAAAATAAAAACCGCACGGGCGATCAAATACCACCAAAAGAAAGCTCTATTTGTGGGGAAAAAAAGGACGCCAATTTTGTTTGGGTGCCACGTCGCACGACCGCGCAATTGTCAGTTAAAGCGACGCAGTGCCGGAAGCTGAAATTTCGCCTGGGCACGAAGGGGGTTTATGTGCCCAGTAAGCAAGTGGTTAAAAGAAATTAAAAATTATATTTTGTTGAAGGCTATAGCAGGCAGTACTGATCGAGTAAAAAAACAGGCTGCCAGCCTGCTCACAGATGGATAGAAATTTGACTGGTTCCTGCTGAACTAGCCAAAATCTGCAAGGAATTCTGCATGCTATGTGTCAATCACTGTGCTACAAATTATTAATATTCAACATACTTGCCAAAAAAAATAAAAAATTACATTTCAGAACTCTAAATTATTTCAGGTCTATACCTGCCAATTCTTCATAGAAAATATGTGGTCTTATTTTATCTTATTTAGAATATATGTATTGTGTTGGTCTGCTGGTTCAGCAAAAAAAAAAAAAATTCTAATGTTTGCTATGGGTTACTGTACTTAAAATTTAGGACATAAGATAAGCACTCTGTATAAAACTGGTGGACTGTTAATAAGTTCTATTTACTTCAGCTTCTTCTTTTGTTTTAGCATATTCTTTCTTCAGCGATATCAGCTGTTGTTGATTTTCTGCTTTTTCCAGCAGCACCATATCCAATCGTTCCGTCAGTGCCTAAAAGCATTAAAGCAATATATTATGACAAGACAGTCGAGCACCTTGAACTACCCCAGTATCTCAGGATCATGAATCAACAATTCAAAACGTGGAAAAGCGGTTTAGTAGATGACTTTTGGCAAAGTTAGTTGTGTGTACAGAAACAAGAAATAGCCCAAATTATGCTTTTTCTATATTGTAAACAGAAGCATTATTACTCCATACTCCACCATCCAGAATAAAGGACCAGTCTAGCACCACTGAACAGACTACTAAACACAAAAAATAGTCACTGAACATTTACTAATTGACAGTCCCAACTATTGCTGTCTATAGCAACACACGTTACTGTACTGGCACTTCTACTGCAGGAACGGTACCTACATCTGCTATTACAGTAAGAAATATGTCAAGGGCATGACACACTTTTTTAAGTAAAGAGAGAAAGAGATATAGTGGACAGTGGAGGTATTTAACAGATACAGCAGTTGCATAACAAGAGCCTTTTTACCTGCAAAACATCATCGGTCTCTTCTTTAACTGGTTTTGATTTTAGGATTTCTACTTCTTTTTCCAGCTCTGCAAATAAGATCAGGTACAAAGCCGTGAAAAAAAACTGTGATTGAAAGGCAATTGATATATTGATATATTAAAGTAGTACACTAGTGATATTTAGCTTATATTTAAATAATTGATCATCTCATCAAATGAGTGTATAATTTAACAGGTCATGATATGAAAGTTGATCTGGATGCTCTGCATAGTTTTCTACAACATGCCCCACTGCCATGCTTAGCTAATGCAGACCGAGACCTGTTGAATGTGCCCACTACACTTAGGTTGAATGAATTCACACTTCAGCGTTTTACCGCAAATCTTCCCGCGATTTGAAAGTGCTGATGTGTGAATGGCAAATCATGAGACTCACATTTGACATGCCATTCCTTTGAATGACACCTCAAAATAATTCGTGGGTCTGCGGCGATAAATCGCACGAGAAGCATGTCGTCCAAAAGTAGCCCCTGGGGGGGGGGCGTGGCGACCGAGCTCCAAGATGGACGTGTGAGTCTGGAGCTCCTCTCGCGCACCGGAGATATCTAACAGCCACCAGCTGCCACTGACACCATCCGCGGCCGTTGTACTCGCCATCGGTCTTGTGAATCTCTGAGGTACCGTCCGGGATGACAAGGAACAGAAAGAAGCCGCTGCAACCGCAGAAAATGGACGGTTACCTCATACACCACGAGCGCGGCCATCCGCAACATGGCGGCGCCGCGGGGAACATCCGAGCGGACCCCCGACAAGGAACGCAGCCTAACAACACTGGGGCTCTCCCCGGATCCTTACCTCAGGTAGCACTGGCCAGCGGATCATCCTCTGGGACTCCCAGCCCTACTACACGCAGCCCAGCTAAATCGAAACCGCGGAGGGATTCGCCGGCTAGGCCGCAAAATGAGGAGGGTATGGAGGTAAGCAGGCCTAACATCCCCACAGCGCGCCATCAACCACAGGGGGGGGATCCCATTGCAGACTATCCCACAGCAGACAGGCCCATATCTGACACGCTGCTGAAAGAGATGCTGCTGTCCCTGAGATCATCCCTGCAGGCTGACATGGTATCAGGACTTAATGAATGTAGGAGAGAGGTGCAGTCCCTGGGTAACAGAGTGAATCAAGTTGAATCCAAGATGGGTGATTTCACTGTATCATACAACACAATGGTAGAAGCACACTCTGACCATAGCAGGGACATTGAATGGATAAAGGACAAGCTCTCGGACCTCGAGGACAGGTCCAGGAGGAACAATATCAAGCTGAGGGGTATTCCCGAGTCTGTCCCCCCGCCACAATTACTGCAATATGCACAGGCTCTGTTCTCCTCACTGCTGCCAGAGGCCTCGGCTCAGGATCTCCTAGTGGATAGGATTCACAGAATTCCCAAACCGTCATTCCTCCCAGACGAGGTCCCGCGTGATGTCCTTCTCAGAGTTCACTTTTATCACATTAAGGACAGACTCTTACAAGCTTCACGTAGACCAGGAGGCATGCCCCAACAATATGACACTATTAGACTGTTGCCGGACCTATCCAGATACACACTGCAGAAACGCCGTAACCTCCTAACCATGACCAAAGCCCTGAGGAATCACAACATCCTGCATAAATGGAAGTACCCAGCCACCCTCACCATCACTCACAATGGGGCCACTGTTTCTGTGTCCTCCATGGAGGACGGGCTATCAGCCCTGCGCAAATGGGGTATTATACCTGACCAACCAGCCCAACCAACCTCACCACCTGGCCTGCACCCCATACATGATGATTGGCAAGTGGTGTCCCACAAACGCTCAAACAAGAAAAAAGTCGGTGGAGGCACAAACACCTAATCCAACTTAACCCTATGTTATCTCCGGGGACGAGATAGCGCGATTGGCGCATTCTCATTTCCCCACAGCTTATAAATAGCAGTTACGCCTGCTCAAGGATCGGTTATGGATCCACTTCTTATTGTTCTCCAGTTAACTTTTGTTGATTTTTTCTTTTTACTTTTTGTTACCTTTTCTCAGTTTCTTGAAGTGCACAGGAACACCAGCAGAATTCTCCCAGTTGTCATGGACGGAACCGTAGCTCCTCAGTCCTGGTATATCAGAAGGGTTTGGCCTCAGAAGCCCGTCTCAGGCGCAGTGAGTACCAACACTAAGCCCTCACAGATCTTCCTACTACTCTATCACAATGACCATTAAAGTACTGTCTATTAATGCCGGGGCTTGAACCATCCAGCTAAGAGATTCTCACTTTGGGCGGAGGCCACCAAACAAGGAACGGATATCTTGTGTGTGCAAGAAACACATTTTCAGGCACACAAAACTCCGCACTGCTCGCACAAGAACTTCCCACTCATTCTTATGGCCTGTACACCGGACAGCAAAACTGGTGGTGTCATGATGGCCTTCAGGGACTCTATATCTTTCCAACCCAAGGAGGTTGTCACAGACGACGGTGGCAGGTACATTATAGTCACTGGGGACATTAACTCCAAGCCGTATACGATTGCCACGATATACGCTCCTAACACACATCAACTACGATTCCTACGCAGGGTCTTTAACAAAATCAAATCCTTACAGTATGGAAACCTACTACTATGTGGGGACTTTAATATTACGTCTGACCCAGAAATGGACACCTCAGGAAGCAAGCCCAAAGGTTCATCAGCTCTACAACCCCTACTTCACACCGAAGACCCTTTTGACGTGTGGCGCTGTCTACATATGAGTGAAAGGGACTATACTTTTTTTTCAAGTAGGCACAGATCATACTCGCGCCTTGATATGTTCTTATCAGATAAGTGGTTATTACAATGTGTTGAATCTGTGACAATTCATGATATTACATGGTCAGACCATGCTGCCATTTCCATGTCAGTTGCGGAAAAGGATGTCTCCCTTTCTCCTCCCACCTGGCGCTGTAACCCCAAACTGCTGCAGGAACAACACTGCTTAACCCACGTCACCAAGCACCTTAAAAATTTTGTTTTAGACAACTCAGGATCTGTAGACGACCCTAATATATTTTGGAACTCACACAAAGCTTTTATGAGGGGCATTTTAATCCAAATGGGTGCTAGAGAAAAGAGGAGGCATGCTCAGGCTTTCGACGAGGCCCTCTTGTTGCTGAGGAATCTGGAGTCCCAGAACAAGAGGGCACCGTCTGAGGCAGTATCTAAACAACTCAACAACCATAGGGAACACATTAGGAACCTTATCTCACAACAATTTGGCAAACACCTGAGTCGCCTTAAAATCAACTACTACTCCAACGCCAACAGAGCGGGTAAATATTTAGCAAACAGGCTTAAAGCTGCCCGAACCAAAACTAGAATAGCTTTTCTGAGGCACCCCACTCTGCCCCATAAAATTACTAACCCCCAGGACATCGCAAACCAATTTGCGCAATATTATAGCTCCCTATACAACCTTCACGCAGACCCTAACACCCCCCAACCCACGGGCGAGTCTATCCAGGGGTTCCTCAATAAGGTACGTTTGCCATCTCTGACACCGGATCAACTCGAAGACCTTAACTCACCCATAACACCCCATGAAATTGTTCGTGTCATTAATTCCCTCCCAATTGGCAAGTCCCCTGGCCCTGATGGCTTCTCTAATGAGTACTTCAAGGTCTTCAAAGAAATCCTAGCACCTCATATGGCCAGCGTATTCAACAAGGCAGCGGACACCGCGTCCCTGCCTCGAGAGATGCTCAAGGCCCACATAGTCACTTTGCCTAAACCAGGCAAGGAACCCAACACCCCGGCGAATTTTAGACCCATATCCCTACTTAACACGGACACTAAAATCTATGCAAAGCTCTTGGCTAAGAGACTTTCCGAATACGTCCCGTTACTCATAAAGCGCGACCAGATGGGTTTTGTTAAAGGGAGGCAAACCTCTGACGCAACACGTAGGATAATTAATGTGATACACCAGGCCGAGTCAACCCGAATGCCTTCTCTGCTGCTCTCAATAGACGCTGAGAAGGCGTTCGACAGGGTCCATTGGTCCTATATGAGGAGTGTCTTGGATAGGTTTGGTTTTAAGGGTCACATCTCCAATGCCATCATGGCCCTGTACTCTACCCCTTCGACACAAGTTTATACAAATGGATTCCTGTCAAATTCCTTTGAAATCTCGAATGGGACCAGGCAAGGTTGTCCCCTGTCCCCGACAATTTTTAATTTAATGATCGAACCACTGGCCGAAGCGGTCCGCTCAAACCCCTTGATATCGGGCTTCCAGTTTGGCGATAGCACACATACCATTAACCTATTCGCAGACGATGTGATCCTATTTCTGACCAACCCAATGATCTCACTGACAGAAGCTCACGCACTTCTTACGTCATTTGGAGAGGCCTCATATTATAAGGTGAATTTCACCAAGTCCCTGATTTTGGATCTAGGGGTAGCACCTCACTCCAAATTGGCCCTACAATCTCAACTACCATACACCTGGAGTTCAGGTGGCATTACATACCTAGGTATCATACTCACAAATCGAGTGACGGAGATGGCCAAGGCCAATATGACTCCGCTGATCGCCAGACTCGAAGCCCAATGTAAATCCATGGCACAGAGGGACCTATCTTGGATGGGTAGGATATCCGCTTATAAAATGATGGTGCTTCCCCAAATTCTGTACATGTTTCGCACCCTGTCTATACACATACCGACGCACTACATTAAAAAACTGGCGGACATGGGATGGAAATATGTTTGGAATGGAAAAAAAGCCAGGTGCTCTCGTAACAACCTTGTCTCCCATAAACGAGTGGGTGGGGCGGGACTGGTAGACATATACGGCTACCTATGGGCAACGCGCCTAGACCAACTAAAATACTGGATTCACACCCTTGAAAAACCTCTATGGGTAGATATCGAACTTGCTGTTTCACCAACCAAAGACCTGCCCCTATTATTGTTGAGCGACAGGTGGGACAAATGGGACTTACCCCTACTCTCTCCACCGATGCGAACCTCCATAAAGGCTTGGAGGTTCCTTCTGGACCAGAAACACGGGGACCTTCGAAACGTCGACTATAGACTACCATTGCTACTGCTGGAAGCCAAAATTCCTATGCTGAAAGTAGGGGACCTGACGGCTAAAGGGATTAACTATATTTCTGACCTCTACGAGGGTAGTAGGCCCAAGTCTATACACAGACTTCTGGCACAGTACTGCCTCACGACAGACATAGTGTACAAATACTTACAAATCACTCACTACTTAAAACGATTGACCCCCCCAACTATAGACATACCGAGCTCGGTCTGGCGATTTTACTTCATTGATAAAAGCGACAAAAAAGGCATTTCCTTCTTTTACAATCTGCTCCAGGACAAACTACAATTTTCCAAAACGACTAACATGAAAAAATGGGAAGCAGACCTTGACACACCTTTCTCTGACTCCCAATGGAAGTGTGCGTTTCGGGAACTTCACAGAGCGTCACATTGTGTGAAACACTGGGAGCTAGGGATTAAAATGGCCAACAGATGGCAATATACCCCTCTAAGGCTAGCTCGGTTCTCCCCGGGACTGAAATCTGACTGCTGGAGAGGTTGTGGACAAGTGGGGCATCTACTACATATGCTCTGGCAATGTCCGAGCATTAAAAGCCTATGGACCCAGGTGTTCAGTCTCATCTCCTCACTGACTGGTGTAATCACGTCCCCAGACCCGGCCCTGGCGATCCTTCATTTAAACATAGATAAATTCCCGCACGACCTTAGGCCTGTGGTTACCCACATACTATTGGAAACAAGGTTATTGATACTGACACATTGGAAATCTGACAAAGCTATAACTGTTACTGATGTCCAAGCAGCAGTGCATAGGAATCACACGTTCGAACGCCTGCTGGCGATTAACGCTCTGAAAGTTAAGAGGTTTGACGAGTGTTGGGCGATCTGGCCCGCTCGTACATAAATTGTTGATTACTTTAAATTGTTGATTACTTTACATTGGTTGTATTACTGTGAAATGAATCTGTGCATTTCCATATTTTCTGTTGCTATATTTCACTTTGTATTTTTTTTTTTTTTTTTTTTTTTTAGTTTTATCTGTATTGTGCTTATGTATTGTTTTGAAAATTTTCAATAAAAACCATTACATAAAAAACAAAAAAAAAACAAAAGTAGCCCCTGAACATTTTTAGGGCGACATGCTTCCCGCGATGAGTGTTGAATCAATTGCAGTGTGATTTATCGTGCTACAATAGCGGCAGACCCACGCAGTGATTTGAGGCGTCATTCAAATGAATGGCATGTCAAATGCGAATTCTTCGATTTGCAATTCACACATCGGCGCCTTCAAATCTGCCCACGATTCAAAATGCTTTAGTGTGAATGCAGCCTCAAAGTGGATGTTAACCAGATTTATGAAATTTGAGCTGGACACATATCTGCAGTGTTTTCTTAGTTCTCTCCAAAGGGAGGGGGGCTTAGAGCTTAGTTTCTCCTTCCATAACTTCTTACTGCCTTGAATAAAGCAAAATCTCATGGGTTATTGCCTGATTTGAAGAACGAGGCTACAATAACTAATTTACTTAAACCAGGTAAAAATACAGCTTCATATTAGGACAGGAGGGTCAGGATGCTCTCTACTTTGCAGATAGAGAAAGGAGCTGTGTGTTAGAGGGCGTCCTGACACTCCTGCTTGCCCCCTCCCCCCTAAAGAGGCTTTCTCCACATCAAGGAGAAAGCCTTGCATTACTCTGTGGAGTTACAGACAGGAACAGGAAGTGAGGATTTCTCAGGAGAAATAAGGACATTTAAAAGCAAAATCAAAGGATGAGGTAAGTGAAGGAGGACCGCACTAAGGTAAAGGAAGATATTAAGGGATTTTTTTTACCCTTACAACCCTTTTAATGGTAAAAAAAAACTTCTTCTTGCAGAGGATCCCGACAACCCCCCCAAATCAAGAGACAAGGGAGTGGTGGCAGGGCAAAGCTGCCTGTCTGTCAATAGATGCTGACAGGGAGGCTCAGGAGAAAGCCTGCACGAGCGCCTACGGGAGGTCTCGCCGAAGAGGATGAACCAGGAGTGTCGGTGAGGGGACACCAGAACAGGAGGATTGGGGATGCTTTGTGAAAAACCACTGCACAGAGCAGTTACGATAAGTATAAAATGTTTGTTATTTGAAAATAAATAATTGCAGCTTTATTATGAATAACTGTTGATTACTCTATGTTTTCGAAGGTGCGTGCATAGGCATGCCTACACAACCAGTTTAAAGAAATACTTTATAATAAAGTGAGACCATGCTATAAAAAATAAATAAAAGTGAAATCATAAACACACTGGACTCCTACCTGTACATCTTAATTTTACTTTCTGAATCACCATTATCTGCTTCTTTGCAAATTTAATGAGGTCTTCTTTTGGCAGGGTGTCCAGCTGAAAAATGTGAGTTTAAATAGGATCAGCATCAAATATTAATATCACAAGTTAGTGAACTGCAATGCATGCACGGAAGTGACGTCATCCCTGCTCAGCCAATAAAAGTGGCCGGAGATCGAGATATTAGCGACCAGGCGGGGAGCTTGGGAATGTCACATGGCTGGAGCCGAGGTGAGTAAAGTTAAACTTTAACGTGATTCTAAACACAGAAGGCTTGTTTTTCTTTTATCCTAATGCATTCTATGCATTAAGATAAAAAAAAAAAAAAAAAAAAAAAAAAAAAACACACCTCTCTGTATGCAGCTCCCCCTAACACTTAACTGAGCCCTATCTCGATACAACGATGGTACACGAGAACCTTGGCTGTTCGGGACTCTCCCTTCTCATTGACTGAGGCAACAGCAGACGCCATTGGCTCCTGCTGCTGTCAAAGTCAGCGAGTCAATGAAGAGAGAGAGGGGCGGGGCTGAGACGCGTCTCCACGTCAGAATAGACACTTAAAACAGAGGCCCGATAGCAGGCTGCTTGCTGTAGGGGCACTCAGCAGAAGAAAGGGGCCAGGAATGCCAGCGAGAGACCCGAAAGAGGAGGATTTGGGATGCTCTGTGCAAAACCACTGCACAGAGCAGGTAAGTATAACATGTTTGTTATTTAAAAACAAAATAAAATACTTTAATTTCACTATAAGCCCAAACCAGTAAGCCGAGTCGATAAAAAAAAACTTTTTTTTTTTTATAAAATTTTAATAAAATGCTTTTTGGGGTAAAAATCTATCTAATCTGTATCTATTTAAGATACATTATTAATTTAGTTTACTCAGCATGAAATTGAGCTTAGTTATGTACCATGAGGCAGTATTATCTGCAATATTTACATTTTTGGTAAACTCATTCAATGAATCAAAGCTCTGCAAGCTTAGATGAAATAACAATTTCACAGTAACCAGGAGATAGAACAAAAGTTCAGGAATATTTCTTTATCTTATCATTTTGAAAATCTATGTACACTACAAACTGTATGACTAAATCGGGTCCGAGATCACTGTTTTACTAACCTGACAACAGCTTATTATTCTTAATAGGAAACCTTAATTATGTTTTCAAATATTAAAAGGTTCCAACTACCAGCAAGACTAATGCCGCGTACACACGGTCGTTTTTTGCGATGAAAAAAAAACGTCGTTTTTTAACCACTTAAGACCCGGACCAAAATGCAGGTAAAGGACCTTGCCCCTTTTTGCGATTTGGCACTGCGTTGTTTTAACTGACAATTGCGCGGTCGTGCGACGTGGCTCCCAAACAAAATTGGCGTCCTTTTTTCCCCACAAATAGAGCTTTTTATTTTTTGCGCTATAAACAAAAATAGAGCGACAATTTTAAAAAAAATGCAATATTTTTTACTTTTTGCTATAATAAATATCCCCCAATTTTGACACATTTTTGGGACAATTGTCATTTTCACAGCAAAAAATGCATTTAAATTGCATTGTTTACTGTGGAAATGACAGTTGCAGTTTGGGAGTTAACCACAGGTGGCGCTGTAGGGGATGTGTGACCTATGTGTTGTGTTTACAACTGTAGGGGGGTGTGGCTGTAGGTGTGACGTCATCGATCGCATCCCCCTATTACAGGGGTGACGCGATCGATGCTACGGCCACAGAGAAGCACGGGGAAGCCGTGTTTACACACGGCTCTCCCCGTTCTTCCGCTCCAGGGACGGATCGCCGCACTGCAGCGGCGATCGGGTCCGCGAATCCCGCGGTCCCGGAGCTTCGGACCGGGTCACGGGCGCGCGCCCGTGACCCACGGCTGGGTACTAAAATCAACGTATATATAGGTTGATGTGCCCAGACGTGCCATTCTGCCGACGTAAATGTGCAGTAGGCGGTCCTTAAGTGGTTAAAACATCATTTAAAGTGATCGTGTGTGGGCAAAAAAAAAATCCAACATGCTTGAATTTTTTGTGTCGTTTTTCGTTTCAAAAAAAGTCACCGTGTGTAGCAAAAACGTTGTTTAAAACGACGTTTTTCAACCCGCGCATGCCCAGAAGCTAGTTATGAAGCGAGCTTCAATGGAAAAAAGAGTGGTGAACGTAACCTCGCTTTTTGTGAAAAAAACGATGGTGTGTATGCAACATCGTCTTTGAAAAGTGACGGTTCAAAAACGTCGTTTTTTTCATCACAAAAAATGATCGTGTGTACGCGGCATGAGTCCTTACATTTAAAGAGCATCTCACATTTCAGATCCATCATGGCAGCGCCCGTTAGCGGGCATCCACTTACCTGCTACCGCCACGTCCCTCACCTTGTTGGGTCACTGCCGCATTACCAGCCATCCCATTAAAGTGAATGGGACTGTTAATCAGTCAACAGCGGGTCACAGCCTCAGAGGAGCTGAGGGACAGAGATGACAGTTGCTCTTTAAAAATTATGATTTATATCAAGCTTTTTTACTAGCGTAAATCAAATTCTCCCTGCGAGTAAGTTTGTTATTTTTTAATTTCCTTTAACAGACCACATTGTCGATCAAAAGTGTCAGTTAAGATGGTTGAAATAAACGATTTAAAAATTACAGGGTTGCTTATAATGGTCAGTTCTTATTCATTTGTGTGAAAAGAAAATTTAAAAAATTGTAACTGCTTAACTGGAGTTTAGCTTTAATTTATTTTTTAGGCAGATCAATCTTACTCTTCTAGTGTATCTAACACTACCCTCTCCACAGGCTGACAATGCTGCTGTGCAAGGGTGTCTGCAATCACACTTAGAGTGGGTCACAAAACGACGTAAAAAAATGGCAAAGACGTCATGACGTTGCTTCCAGCCTCTGAGGGTCATAGAGATGGCGGGGAATCATCTGGTCCATGGTCAGCTTTATGGTAAAGCGCTGGCTGATTTATTCTCTGTCTCTCCGATCGCACAGGGGAGCCTGGAGAAGCACTGGATGGCAGCGGGAGAGAGGGCGTCCCTAACACCCCCCCCCACACCTACATAAAAGCAAACAAGAGGCTAAACAGCCCCTATGGTTGCTTTTACATGCAAAGGAATCGCCAGCTGAAAAAAAAAAAAAAAAAAAAAATCTGAATAATGCCTGCAGCTGTAGGCATCATTCAGATTTCACCACTTAAAGTTCAGGATGTTATATGACGTCCACTTACGGATAAGTGGTTGAAATGTCCATTGAAAAATAAAGTGATTACAAATACCGTGCAGAAAAAAAATCTGTGGCATAGCCACAAAGCAAACACCATGGGGCTTATTGGAAAGCATAATATAAAACGGAACAGAAATAAATGTATTTACCTTAGACTTGCTGGTGCCTGGGGTAGCTGGAGATGACACGCCATCTTGACCAGTTCCCTAGGTAACAATATTTTTATATCAGAAAGATTTAACATTATAAAAATACATTCACATAAATCAGTACCCCAGCCAAGAAAGATGAATCTCCTCAAAGATATGGGACTCACAGATAGTAAAAAAAGTGACAGAGGTTCTAATTATAAAAAAGCTTTCACTAGAGTTCCACTTTAACTAGTACTAAAGATGCGCTGAAACATATCAGCCAAAAATAGTGTCATCGCCATTTGACCAAAAACGCATGCGATTTTGCAATGATTTTACAGCAAATTTGTGTCACTTTTACCCCGATTTTACTGTGCTTATGCGTTTTCGTAGGGCACGTGACTCAAAAACTGCATCAAAAACGTAACACGGGTGCGTTAATTATATATTCTTGCTGCGTTTTCAATGCATTTCAATGGGAGGTGCTTTTTTTGTGTGTTTATTTTAAAAACTGAGCAAAAATGCAGCAAGCAGTATTTTTAACACCACAATGGAAGCCCAATGTACAAATTGAAGACATACATATAATTTAAAGGGATACATTTGTCTTGAGATTTTCTTGCGCTAAATGTGCTGATAATGGATGACAAATTCATATTCATTTTAAATTGACGATAACAATGAATAAGTCATATATATATATATATATATCCATATCCATCAGGTGCACCTCTAACTAGTACCAAAATATTTTAAAAAGAACAGTAAAAATGTAAAATGTCATCAGCACCAACATAGTTTGTCTAATGCAGTGCTCTCCAAACTGTGGCCCTTTGCTAGCCTTTATCCGGCCCTTTGGTGCACAATCCCATTGACTGACACCAACAGTACGGCATTATTCGTTGCACTGACAGCAAAGAGAGGGCTCAATTCCTTCCACTGACACCAACGATGGGACACAATTCCTTCCACTGATACCCACTGACACAAATCAAAGGGCACATTTTCTACTATAGACACCAATGATGGGGCACAATTCTTTTCATTGGCACCAACGATGGGGCACTAGTCCTCCCACCGACACCAAATATTGGGCATTGTTTACTCCAGTTGGCAGTTGGACGTCAGGACATTTTCTACTCCCACTGTCCCTACTCCGACCCTCCTAAAGTCTGAAGGACAATAAACTGGCCCTTTGTTTAGAAAGTTTGGAGACCCCTGATCTAATGCATAAAAGCAAAACCTTTGAGACTTAAAAAATACCAAAATAAAATCTAAGGCTATATATCAACCAAATGAGGGAAAACTTGAAACAAATAGGACTAATTTTAACACTAGTTCGGGAGAAAAAAAAAAAAGCATGGTTGTTGTCCAGTGACCAGATTTACTGCTTCAAATGGTAAAAATGTTGAAATATAATTAGTAACTTTAGGTGACAATTCTGCTTTTTGTTCCAATGTCTTTTCGGGTGTCTTCATTTCACCATCAACCACTTTGAGCAAAAAAATAAAACCAGCAAAATAGGTGAAATACCAAGGCCTTGACGTCCCACTCCTCAGGCTTACGCCTCACCCCAAACATCCAAACCTTTTTTTCTGAGCTAGGGAGGGGAACTTTGTTGTGTTACCTGTTAGGCAACATTTTTAGACATTGAGAATGGTTGCTAGATTCACTTGAAGTAAATTAAATGTGACACATAATTATACAGATTTACTAATGTGGTTCAGAATTGCATATTTAGAAAATAGTTACAAGCATAAACAAAAAGGTACAGAGGGAGTTTACAGGGTTAAAGTCAGCAGTAAACAGAAAATCTGTTGGTTGGGTTAGTAATGTTTGGTCCATTGTTCTATGTTCCTTCTTCTGTTGCACAGTCATAGACAACAACATATGCACTAGGCATAAGTAAGATCCTGGTTAGGTTTGTAATAGCCAATAACCAACGAATGAGTGAAAATTAATAACAGAGGGGTCCTTGTTCTGCAGAGTCGGTTTTCCCATTGGGATACAGATACTCTTCTGTATAAAAGAAAAAAGCAGCATGTAGTCCAAGCCAAGTATTACTGCATTTCAGCAAATAGTAGTCCTTCCTAGCTTTTTCACAAAGTATATCATGTGTCTGGGAAAAAAAAAAAAAAGAGAAAAAATAAAATAAAATGTACAGTACGTCTCTGTGTAGCTGGGCGCCTGCCGGGTCTGTGTGTATCCTCCACCCGGTCATCATCCACTCCCCCTGAGAGAAATGCCAGGCTAGAGTGTGGAAAATAATTATTTGAACCCCTGCAGATTTTGTAAGTTTACTATTTTACAAAAAAAAAAAATGGAAGGGGTATAATTTTTATCTTAAATAGAAGACAGAATATCAACCAAAAATCCAGAAAAAAAACCTGATACAAATGTTATAAATTGAGTTGCAGTTCAGGGAGTAAAATAAGTATTTGATCCCCTACCAGCCAACAATAATTCTGTCTACAGTATGTGGTACACAGATAAGTCCCATAAATTTAAAGGGTCACTAAAGGAAAAATTTTTTTTTAGCTGAAATTACTGTTTACAGGGTATAGAGACATAAAAGTTAACCGATTCCTTTTCAAAATGATTAAAAATAGATAAAAATCAAATCATATAATGTGCCTGCAGGTTAGTTTCACTTTTGAACTGGCTTCATGGTTTCTGCAAAGTAGAAATAGACACACAGAACAAAAACAAACAAATCCAGGGCAGTGTTTTGTTTTTAAAATGAATCTCATTGGTTCTGGGAAGTTTTAGACACACAGTAATGACAGCTTAAACCATCGTGAGAAAGCTCCCAGCACTGTGGTTATAAGGAAACAGACAAGCAGAAAGTGTGGAGAACAGAGCAGGATTACAGCAACTTCAAAGCAAAAACAAACAATGAGGACATGAAACCAGTACGGCAGTAAGGTAAAGCAAGCCATTTAGCTAAAAAAAAAAAATCCTTTAGTGATCCTTTAAGTAGGTGCTCCTAACAACAATTTGTTATGTGTATAAAAGAGACCTGTCTACAGAATCTCTTCTATTATTAAAAGACATCATGGACAAGACCAAAGAGCTGTTGGGGATGTCGGGGACAAGATTATAGACCTGCACAAGGCTGGAATGGGCTACAAGACCATCAGCAAGAAGCTTGGTGAGAAACAGAGCAAACTGTTGGAGACATTGGCCCAGATTCACGTACATCTGCGCATTATTGGACCGGCGTAGCGCACCGCCTTTACGTTAGACTTGCGCAATTTTGCCGCGTAATCACCCTATTCTCGTAGCTTTTGCGCAGGAAATTGCGCATACGTAACGTTTTTCCAGAGGCGTAAGGAGGAGTAATACAAATTGGGAAGGACGTGGGCGTGTTACATTGAAATGAGCCGTGACCCCATGCAAATGAAGGGCCGGCCGGCTCGCGCATGCGCGCTTGAAGGAGACCATGGTCAGCTCCGCTGTGCGCATGCTCACAACTCGGGAGCGGCGCAATCAGTGAAATTGGAAATGGACTAGGGCAACTTTGTGAACTACGCAGACAGCATAAATAGACAGACACAAATGCACTTCCTTTGCAAAAGTACATCCCTTTGTATCCCTCCCTCTACAGCAAGGTGCTTTTGTTTGTTTGTGACGTGTCTTTGAGATATTTGGGGACTGTTTTGCAGAGTGATTTTTGTCTTTTATGTGTTTTCTTTGTTGTTATTTTGTTTAAATTATATTTTTGCTGGGCATTTTTTTTTTTTGCTCGTCATTTATTTAATTTTTTTGGTTCTGTTTGTGTATGATTTTGGAATGTGGGGGTGATATTCCTGCGGGAAAAGGGGTGTCACCCTCATTTGTGGTGGAGAAGTGATCCCCAGGTCTGTGTGAATGGTGTATGAATGTGACAGTGACATAATTGGAGCCGTGGCATGGCGTTGCTGCTCACAGGTCCTGCATGGTGGGCTTGTGCCAATCCAATGTGATGAGGATGTGATGTGTCTGTGCTAGGGACCACAGTGGTGTGCATGCATGCATTCTCATTGTGCCATGATTAATGTGTGTGTTTAACGTGCAAAGATGCATAATGTGAGCTGGCATGAGATGGGGTAATGAGATGGGGTACCAGTGCATATGCAGAGTCACCTTGAAGGGAAAAGACAGGAGGATGTTAGTCATGCATGTGCCACTTGTGAGGTGTGCATCACGGGAGGGGATAGTCATGCCTGCCACCCATGTCACTCACCAACCAGCCAGCTGTCCCCATACATGTTCTGTTCGAAATCTGTGGGGATGGGACTCTGATTGTATATGTAGCGGTCATGGGTGTCATGGGTAGTGTCATGTGTTGGGCTGCTGATGTCCTCCTGCAAGGTTGTGGTAATTCCAGGATGGCATGAGGGGTGAATCTGAAGATGCGAGACACCTCAGAATCACTCATGCCAAAGATGTCTATGCGTGTGTGATATATCAAGTGAAGAGTGAGGGGCTTGTATCAGATAAGAATATTGTATTAGATTAGATTAAATTGTAAATTTTATATAAGCAAATAATAATAATAAAAAAAACATCTCCCGTGCCCTCCTTAGTGCCATCCTCCGTGCCCTCCTCCTTCTTTGTTCATCTAAAGTCAGTAGTATAGCTATGCGCGACGATGCCCCTGGCATGTTGGCATACAGATTGTTGAGCAACACGTGTGACTGCTGAACTCCTCACTAACAGTGTTGCTTTATCTGACAAGTAGACTTTTTTTCTTTTTTTAGACCAGCTTTTATCAGCTCTAATTTTAGACAGGACATTTTGCTGTTGCGCACACTGCGTCGCCTGCGCTGCCCCAACGTTGTTTTGTGGATCCCCGTAAGTCCCTCATTAGCATATTTGACTAGCAAATCAATGGTGTGTCTATCGCACTTTTGCGCGGACGGATGCGCCAGTCTAACGAAATTACGCGGGACAAAAATTTTTTGCGTATCTCGTTCTGGGGATGCCGCGCAACGAAACGCACGCGCACATTTAGACTTACGCACGCGCATCTCCTGTTGCGCAGGCGTAATCGCTCTGTGAATCTGGGCCATTATATGCAAATGGAAGAAAAAGAAAATATCCAGCAATCACCCTCCGTCTGGAGCTCCATTTAAGATTTTGCCTTATTGGGGATTTTGCCTCAAGATGATCATAAGAAAAGTGAGAGATCAGGCCAGAACTACATAGGAGAAGCTTGAGAATGATCCCCCTCCTCAAGAAGGCACATGTACGGCCCATCTGAAGTTAGCCAATGAACATCTAAATGATTCAAAGAAGGAATGGGAGAAAGTGCTGTGGTCAGATGAGACCAAAATTGAGCACTTTGGCATTAATTCGACTCAGCCCGTTTGAAGGAAGAAAAATGATGACTATGACCCTAAGAACACCATCCTTACAGTCCAGCACAGAGGTGGAAAGTAACATTATGCTTTGGGGCCGTTTCTCTGCTAAAGGTACAGACCGACTTTGCCACATCGAGGGGCCAATGGACAGGGCCATGTATTGTAAAATCTTGGATGAGAACCTTCCCTCAGCCAGAACACAGCAGATGGGTCGTGGATGGGTCTTCCAGCATGACAATGACCCAAAACATACCACCAAGGCAACAAAAGAGTGGCTTAAGAATAAACACATTAGGGTCATGGAGTGGCCTAGTCAGTCTCCAGACCTTAATCCCATAGAAAATGTTTTTTTTTTTTTTTTTAATCCATGTACTTACTTTATAATAAATCATTTAATTTCGTGCGCACCGCGGTATTTCGCCGCTATTAGGCGTCACTCCTTCCGGAAACAGCCGATTAGCGTTCGGCTCTTCTCGGCGCCTGCGCACAGACCCAGAAGCTGACTGCGCAGGCGCCGTATATAGCCGCGTCACGCCCTCCGAAAAAAGCCGAACTAGGACCGGCTATTTACGGCGCCTGCGCAGTCAGCTCCTGGGTCTGTGCGCAGGCGCCGAGAAGAGCCGAACGCTAATCGGTTGTTTCCGGAAGGCGTGACGCCTTATAGCGGCGGCATACCGCGGTGCGCCCAAAATTAAATGATTTATTATTTACATGGTACATGGATTAAAAAAAAAAAAAAACAGCATACTGGCGCTGACGCCAGTATGCTGGATGGGATGAAACAAAGTGGTTTTAAGGGTGGAACTCCACTTTAAAGTGAAACAATACCTTTTTTCACTTCTAGGGTGTAGTGGGGTGCCAGGAGCTGTATTTGAGGTCTCAGGGGCTGTAGTGGGGGTGTCAGTGGCACACTGGAACAGGGCAGGCTATGCTCTCGGAGCTTCAGCTCCTTCTACTGCAGCTGTAAAATGTCTGTACAGTACTTGTAAGGCACTTTACATACACTCGTGGGTATGTCCTTACTCGCGAGTGTATGTAAAGTGAGTGTACTTAAAGCGGGGTATGCCTGTACTTACTTTACTCACTGAACTGCAACTCAATTTATAACATTTGTACCACAAGTTTTTTCTGGTTGATATTTTGTCTCTACCCTATCATTTAAAATACACCCATGATACAAATTCTAGACCCCTCATTTCTCTCTGTGGGCAAACTTTCAAAATCTGCAGGCGGTCAAATAATTATTTTATCCACTGTATATCTTCCACTCATACATGTCTCCCTCCCCTCATAGATGGCTGGATGTGGGCGGCTGGGTGTATGAGTGCTCTGTCCACTTCCCCCTACCACCTGGATGTGCATTCTGCAATGGATATGGGGAAATGCAATCCGGAGAGGCTTCTATACAATAGAAACTAATAGAGCTTCAGACACTAAATGCCCACAATTCCCTGCCACAAGGGGGAGGAGAGCACAGGACTTTTCCCCAGGCAGCTCTGCAGAGATCTGAGCAGTCAGTGCAGGGAAACTATAGTGTGAGGACCTGCTGCTCTGTGTGCCTATGCTGGGAGAGAGCTTGGTGGGAGGCTGGAGCAGTGTGTGGTGTCTATAGTGGCTGATGACAACCACCAAAAGCCTCTGGTGAAGCGAACTGTTGGGCACAGACCTGGTGTTCCTACTTGCCTGTGTCCACCTTTAGAGGGACTAATACTGATAGAGCTGGTGAAAGTCCAACACTGGGACTGAGCCCTGCAAGGGCCGGATCTTGATAACAGACACCTGGGACAACTAATCGCTAAGCATATGAGACCAGACTTGTTGCACGCCAGGAGTGGCAAGCGGAACTACCAAGTTTCATCACGTGCTGCCTACAGTTAATGCCAATACAGACTGATCCTTGCCTAACAGCCTTATAGAGACAGCCTCACATGCACCACCTTACAGAAGGGCCCCGACATTAGCCACCTAATATTGACAATTACTTTGCAGCCATTCCCAGGGGTACCCTTCTGAGGAATGCATACATCCACCCGCAATTAGTGTTTTAGATGTAGTGTGGAAACCTTTATTCTTGGGTTAGTTAATGCTGATACCTAACTCTGTTTGCATCAGTTCAAAATGGGTTTAGCGTCACTACGGTTCAGTTGATTGGCGATCAGGACACTAGTGCTGACTTGTGTTTTGTTTGTATACATTGCCGTGCTCGTTCAAGAGTGAGTACCACAAGGGGAAGTCTGTTAAAGTGGTTGTATACCCTTTTTTATATTTTTACCTATAGGTAAGCCTATAATAAGGCTTATCTGTAGGTAAAATGAATATCTCCTAAACCTGTACGGTTTAGGAGATATTCACTTTGCATCAAGCCGCTGACGTTAGTGGCACATGCACTGTGAAGGTCTGGTAGGCTCTACCGCACGCATGTGTGTGAATGACGACGTTGCAGCTCCGGCCACTCACAGCGCCGGAGCCGAGAACCAGCAAGACACGCAGAGGGAAACATTTTTGCTCCCTCGGCGGTGACCAGGATCAGCTGCCGACACCTCTTTCTATGGTAAGTATTTCATAATGAGCTAGTATGTGGATTGTCACATTTTGTTTGTCTTGGTTGCCAGGAGGAATGGGCATACCTGGACTGGTGACAAGTGTCTAAGGCCCTGGTGCCCAATCTGTGGCCCTCAGGGGTCCGTGCAGAAATAAAATGGTTTGACTATTGTCCTGGTATAGCAGTAATTTCTAGCAGTCTCATGTAAAATGTCCCTGGTCTCATACAGCTCCTATAGTACATTCACACTTTGACGGTCTCCTGCAGTATGACCGCAGTCTCTGACCGTCTCTTGTTGTGTCACGTCTGCGGTCTCCGTCTCTTGTTGTGTCACGTCTGCGGTCTCCGTCTCTTGTTGTGTCACGTCTGCGGTCTCCGTCTCTTGTTGTGTCACGTCTGCGGTCTCCGTCTCTTGTTGTGTCACGTCTGCGGTCTCCGTCTCTTGTTGTGTCACGTCTGCGGTCTCCGTCTCTTGTTGTGTCACGTCTGCGGTCTCCGTCTCTTGTTGTGTCACGTCTGCGGTCTCCGTCTCTTGTTGTGTCACGTCTGCGGTCTCCGTCTCTTGTTGTGTCACGTCTGCGGTCTCCGTCTCTTGTTGTGTCACGTCTGCGGTCTCTGTCTCTTGTTGTGTCACGTCTGCGGTCTCCGTCTCTTGTTGTGTCACGTCTGCGGTCTCCGTCTCTTGTTGTGTCACGTCTGCGGTCTCCGTCTCTTGTTGTGTCACGTCTGCGGTCTCCGTCTCTTGTTGTGTCACGTCTGCGGTCTCCGTCTCTTGTTGTGTCACGTCTGCGGTCTCCGTCTCTTGTTGTGTCACGTCTGCGGTCTCCGTCTCTTGTTGTGTCACGTCTGCGGTCTCCGTCTCTTGTTGTGTCACGTCTGCGGTCTCCGTCTCTTGTTGTGTCACGTCTGCGGTCTCCGTCTCTTGTTGTGTCACGTCTGCGGTCTCCGTCTCTTGTTGTGTCACGTCTGCGGTCTCCGTCTCTTGTTGTGTCACGTCTGCGGTCTCCGTCTCTTGTTGTGTCACGTCTGCGGTCTCCGTCTCTTGTTGTGTCACGTCTGCGGTCTCCGTCTCTTGTTGTGTCACGTCTGCGGTCTCCGTCTCTTGTTGTGTCACGTCTGCGGTCTCCGTCTCTTGTTGTGTCACGTCTGCGGTCTCCGTCTCTTGTTGTGTCACGTCTGCGGTCTCCGTCTCTTGTTGTGTCACGTCTGCGGTCTCCGTCTCTTGTTGTGTCACGTCTGCGGTCTCCGTCTCTTGTTGTGTCACGTCTGCGGTCTCCGTCTCTTGTTGTGTCACGTCTGCGGTCTCCGTCTCTTGTTGTGTCACGTCTGCGGTCTCCGTCTCTTGTTGTGTCACGTCTGCGGTCTCCGTCTCTTGTTGTGTCACGTCTGCGGTCTCCGTCTCTTGTTGTGTCACGTCTGCGGTCTCCGTCTCTTGTTGTGTCACGTCTGCGGTCTCCGTCTCTTGTTGTGTCACGTCTGCGGTCTCCGTCTCTTGTTGTGTCACGTCTGCGGTCTCCGTCTCTTGTTGTGTCACGTCTGCGGTCTCCGTCTCTTGTTGTGTCACGTCTGCGGTCTCCGTCTCTTGTTGTGTCACGTCTGCGGTCTCCGTCTCTTGTTGTGTCACGTCTGCGGTCTCCGTCTCTTGTTGTGTCACGTCTGCGGTCTCCGTCTTTTGTTGTGTCACGTCTGCGGTCTCCGTCTCTTGTTGTGTCACGTCTGCGGTCTCCGTCTCTTGTTGTGTCACGTCTGCGGTCTCCGTCTCTTGTTGTGTCACGTCTGCGGTCTCCGTCTCTTGTTGTGTCACGTCTGCGGTCTCCGTCTCTTGTTGTGTCACGTCTGCGGTCTCCGTCTCTTGTTGTGTCACGTCTGCGGTCTCCGTCTCTTGTTGTGTCACGTCTGCGGTCTCCGTCTCTTGTTGTGTCACGTCTGCGGTCTCCGTCTCTTGTTGTGTCACGTCTGCGGTCTCCGTCTCTTGTTGTGTCACGTCTGCGGTCTCCGTCTCTTGTTGTGTCACGTCTGCGGTCTCCGTCTCTTGTTGTGTCACGTCTGCGGTCTCCGTCTCTTGTTGTGTCACGTCTGCGGTCTCCGTCTCTTGTTGTGTCACGTCTGCGGTCTCCGTCTCTTGTTGTGTCACGTCTGCGGTCTCCGTCTCTTGTTGTGTCACGTCTGCGGTCTCCGTCTCTTGTTGTGTCACGTCTGCGGTCTCCGTCTCTTGTTGTGTCACGTCTGCGGTCTCCGTCTCTTGTTGTGTCACGTCTGCGGTCTCCGTCTCTTGTTGTGTCACGTCTGCGGTCTCCGTCTCTTGTTGTGTCACGTCTGCGGTCTCCGTCTCTTGTTGTGTCACGTCTGCGGTCTCCGTCTCTTGTTGTGTCACGTCTGCGGTCTCCGTCTCTTGTTGTGTCACGTCTGCGGTCTCCGTCTCTTGTTGTGTCACGTCTGCGGTCTCCGTCTCTTGTTGTGTCACGTCTGCGGTCTCCGTCTCTTGTCACGTCTGCGGTCTCTGTCACGTCTGCGGTCTCCGTCTCTTGTTGTCACGTCTGCGGTCTCCGTCACGTCTGCGGTCTCCGTCTCTTGTTGTGTCACGTCTGCGGTCTCCGTCTCTTGTTGTGTCACGTCTGCGGTCTCCGTCTCTTGTTGTGTCACGTCTGCGGTCTCCGTCGCTTGTTGTGTCACGTCTGCGGTCTCCGTCGCTTGTTGTGTCACGTCTGCGCCCACCGTCGCTTGTGCCACGTCTGCGCCCACCGTCGCTTGTGCCACGTCTGCGCCCACCGTCGCTTGTGCCACGTTTGTAGTCTCTGAAACTGCATATTGAGTGAATTTTATGTACGGCCCTTTGCGAGGGCTACACTTAAAAACCCCATATCAAGAGAGATGAGCACCTCCGGTCTAAACGCCTATTTAAACTAGTGGTTGGAGACTTATAAAACCACTCTGTTGAGCCACGGTTTTACTGCCTCCAACCACATTCCCCCCTCTAGCTGCAGAACATGAACCATATAACTGAATGTACAAGGCATGTTAGAGTGAGGTTCAAAGGGTTACACCTTCTCAGAGCCTATCAAATGCTCTCCAACAAGTGCTCCAAATCCAGATTACTCTTCAGAGAGCTGTACTAGGGTAAACTAGCCCTGAGTATTTCCTCTCACTTCCTATTGTGTTTCCAGAACAGGAAGTGAAGTCTAATCTCGCCAATAGGACACAGGAGGCAATAAAAAACTGACAGTTGTTGTAACCCTTCCCTACACTATTAAATACAAGTTCTAAACAGAAATATATGTTCAGTCTACATTCAGTGACGTGAATTTCGGAGAACACTCTGACAAGCACTAATGTCATAACAGTTATCCCCAGAGTGATACCGGCAGCTGCACAGTCACACACGAGCTGGATGCTGTGAGCCCCAGTGCCAATACACAGCGCATGACAACGTACTCCTTATACACTCACCTCCATTTCCGCAATAACCACAACACTGCAGGGACCCTCCACTTCCGGCTCCGTCACCTGCTACACGTAAAGAGCTCCGACACGCCCTCTTCTCCACTGACGCCATCACACTGAGCACCGCCTACTCTGGTCGGCTCAGGGAGGGGCGTTCTGGGCTGCATCGGCTTTGGGAAACCCTGGGACTGGTAGAGTGTGTTCTGTATATAATGATTGGCATTCTTTTGGAATAGTTTGGTGTCAGTAGCTCTCGCATTATCTTGTTTGTACCGCAAAGTACAAGAATAAAACGGTTATTCCTACAAAGAAATCCAGCTGGTGTGTCCCTGCAATAGATGTGTATTCCCTGTCTGGTGTAGGGAAGCCCATTCACAACAATGATACTGGAATGAGTGGCTTCACACAGCAAGTGGCTGGAAGAGAACTGTCACACCGAGATTCCAAAAAAGAATGAGAAAAGACGTAAAGAAGAATTCAAGAACCCTTTCACATGTCTGCGACTTGGGACTGCAAAGTCACATGACATGTCGTACCCCATGATTTCCATGGAGTACCATTCCTATCTGTGCGACTTCAGGTCACAGCGACTTCAAAGTACTACTTTGGTCCCAGTTTGATGTGACTTGAGGGCCATAGACCTCAATACTACACAGGCATTGTTCTTGTAAAAAAATAAAATAAATCTGTATTTAGTTTATGGAAGCAGTTGGTATTTTATCGCATGATGTCATATGCAGTGGGGTGGAAACAGGGTAGAGGGATTAGAACACCTGTCAGTTTTTGTATTGTCAGTTTCTGTTTCTCATCATTATTAATGACAGTGAAAAGAAGAGAAAATACCACATTTTGAGTTGATAAAACATTAAAGTGGATTTAAAGGTAGAAGTTTTTTTTTCTTATCTAAATGCATTGTATATATTAAGATAAAAAGCATTCGGTGTGCAGCAGCCCCCTTAATACTTACCTGAGCCATTCTCTATCTAGAGATGTCCACAAGTCCCTCAGCCGTCTGGGACTCTCCTTCCTGATTGGCTGAGACACAGCAGCAGTACCATTGGTTCCTGCTGCCGTCACTCAAAGTCAGGAAAGAGAGGGGGCGGGACAGCTCCGTTTCTAAATGGATGCCACGGACCTGCAGCTCAGATGCCCTCATAGCAAGCTGCTTGCTGTGGGAGCACTTGACAGGAGATAGGGGCGATGAGCAGTGAAGAGGGACCCGAGAAGAGGAGGATCCAGGCTGTCCATAGGGGAAAACTCTCCAAATGGACACAAAAAAAAAACAAAAAAACAATTTAAATGAATGGCAACATTGAATTCATCTATTAAAAACTCTCTAAGGTTGCAAACACTTTAAAGTGGTTGTAAACACTTTTTTTTATTCTTACCTACAGGTAAGCCTATAATAAGGCTTACCTGTAGGTAAGGAGAATATCTCCTAAACCTGTACGGTAGACGGAAGACACGCCAGGCAAGAGGACATCTCGCTCGGCGTGGACCAGGTAAGTTCCTCTCACCTCGTTCCGAGGTCATTATGGCTTTTTCCTTGCAGGAGTAAAAAAAATTAAAAATAAATGTATGCGGGTTTACAACCACTTTAACTCACACTTTAACCACTCCATTACCACACTATAGCCTAAAAACAGCTAGAACGCAGCCCCCTGGTTCTGGGAGGGACATCCTCCCATAACCACATCCTTCAGTGCGCCCCCTGGGGCATGCATCCAACACACTCTGTGATCGCTGTGTCCATTGGACACAACTGATCACAGATTGCAGTAAAGGGCCGATCACAGCGGCCATTTACAATGTGATCAGATGTGTCCAATCACAGCCGATTACATGTAAACAGACTTGCTGGTTATCGGCAGTCTTTTCCTCACGCACTTTCACAGCCCGAGGAAAGGAGAGCTGGTAAAACTCACATTTACACTGATAATTAGGGCACCGATCATCAGTGTCCTGATTATCAGAGCAGCCGCATCAGTGCAGATTATCAGTGCCCCTCAGAGCTGCCTCTCAGTGCCACCTCATCAGTGCAGCCTATCAGTGCCCATCAGTGCAGCCTCATCAGCGCACATCAGTGAAGAATTAAAATTACTTATTTGCTAAATTGTATAACAGAAACTAAGAAAAAGGTTTGTTTTTTTTCAAAATGTTCGTTCTTTTTTTTCGTTTGTTTACAAAAAAAAACACAGTGATGATTAACCACTTCCATACCAGGCACTTACGCACCTTCCCGCCCAAGCCAATTTTCAGCTTTCAGCACTGTCGCAATTTGAATGACAATTGCGCGGTCATGCTACACTGCACCCAAACAAAATTGGCGTCCTTTTTTCCCCACAAATAGAGCTTTCTTTTGGTGGTATTTGATCACCTCTGCGTTTTTTTTTTTTTTGTGCAACAACTAAAAATAGAGCGAAGATTTTGAAAAAAAAATAAAGTTTTTATTTTTTTCTGTTAATTTTTTTGTAAATGAGTATGTTTTCTCTTTCAATTATGGGCACTGATATGGTGGCACTGATGGGCACCGATGAGGTGGCACTGATGGGCACCGATGAGGTAGTTCTGATGGGCACCGATTAGGTAGCACTGATGGGCACTGATAGGCGGCGCTGGTATTGGGCACTGATGGGCACTCATGGGCGGCACTGATGGGCACTCATGGGCGGCACTGATGGGCACTCATGGGCGGCACTGATGGGCACTCATAGGCAGCACTGGGCACTCATAGGCGGCACAGGTGGGCACTCATAGGCGGCACAGGTGGGCACTGATAGGCGGCACAGGTGGGCACTGATAGGCGGCACAGGTGGGCACTGATAGGTGGCACAGGTGGGCACTGATAGGTGGCACAGGTGGGCACTGATAGGTGGCACAGGTTGGCACTGATAGGTGGGCACTGGGCATGGATTGGCACTGTGGGGTGGCACTGACAGACACTGGGGTGGCACTGATGATCACTGAGGGGTGGCACTGATGGATCAATGTTGCCAATCAGTGCCCATGTGTGGGCACTGATTGGCATCATTTGTTTTTACTGCCCCCCTTTTTTTTTTGTCATTTTATTTTTTTGTCATTTTTTTTTTTTTTTTTTTGTCATTTTATTTGTATTTTTTTTTTTGTATTTTTTTTTATTACCCTGGTGGTCTAGTGTGGCGATCCGAGGGGGGGCTGCGCTGATAAACAATCAGCGCGAACCCCCCCTGTCAGGAGAGCCGCTGATCGGCTCTCCTCTACATGCGTCTGTCAGACGCGAGTGAGGAAGAGCCGTCGGCGGCTCTTCCTGTTTACATCGTGATCAGCCGTGATTGGACACGGCTGATCACGTGGTAACGAGGCTCCGCCGGAGACTCGTTACCGAGATCGGAGGTGCAGGGTGTCTGACTGACACCCCGCATCACCGTTCGCCGCGCTGCGCGCCCGCACGGGCGCGTGCGGCATGAAATCGTGCTAGACGTTTGAGAACGTCTAGTCACGATTTCATAACCACTTCCCTGCCGTAAATCGGCTATTGGCCGGGCGGGAAGTGGTTAAATAACACCAAAGCTCTATCTGTCTCTAATAAATAAAAAAAATCATATGGGTACAGTGTTGTCATTCATGGTTTAACAGCACTGAAAGCTGAAAATTGGCCTGGCCAGAAAGGGAGTCAAAGTGCCAAGTATTGACGTGGTTTAACCACTTCCCTACCGGACCTATTCTGGCACTTCTCTCCTTCATGTAAAAATCATATTTTTTTTGCTAGAAAATTACTTAAAAACCCCAAACATTATATGTTAAATTTTTTAGCAGACACCCTAGGAAAAAAAGTGCAACTTTTTATCTCGCACGGTATTTGTGCAATCATTTTTAAAATGCCTTTTTTTTTTAAAGATAAAACGGTTTCATGAACAAAACAGTAAAGTTTGCCCAATTTTTTTGTATAATGTGAAAGATGACGTTACGCTGAGTAAATAGATACCTAAGGCCGTGTACACACGATCAGTCCATCCGAGCTGACTGATTGTCTGATGTGCCCACACACCATCGGTTAAAAAAACGATCGTGTAGAACGCGGTTACGTTTACATGTTTTAACACAACGACGTGCTATAAAAAAGTTCAATGCTTCCAAGCATGCGTAGACTTTATTCTGAGCATGCGCGGCCTTTTAACCGATGCTTTTGCATACTAACGATCAGTTTTGACCCATCGGTCAGACGTCCATCGGTCAAATTTTAAAGCAAGTTCTCTTTTTTTTGACCGAAGGATAACTGACCGATGGGGGCCACACACGATCGGTTTGGACCAATGAAACGGTCCTTCAGTGCGTTTTCAGCGGTTTTGACCGATCGTGTGTATGCGGCCTAACATGTCATGCTTTAAAATTGTGCACACCCATGGAATGGCACCAAACGTTGGTACTTAAAAACCTAAGATCAATAGCAGCAGCCACCTAAAATATGTTCGCACATGAATAACAATATTAAAAAAAGGGGGGGGGGGTAGGGGGCGCTTGCTTAAAAAAATAACTATGTAAAACACAAAGCTTTCGGTCCTGTCAGCGGGGGAAACACTGATCTCCTGTTCATACAATGCATGAACAGAAGATCAGTGATTTCCCCTAGTGAGTCCACCCCCCCATACAGTTAGAACACACCCAGGAACACACTTAACCCCTTCCCTGCCAATGGCATTTTTATAGTAATCCAATGCATTTTTATAGCATTGATCGCTATAAAAATGCCAATGGTCCCAAAAATTTGTCAAAATTGTCCGATGTGTCCGCCATAATGTCTCGGTACTGAAAAACTAGTAAAAAAAAAATAATAAAAAAAAAAGCCATAAAACGACCCCCTTTTTTGTAAACGCTATAAATTTTGCGCAAACCAATCAATAAACGCTAATTGCGATTTTTTTTTTTTATGATAAGAATATAAGAATACGTTTCGGCCTAAACTGAGGAAAAAAAATGTTTTTTTATATATTTTTTGGGGATATTTATTATAGCAAAAATATTGCATTTTTTTCAAAATACAGTAGTTGCTCTATTTTTGTTTATAGCGCAAAAAATTAAAACCGCAGAGATGATCAAATACCACCAAAAGAAAGCTCTATTTGTGGGAAAAAAAGGACGCCAATTTTGTTTGGGAGCCACATTGTACGACTGCGCAATTGTCAGTTAAAGCGACGCAGTGCCGAATCACAAAAAGTGCTCTGGTCATTGGGCAGCAATATGGTCCGGGGGTTAAGTAGTTAAGAGGAAAATATTTTTGTCTTTACAATCCCTTTAACCACTTAAGGACCGCCTCCTGCAGATTTACGTCGGCAGAATGGCACGGCTGGGCACATCAACGTATATATACGTTGGTTTTAGTACCCAGCCGTGGGTCGCGGGCGCGCGCCCGCGGGCGCGCGCCCGCTACCCGGTCCGAAGCTCCAGGACCGGGACCGCGGGATTCGCGGACCCGATCGCCGCTGCAGTGCGGCGATCCGTCCCTGGAGCGGAAGAACGGAGAGAGCCGTG
Organism: Rana kukunoris; assembly: GCA_029574335.1. NCBI lineage: Eukaryota > Metazoa > Chordata > Amphibia > Anura > Ranidae > Rana > Rana kukunoris. The sequence continues at coordinate 253,488,633 of CM056050.1, read as the reverse complement.
TGTACACACGGCTTCCCCGTGCTTCTCTGTGGCCGGAGCATCGATCGCGTCATCCCTGTAATAGGGGGACGCGATCGATGACGTCACACCTACAGCCACACCCCCCTACAGTAGTAAACACACACATTAGGTACACATTCCCTACAGCGCCACCTGTGGTTAACTCCCAAACTGCAACTGTCATTTCCACAGTAAACAATGCAATTTAAATGCATTTTTTGCTGTGAAAATGACAATTGTCCCAAAAATGTGTAAAAATTGTCCGAAGTGTCCGCCATATTGTCGCAGTCACGAAAAAAAATCGCTGATCGCCGCTATTAGTAGTAAAAAAAAAAATAATTAATAAAAATGCAATAAAACTATCCCTTATTTTGTAAACGCTATAAATTTTGCGAAAACCAACCGATAAACGCTTATTGCGATTTTTTTTACCAAAAATATGTAGAAGAATACGTATCGGCCTAAACTGAGGAAAAAAAATGTTTTTTTATATATTTTTGGGGGATATTTATTATAGCAAAAAGTAAAAAATATTGCATTTTTTTTTAAATTGTCGCTCTATTTTTGTTTATAGCGCAAAAAATAAAAACCGCAGAGGTGATCAAATACCACCAAAAGAAAGCTCTATTTGTGGGAAAAAAAGGACGCAAATTTTGTTTGGGAGCCACGTCGCACGACCGCGCAATTGTCTGTTAAAGCGACGCAGTGCCGAATCGCAAAAACCCCTTGGGTCATTTGCCAGCGTATTGGTCCGGGTCTTAAGTGGTTAAGACAATTGTGCGGTCAAGCAACACTGTACCCATTTGACATTTTTATCATTTTTGGTCACACAAATAGAGTTTTGTTTTGGTGGTATTTACAGTGCCTTGAAAAAGTATAGAAATGTTCCACATTTTGTCGTGTTACAACCAAAAATGTAAAATTTATTTTATTGTTATTTTATGTGATAGACCAACACAAAGTGGCACATGATTGTGAAGTGGAAGGAAAATTATTAATGGATTTCATTTTTTTTGTGAAAAGTGTGGTGTACATTTGTATTCAGCCCCCTGAGTCAGTACTTTGGAGAACCACTGCAATTACAGCTGCAAGTCTTTTTGGGGATGTCTCTACCAGCTTTGCACATCTAGAGAGTGGCATTTTTTTCCCATTCTTCTGTGTAAAATAACTCTGTCAGATTGGATATAGAGCATCTGTGAGCAGCAATTTTTAAGTCTTGCCACAGATTTTCAGTTGGATTTAGGCCTGGACTTTGATTGGGCCATTCTAACACATGAGTATGCACGGAATACACGGAATACAAATGCACGTCACACTTTTCAGATATGTCGTAAAAATATTTTAAAAAAACATATTTTTTTCCTTCCACTTCACAATTTTGTGCCTTTTACGTTATTGGTTGTAACATGCCAAAATTCGGAAATGTTCAATGGGTATAAATACTTTTTCAAGGCACTGTAATCACCACTGAGTTTTTTCTTTTTTGCTAAATAAACAAAAAAACTGATCATGTTGAAAAAAAAAAAAAGTTTTTCTTTGTGTTATAAAATTTTGAAAATAAATAATCTTTCTTCATAAATTTAGGCCAAACTGTATTGTGCTACATTTCTTTTGTGAAAATAACCCAATCAGTGTTTATTCTTTAGTCTGTAGGAAAGTTATAGCGTCCACAAACTATAGTATAAACTATAATATCTACTGTATATCTGAAAACTAATCAATCCTGATGTACAGACGAGTGGACGACCTATCTCATTTCTTGATGCCCGAAAATTCCAGGACAGTACAAATATCCTCCAAATGGCCCTATTTTGGAAAGCAAACAGTCCAAGGTATTTATTAAGAAGCATGGTGAGTTTTTTGAGAAGAAGGTTCAGCTCTCCTCAATGTTTGATTCATTTTATTGGCTTGTGCATGCAACAGAAGGAGTGAGAACAGATCAAGAAAATATTGTAGGTAATAAAACTATGAGAGACATAAAAAGCCAGTGGACTGGCTGCATTAATGGGTACTGATGAGGCTGCACTGATGGGCACTGATCAAGTTGTTGTTAATATTTATTTTTGTAACTTAATTCTGCATAAATCATTAAACAGTGTAATGTAGCGGCCCCTTACTTTCAAACAGCTAAAGTTAAAAGGGTGAGAGACATACTTGCTCTCACCCAGGTTGATTTGGTCAAATTCGGCAGCTGTCAGCCCTGAATTGTCCTGTGGGTCATTCTGCGCTGCAGAGATGTGGTCCCAGGTCTGGGCGGCAGGTGGCGCCAGAGGGGTTCAGGCAGAGCCACTTTTCCCCAGCAGCCAATTGGAGGAGCGTTTCCCTCGCAGGGCATGCTGGGGAGGGGTATATCTGTGGCAGACACCATATTTCGGGGTTCTTCGCGGGTTCCTGGTTTCAGGTGCGGCACCCACCTTCAGGGTGTGCACAAATCACGTGCCCCACCACTATGGCCTACCTGGCCGGGGCCCTGCCACGTGGAGTTCCCGACTCTGGGCTCTCTTGGCTCAGAGACACTGAAGCGACTGAGGGACCTCAGTGACTAACTGGGGTTCCGCATCTCAAGAGGACAGGATTGAGAGGATATGCTCTATTGCTCTTAAGTACCGGACCTGTGGTAGAGGCCTCTACTAATCTTCTAGAGCCAAGTCGGTGGCCGCGACTTGTTCCTTCTCAGCTTTCTCAGTGACACTCTGGCTGCCAGGTCTGTGTGAGAGGCCTGTGCAGGTGCACTGCACCCACTCCGGCTGGAGTGGCGACGTGATTGACTTAATTACCGAAAGCAGGATTGCTTTCTCTATCCAAGCCTGACTCTGCAAAGTTACTCTACTTTCATTAACCTTTTCCTATCTACCTCAAGTTGATGTGTTGGTTGTGTTGGACCAGGAAAATAAAGCATTCAGAAAACTTCAGCTACAGGTTGGACATTCGTTACTGCTTTGCTCACTACATCTACCCCTAGACACCACACAGAGGTAACTTAATCCATCGATCCCAATCTAATTAGTGGCTCCTGAATGGGGTAGAGCTACAGTAATTTCATGAGATGATTTATGAGGGTGTATTTAGGGGCGGAATTAGGGGCGGGCAGGGTAGGGGTTGGGTGGAACAACTGGTGGCGAGTAACACTAAAGGCCTGGCTAGTAGCTCAAGACTTGACATTTTGAGCCCTATATATATATATATAATGTAAATAATACAGTACCTTTTTGTGAAACCAATATATGAATACATACATATAGGATTGTATGGTGTCATTGCAAGTTAATTTTCCCAAAGTTGTAAATCTGTTATCCTTGAATTGACAAAGTCTTATCAGGACAAGGAGGGTTTGATTTAACATGGCTGGGTGCCATACTGTCTCTACACAGGTGTTTTTTTAATTGGACAAAACCAGTTTATAAATCATTTTAATGAACATATAAGAAGTCTGTGAATGAATATGTTTATCTAGTTGTAGGACAGGTGTCAGATTTATGGTTAGTTACATTGATGTAGATCATAGCAACCAATCGTGTTGTACTTAATATGTTTGCATTGTAAGAAACTGTGTAAATTAGACCTGCATCTTGTAATACTTTAAACATAAACCTGTATGTTCCCAGCTGTTAATAAACCTGCATCACTGAAGTCCTGCCTGGTTCAATACTTTATTATTCTACTTCAAGTCTCAATGTGAATGTCACATTCTGATGGATCTCATTGGGAACGTCACATTCTGGTGGAGTCTTAATGTTAATGCTTCATTCTGATGGACTCTTATTAGGAACATCACATTCTGGTGTAGTCTCAATGTGAACGTTACATGCTGGTGGGGTATCAATGTGAATGTTGTACTCTGATGGGGTCTCATTGTAAATTCCATGTTCTGGTGGCGTATTAATGTGAATGCTACATTCTGATGGTGTTTTATTGTCAGCATTGCATTATGGTGGAGTCTCATTGAAAATCACATTTTTAGTTTCATCGTGAATTTCACATTCTAGGGGAGTCTCAATGTGAACGTCAAATTCTGGTTGGGTCTTAATGTAAATTCTGCCTTCTGATGGAGTCTCATTGTGATTGTCACATTCTGATGGGGTCTTAATGTGAATGCTACATTCTGGTGGAGTCTCATTGTGAATGTCACATTCTTGTGTAGTCTCATTGTAAACATCGCATTCTGGTGCAGTCTCATTGTAAACATCGCATTCTGGTGGAGTCTCATTGTGAACAATACATTCGGGGGAGTCCCAATGTAAACATCACAGTCTAATGAATTTATTTTTTCCCAACTTTCTAGCTATCTCTCTCCCAGTACAGCTACACCAATCTAATTTAAGTGCAGTCCATTCCGGCTATAGAGCCAGAAACCAACAGAAAAGTCAACCTAGTTTTCCGTGAACCCAAAACCCTCCTTCTTACACCAGTTCCTCAGCTACTTGTTAAGTTTCCTAAGCTTCTGCTGCCTCTTTGATATGGCTCCAGGTACAAGCAGTATTTTTGAAAATACTGCCTTGGAGGTCCTATTCTTTAATATAGCCCTTAAGTCCCTGAAATCATTTTTTAGGATACTACATCTTCCTCTAACGTTGCTGTTGGTACCAATATGTACCATTACAGCTGGGTCTTCCCTTGCTCCACCCAACAATCTCTCCATCAGATCTGCAATGTCCCAAACCAAAGCACCTGGTAAACATACGGTTCGTCGACCATGGTCTTTGTGACAGATTGTCCTACTGTCCTTCTAATCATTGATTTCCCTACCACCAGTATCTGCCTAACCTTTCTTGTAATCCTGCCAAACACCTTCACTGGAGATGTTCCCCTGACATTTTGGTGAAGTCTCAATATGAACATTACATTCTGGTGGGGTCCGAATGTAAACATCATATTCTGGTGGAGTTGCAATGTGAATGCCACATTCTGGGGGCACAATGGCAGGGTCTCAATGTGAACGCTACATTCTGTTAGAGTCTTATTGTGATCAACACATTCTGGTGAAGTGTCAAAGTGAACATCACATTCTGGTGGAGTCCTAATGTAAACGTCACATTTTGGTGGCCTATCAAACTGTCTTTTGTCTTCTGCTTTGATTCTTTTTTTACCTGGGATAAATGGAGGTTCCTCTTCAGCTGATGGCACTTCAGTGAGGGGAGTCTCAGTGTGAACATCACTTTTCAGTGGAATGTGAATGTCACACACACACACACACTGGTGAAGTCTCAATGTGCATGTCACACTCTGGTGTCACATTTTGATAGAGTCTCCATGTGAACGTCACATGCTAGCGGAGTCTCCATGTGAATGTCATATGCTGGTGAAATCTCAATGTGAACATCACATGCTGGTGGAGTATGTATGTGAATGTCACATGCTGGTGGAGTCTCAATGTGAATGTCACATATGGTAGAGTCTCAATGTCAATGTCAAATGCTGGTGGAGTCTCCACGTGAATGTCATATGTTGGTAAAGTGTCAATGTGAACGACACATTCTGGTGGCGTCTCAATATCAGTATCACATTTTGGTAGAGACACAATGTAGATTTTACATTCGGTAACTGAGCAATGCTTGCTGTGTGAGCTATGTCTGCAGTAAATACCACGTATATCTGCAATAACAAAAGGAATCAGATTTAGCACATTCGCCTACATTTCATATTTTTTTCATTATACAACATTAAATTATAAAGAGAAAAGTTCAAAACTCCAGTGCCAGGGACATAAAATAAACCCGTTATAACAGTGACACAGAGATGACTATTGTTGGCCTTTATATAAGAAAATGCTGGTTATCTTGCAGTTACGTCGACCCACTAAAATTCATTGACTCAGGAAGCCACAGTATTTTCAGAGGTGTGATGTACTTTCATAGTTAAATGACTGGGTGATTCACAAAGAAAGTTGCGACAGGAAGTAGTGGTGTCACCTGCCTGGCTGTGCATTGTGGAAGGGGTTTGTGAATAATCAGACCGAGAGAGAGGAGCGTGTCACTCTGAGTGCAGCATGTCAGTTAAATTTCAATGTTTACGTTTTTATTTTTTTTAATACAAACGCCTTTTTTGAGAAAACAAACAGCGACCAGTATCAAATTTACATCGACACAGAACAAATATCTATACGCAAAGATAAATACCAGTCAACATCATATAAAAAAGATACAATAAAAGAAAAAAAGACAAAAACTATAAGAATAAGAAGCATAAAGATTCATAAAGGACAATAATGAAAACAGTACAGGATGCGGGGATCCACGAATACCAGTGAGAGCCTAAGGTTAAGATCCGAGAGAAAGGGCAGAGGAGCAATGGGCAAGCAAATAAACAAATGATCAAGGAGAACAGGGCTTCCATTTCAGATCATAAACCTGCATAGTGTCCATAATGATATGAAAGACCCTCTCCATGATTTGGATGGCTGCCATACGTTTAAGTACCCGATCCCAGGGGTTCGCCAGAACAGGGCGATAGACCAGTGGACTGCCAATGTTTAATAAAAGTAAGAACAACTCACATTTTGGTGAGATATGTGCATGGCATAAGTAGCTTGGGCTCCTGTAGTCCAGCTGGGCAGCAGTGGTGGTCAGCAGTTCCTGACAGCTCTGGTGGTTCCCGAGGCTCCAAGGCTGAAGACGGTCACACTGTTGTATGATCACAATGGGAGTGGGTTTTCCCCTCCAGCTCAACGCATTTCCCAGAATTGAGTTCCGCTTCTGCAGGAGTAAGGATGAGGTGTAAAGAAAAATTATCTTGGTAAACATGCTCAGACAGCTCAGAGATGTTTAACTACTTGAGATCCGCGCTACAGCCGAATGACGGCTCTAGCGCGAATCTAAATTGTCAACAAGCCGTCAATTGACGGCTTGTCACTAGCTGTTTCCCGGCGCGCGCTCCAGAGCGCGCTGCGGGGAAACACTGTGTTGCCCGTGTCCCTTGGACACAGCCAATCACAGATCGCCGCGAACGGCCAATCAGAGTGGCCGTTTGCGATGTGATCTGTGCGGCCAATGAGAGATGATCTCATAGATCATCTCTCATTGTCGTTTTACATAGAGACAGCGTCCTGTCTCTGGAGAGCAGGAGACGGATCTGTGTCTCTTGTAAATAGAGACACAGATCGGTCACCTCCCCAGTCACCCCCCCTCCACCTACAGTTAGAACACTATGCAGGGAATACATTTAACCCCTTCCTCACCCCCTAGTGTTAACCCCTTCAATGCCAGTCACATTTATACTGTAAATAGTGCATATTTATAGCACCAATCGCAGTATAAATGTGAATGACGCCAAAAATGTGTCAAAAGTGTCCGATGTGTCCGCCATAACGTCGCAGTCACAATAAAAATCGCAGATCGCTGCCATTTCTAGTAAAAAAAAAATAATAAAAAATAATAATTCTGTCCCCTATTTTGTAGGCACTATAAATTTTGCGCAAACCAGACGCTTATTGCAATTTTTTTTTTTTTTTACCAAAAATATGTAGAAGAATACGCATCGCCCTAAACTGAGAAAAAATAAGTTTTTTTTTTTTTTAATTGGGATATTTATTATAGCAACAAGTAAAAAATATTGTATTTTTTTCAAAATTGTCGCACTTTTTTGTTTATAGCGCAAAAAATAAAAACCGCAGAGGTGATCAAATACCACCAAAAGAAAGCTCTACTTGTGGGGAAAAAAAGGACTTTTGTTTGGGAGCCACGTCGCACGACCGCGCAATTGTCAGTTAAAGCGACGCAGTGCCGGAAGCTGAAATATCACCTGGGCAGGAGGGGGGTATAAGTGCCCAGTAAGCAAGTGGTTAATGGGGGGGGGGACTGATAATAAGGTATTAGGAACAACTTGATGACTAAAAATACTGAAAGTCAATATGTCTTGCCTCCACAGCAATGCTCTAACTTGGAGCACACACCACGCAAGGGGGGCAAAAAGTATAACTGTATATCTTGGGATCCAGAGCTGGAAAGGAAGACAGCAAAAGCCCTAAGATTAGAGCTGCACGATTAATCAGTAAGAATCAAAATCGCAATCTTTTCCCCTTCCTGATCTTCAAAACAGCATGTCATGATTCTTTCTAACAAGTGGAGAGAGTTCTCACAGCTGAAAAAAAAAAAATCCAGGCAGCCTGTCAAGTTTTATCACAACACATAAGTAGAAACAAAGGGGCAGATTCACGTACATCGGCGCATTATCGATCCGGCGTAGCGCACCGCGATTACGTTAGACGTGCGCAATCTAGCCGCGTAATCCCGGGATTCACGTAGCTTTTGCGCAAGAAATTGCGCAAGCGTAAGGTTTTTTCCTGAGGCGTAAGGAGGAGTAATACAAATTGGGTGGGACGTGGGCGTGTTACATTGAAATGAGCCGTGACCCCATGCAAATGAAGGGCCGGCCGACTCGCGCATGCGCGCGTGAAGGAAACCATGTCAGCTCCGTTGTGCGCATGCTCACAACTCGGGAGCGGCGCAATCAGTGAAATTGGAAATGGACTAGGGCAACTTTATGAACTACGCAGACAGCATAAATAGACACACACAAATGCACTTCCTTTGCAAAAATACATCCCTTTGTATCCCTCCCTATACAGCAAGGTGCTTTTGTTTGTTTGTGTCTTTGAGATATTTGGGGACTGTTTTGCAGAGTGATTTTTGTCTTTTATGTGTTTTCTTTGTTGTTATTTTCTTTAAATTATATTTTTGCTGGGCATTTTTTATTTAAATTATATTTTTGCTGGGCATTTTTTATTTAAATTATATTTTTGCTGGGCATTATTTTTTTTTCCTCGTCATTTCCTCGTCATTTATTTAATTTTTTTGGTTCTGTTTGTGTATGATTGTGAGGGGCTTGTATCAGATAAGAATATTGTATTAGATTAATTTAAATTGTAAATTTTATGTAAGCAAATAAAAAAAAAAAAAAAACATCTCCCGTGCCCTCCTTAGTGCCATCCTCCGTGCCCTCATCCTTCTTTGTTCATCTAAAGTCAGTAGTATAGCTATGCGCGACGATGCCCCTGGCATGTTGGCATACAGATTGTTGGGTAACACGTGTGACTGCTGAACTCCTCACTAACAGTGTTGCTTTATCTGACAATTAGACTTTTTTTCAAAATTTAGACCAGCTTTTAGGTCCTCTAACTTTAGACAGAACATTTTGCAGTTGCGCACATCGCGTAGCCTGCGCAGCAACTGCGTTTTTTTGTGAATCCCCGTAACTCCCTCATTAGCATATTTGACTAGCAAATCAATGGTGTGTCTAGCGCAGTTTTGCGCGAAGGGAAGCGAATGTCTAATTCAATTACGCCGGACCAAAAAACGTAGATTTCTGGCGTATATTGTTTTGTGAATCGCGTCCAACTATACGCACGCGCACATTTAGACTTACGCACGCGCAACAGCAGTTGCGCAGGCGTAATCGCTCTGTGAATCTGGCCCAAAGTATCTTTTCATTCTTTCATCAAAGGAAAGAAATCCAGCATGTAAATGAGGAAGGTTTAACCATTGAAAGACCAAACCTTTTCTGACATTTGTTGCTTACAAGTAAAAATCATTATTTTCTGCTAGAAAATTGCTTGGAACACCCAAACATGGTATTTTTTTTTTAGCAAAACCCTAGAGGATAAAATGATGGTTGTTTCAATATTTTTTGTCACACCGTATTTGCACACCATCTTTCAAACGCAATTATTTTGGAAAAAATACACTTTAATAAATAAAATAAAAAATAGTAGAGTTAGCCCAATTTTTTTTGTATAATGTGAAAAATGATGTTACACGTGAGAATCGTGAGAGAATCATGGTCTTTATTATAAGCAAAAAGAATTGTGATTCTCATTTTAGCCAAAATTGTGTAGCTCTACCTTAGACACAAATGTGCTATCTAATAAGAAACAGACTAAACATACGCCATACAGTTCATAAATAACCGCCAAGTGGATGTTCCCTCAATGCAGAAAATAACCCAAGGGGCAAAATCCCCTTTTAAAAAGAAAAGCACAATTTCTGCATGGTGTGGCAACAGAGAGAAAAAACACTAAAATGTCCCAACAGTTTGTCAGAGGAGGAATATTTGGAAGAAAGGGGGGGGGGGGGGGGGGGTAGTAGTGTAAGGAACACATCTCACTAAAGGTAAGTAATGCACCTTGTGTTGATTATTTTTTGTAAATGACCTTCAGTGTGCAGCTTCCCCTCAGCCCCCGCTTATACTCACCTGAGCCCGATCCCAATCCACTGACATGCATGAAAGCAGAAGGTATCCTGGTCGCTTACTCCTCATTGGCTGAGACACTGCAGCATAAGCCAATGGCTCCCACTGCTATCAATCAGAGCCATTATTTGTTATCTTAAAGAAAAAGAGAAAAAAGAGAACATCAGTTCTTTACATCCACTTAACCACTTGAGTCAAATTATTGGTTTACATTAGAGCTGCACGATTCTGGATAAAATGAGTATCCCGATTTTTTGGCTTATGCCGCGTACACACGGTCGTTTTTTGCGATGAAAAAAAACGACGTTTTCTGTGAAGTAAAAAACGACGTTTTTACCAAAAATATGTAGAAGAATACGCATCGCCCCAAAACTGAGAAAAAAAAAAGTTTTTTTTTTTTTAAATTGGGATATTTATTATAGCAACAAGTAAAAAATATTGTATTTTTTTCAAAATTGTCGCTCTTTTTTATTTATAGCGCAAAAAATAAAAACCGCAGAGGTGATCAATAGTGATGAGCGGAATACGCCATATTCGATTTCGATTTTCGCGAATATTTCGAAGAATATTCGCGAATATTCGTTAATATCGAATATTCGTGATATTTTATGCGAAATTTCGCGATTTTTTTTTTTTTTTATAAAATATCACGAATATTCGATATTTACGAATATTCGGTATATTTTATAAAGAAAAAAAAGCGAAATTTCACATATGCGGTCGCGAATATTCGTTAATATCGAATATTCGCGATATTTTATAAAAAAAAAAATTGCGAATTTTCGTCAATGCGAAATTTCGCTAATGCGAAATTTCCCTATTTTTTTTATATAAAAATATCACGAATATTCGATATTTACGAATATTCGGTATATTTTATAAAAAAAAAAGCGAAATTTCAAATATGCGGTCGCGAATATTCGTTAATATAGAATATTCGTGATATTTTATAAAAAAAAAAATTGCGAATTTTCGCCAATGCGAAATTTCGCTAATGCAAAATTTCGCGATTTTTTTTTATATAAAATATCACGAATATTCGATATTTACGAATATTCGCTATATTTTATAAAAAAATAAAAACAAAATTGCGAAATGTCGCTATTGCGAAATTCGCGATTGCGAAATTGATCGCAAATTTTATTGCGAAATTGATTGCGAAAAAAATACGAATATTCAAAATAGCGAATATTCGCCGCGATATTCGAGATATTCGCGAATACTCGAATATGCAATATTCGTGAGCAACACTAGTGATCAAATACCACCAAAAGAAAGCTCTACTTGTGGGGAAAAAAGGACGTCAATTTTGTTTGGGAGCCACGTCGCACGACCGCGCAATTGTCAGTTAAAGCGACGCAGTGCCGGAAGCTGAAATATCACCTGGGCAGGAGGGGGGTATAAGTGCCCAGTAAGCAAGTGGTTAAAGAGCCGAGAAATACATTGTATCTCTTCTCTATCTCTCTGCTCTGAGGATTTTTTTTGACAGCCCTGGCTCTGCACTGTTTATATAGAATCAGGGAAAGGTCAGTTCAGATGGAGAGGGGGTTGAATCCAGATTTTTTTAACAAGATTTTTTTGACCTTTTATGTGTTTTTTTTTATTTCTTTCACTTTTTTTGCTATCACATAGGGCAGTGGTTTTCAACCTGTGGTATGCTTACCCCTGGGGGTACACGCACCAAGAGCAGGGGGTATGTCACCCAGAGCCAGCGCCACCGGTAGCATTGGGAGAGAGGGGCTAACGGGGCTAACTACCGAGAACTGCAGAGAACTCCAATTCGCCCTCGGCAAAACACCGGCACGGCCACCAGTGACATAGAAGTCCTGCCTCTGGTTCCTATGATAGACGTCACACTGGTTCAATACTGGGATGTGAGAGGCAATGGGCAATGGTGAATGGCGAGACTACACTAATGGGCACTGGCAAGGCTGCACTAATGGTCACTGATGACTGGCAAAGCTGCATTGATTGCCACTGATCTGGCTGCATTGATGGGGACTGGTGAGGCTGAGCTGATGGACACTGATCAGGCTGCATTGATGGGCACTGGTAAGGCTGCATTGATGGCCACTGGTAAGGCTGCATTGATGGCCACTGGTAAGGCTGAGCTGATGGTCACTGATCAGGGTGCATTGATGGGCACAGGTAAGGGTGCACTGATGGCCACTGATGAGACTGCATTGATGGACACTGGTAAGGCTGCACTGATGGGCACTGATCAGTCTGTATTGATGAGCACTGGTGAGGCTGCATTGGTGAGGCTGAGCTGATGGGCACCTGCCTGTGTGTGTATCTGTCATTGCAGCATGCACACATACAGTGATATTGCAAACAAACAAAAACCATCACAAACACATACTGACATTACACACACACACAGAAGCTATGACACCCAAACAATAGAAATTACTTTCTCTAGACAGGGGTACTTCACCGTAAAAGGTTAAGAAACACTGACATAGTGGACCAACAGTCCCCTATGTGATAGAAGATACATGACATGTTCTTTTTTTGAGGGGGGCAGTGTGTGCAAGGAGAGGAAAGGTGAAGAGCAGTATACACAATGAGGGGGCAGTCTGTACAGGCAGGCTCCCTCACTTGCCGATGCTGACTGTCACTGTCAGCTTTTAAATGCAATTTACGGCTCTTTTTTTTCTATACTTAATAGCACTGAGAAGGGCTATCATTCGGCCCAGAACTGAACAAAGGGGTGGGGTCACCAAGTAACATCACCTAAAGACCCCTTTGTTAACCGTTAACACCCACTTGCTCAGTGGGGATTGCTCCGTTGATCCCCGCTGAGCTGGCAGATGACTGCCCTGTCAGATCTCCGCTCTCCCCGTGGGGGGGATCTGTCCGTGTTCATCTGATCCGATCCGCAGAACATTGTATTTTCCTCCGTCAGCAGAATTGGACCATAGCGGGGACCGTCGAGATCGGGTGTCAGCGGATTTTTATCCGCTGACATCCGATATCCCATAGGGATTAATGTATGTCCATATTTCATCCAAATACAGATGAATGAAATACGAACATACTGTCCGCACGTGTGAAAGGGACCTAAATCTTATACATTATGGCCCAGATTCACGTAGGGCGGCGTATCTTTAGAGCGGCGTAGCGCATCTCATATACGCTACGCCGACGTAACTTAGAGAGGCAAGTGCAGTATTCACAAAGCACTTGCTCCGTAAGTTGTGGCGGCGTAGCGTAAATTGGCCGGCGTAAGCCCGCCTAATTCAAAGTAGGAAGGAGGTGGGCGTCATCTATTTAAATTAAGCGTGATCCCATGCAAATGAATGGCCGGTCGAACTTGGCATGCACGCATGCTCAGAATCACGTCGCATATACTCCCTAAGATACGTCGGCGCAATGCCTACGACGTGAACGTAACCTACGCACTGCCCTATTCACGTAGTACTACGTAAACGGCGTACGCAACGTAAAATTCGCCGGTGTCGTTCCCTGGCCCATACCTTTGCATTAGCTGCACCTGCTATATGAGGGGTAACTTTACGCCAGATGTAAGCCTTACGCAAATCGTGTATATGAAGCGGCCGGGCGCATCTATGTTCGTGAATCGGCGTATCTTACTCATTTGCATATTTATAATGGGAACGCCGAATGCGCCCACGATACGCCGACATAGGCAATTTACGTCAGGTGGAGGAAGCCTATTTTTCGACGTATCTCACTTTGTGAATCGGCGTAAAGATACGACGGCGCACATTTGGACTTACGTTGGCGTATCTGGAGATACGCCAACGTAAATCGTTTGTGAATCCAGGCCTATGTGTAATGTGACAGTGCTGGGCCCTGCCACTGTGTGAGTATAGGGAAAAGTGACACAGGATTCACACTAATGCAGAATGTGGGGTTCCGGAGTATTGTGTCTGAGCAGAGAATGTTGGGATTTCAGTTTTTTTCTGAACATCTATCTCAATGCCTGCCAAAATCCACTTACAATAAGGACAAGTATAATCAAAGTCTCATGGTCTACCTTCTGAGATACAGAGCAATAAGTTAGAAGGAAAAATACTAAAATGCTAGACATTGACGCTCATTTTCAGGACCGTGTGACATTTTTACATTGTGGGTTATTAGTAATAGTGTAACTGTACAGTTAGTCCAACAATAACTAAGCAATGTATGTGGGCAGAAAAGATTGGATATTTAAGAGAATTGAAGCTCTTTAATATTCTACAAGAGTACATTTTCGGAGTTAAGAAAAAAATCAAATCAATCACAAATAGTTCTTATGCCAATGTACTATTTTTAAGCTGAGAAATAATTTTGTTGCCATCATTGCGTTAGGAGATTTAATAGCCTGTCCAGTATTTTCACACATTATTGATTGTGCACCACTTCTGCTTAAAGCCCTTTTCATCTGATAGATAGGACTAGAACTTCACCAACCCACACCTCTTAGAGCAGTGTCATAAAACATATTTACTGTTTCCCATAACAAATTTCTAGACAAAAGTGACAGCTGTTGATGTATCTTAGTAAGGATACTTGACATGATGTAGTGATTTCATTTTCTCATCTGATGCATAAGAATTGCAGGAACAGTGATGTTATACTTGCCTGTTTTCCATCAGCGATTCAAGTAATGAGTAAATTACATACCTGCAGAAGCAGATAATAAGATAGAAATACCACATGGGCCTAAATTAACACACAGTGAATGAGATAAACAAGCACTGTTTACACTATATTATGTATTGTCAGACTGAAGAATCTAAATGTGCATGTCAAAGAGAAACTATAATGGGCTTTGGGTCAATTCAATCAATCCAATAAATTATTGGGGCCCATTCAAACTGTTGTGTTAGCACAATTTTCTTAATGCGAGTTGCATAAAGGCAGCCTATTCTTCAAATGGGCTGCCTAATGCACCAAAAAAAGTGCATGTAGCATTTTTGCCAGAGCAACATTACTGCGCTGCCCTGCAATGCATCTGTTAACCAAGTGTGTTGGAGTGCCATTAAAAATTAATTAAAAATGAAAATTAATTTAAAAAGATAGATAGATAGATAGATAGATAGATAGAGGGACAAAATTGGTGTGGCACAGAAGGTCAAATCAAGACACCACATCCCATGAGAAAATATTAAACAAGTAAATGGGAGGGGTAACAAACCCTGGGACTTTAGAGGTGTTGAAATCTACTGTCAATAAATCAAAATCGATATGTAAAAAGACCAAATTTATTGTTTTAACATATACAGATTAATAAAAAAATCTTAACATCAACATCGTTTGGTCCCGAGGGACATACATGGCTCAAACAGGAGCCACCATGAACCTATATGAAAGATGCCCAACATGTTTCGCTCGATTGGAGCTTCATCAGGAGCATATACAGGATATACTGAAAAGTTAGAGAAAAACAATATCATAAGGAATAAAGCATAAATGCATTAATTATTCATTACAAGTTCATTAAAATAGATATATTGATTTCAGAAGAAATATAGTCACATAATTAATTGGGGAAAACAAAACAGTTTAATAATAACGATATTGGATGCAAATACAAGCACAGATGTAAATACATCGAATGATTGCTATTGGGTCAACTCACCTAACAGCCCGGGCTGTATTTTAACCACATACATATAATGAAAACAGAGATTTGATAGAGAGATCAAATACTGCCACCGCTCGCCCCAAAAACAACCGTGCAAACCAAAATTAGGTGAGTTGACCCAATACCAATTATTCGATGTATTTACATCTGTGCTTGTATTTGCATCCAATATCGTTATCATTAAACGGTTTTGATTTCCCCAATTGATTATGTGACTATATTTCTTCTGAAATCAATATATCTATTTTAATGAACTTGTAATGAATAATTAATGCATTTATGCTTTATTCCTTATGATATTGTTTTTCTCTAACTTTTCATTATATCCTGTATATGCTCCTGATGAAGCTCCAATCGAGCGAAACATGTTGGGCATCTTTCATATAGGTTCATGGTGGCTCCTGTTTGAGCCATGTATGTCCCTCGGGACCAAACGATGTTGATGTTAAGATTTTTAAATTAATTTGTGAATGTTAAAACAATAAATTTTGTCTTTTTTTCATATCGATTTTGATTTATTGACAGTAGATTTCGACACCTCTAAAGTCCCGGGGTTTGTTACCCCTCCCATTTCTCTGTTAGATAGATAGAGGGGTTTATTTTCAGTGGGAGCACGGGGGAAAGCAGTTTTGGCAGCTCCAGCAATTAAAGCGGAGGTCCACACAAAAAGTGAACCTCTGCTTTTTGGAACCCCCCCTCCGGTGTCACATTTTGGTACCTTTCAGGGGGTTGCAGATACCTGTATAATACAGGTATTTGCACCCACTTCCGGGTATAGACTCCCACAGGAGTCACGCCCCTTCACATCACCCTCTGCCGTCTTCTGGGAAACACACTGGTCCCAAGAGACAGCGGGGACCAGTGAGGATGCTCCGTGCGACTTGCGCATGAGCAGTAGGGAACTGGGCAGTGAAGCCACAACGCTTCACTTCCTGATTCCCTCACCGAGAATGGCTGCAGGAGCAGCCGAGAGACGAGCGATTGCTTGACTTCGGCTGCCGACATCATAACAATTGCTTGATGCAAATGCACAACGAGTTCATGGTGGCAGACATTTCCCGTCAGCTTAGAGTGGCTAGGGGAAACATCAATATGTCACACGATATTTGTGCAGCCATTTAAAAAATGCAAATTTTCAGCAAAAATTACAATAAATTTGATTTTAGTGTACACAAAAGACAATAAAATCCCTACTTTCTTGATAAAATC
The DNA here is from genome assembly GCA_029574335.1 of Rana kukunoris. Classification (NCBI taxonomy): domain Eukaryota; kingdom Metazoa; phylum Chordata; class Amphibia; order Anura; family Ranidae; genus Rana; species Rana kukunoris. The sequence continues at coordinate 253,471,646 of CM056050.1, read as the reverse complement.
CAAAATGTTGTAATTGAGTACAACATATAATATAAAATAGTATATAATAAAAAAGTATATAATTTAAAATATTGCAATAAGTAATATAGATAGCAAACATAAGACTCAAGATTGCGCACACCCGTGAAATGGTGAAAAACTACAGTATCTACATTTTTAATTGGCAATACCTTAGAAGCCTTTACATGTTTTCATTGTAGAGTTATCCATGAGTTGTGGCCCTATAATTATTGCTCTCACTCTGGTGTTCATGGCAGTAAGTCGCATGTCTGACGTAATCCCTGTTACATGTGCCCAGGGGAGACAGGGGCGCTTTTAATTTTTTTTATGTATTTTATTAAAACATTTTCTACACTTTTTTTTTCATTGAACTTTATTGTTATCGCAAAGGGGCTAACAATGCCCTATGTGATAGCTTTGGGCATATAACATGTACTGTTTATAATGAAATCAGGTATATTCGACCCTTATTGTCTCCCCTGCCCTTTAATGCAGCTAATTGAGTACAGATCATGAGGCCATTCTCACAACTGTAAAAGTGATTAGGTGGCTATAGAGCTGCCCAGATCACTTTTACATAACAGCCGATTATCAGCTGTAAAAATGATAACAAGCTCATGGTTGCAGCTGAAGCCATGAGCTTGTTAAAGCCACTTACTGGCCATTTAACCACTTGTCGACCAGCGCACGCACTTTTACATCGGCAAAATGGCACGGACAGGCAAATAGGCGTACAGGTACGTTCCTTTAAATTTGCTACCACGTGGGCGTGCGCGCCCCTACTGCAAGCTACGTGACCTGCGGACTCAAAGTCTGCGGTGTCCTGCGATCATGTCACGGAGCAGCAGAACGGGGGGATGCTTGTGTAAACAAGGCATCTCCCTGTTCTGCCTAGTGACAGGAAACCGATCGTCTGCTCCCTCTCATCGGGAGCAGCGATCAGTGTCGTGTCACAGTAAGCCCAGCCCCCTACAGTTAGAATCACTCCCTAGGACACACTTAACCCCCTTTCTAGCCCCTAGTGGTTAACCCTTCCCTGCCAGTCACATTTATACAGTAATCGGTGCATTTTTATAGCACTGATCGCTGTATAAATGTGAATGGTCCCAATATAGCATCAAAAGTGTCATAAAACTATGGAAAGTGTTGGAAAAAAAGGACACAAATTTTGTTTGGAAGCCACGTCGCACGACCGCACAATTGTCAGTTAAAGCGACACAGTGCCGAATGGCAAAAAGTGGCCCAGTTCTTTGGGAGCAAAAACCTCCAGGGCTGAAGTGGTTTATAGGTCAGCAAGTGATTCAACGTCTCTGTACTGCATTACAACAGTATATTTGAAGCCTGTGTTAAAGTGTTACTAAACGCCCCACAGGAAAATCCATCTGTATATACAGTAAAGCATGCTTCTTATACTCACTGTGGAACCTAAGGGAGTTAATGCTCCATAGTGTGTAAAAAGGCTGTTTGATCCTGGCTTCTCTGATTCTCACCTCCTTCCACTGTCCCCTGATCATTTGCTGATAACACAGAGTCTTATGGTGTCTGGCTGCACATGATCAGATTTAGGGAGGTTTTTTTATTTTCTTGGGAGGCTGCCTGTTATCAGTACAAGGCCAATTGGCACTGTACAGACAGAGGGTCGGGGGTCTTGCAGCCTGATAAGACAGTCAGAAAACTCCTCCTACAAGCTTTAACCAGTGCTTGGCTGGACACTGACGTAAGTCACAAGACTGCTCTAAATGCTGATGCGAAAAGGTATTTAGCAGTTAATATTTGCTAAAATAATTACATCTCCATGTTCAATGTACTGTGGGAGACCAGATATAGTGAATGCAGGGTCCTGGGTTTAGTTACACTTTAATATTTGGTTTATCTGATTCGATGAATAATGACAATTGGGATAAAGGTCTCAATGGATTCTGGGCCTAAGGCCTCGTACACACGAGTAAATAGATTTGTTCAAAACGGTCTGTCCGACCGATTTGAACAAATCTGTCTGCTGGCATTTTGGTTTGCTCGCGTGTACACACGAGCAAACCAAAATCCCCGCCAGCAGACAGCGCGCTGACGTGCCGGTGACGTTGACGCCACCACGTCACCGCACCAGGACGTAAAACACTTCCGCGCATGCCTCGAAACCATTCGGCACGTGTGCGAGAAGACATGTCCGCTGGTTAGCGTACTAACCAGCAGACATGTCGGGCGGACGGGTTCCCAGCCGACAGATTTCAAAGCATGCTTTGAAATCTGTCGGGTGGCCAAATCCGTCTGTTTGCCTGTACACACGATCAAATCTGTCTGCTGAAACGGTCTAGCAGACCGTTTCCAGCAGACAGATTTGATCGTGTGTACGAGGCCTTAGGCTAGATCAGCTCCAGCTTGGAGCAGATCAGAACTCTAGTTCATTAGGACTGGCTGGGGTGGATTATTGAGTAGGCAAAGCCAAGGTACTGCTAGGTCTTGTTGGTTGTTCAAGAAGTCAAACTATTACATTAGTTGAGGGGAATGGTCCATAATCTCCAGCTTTCCATGACCATGAATGATACTGGAAATCACCAACTATAGCACAAAAAGATACATTACAACCCGTTCACACTGAATTCGGTTTTGAAACCTCTGGTCAGTGCGAGTTCACGTGTGGCTTGCCAATATCTGTGCGAATTCATGCACAGATGTCTATGCAAGTCGCCCATGAAATTGCCAAAAATAGTGCAGGACCTTTTTGAAATGGCACCAATTTGAATGGTTCCATAGGGACAAATAGGGTAAGGCTTTTCATGCAAAATTAAAACTGTCAAGTCGCATCACAAGTCACACCAGTGTGAATGGGGCTGTTATAGGTTTTGGTATATTTTTGTGATGCTAATCCTGTATTTGCTAACGCAGTATTAACCGGACATTTTGGGATAGTCGGTTATAGTGATCTTGCCAGTTTCTGATTTATCTGCTACATATCAAATATTTAATATACAGATCTTAGTATGAATGGTGTAGTTAACTTGTGTTAACACAGCTTTTTTGATCTGATGATCTGATTTGTAGTTTCAAAAGTAGATACAGCTACTACCAAAATGGTTAAGAAACACAAATAAAAATAATACTGTAAAGTACCATTTTGAGATCAATATGTTCCATATTCTCAAGGAAGCCATTGACCCGTAAGATCCCGCACTTGCAGCTTTTGATAAGCATCATATGTTTTACTACATTTTTCTAAGGTATTAACACTTTTTCTAAATCATAACAAATGGCCTGGTGAATGTAATGTCTTGTGAAGCATTGTCTAGACAGTTTTATTCTAGTTTATGATGCAGAAAACAAGACAGATACTAAGATTAAGTGCTTACATGTGTTTTTGTAAGACCCACGGAAACTGGTTATAAATGGAAGCCTCGTGTAAGAAAGCCCAGGAATAAATGCAGGGACAGATTCATAAATCATCAGAAAAAAAGGTACAGTAGATTGTTGCTGTGACATGAATTACCTTTCATGTCCATCCAATGTGAGTGTTTAAATTACCAAGGCTTAAAAAAAAATGACTTTACAACGGCTGGCAAAGTGGATTTTTTGCTGTTCTTCCAGGCAATGTAATGGGTGTATGATTGATCCACCGTTAATCAGAATATTGTGCGTTTGCACACATATTCTTTACCCAGCAGCTTTTCTATGTTAGGATTCACAAAATGGGTTAACATTTTTTTGAGCTTGTATGTACTGTATACATGCAATTCGTTTTATAAATAGTCTCGTTAATCTTTAACCACTTGATAACCGAGCCTGTTTTTCAGATTCCGTGTTTACGAGACTAAAACATTTTTTTTTGCTAGAAAATTATTTAAAACCCCCAAAAATTATATATATATTTTTTTTCTAACACCCTAGAGAATAAAATGGCAGTCATTGCAATACTTTTTGTCACACCGTATTTGCGTCAAACTTACCCTTAAAAATCTTGATAGGCGACGTTTAAAAAATTCTACAGGTTGCATTTTTCGAGATACCGAGGAGGTCTAGGGCTAGAATTATTGCTCTCACTCTAACGATCATGGCGATACCTCATTTGTGTGGTTTGAACACCGTTTTCATATGCGGGCGCTACTCGCGTATGCGTTCGCTTCTGTGCGCGAGCTCGTCGGGACGGGGCGTTTAAAAAAAAAAAAGGTTTTTGTTTTCTTATTTATTTTAATTTACTTTATATTTTTTTACACTGAAATAAATAATAAAAAATAAAATTATTACTTTTATTCCTATTACAAGAAATGTAAACATCCCTTGTAATAGAAAAAAGCATGACAGGTCCTCTTAAATATGAGATCTGGGGTCAAAAAGACCTCAGATCTCATATTTAGGCTTAAATGCAAAAAAAAATAAGAAATGTAAAATGTCATTTTTTTAAATGGCATTAAAAAAATGTCTCTTTAAGACGCTGGGCGGGACTGACGTTTTGACAGCGATTTTTCCCTCACTCGTATCCCCGCAGAGGAGCCGCACACACCCGATCGCCTCCGCCGCTACCGACGGCAACGGTAAGCGGCGGAGGGCGGGGGAGAGCGGCGGGAGGGGGGGACCCTCTCCTGCCACCGATAACGACGATCTCGCGGCGAATCCGCCGCGGAGACTGCCATTATCATTAACACAACCGGCCCATGAAGAGATGGATATCTCGGTTGTGGCAGCAGCTGCTGCCGTTACCGAGATATCCATCTTTAAAAATAGGACGTACTTTGGCAATGGGCTGGTTGTCAAGTGGTTAAAGTGATTGTAAAGTCAGAAGGTTTTTTATTTTAATGCATTCTATGCATTAAGATAAAATGCCTTCTGTGTGCAGCAGCCCCCCCAATACTTACCTGAGCCCATTCTCTGTCCAGCGATGTCCACAGGTGAATCGGCTGTCCGGGACTCCCCCTCCTGATTGGCTGAGACACAACAGCGGCATCATTGGCTCCTACTGCTGTCAATCAAACTTATTTAGCCAATCAGGAGAGAGAGGGGGTGGGGCCAAACTGCAGCTCCATGTCTGAATGCATAGACGGAGCTGCAGCTGGGCTTGGGTGCCCCAATAGCAAGCTGCTTGCTGTGGGGGCACTCAGCAGGATTAAGGGGCCAGGAGCTCCAGCCAGGGACCCGAGAAGAGGAGGAACTGGGCTGCTCTGTGCAAAACCCATGCACAGAGCAGGTATGTATAACATGTTTGTTATTTTAATAGAAAAAAAAAACGAGACTTTACAATCAGTTTAATTATGACTTTAATTTTTAAGGCACATGCATCATTCACAGTGCGCTCAATAGTATACTCCCTTCATGTTTTAACCACTTGCCGACCAGACGCTGTCATTATAATAAAATGCCATAAAAATACCATATAAAAAGCAAAGTCCGCATAGATATATTTATTATAACACCCTGCTATACAGAAACACTTACACGCCTACACGCGTATCGCCAAATAATAGACTTCCTCAGCAGAACTGGCGAGGTGGTGAACTGTATTGTACTAAGTGGTTGCTGAATTATCTACTACAGAACTATTTACAGAGGAATTTATTCACAGAGACTTTTTAGTAATATTTTTTTTTTCACTTGTTTTGATTTTAATGTTGATTGTTTTTGCTGCGCTACACTAATTTATATTTTTATAAATTACATGTTGTTCCAAAAGCATTTTGTGCATAGAGAACATAATCAATGGACATTTGGGAATGTACTGATTATTATACAAAGAAAATATATGCCTCGCAAAAAAACCAAAAACAAACAAACAAACAGGTAAACATAGAAACCTAGTAAAAAAAAAATCCAGATTCTTTGATTTACGATATGACCTACCCAGTTTATCTAAAAGTGGAAGTACTAGATACAAAAACAATATCAAATCCAAAACTGATCAATGTTTGAAGTATATTGGTCATACTTGAAATGACAGCAACAACACCCCAAACCATTTAGTAGAAGACCTAAGTGCCGTGCCTATGTGCTAAGCATATACTGTACATTTTTACCCTGCTATTTGAAATTTTGCTGTATTATAGTTGGGGAAATACAAATGGATATGGTCCAAGGCACCTGTAAATCAGTGCTGAGGACAGCAAGATTACAGGGGCAGCAAAAAGCTTCAAAATGTACAAACTATGCTAATGTTTGTGAATATATTTTAGAAGTGCAGCAGAAGGGAGTGCAAAGGAATATTTAGAAGAATAACAAACACGGGTCTAATAACAAGCACAAAGTAGTGAGAGTCAACTATAGTGCCATCATGTAATGACTGAATTTCGAACAATAAATTGTTCAATGTACATAAATGAATCAGTTTTTTGTTTGTTTTGTCACATATGTGCAGAGCGAACAGTTACATTTTTTACGGGCGAGAAACACATTAACCTTTCAATCTATCATTTATTCAGGAAATGTTTTCCAACCTGTTCCTTTGATTTTTTGGCTCTGAAAATTCAAAAACTATTTCTATCTGTGTACGTTACCTGGACGAACGGTCCATGTGACACATTTTCGTACAATTTTTCATCTAGTGTATGGGGCCCATTAGAAAGTTCTGTTCAGGAAACATGAAACCATCCCCATTTTCTGCTGGTTGGTGGAATGTAAAGCTAAAAATAGATGTACTGCACTTATAAGAAAAGTTACCTAATTATCAAATAAAATATAAAATAGGCCTGAGTTAACCAATAATTAAATTTTGTGTCATGAGCTGTATACAGTAAGACCTTTTTGAATATTCAAAACAGGAAAGCAAGCGTTGACCGGTGTGTTCAGTCTCCCTGTCATAACACAATAGCTCAGTGGAGACTCTGGAAGATCGCTATACTAAAATCGCATCATTAGTACAGAGACCTCCTCACGAGTGACTTCATGGTGTGTACCAGGCATAACTAATATTGGCCAAACCTATATGTGCTTTGTACACTGTAAAAAGCCTTTAGTCAGAAAACAGTTAGGGGGTCATTCTCTCCTAGAGAAGGGCCCTACACATGCATGTCTTAATAAACATCTTTCTGCTCATGGTAAGACAAATGATCTTGACTTAATTCTATAACACATAGCATATACTATTCATCCTCCAGTAGTGCATTCAAGCAAAAAGTTTTACTAAAATAATCACACGATACAAGAGGCTGAGCTTGTACAAAATTATGTTATCATTCAAGTGTGCCTATGGCAGATTGATAACTAGACTTCTTTCATTTTAAAGTGGATGTAAAGCCTTAAGTTTTTTTACAATAATGTATTATATACGTTAAGATTAAAAACCTTCTGTGCTGCATCCCCCCCCCCCCAGGCCCCCTATTTTTCTTACCTGAGCCTGATCTGATACAGCGATGTGCACAAGCGCAGTGGCTTCAGCTGCTGTCTTTCTCCAGCTGCTGTCCTAGAAACGTGTTGCAGCCACGATGTGTTGTAAAGAGCTGATGACACAGCTCTTTAACACATGTGATCGGATGTGTCCAATCACAGCTGGTCACATGTAAACACGTGTCAGTAATTGGCTCTCCTTGCCTCACACTGACAGAGTTTGTGGCGAGGTGAGCAGATCAGCGGCATCTACTGACAAGGGAGACCAGGGAAGGTAAACAGGGCAATGATCATCAGGGCCCTGATTACAGTAAAGCCCCAGCAGTGCCCATCAGTGACACCAATCAGTGCACATCAGTGACACCAATCAGTGCCCATCAGTGACACCAATCAGTTCCCATTAGTGATGTCAGTCAGTGTTGCCTTTTAGTGCCGATCAGTGCCTGCCCATCAGTGCTGCCCATCAATGCCTATGACTGCCCATCAGTTCCGCCCAGCCATCGGTGCACATCAGTGCCGGCTATCCATGCCGCCTATTAGTACCCACCAGTACCACTTATCAGTGCTAATCAGTGGCACCTATCAGTGCCCATCAGTGCAGCACATTTGTGTCTCTTCATTAGTGCCACCTAATCAGTGCCCATGAATGCTGCCTCATCGGTGCCCATAAGTGCCACCTCAACAGTGCAGCCTATCAGTTCCTCCTCATCAGCGCACATCAGTGAAGGTGAAGAAAATACTTATTTACTAAATTTACTGACAGGAACTAAGAAAAATTTTTTTTTTCTAAATTTTCCGTCTTTCTTTTTTTTTTTGTAAAAAATAAAAAACCCAGCAGTGATTAAATACTACCAAAAGAAAGGTCTTTTTTTTGTGTGAAGAAAATGCTTAAAAATGTATTTGAGTACAGTGTTGCATGACCGCGCAATTGTCATTCAAAATGTGACAGCGATGAAAGCTAAAAAATGGCCTGGGCAGGAAGGGGGTGAAAGTGCCCTATTTAGGTGATTAATTACTGATACTAGATGAAGAGGACTAACCTGCAACTAGCATCTATAGTTTCCCTGTATATTTGGCTGTTTTCATTTCACATGTCAGGCCGTGTACACACGACCGAGGTTCTCGCTGGAAACCAGCGAGAACCTCGCTGGAAGCTGCATTCCAGCGAGGACCTCGGCCGTGTGTACGCTCTCGGCGAGCTTCCCGTCGGGAAGCCCGTCGAGCAGAAATAGAGAGCACGCTCTCTATTTGCTCGACGGCCCGCCTGGAAGAATGGCTGGTTGCCATTCCCGACGGGCGGGTCACCGATTTCGACGGCCGGCAGGGAACCTCGACGGGTCGGAACGATGTGTTCTGCCCGTCGAGGTTCTCTGCCGTGTGTACACGGCCTTACGCTTCTGCTTTACAATTTTATCATGGTTAAGATTTAAAAATGATCCTAATACTACTTTGTTCGGTCTTTTTTTGGGGAACATTCAGGTATGTAAAATTAGAGATGGATATTGATTCTGAAGACATTTTAATATTATTACCTATCTAAAAAAATGTTCCCTGGGACTGTCTCCAAAGTTTGTACTGCCAACAGATTTGAAAATCAGCCAAATGCTAATTAAAGAGTTTAATGTTAGAGTTTGATTTATATTATCTTTTACTTTCTGCAGTGACTTAGGCTTTCTGTATTTTCAGTGTAAGCGTAGACATTTTTTACAAAATGTAAAACTGAGCAGCATACTGCATGGCTGTTTATGACAAGGTCACTGGTACAGCTCAGAGAAAAGATGACAAAGCAAACATAGAAGTGAATATAAAGTGGATAATCCACAGGCTAGAACTTTAATTTAGCTAATAGAAGTGTATTGTTGCATATAGAAGCAACTTTTAAGATTGAAACATTGTTAATCCAAACAACCGCCATGTACTAACAGCACATCCAATGCCTCTTTCTGACTCTAATTATTGGATTTTTATTTTTAACAATTCAATACCATATTTATCGGGGTATTGCGCGCTCCCGCGTATAGCGCGCACCCCTAAAGTGGACCCTATTCCTGTGGAAAAAAAGATTTTTGTACTTACAGTTTTGGTGTCTTGAGCGGCGTCCATCGGCGGCCTCGTCGGGTCCGGCGTCTGTCTGCGGCTTCGGGTGTCCTCTTCGTCGGGTCCGGCATCCTTCTGCGGCGTCCTCCCCGCTCGATCCCCGCCGAGTTTGAATACTGCGCCTGCATATACCGAGCGCAGTACACTCGTGTATAGTCGGGCAGGCTTGGCTACTCTCGCGCTCACGTCCTGTACGTCCAGGACGTAAGCGCGAGAGGAGCCAAGCCTGCCCGACTATACACGAGTGTACTGCGCTCGGTATATGCAGACGCAGTACACTCGTGTATAGTTGGGCAGGCTCCGCTACTCTCGCGCTCACGTCCTGTACGTCCAGGACGTGAGCGCGAGAGGAGCCGAGCCTGCCCGACTATACACGAGTGTACTGCGCTCGGTATATGCCGGCGCAGTATTCAAACTCGGCGCGGGAAAGCGGGTATCGGCGTATATATCGCGCACCCAGGATTTTGCCCTGATTTTCAGGGCAAAAAAGTGCGCGGTATACGCCGATAAATACGGTATATGCTTGCTAGCCAGACTATTCCTGTATTTCAGGCAAGCATTTTTTTTAAATCGGTTGTCCAAGTATCACCTCTCCAAATATGTATGCAACAGGCCACCCAGACCACGTACCCTGGGTCTCCTGTTGGATATTCCTGGTCTTTGGCCTTCGCTCTTTATTATTGCATACTAGACCTACATAAATTGACAGCCACAGACTTTTTGATATATACATTTTCTGTCTGCACAATCATTTTCCTTATAGCATTGGTTCCCATAAATACAATTTTGAAAGTTTTTCTTTTGTTTCTGTTATTACATTTTGTAAATAAGTATGTTTTCTCCTTCACTGATGAACACTGATAAGGCGGCACTGATGGGCACTGATAAAGCTGCACAGATGAGGTTACACCAATGAGGTGGCACTGACAGTGGGCACTGATAGGCGGCACTGAAATGCAGCCCTGATGGGCATTGATAGGTGGCACTGATGGGCACTCATGGGTGGCATTGGTGGGCACTGATGGGCACTGATAGATGGCACTGACAGGCATTGCTGATGGGCACTGATACACGGCACTGATAGATGGCACTGACAGGCATTGCTGATGGGCACCGATTGCCATCTGCTTGGGCACTGATTGCCATCTGCGTGATGGTCCAGGTTGACATACCTTTTGGGGTACCTTTGTGGGCATGTCTGCTCATAAACAATCAGCACAGACCCCCCCCCCATTCGGCTCTTCTTGTTTACATCGTAGTCAGCCATGATTAGAAATGGCTGATCACTCTTTCTTTCCCTTGACGCAGAGAAGGCTTTCGACAGAGTAGCATGGGACTATATGAGTGCAGCCTTGAGAGTGCTAGGGTTTGGAGAACGTTTACTCAATATTATTCTCATGCTTTACTCTTCTCCCACAGCAAAAATTAAAGTGAATGGTTGTCTGTCGGAGGCCTTCTCTGTGTCCAACGGAACACGTCAGGGTTGCCCTTTGTCCCCAATTATCTTTGTCCTTCTCTTAGAACCCATGCTCAATAGACTTAGGAGTAATCAATACATAGTTGGCATTGAGATTGGGAGAAAGAATTATAAACTTGCAGCATTTGCGGATGACATTCTTCTCTTTCTCTCGAATCCCATAGTGACTATCCCCAACTTGTTAACCGCTTCAATACAGGGCTTTTATACCACCTCCATACCAGGCCTATTCTGACACTTCTCTCCTACATGTAATAATCATCATCCTTTTGCTAGAAAATTACACAGTACCCCCAAACATTATATATGTTTTTTTAGCAGACACCCTAGGGAATAAAATGGCGGTCATTCCAAAGTTTTATCTTGCACGGTATTTACGCAATTATTTTTCAAACGCCTTTTTTTTGTAAAAAAATTGTTTTATGAATTAAAAAAATAGCAAAACAGTAAAGTTAGCCCAATTTTTTTATATTATGTGAAAGATTATGTTACACCGAGTAAATAGATACCCAACATGTCACGCTTTAATTATGCGCACACTCATGGAATGGCGCCAAACTTCGGTACTTAAAAATCTCCATAGGCAACGCTTTATTTATTTTTTACAGGTTACAGTTTAGATTTACAGAGGAGTTCTAGTGCTAGATTCGTTGCTGGCACTCTAACGCACGCGGCGATACCTCACTTATGTGGTTTAAACAGCGTTTACATATGTCGGCGGGACTTGCGTGTGCGTTCGCTTCTGCACGCGAGCTATCGGCGACAGGGGCGTTTTAATTTTTTTTCTATCTTTTATTTATTTTTTTGACTTATTTTTTATTTATTTTTACACTTTTTTTCATTTTTTTTTTTTCCACTTTTATTCCTATTACAAGGAATGTAAACATCCCTTGTAATAGGAAATGTGTGTGACAGGTCCTCTTTATGGAGAGATGTGGGGTCAATAAGACCTCACATCTCTCCTCCAGGCTGGAAACCATGAGATCGGTGAAAAAAAATTCACCGATCTCATGAATGGGGGCTTACAGCCGCAATTGCGGCTTTGTTTACTTACGGGGACCCGGGCGTGACGTCATCAGATCGCGCCCGGGTCCTCCGACGGTCATAGAGATGACTGGTGACCATCTGGTCACCAGTCATCTCTATGCTTCCTGCCGCCGCCGACGATTCGTTCTCCGGGCCCCCGAAGGCACAGGTAAGCCCGGAGAAGCACCGGATGGCGGCGGGAGGGGGGATGTCCCCTCCCGCAGCCTGTAAGAACGATCAAGCGGCGGAACCGCCGCTATGATTGTTCTTACATTGTGCAGAATCGTCGGCTGAAGAAGAGGATATCTGGATGATGCCTCTGGCTGCAGGCATCATCCAGATATTCGCCTGCAATGCCCAGGCCGTCAATTGACGGCCACTTAGGATGGTAAATCCCATCCCAGGCCGTCAATTTTCTATGGCTGGGTATTGAAGTGGTTAAATGACTTCTCCCTCTTCAATTCGCTTTCAAATCTTAAAATTAATTTTGATAAGTCCACGGCCATGAACATCTCTTTACCTAATGCTACTGTCTCCTTATGTAAATCAAACTTTCCTTTTCACTGGAGAGAGGACTCACTGACGTATCTAGGGATCAAGTTGACTCCGAATATTAAAGATCTTTATGGTACAAATTTTCTACCATTGCTCAAGACTATTAAAAATGACTTGCTGTCTTGGGATAAGGTTTTTTTTCCTGGGCAGATATCATTAAAATGAATGTTCTCCCCAGAATTCTCTATTTACTACAGACTATACCCATTAAGATTCCAGCTACTTTTTTCAGAGACTTTAAACGTATGTGTACAAAATGTATTTGGAATCTGAAACAACCTCATGTTAAATGGGACAAACTCGTTATTCCCAAACTTAAAGGGGTATAGGACTACCTGATATACAAAAGTATTACTGGGCTTGCCACATGACTCGTATCTTGGATTGGCACTTACATACACATACTAAGGCTTGGGTCGAATTAGAAGGTACATCCTCATCTCCTGTTCTTCCCCTGATCCATTTACCTTGGATTATAGCACGAAAAATCCCACCCATCACTTGCTCTCACCCTAAAAATTTTTAGGACTCTTTGTAAAATTATACATTTCTCTTCCGTATATGGTCCTCTGACTCCTATAAATTTTAACCCAGAGATTTCTTTAGGACAATCGTTTATTGACATTTCTGATTCTGCATGCGTCGGTTCAATTAGAGCGGAAACCTTTTTCGACAAGGGTATTCTTCTTACCCTCGATTCTTTTAGGCTTTCTCACCCTAACATAGTTATACATCCTTCTGGATATGAACAGGTTAAACAATTTTTGTGTCGCGCTGGAGCGAGTTCAGTATGGTCCGGAAGCAAAAATCCCTTTGAGACCTTGTGTCTCCAAGATTCTCCTAAAATACATTTGATTTCCATAATGTACGCGTCTTTTTTCACATCATATGACGTCAAAAACTACGTAACAAATCTCAAATGGGAAAGTAATCTGGACATCTCCCTCTCTGATGATGAATGGGAACATGTTTTTCAGCATATCCATAAGGGTTCCCTGAATGTATTGACCCAGGAAAACAATTACAAATTGTACTCTAGATGGTATAGGACTCCTGCCATCATTCATAAATATAATGTAAACATTTCACCATTATGTTGGTGCTGCAACCGTCTTCGGGGCACACTCCTACACATTTGGTGGGAGTGTGATCTGATCAAACCCTTCTGGAAGGAAGTCCAACGACTGATTTCTCACATTACATCATATACCCCTGACTTCACAGCTGCCCAATATTTGCTGCACCACTCCTCGCTTCCTCAATACATTTATAAAATTGATGTTTCATCTGATCAATGCCGCCAAACTATGTATACCTATTAGATGGACACAGTCTTCACCTCCTACCATTTCGGATTGGTTTACTAAAATTGGGTACATGGCCGATATGGAAGAGCTTATTTCTCAATCCAAAGACTCACCTAAGGCCTTTTATGATAAATGGGCATGTTGGATATGTTTCAAAAGCTCCGCTGAATTTCATTCATTAAGAATAGCTTCTTTATAAAGTTGTTTTATGTCACCTTCTCCACACTCTCCTTTTACAATCTCAATAGAAGGTTATTACCTAATGAAATGCATGCATTTTTCTTTCTCATATGGAAATTCCCCTCTTTCCCCCCCCCTTCTTTTTTTTTTCTCCCCCCCCCCCCCTCCATTATCCCCCTTTTTTCACCCCCATCCCTCATACTCTCCTTACATTTGTCCTCTATAGACTTCATGAATATCTGTTTATTGCTTGAATTTGCCTTTTGAAGTCTGTTTTATATGATGTGCATATTCAACTATTTGTACATGTATTGTATTCTGTATTTATTTATGAAAATTCTCAATAAAATATTTTAAACACAAAAAAAAAAAGAAATGGCTGATCACGTGATAAAGAGCCTCTGCCAGATGCTTTGCAACTGCACCGTAAACGCACTGTAAATTACATAGGCACATTTACAGTCAGTTTAAGGTGCGGTCTTGGTGCTTTTCAATAGAGGTGAATGGAGTCAGTTGAAACATTTCAAGGCTTGCTAAACGCTTCAGGCAGTGCTATTTGTACCCCGCAGCAACGCTAACGTTACAGTGTGAACACCTCCGTCCGTTCCCTATTTTAACAATTTTGAGTGCCATTGATAGGCATTAAAAATGCCACCCAACCACCTATTTTCAACCATTGCACAGAGAAGGTAAATATGACACGTTTTTTTTTTTCATTATACGTGGCTTACAGATCTAATGCTCTTTTTATGTGTCACGTAATTGTGTGTCAGGTCAAGTTACACCATGTTATAATTATTATTATTTTCCTGAAAAAGTGAACTTGATGGCGACTGAGTCTATTGTTGCCATATGCATTAAATATACATACATAGGGCACCTTACTTCAGGAATAAATGTCACATGAATTACGAACCTGGTTTCATTCAATTTTTTTTTAGTGTGCTGACCTGGATAGATCAGTAATCACAATTTATGTCTTAACATACAGTAAGTATTGTTCCTAAAAAGTATTTATTCAGATGAATACATTTTTCAAACTTACAAAAAGTGAAATAAAATTGACCCAAAATCTTTGCAGTTTACCTTCAACATGCAGTTTGCTTTTTGGCTGTGACCATAGCATGTATAGGAATTTAAGGAAATCAAATTGCAAGAACTGGTCACACTACCCTATACTGTATGTAAATATCAAATATGTAACCTATTGGTTGCTGGATCTGTATTTCATACTTATTCACTCATCTTACATGGATTATGCTGGTATAAATAATGTCCAGCATATAGATGACTGTCCCATATTTTTGTAGTATCTCAATATTTATATGTATTTTTGGGAACGCTGGCCATTGTGTGGCACCAAAAATACATCTGATTAATCATAATTGCTGTATTTGCTAGAAGGAAATGAGATGAATGCATGACCATTCCAAAAGTACAGCCATTAGATGGTGGTTGGATTACCAAAAGATCTTTTCTTTCCACAAAAATGCCTATTTAAAGTAGCTTAATATTGATGTTTGGGCCTATGCAAAAAGAAATAGGTGTTATCAGCACACTACTTCATTACTAGTTTATCTCGGGGATGGAAAAGTCAGTAGTAGAGTTTAGCGGACATCTGGATGTTCGGGTTCGACGGGTTCGGCCAAACTTCGAAAAAAGAGTCCGGGTTCGGGACCCGAACTTGACCCGGAACCCGAACCCCATTGAAGTCAATGGGGACCAGAACTTTTGAGTACTAAAATGTCTCTAAAAAAGTAATGGAAAGGGCTAGATGGCTGCAAATGGCAGCAACATGTTGGTAAGAGCATTGCAAGTTCTCTTCAAACAAATGTGGATAGGGAAATAACTTAAAATAACATAAAATACATAAAAATTATAATCTTGACCTAGGAGGAGAGGTCCATATGAAGTAGGAGATTTAGGTGGCTGTGGATGTGGTGGTGTAGGTGGAAGCGGTGGTGGAGGAGGACGAGGTAGCCAACACAGGTTTTTGTTTTTAATTTATTTATTTTTTAAAGTTAGAGTGAGAAAGATCAAAAATACAAGAATGGCTGGGTAAGGCCGGTATACGTGTCTATTCTGCACAAGGTACGGACAAGTCCTGTGGGATCCATGCCTGGTTCATTTTAATGAACGTGAGCTTGTCCACATTGGCTCTGGACAGGTGGCTGCGCTTGTCTGTGATAACGCCCCGTGCTAAATAACATTCAGATAATACACTGGCTGCAGGGCAGGCCAGCACCTCCAAGGCGTAAAGGGCAAGCTCAGGCCATGTGCCCAATTTGGAGACCCAGAAGTTTAAGGGGGCAGACCCATCATTCAGTACGTGTAGGCATGTGCACACATACTGCTCCACCATGTTGGTGAAATGTTGCCTTCTGCTAAGATGTTCCATATCAGCTGGTGGTGCTGGTTGTTGTGGCGTGCTGACAAAGCTTTTCCAAATTTCGGCCATGCTAACCCTGCCTTCTGAGGTGCTGGTGGTGCCCCGGCTGCGTTGGCGACCTCTTCCTCCTCCTCTGCCTTCACCTTGTGCTTCCACTGTGCCCCCGCTGTCAGGCGTCTACCAGCAGCGTGTCACACGTACAGATATGCAAGAAACGCACCAAACAAAATTATTTGCCCTAAATGGGTGTTTTTTAAATAGCACAATAGAAGAACAGTATCTAAAGTGTTTATCTCACACGTACAGATATAGAGGAAACACTGCAAAATATATATATTTTGTCCTGAATGGGTGTTTTTTTAATAGAACAATAGAAAAACAGTATTTAAAGTGTGTATCTCACATGTACAGATATGGAGCAAACACTGCAAAATATATATTTTTGCCCTAAATGGGTGTTTTTTTTTATAGCACAATAGAAGAACAGTATCTAAAGGGTGTATCTCACACGTACAGATATGGAGCAAACACTGCAAAATATATTTTTTTGCCCTAAATGGGTGTTTTTTTTTATAGCACAATAGAAGAACAGTATCTAAAGGGTGTATCTCACACGTACAGATATGGTGGTAACACTGCAAACATTTTTTGTTTGCCCTAAATGGATGTTTTTTGAATAGCACAATAGAAGAGCAGTATCTAAAGGGTGTATCTTAAACGTACAAATATGGTGGAAACACTGCATTTTTGATTTTTTTTTGCCCTGAATAGGTGTTTTTTGAATAGCACAATAGAAGAACAGTATCTTAAGTGTGTGTCTCACACGTACAGATATGAAGCAAACACTGCAAAATATATTTTTTTGCCCTAAATAGGTGTTTTTTTTATAGCACAATAGAAGAACAGTATCTAAAGGGTGTATCTCACATGTACAGATATGGTGGAAACACTGCAAACATTGGGCCAGATTCACAGAGCCCTTACTCCTGTCTAACTCGCATTAGACTGGAGTACTTTCAAATTACATGCGTTTTTTCACTACTCTGAAACCTCAAACCATGAAAATATGGCTGCGGGCTTCAATCCGACTGGCTTACGTGTTCGTACGCCTTCGGATCTACGCTGCAATAAATTTGCTGGCTGCTGGGTGGAGTTCCCGTCATTTTCAGCGTCGGGGTATGCAAATCCACGAAGTTACGAACGTCAATCGCAATCTCTTACGGCATCTTTAGTCATCTTTTTGCTGCGTAAAATTATACCAGCTTTTTGCTGGTCTAATATTAGACAGCCCATGTTAAGTATGGCCATCGTTCCCGCGTCGAATGTCAACGTCTTTTTTTATTTTTTTTACGTAAGTCGTCCGGGAATAGGAATGTACGTAAACGACGTTACTCAAACAACGAATGACGTATCGACGTTATTTCGCGCAATGCATGGCGGGAAATTTCTGAACGGAGCATGCGCAGTTCGATCGCCGCGGGGACGCACCTAATTTAAATGCTTCACGCCCCCTAATCGCGTATTTCGATTACGCGGCGAGAAATACACTATGCCGCCGTACCGTAAGGGACAAAATCTACCAGAATTCGGCGTATAGCCTGGTAAAATACGGCGGCGTAGTGTATCTCTGATACTCTGTGCCAATGTAATTGTATCTGAATCTGGCCCATTATTTTTTTGCCCTAAATGGATGTTTTTTTAATAGCACAATAGAAGAGCAGTATCTAAAGGGTGTATCTCAAACGTACAGATATGGTGGAAACACTGCAATTTTTTTTTTTGCCCTAAATCAGTGTTTCTTAATTCCAGTCCTCACGCCCCCCAACAGGTCATGTTTTCAGGATTTCCCTCAGATGAAAAGGCTGTGGGAATTACTAAGGCAGTGAAACTGATCAAATCACCTGTGCAAAATAATGAAAATCCTGAAAACCTGACCTGTTGGGGGGGCGTGAGGACTGGAATTGAGAAACACTGCCCTAAATGGATGTTTTTTGAATAGTACAATAGAATAAAAGTATCTAAATGGTGTATCTAACAGTAACATATGCAGTGCTGGT
Source organism: Rana kukunoris (assembly GCA_029574335.1). Taxonomy (NCBI): domain Eukaryota; kingdom Metazoa; phylum Chordata; class Amphibia; order Anura; family Ranidae; genus Rana; species Rana kukunoris. Next base: position 253,453,253 of record CM056050.1, on the reverse strand, counting down.
GTAATTTGATTTCTGAAGCAGGACTGACTCCTATCTATTTCTCTCCCTCAGAGCAGCAGCAGCGCCAGCCTTTCCCTACCCTATCTAAAGCAGAGTGACATGCTGTGCTATGTGTCTCTAGCTTATATAGAGGCTGGGTCACATGCTGCACTGGCCAATCACAGCCATTAGTAGGCATGGCTGTGATGGCTTCTAGGTCACACAAGTTAAACGAATGTTAATTGGCTGCCCTGCAGCGCACCATTACATTGCCGAACACCGAACTTACAGTAAATTGTTCGGGTTCGGGTACCAAAAATCCAAAAGTCTGGTACGAACCCCAACTTTACAGTTCGGATTCGCTCAACCCTAGTCAGTAGTGGTTGATCAGATAAATTCATTGATCCTGCCATGATTGTTTCGAATCTTGGCCGGTTCAGCAAGATTTGAACCCTGTGTTGGCAGGCGGAATGTACCAAGTTGATTGATTGATTGATTAACTAGGGTACAACCAGCCTGCAGCATTCGCTTGCAATTATAGCTAGCGGTTGCTATATTCGTTAGCAAAAATCACTGTCTTTGTCCCCGCCCCCACCGGAAGCAGACAGTGGGGGTTATTTACTAAAGACAAATCCACTTTGCACAACAGGTTTAAGCTACAAGTGCAAAGTGAACCTGAAATTGCACTGAAAGTCAACTTGGAAGTGCAGACGCTATAAATCTGAGGGGTTGATCTGAAATGAGGGGAAGCTTTGCTGATTTTATTATCCAATCATGTGCAAGCTAAAATGCTGTTTTTTATTTTCCTTGCATATCCCCCTCGGATCTACAGCAACTTCACTTCCAAGTGCACTTTCAGTGCACTTTGCACTTGTAGTTTGCACTTGTAGTGCAAAGTGGATTTGCCTTTAGTAAATAACCCCCAATGTCTCGGCAGGAGGAATTCCATCTGTCAGCCCTGTCTGTGTTGATGGGGGAATCGTGTCAATTTATTTTCTGCAACCACAGTTTTGCACTGTCTATGGCCTGCCTATTGCATGCTTTTCATGGCCGAGAAGTGCATACAGACATACAATATTTGCCAATATAATCGTAACCGACCACATTAGGCAAAAAGATTTACCAGCTAACCTAATTACCTATGCATTAATTCAAAGCATGTTTGATGCTAAGGCTTACAGCAGATGGTGCCTGGGCATCTATCATATTTGGACTTGTAGTCAGATGATGCCTCCAGTGGGCTGTATGAATTCTTTCAACCTACTTAATTTTCCTCGTTAGACAGAAAATGTAAAGCCGTGCTGGGCATTTAAAGTAAAATAGTACTTCTCTTCAGTATCTGAACTTAAAATTGTAATTCATATAACAAAACTTTATGTACATGTTTCATTATTAAAAAAAAAATTGTAAATCACACAAGATGACATAAGTACATAATACATTAAAATGCATTTTTTGTTCAATAAAAATTATATTTTTTACATGAATTTGTAATATAAATGCACAATGACATTTTGCACAACGTGTGTACCATGTTCTGCTGGTCATACACTAGACACATTTTAATGTGAACATTTAAAATTTTGGAACATTCATTCCATATTGTAATAGCGGAGTTAAATTAACATTACTTTTCAACTGAGGTTATGAATTTTTTTAAGCAGCAGGGTGGAACATTTTTCTTAAACAAATTCTAGTTGTGAATGTTCCTTTTGTTTAGGAAAAATCATACATATTGTAATGAAAACTGTTTAATATGTCTAGGATTACATTCAAATAGTAGATCTGGACAAAATTGTAAGCGCTTTCAAACAAAACTAGTTGACATTAGAAAGTAGATGACAAGAAAGAACGTTCTAAGGATGTTCTAAGGACAATTTTCATAGGAAAGTTTTTACAGAATTCTACTAGACTATGGCTTTAGTGTTTAGTGTGAGAAACCCGTCACTGATGGATTCTGGTATGGGGTTGAAAAGGTGTAGAATTAGTGCCCTGCACTCCCCCTACCTAACCTTCAGCATGACGAAGACACTTCATCCTACTTTCACTTGAAGCCTAAAATTTAAGCCATCTCTCTTAATTTAAAATATAATCACCCCAATTTAAAATATAATCACCCCAACATTTAGCTCTTAACATAACCCTAAGGCTGCATTCACACCTAGGCGACAAGATACGCCGCCTGTTGATGAGCGAACGCCAATGTCGCCTGAAAAAAAGGGTCCGGGACTTTTTTTCAGGCGACAGTCTCCATAGACCGCAATGTTATTTCACATCTCGAGCGACAAGCGCGACGGGCGTCCGGCGTTTTGTCGCTCAGATGTGAATGGAGCCTAAAACATTTGCTATCAACAAAATTCTCCTTCTCGCAAAACTGACGGAGCAAACCCTGTGTAAGCTCGATGGTGTTGTACCTTACACAGGGTTCTGTCAGTCCATTTTATAGCCCAACCCAGGCTGGATCCCAAATAATGGGTATTTCTGTAGGGGGAGGGGGGTACAAATTTTAGCACGGAAGCCAACTAAATCTTTTTTTTTTTTTTGCCCTGCAATAGAGTGCATACTGAAAAGTCACCATAACCCCTGCAACCTCCTCCTCTGAATGCTGTCAGGATCAATCTCTGCAGCTCTGCCAATATACAAGCTCTGTTTTACCCCTCTGAAAACATGATTGCAATGAACAAACTTCTGTTTACAAAAAAAAAGGAAGACTGAGTTGAGACCTGCCCAACAGCCTCCAGCTATACAATGGAGTTTATAGGTTACAAAATAGACCTTTTCTACTCACGTCCATTACAAAGTGGCTGGGCATCTCAGTATTTTAATTTGTTCACTAGTTTGTTCACTAGAATGAACCTGTGGAAGGGATATAGAAGAGGGGTAACAAGGCTAAATTGCATCCAAAGCTGCAGGGTTTTGTCCTGCCAGCCTACAAAGAAGATGGTGGCTGGGGTCGTGCTGCTGGCTCTCCTGTGTGCATTCTGTAATGCCCCCTTTCTTCTGTGTGCTGTCAGTCTGAGCCAGACTATATCCCATCGCTTTTATCCAGCATAGTCCGGTGGGCAGGAAGGAGCTATCCAACCTTGATATTCAGCACCTACTGCACAGATTTTAATGGGACCAAGTGCAATGTACACTGGGTCCCCTGGGATAACTAAGCATACTCATTTTAAATATCTTTTGAGACTTTAAAGGGTAACTCCACTTCTGTGAGAAACAAAAATAGCAAATAAAAAAAACACAAAAATATAGTGTATACAATTGTAACACAAGTCATATTGTTATTGAATGTTATTAAAAATTACTTTTCCTTTTCAATCTGCAGCTCTGTAATTTTCTGTAAAATTCAATGCAATATGGCTACCTGGAGGTGTTTTGTACACTGAATGTGTACAGAAAACAGTGTAAGCATATACATACAGGAGACTAAAGGTAAGGCTGGAGTACAGCTTTAACATTTCTAACCTCTGTTACTGAGTGTGGGGCTAGTATTCTAGCCGCACTACCTTCTGTACCTTGTAAACCCTCCTAACCTCTGTTCTGCAACTACTCCCCATCCCCGACTAACTCCCTTAACATCTCCAAGGATACCTCTCTTCCAGGAGAAGAATTTTAGCTGCACATCTGCTAAATGTGTGAGCGACAAAGAGGGCTAGGTAGGTCATATGGCCCCCAGACATCCTTCTTTTCTTATCCAGCAATTTACATAACCATGCTTGCCAGAGCTTGATGGACCAGTCAGGAAAGTGCAGTCTGTAAACTCATTTTTGGGATGAAAAGTGACAAAACAGCATTCAAGATAACACCCATCTAAGTATGCCAGTTTATGTGTGAGCCTGTGTACAGGGAAAACAGTGGTTTATGCCTCTAAGTTTAGCCCTAGACACAAATCAATAGAGTTTTATTGCTATTTTTTATTTTTTTATTCTGAACACTGGTTTAAAAAAATAAAATAAAAAAAAAGAAGGGTTTATTTTAAACTGAGGTAAACAATGTTTAAATGTTCCGGTGTGCTGTAATAGTTATATAAGCAATGCTGCTATATTTTACAGTTGTAAATGGCCTTTCATTTGCCAAATATATATTAAGTATCACTAAGGAGGAATCGACTGCAAAGATTGTAAAAACAACACGCTTTTGGAAACAGAGGCCTAGATTCACAAAGCGATTACGCCTGTGTAAATGTTGTTAGACAGGAGTAATTTCGATTTACGAGCGTTTTTACGCTAGTCGAAATCCTCAAACCATGAAAAGACACCTGCGTGCTAAATTTCGACTTTATTACGTGTTAGTACGCCTTCATCTACGCTTGAAAATCGGCCACTGGGCGGACTTCCTGTTGTTTTTCACCTTCATGGTATGCTAATGAGCTTTTGCCTGGAATCCACAAAATTTCGCTTTCAAACGCAATCTCTTACGGCACCTTTAGTCATCTTTTTTTTCCGACTATACCAGCTTTTTGCTGGTCTAATATTAGACAGCCCATGTTAAGTACCGTCGTTCAATTTCAAGTTTTTCGATTTCTTTTATTATTTTTAACGTAAGTCGTCCGGGAATAGGAATGTTCGTAGCCGCTATCAAACAACGAATGACGTCAACGTGATTTCGCGCAATGCAAAATTTGAACAGAGCATGCGCAGTTCGATCGTCGACGCGCTTAATTTAAATGCTTCAACTCAATTTCGATTGCGCGGCGGAAAAAAAATACGATACAATAGCGTAAAAAAAACTACCTGAATTCGGCGTAGAGTCTGGTGATAGACGGCAGCGTAGCGTATTTCGATTACGCAGCGGAAGATTACATCTATGTGAATCTGCCCCAGAATAGCTAGGTACCTATAGTTTTTTGTGGTACCCATGTTTCAGTGTAAGGATTGTGTATGCTTGTTTTTTTGGAGAGTTTATACCGTTCAAAAGCAGTAGGTGGCAGTATTCTAAATAGAATTTGTAGATTGATTTGAACAAACGTGATTCAAACACATCGCCGCAAATTACAGATGTTTTAATTAGACTTATATCGTTTTTATAAAATATAGCCCCACTTATACTAGAAATTTGATATCATACTAATTTCCTCATAAACATGTCTCAGAATAATGCTTTAAAATCATACATGCTCATTTTGATCACCCATATTACTTTCTGATGACAGGTTGCTACTCTAATTACAGTATCTCACAAAAGTGAGTACACCCCACAAATTTTTGTAAACATTTTATTATATCTTTTCATGTGTTATACAAGCTGTACACATTGTAGCGAAGTGTCATTTCTTCAGTGTTGTCACATCAAAAGATAGAATAAAAATGTGAGGGGTGTACTCAGTGAGATACTGTATGACCACTACAGCAGCTGTCTATTGGAGATAACACATTTAAAAGCCTTTACGAATTTACCAAAAGCCCCCATTCACACCTAAGCATTGTGCCACTTGTTGCCTGAAGAAAAAGTACATGAGCTACTTTTGGGGCAGAATTGTGTATAAATAGCGCCATAAACGATAATGTGAGCACCTGAAGAACACTTAAAAAAAATTGTTTTTCAGAGGCTCCCAACTAAAAGTTTATGGGGTCATAAAAATACCATTCTGCTTCTGAGCTACTACAAGTTGTGGGTACAAATGTCAAGAAAACATGCATAGAATTGTGAAAAAAAGCTTCTAAATTGCTTGTTTACTCACCCCCTAATGTTAAAGTTTACATAGCAGTCTTCACTCCTGGAAAAAGCTGTGTAAAGCCTCATACACACGACTAGTTTTCTTGGCAAAAACCAGCAAGAAAACTGCTTCTTGCCGAGATTCCCATTCGTGTGTACGAGGCTTTCAGGTTTCTCGTCAGGAAATCTGGCCAGAATCTTGACGAGAAAAAAAAGAGAACCTGCGCTCTTTTTTGTCATTGGGATTCTTGTCCGCCTGTTTCCGGACGAGAAACCTGAGAGTGTGTATACTTCCCTTTTGCCGTGGAAACCTGCCCATGCTCAAAATGACTTTGATGCATGCGCAGTAGCTTCCACGGCATAGGTAGGGTGAAGCTTGATGACGGCGACGGCATTGAATGTGACGAGCGCATGCTCGTCGTATATATGATGACGTCACCGCGTTCTCTTCTTTCAAGAAAACTGCTTTTTTTTTAAAACAAAAAAGTCTGTACACCCGAGCAGCAAGAGTTTCTTGCCAAAAATCTTGTCAGGGAAAACAACCTTTTTTTCCTGACGAGATTCTTTCTAGTGTGTACGGGGCCTATCTGCCTGTGATTAGCTGAAAAAGGTCTCAGTTGTTTCATTAAAATAGATTAAGGTAGGTAGGAGTGGGGCTATGTCTTAGGAGAGCTTTTATTTATGTGTGGTGTCTCCGGTCTCAGCGCTTGGGAGACCAGGCTGGATGGGCTGGTGTGTTGTGGAAGCTTGTTCTTCAGACATAGACCCATTCCCTTCGCCTATTCTTTACAAGGAGCGCAATGGTCAGGGATGCCTAAGATGTAAGGGATCTGCTGTAATTTTGGCAGTTGCATGGGAAAGTAGACGGGAAATGATACCTTCTTAATCAAACTCTTAAATAACTAAATAAATAAATAAATAAAGACAACCGACAACTTTATTGTGGATATTAAAGGCCGCGGACGTTTATTATTGGTTTTAAATAAATCAGTAAATAAATAAATAAATAGCTCAAGGGTAATAAATTAAGATATATATTTTAAAATTCAAATAAAAACTTTAGCAAGCCTAACCACTACGGCTCAGGCTGCAAGCAAAAATTACCCAGCTTCAACTTAATATTCAACTCAAAAACCATATGAGCATATAAAATAGCTATGTATATATACATTCCTTCTCTTTTTTTTTTTTTTTATATAAAAACCCAACAAACAACAACTTGTCCCCCTCTGCATAGTTACAAAGGTGACCCTACCACATAACAACGTCCGCGACAAAGATAAATTAAGGAAAAAAGGGGGGGGGGTGGGGGAGAACACCACAATTCTTCTGTCCACTGAGGCGAATGAGTCACCCACTGACGAGCGGTCCTTAAATAGCCCTGGACAGCTGATTTGCCAGGGCTTTTACCCGCGCTTTTGAAAACACCTGGCTAAACTAGTTTAAACCTGACCTATTCTGAGCGGGCTTTCCAGAGGTCAATGAGGGGTCACTTCAATAGCTTACCCCTCAGACCTGTGAGCCCGCCCAAAATCCTAAAAGTGACCTAAAGTGACAGAAATTTAAAAGCTGCCCTCCCGCCACTTTTCCCATCAGGAAAGGGGGCCAGATACTGTCTTTCCCATTTCCTTTCATTCCAGCCTGTTGCAGAAGCAATGATAGCGCTTCCATGTAAGTTTAAGGCTCCATGCACAATATTTTGCAGTTTGTAAAAGATAATATGAGCATTTTGTTTTCCTAGGAGCTAATAGAGTTACCCTTTGTGTCCACGCACACTCTTTTATGCTAGAAGCATTTTTCACATTTCAGAATCTAGAAGCAGAAAAAAAATTGTTCTTGTAGAGTTTTTGGGAGCGTTTTCCCAGCAGAGGAAAAGGCTAAACTCTCCTAAACGCTTCTAAATGCTACTAAAATGCTCATAATTTTTTGTTCTAGCGAATTCTTATTTTTTTCATGTACTGTAAAATGCTAACGCGTCCAAACACTCCTAAAAGCTTCTACAAGCTACTAAAACACTACTACAAGCCGGAACAATAACGCTAATACATCCAGTGTTTTTTTTCTAGAATTTCTAGAGCTTATAAAAGATGCTAGTGCTTGTGGAGACTAAACAAAGTCTGATAAAATTATTGCTCCTGCAACAGGCCAGAACGCAGCTGTCAAAATGACAATAGATTTGGGCAATCTCAGGGGCCCCTGACATTGGAGGCCCTCTGATACAAGCCTACCTTGCCTAATGGAAAATCCGTCCCCAAGAGCAATTTTGGGTTATCTACTGACAGAGATGTGAGATCTTTATAGTCTATCATGTTGTCCACCAATCATTTAAATAATGACAATAATGATGAAGGGATCTTACAGTGCCCCCCCCCCCCCCCAATCAGTGAATCCGAATGAGTATTCATAAGAAATACAGAATTCACTCTTCCTGCTAAGGTGGCTAAGGTGATAAACACTACATAAAATTAGTGTGTGAATCGATGAAGAAAGCACTCTATTCCCGCCAGCTGAGATCACATTAATGTCTACAATGGACTGTTGCTGTAGTGCTCATAAATAGCATAGCAGTCTGATAGTAGAAAGCACTGTGGATAAACAAATTGAGCATGATTTTAAATAATTATCTTGTGACATGTTTATAAGAAAGTATGATGCCTAGTTTCTAAAAGCCCTGTACCTGTATTCCTAGAAAAGGCACTAAAGAAAAAAAAAAATTATATATATATGTGTATGTGTGTATATATATAATATATATATATATATATATATATATATATATTTATTTGAAACAAAATATGTCAATTAAAGGGTCACTAAAGGAAAAAATATTTTTTGCTGAAATGACTGTTTACAGGGTATAGAGACATAAAAGTTAACTGATTCCTTTTCAAAATGATTAAAAATAGATACAAATCAATCATATAATGTGCCTGCAGGTTAGTTTCACTTTTGAACTGGCTTCATGTTTCTGTGAAGTAGAAATAGACACACAGAACAAAAACAAACAAATCCAGGGCAGTGTTTTGTTTTTAAAATGAATCCGATTGGTTCTGGGAAGTTTTAGACACACAGTAATGACAGCTTAGACCACAGTGAGAAAGCTCCCAGTACTGTGGTTATAAGGAAGTGTCGAGAACAGAGCAGGATTATAGCAACTTCAAAGCAAAAACGAATAATAAGGACATGAAACCAGTACTGCAGTAAGGTAAAGGAAGCTATTTAGCTAAAAAAATGTTTTCCTTTAGTGGTCCTTTAAGTTATGCAAAAATATATATATATTTTTTATCTTCAGTAGACCTATATAAAAACTGCTTTAAATTCGTACAACCAGTGGCAGTTGAATTGGTCTCTTTAATTTAATATACATTTTTGCCCTAAATGGGCAAAGCACTGTTTTTTTTAAGATTAAACTTTCTTATAATTGCAGAGGCCCTTGGGTCTTGGGAATAGTTTTCCCTTTTTTTTTTTGTATTCAGGGGGGGACCCTCTTTTTAGAGGGTTCCAGCTCCCACTTCCTCCTGGGGCTCCGCAGCGCTGGAAGGAAGTTCGCCTCTCCCCCCCCCCCCCCCTCGACAATCTTACAGGTCCCAGATGATTGCCCGGCCAATAATGGTGCAGCTCACACACGTGCAGTGCGTGCCCGCAATCATAATGTCGGCACCGAGAAGAGCGGGGCTTCATACGCCTGCATCACTGGAACCTGGGACAGGTGAGTGTCCGATTAAAAAAAGTCAGCAGCTTCACTTTTTGTAGCTGCTGACTTTTATATAGGTGTAACTCTGCTTAAAGGGGATTATTTCCCACCTTAAATTATATCTAAACCCAAAACCAAAAATGTAATATGTTTTAGCTTACTAGTCCTTGGTGTGGTGGTTGCATTGATTTTTTTTCCAAGCTTTTTTGGCTTAGGTTTCAAGTGATGTTTCTGCAAATAATGTACATCCTGCCCCTGGGTAGCTACATAACTTTTCAAATTTTTTGAGGAGGGTCAGAAAATTGGTACTTCACAGAAGAAGGCTAGGAAATAAGAATATCTTCTAGGCAGCTTACAGGAAAACAAGAACACAGCATTTTTGGAAGGATCAACAGGTATTTTCTGCATTTGCTGAAATTGTTCTTGGCTCAAAACAATTAAAAAAAAGAAAGAAAGAAAAGAAAACAGCTGCAGCCACCACATCTAATGCCTCATAGGCCGCGTACACACGATCAGACATGTCCGATGAAACATGTCCGACGGACCATTTTCATCGGACCACGCTGAAGTGGTCTGTTGGTCTGATGTGCATACACACCATCGGACCAAAATCCCCTCAGACCAGAACGCGGTGACGTAGAACACAACGACGTGATGAAAAAACGAAGTTCAATGCTTCCAAGCATGCATCGACTTGATTCTGAGCATGCGCAGGATTTTGGTCTGAAGATTTTGTGTACTAACCATCGAACCTGTCCCACGGACAGGTTTCCAGCGGACAGGTTTCAAAGCATGTTTTGAAACTTTTGTCCGCTGGAAAACGGACCAGTTTCAGCGGACATGTTCGATTGTGTGTACGCGGCCATACACACGACTGGTTTTCCCGACGGGAAAACTGCGAGGAGAGCTTTTGGCCGGGCTGGGCTCCTCACAGTTTTTGAAACGGGAGCAGTTTTTGGCAGTTTACCTAAGTGAAAAAACTGCGATGGAGCATACACACGGCCGGGTTTCCCGGCCAAAGCTCCATTGCAGTTTTCCTGCCTGGAAAACCGGCCGTGTGTAGGGGGAAAGACTGCCCCGGCAGGTTCTCGGCTTTCCCCTCGGCACTTTACATTGGCATTTTGAAGAGGAGAGCTAGTTGCCATAACCCTGGTCACCTCTTCTTCAGCGAGCGGTCTGGTTTCAGATAAAAGTGGTCGGCAATGGATTTGCAACAAGATCACTTTTATCTGGGCGGGAGAGGTCCCCATTTCCTGCCCTGCTCCGGTGCCCTCCACCACGTACCGAAGCCGTCGGCAGCGGCGTGGTATGGAGCTGAATGAGGGGAAGATGGCCCCCACCGAGCTCCATACCATTGCAGTGCGGAAGTGACGTCAAAGTGTCACTTCCTCCCATAGCTCTTAAAGGAACATTTTTTTCAAACAAGGTCTTTTTGACCCCATATCTCACATCTAAGGCCGCGTACACACGATCGGACATATCCGATGAAAACGGTCCGCGGACCATTTCCATCGGATATGTCCGATCGGGAGTTTGATCCGATGGCGTGTACACACCATCGGATCAAATTCCCCGCCGCCGGACGGCGCGGTGACGTGGCGGTGACGCGGCGGTGACGTTGACGCCGCCACGTCACCGCCACGTCACTGCACCAGGAAGTTAAACACTTCCGCGCATGCGCCAAATCTATTCGGCGGCGGCGCGGCGGCGGTGGGGGATGACATGTCTGCTGGTAAGTGTACTAACCAGCAGACATGTCGGGCGGACAGATTCCCACCGGATAGATTTCAAAGCATGCTTTGAAATCTGTCGGGTGGAGAAATCTGTCCGCTAGCCCATACACAAGAGCGGTGACGCGGCGGTGACGTTGACGCCGCCACGTCACCGCCACGTCACTGCACCAGGAAGTTAAACACTTCCGCGCATGCGCCGAATCCATTCGGCGGCGGCGCGGCGGCGGTGGGGGATGACATGTCTGCTGGTAAGTGTACTAACCAGCAGACATGTCGGGCGGACAGATTCCCACCGGATAGATTTCAAAGCATGCTTTGAAATCTGTCGGGTGGAGAAATCTGTCCGCTAGCCCATACACACGAGCGGAGATGTCTGCTGAAACGGTCCATCGGACCGTTTTCAGCGGACATATCCCCTCGTGTGTACGAGGCCTTAGAGATCCTGTAATGTTTTTTTCTATTACAAGGGATGTTTACATTCCTTGTAATAGGGATAAAAGTGACACAATTTTTTTTTTTTTAAAAGAACAGTGTAAAAAAAAAAAAGTAAAATAAATAAGCAAAAAGCAGCCTACGCCAATACTAGCCCTTCCAGACCCCCCGTCAACCCAGCGGATTTGCATGGTCCTACCCCGTCGCATCCCAGGGCATTACCAGCTCCTCCAACCAGATCGCTGACAGAGATAGCACTTACACCAGCCAGCCAGAAGGCCGGACTAGAACCAGGCAAAAAGACCAGACCAAGTGCAGCACCCATCCTCACCAGACGCACCCTTCCAGATGGCTCAGACTCAACAATGGGCCGGCCCCCAGTATCTGTCGGGCAGCACAGCGTAGTCCCTGCTGAAACCATTCTTCCAGGTGCAATGACGTCATTGGATTGCATCCACCCTCCCATGTAGGAGGTGCTTCAGCCCTCCTCTGACAACTGATAAGAACAGATACTACACTTGATCTTAGCCAAAAAGCCGAGAAGCGATTTTCACAGCTCTTATTGTGAAGAAACCTTTCCTCATATGGAGATGAAATCTTTTTTCCTCTAGACATAAAGAGTTCTCCTCTTGTCCTCTGTGTTGACCTTACAGTGAATAGCTCAACACCAACTTCTCACATTTATAGGGTGGTATATTGTAGGCTGTACATATTCCATGGAGTTATGTGAACGTTACAGAAATCACTAGTGATTTTAACATGACAATGATTAAGCACATAGTGTTAATGTTTTAATAAAGTAGGTTAAGCTGTAAGTATTTAATAGTCCATATCTAATGATGCCTAATTAAGCAATGTAATGAAATTTGCATAATAGATACTTTTTTATGTGGGATGATGGATTTGTGTAAATTTGAATTCACAAAAACATAGACATAGACGCCCACACTTTATGTGATATATTAGATATACTGTATGATTATTATGCAATAACAAGCTGAAACAATAAATTAAGCTGCCCACATATTTTAACTATGCACTTATATGTAAAATTTGCTGCGTCTGCTGTAAAATTGGACATCTTTACACAGAACTGTATTAAGACACAATGACATAGGCCCAATATAGAGCCTTCTGACCATAAAATCATAAAAGTAACAGAAAAAATCCTTAAAATTCGATCACATGGTCTATCTGGTCTGCTTCATAATTCAAAAGATGCAGCCTATGAGAAGGGATTAATTGCAGAAGTTTTCTTTAGCTATTCTCAAGTAGTGTTTCTAAGGAGGTTGCTAAGGGGTTCCTTGAGAAGGGAGCAGTGGCTGATTAATGTGCTGCCCAAAGATGTCTACATAGTTCTGGGCCTAACATCATGGGATAAACCAACAGTATGGCTCTATAAGGGCCTCTACTTCTGTCCCTTCTGTAAACCACTGACACTAATGATAAATTTAGCTGTTTGTAAGGAGGACATGCTTCCTGCTGAAAGGGTCGTGGGTGTGGGCCTTAAAAGAGAAGTATGATTTTTTTTTTTTTAGATTCAAACTGTACAAATCATTAGTAAGACCTCATCTGGAATATGCAGTTCAGTTTTGGGCCCCCGTTCTAAAAAAGGATATTGGGGAACTGGAGAAAGTACAGAGAAGGGCAACCAAACTGATAAGAGGCACAGAGGAGCTCAGCTATGAGGAAAGATTTAGTAAATAGAGAACTCTGCGCTATGGTAATGTAAAATATATTAAGGAAGCTTAATGAAAACAACTTTAGCAATGTGGGGGGTGTATAGTAATAAGGGGGCGCCAATAATAGGTGATGAATAAATTCCAAATTCTAGCGTGAAACAATATGTTAACTAGAAGGTCAACAATACAATAGCGATATATGGAACAGCTCATTCACCAAGCCCACGACACCCACGATAAGTTCAGACGCACATGGGCCTGTTGGATCTACTATAGAGATTCCATGGGTCAGGGAACCCAGCCTACCGACGCTCCTTCACCCAGTGCTCCCTGATAGAGGGTCTGATTGCTGATCTGTCTCTGTCCTGTTAGTTTTGCTCCCCCTTCCCGTCCCTCCTCTTCATCTAGGGCAGACTTCCAGTAGCTAGTAGTGGGGAAAGGATTTATCTACATTTGAACCACTCTCGCAGCCCCAATATGTTACGCTTTATGGGTCCTCCGCACCCACAGATTGCTCCCGGTTGGGGTGGGTGGGTTTGGGGTTGGATCACGTTGGTTCCAGCTTACTTCGACGCATGCGCGGAAGGGGGTTCTTGGCCACATTGTTCAGTATAAGACTTCCTGTTACATCTTCTAAAGACAAATGTATACTGTTCTGTACTCTAAATTGTATCTGTGATATTGACAAGTTTGGTATTGTTTTTCTGTATATGTACCTGATCAAATGCCTCCGGATTTACACTGTGTATTGATCCTATTTATGTACACTGTTTATGCATAATTGTATGCCTCTCACCAGATTACTCAATAAAAATTGTTTTGAAAAAAATATATATATATATAAAAAAAACAATACAATAGCAATTTATAGTGCAAGTGCTTAAATGATAACAACATCAAAAAATAAGTAAAGACAAGAGGTACTCCCTTGCTGTCAGAAGATCCGAATAGGTGAGAAGTATAACGTAAAACTCGGACAATATTTAAGCTAAGGAGGGCACTGCTGCAGACACCGGGTGATCTATCCTGAATAGAAAAATGTGTCAAATGAAAAAGGTAATGCCCTGTACACACGATCGGTCAATGCGATGAGAACGATCTAATGGATTTTTCCATCAGTTAACCGATGAAGCTGACTGATGGTCAGTCTGCCTACACACCATCGGTTAAAAAAAACATTCTGTCAGAACGCGGTGACGTAAAACACAACGACGTGCTGAAAAAAAATGAAGTTCAATGCTTCCAAGCATGCGTCGACTTGATTCTGAGCATGCATGGATTTTTAACCGATGGACGTGCCTACAAACAATTGTTTTTTTTCTATTGGTTAGGTATCCATCGGTTAATTTTAAAACAAGTTCACATTTTTTAACCGATGGATAAATAAATAAATGGGGCCCACCATCTGTGTCCACCATCTGTATGTACTTTGGGTTAACAGAGTTACACTATATACACCCCTCTGTCGTTTTTTCTACATGGTACCATCCGAGATTGATTCCTTTGACCGCATATAAGCTCATCGCAGTATCTGTTACATGAGGTGCTATAAGCTGTCAGTGAAACAGCTTTGAGGTAAGCTGCTTGACATCACTGGAGGTGTGAGCATTTTGGATTTCTTACCCCTCAACACTTGTGCTGGTTTCCTGGATTCATCACTCAGAGAATCTCTCTATATCTGCTAGGCTTTTAGTCTAGCTGCTGTAAGGCCTCATACACACGATCAAATCTGTCTGCTGGAAACGGTCTGGCAAACAGACGGATTTGGCCACCAGACAGATTTCAAAGCATGCTTTGAAATCTGTCGGCTGGGAACCCGTCCGCCCGACATGTCTGCTGGTTAGTATGCTAACCAGCAGACATGTCTTCTCGCACACGCGCCGAATGATTTCGACGCATGCGCGGAAGTGTTTTACTTCCTGGTGCGGTGACGTGGCGTTGCGTCAACGTCACCACCACGTCACCGCCACGTCAGCGCGCTGTCTGCTGGCGGGGATTTTGGTTTGCTCGTGTGTACATGCGAGCAAACCAAAATCCCAGCAGACAGATTTGTTCAAATCGGTCGGTCCGACGGATTTGAACAAATGGATTTACTCGTGTGTACGAGGCCTAAGAATTATACTATATATCCACTGGTTTGGGTCTCTTACCCTTTGGCTGACCATATCATCGGATGTGTATCTCTTGAGTATTATCAGGCCTCTAGAGCAACAGCTGTGAGGTAAACTGCTAAGAAGTCACAAGAGGTGTTCTTTGCACACTGAAGCTCCACATTTCTCAACACTTGGTTTTGGGGATCACCACTCAGACTCTCCTATTTTTTCATTATATAATTAATTATCTATATATATTTTTTGCACGTGCTATATGCTGACTTTGCTCGGCTCCTACACTTATTCTATTATTTAAGTTTATGTATTTATGCAATATATATTTTTTTTGTGTATGGTATATGGTATTCACCTTATTGTGTTTTATAGATTTTTTTTTTAAATATTTGTTTCCCTTATTAATCCAGTCAGAGATCTGGAGGTTTATATAGACAAATTTGTACGCATATAGGCCCAGATTCACAAAGCACTTACGCCGACGTAAGTTCAAATTTGCGCTGGTAAGTGCAAATGTGCGCCGGCGTATCTGTGCGCCAGACCCACAAACCAACATACGCCTAAAAACGTGGCATACGGCGGTTGTGCTACGGCGGCATAATGTGCGCCCAACTCTGTGAATCTGGGCCACTGAGTGCATTATAGTCACATTACTTATCCCCCCCTTGTTTCTGTTACACAGCGCAGATACCATTACCGTTTTCATCAAAAAATAAGTGCAAACAGGTCCAAAAAATGCAGCAATGGTCACTAAGTGATAAGCAATTGGTAAGTCCATGCATCAAATGGTTAACTTGAGAATAGACACCATCACCACGGAACAGATATCAAACTGGCGACACCCGGTGAGAGGTAACTGCCTGGCTTCCTGACGACATCAATAGGTGAACCGTACGTCGAGGCGTTCCTGGTCACGTTCAGCTACTTCCGGATTTGGCCCAGAGAGGCGGTGGAACTCACGCTACACCTACCCACGAGACTGAGACCAGTGCTCCACGTCACATCAGGCTGTAACACCCTTGATTCCTTAGTGCCAAGGTCTCGGCACTTGTACTAGGTAAGAGGCCATTTGGCTTTTATTTTTAATCTGTTTTATAATTAATTGTGGAACTTAACTATAGCCTGTTTTTCTTCATTTTATCCATGGTAATTTCTTCTGTTGGAGTCCATTCCTGGCCAGTCCCATCCAGGTACCAGTACAGATCTTAGGCCACCAACTGTACTAAACCTCCACCTGATCCTTTTTTTTAAAACAAAGGGTCATGGTGGTCTGATAAGTAGGCACTTACCTCTACCTTTCACCGGGTAATGCCAGTTTAATATCTGTTCAAGTTAACCATTTTATGCATTGACTTACCAATTGCTTATCACTTAGTGACCATCACTGCATTTTTTGGACCCGTTTGCACTTATTTTTTGATGTTGTTATTATTTAAGCACTTGCACTTTAAATCACTATTGTATTGTTGACCTTCTAGTTAACATATTGTTTCACGCTAGAATTTGGAATTTATTTCTCACCTATAATTAGCGCCCCCTTATTACTATACACCCCCCACTATGAGGAAAGATTAGAGGAACTGAATTTATTCAGTCTTGAGAAGAGGAGATTAAGGGGGGATATGATTAACATGTACAAATATATAAGGGGTCCATATAGTGAACTTGGTGTTGAGTTATTCCCTTTACGGTCAACACAAAGGACAAGGGTACACTCTTTATGTCTAGAGGAAAAGAGATTTCACGGAAAGGTTTCTTCACAGTAAGAGCTGTGAAAATGTGGAATAGACTCCCTGCAGTGGTGGTTCTGGCCAGCTTAGTGTCAGGTTTAATGTCAGGCTAGAAGCAGACAACAGTTCAGGTGTGCTAATTATGCAAACGCTTTAATAACAAGAGCACATACCGTGAGCAGGTCTTGAGACGCCGGCGCGGCTTTGGCGCGGGACGGATCAACCGATCCCATGGATTTTGTATTCAAATATGCAAATGAGGGAGATCCGCCGATTCAGAAATGTACGTTTGTCCGGCGCTGGCTACACACGGTGCGCGTAACTGCAAATTCCTGCGCAAAGTTACCCCTCATAAAGCAAGGGTAACTTTACACCAGAGTTGAACAGGTCAGCTGGAGAGCAGCAAAAGCAACACTGTTACAGACAAACTGAGCAACAACACTTGCAGGACAACACATCTGTCTGCCAACATGCCAGGGGCAGCCGTGCTCATAGCAATACTGCGTCGACTGGCACGTAGGAGGGCACGGGAGAGGATATTCCGCACGCGCATTGACGTCTTTGGCATGTGTGATTTGGAGGTGTATCACCTCTTCAGATTCAGCCCTGAAGCCATCCTGGAAATAGCCACAACCCTGCAGGATGACATCACCAGCAGTGCAGCCACTGGTCAAGGTACTGGCAACACTCCATTTCCTTGCCAGTGGATCTTTTCAAAGAACAAGTGGAGTGGTGGCTGGGATGTCACAATCCACCATGAGCAGATGCCTGCACCAGGTTGTCCCCGCAATCCTCGGACGCATGTCCCACCACATCATCAAACCCACCCAGGAGCATCTGCGGCAGAAGGCAATGACAGATTTCTACAGAATTGCCCGAATCCCACGCACCGTGGGGGCCATTGATTGCACACATGTGGCACTACAGAGCCCCCCGGGACACAGAGCACATATACTGCAAACGGAAGCACTGGCATTCCATCAATGTGCAGGTGATAGTTGATGCCCAAGGCCTAATATGGCACGTCCATGCCAAAGACCCCGGGTCCAGCCACGACTGCTACATATACCGTCAAAGCACCATCTCCACAGAATTTGAACAGAACGTGTATGGGGACAGCTGGCTGGTTGGTGAGTGACATGGGTGTCAGGCATGACTGCCCGCCCCCATGATGCCGACATCATGAGGGGCACATGCATGACTAACATCCTCCTTTCTTTTCCTTACCAGGTGATGCGGCATATGCACTTGGACCCCATCTCATGACTCCATTCCGGAACCCCCCGCCACGGCTCCAATTATGTTGCTGTACATTCATACACCATTCACACTTGTCGTGGGGGATAATTTCTCCCCAACGACTGAGGGTGACACCCCTTACTGGCAAGAGTGTCACCCCCACACATTCACACAACATTCACACTGTAGCCTGCACTACTCCCTGTGTGCAGGGATATAAAAATAAATACAACTCAGAACCTGAGTATCAAAGTAAATATATAAAAAATCAACGGCCCTGTCGTGGGCTCCGTCTAGTCCCTAGGCTTCCTGGGGCACAGTTGCCTGGGGCGAGCCTCAGGTGGGGGGGCTGGGGGGGCTGGTGGTGGAACCTCCCCCAGTCTCTCCCTGGCTGCTTGGCTGCCCTCCATTGCCACGGCTAGCCGGTGGAAGTATGAATTGGTTGCAGCCTGCATCTGCAGCCGGCGGGTTGTATTGCTGCGCTGTTGGCGCCATGTCTGCCTCCCCTCCTCACGGACAGCAGCTGCCAGGCTCCGGACCTCCGAGACCAAGCCAGATGTTGTGGTGTGTGCAGGTCCACCAGACAGGACAGAAGGGCTGCCCCGTTCCCAACAACGTCCTGCAGGCTTTCATTAATATTTCGATTCTGGCCAGCCTGCTGGGTGATGGCCTCCTGCACTGCCACAGTGCAGGCAGCCTGGCTCTCGGCCGAGGAGGCCAGGCTATCTGCGACCCTATGCAGATCACCCGCAAGACACCCAATATGGCGAGTCTGCCTTTTCTGGTCACTTGCCAGATGGTCCTCAAACTCCTCAGGGACTCCACGTGATTTTTTGGTAGCCTTACTAGAGGCCTGAGAGGCTGAGGGACGGCTGTAGGGGAGGTCCCTTGAGGGGGTATCCCTGGAGGGGATGGTGTCCCGTGAGGGGCTATCCCTGATAGGAATGAAGACCCGTGAGGGGGTATCTCTCATGGGGGGGTTTGGGAGGGCCCAGGCATGGGGGTCTCCTCCATCAGATACACAGCATCCTCTTCTACCCCGACGTGCTCCTCCTCAACTTCCTCAAGCAATGAGGTAGGGGAGCTCTCCACCATGGATGGGGTGGATCGCCCTGCAGCCAATGACGGCCCAGCTCCATCCTGCACATCTGTGGATGACACAAAACATTCACATGTTGGTGGACCCACACACTTGTCACATGGTCCCCCCCCCCCCCAACATGCTACACACCAGAAAGAAGATAAAACACACTTACCTGTCCTCAAGGGCTGTTCCCCTGATTCGAAGCCCTCCAGGCCCTCCACAAGCTCCCTATGCAGCAACCTGGCCACGACCATGTCCTCTGGCGTCAGGGTGATCCTTGTGGCTGGTCCTCCACCTGTGCCAGTGGCATACTTCCTCATTGCCACTAATTTGTCCTTAACCAGTCTCCGCATGTCATTTATCTTTTTGCGGATGTGCTTAGGTTCCCTGTCCGCAACACCAACAGCATTGACCTGTGTGGTTAGCTCCTCATAGATGCAGGTTTTCTCAGTTTTGCCAGTGTTGCCACTCTGTGGCCCATAGACGCGGGCACCATGTTGGGAGAGGCCATCTATGCTAACAGCCTTCTCCTCTGGGCTGAAATTTAACATCCTCCGGTCACCTGAAGACTCTGGTGCAGCCATACTTCCCCCAAAAAGCAAGATGCAAAAGACCTAGCAGTAATAAAAAAAGCTGGGCAACTTTTGCACGTGAGTGGCGCATGTCTGTGCATATTTAAGCACTGGAGTAGGAAGTGGGCCGTCGGGCGCCGTTCTGCGCATGCGCAGAGGAGACAGACAGCCCGGTGACGTCATTGCGCATGCGCCGTTTAAGATACACCGGGCGTATCTCTCTGCGCCACGGTCAGACCATCATTTGCATGTGGTGACGCCCACTTACAGTTACGCCGCCTTACGCCGTTGAAAATACACTCCGCTGGTGAGTGAAATCTTGATGAATACAGTACATGCCTCTCCGCGCTGGTCCGGCGTAGCGGAAAAAAGATGCGCTACGCCGGAGAAAAGATGCGCCATTGTACATGAATCTACCTCAATATCTCTAAGTTTGTACAGTAATGTTCATTTTCTTTTAGTATTAAATAGCCAATTACTAGTGTGTGTTTTTATACTTGAGTTTTCCTCGGTTGACGAGAGACAGTGCCTTGAATTGGTTTAATAACAATATTTTTCATTACTTATCGTATAAGGCCGTGTACACACGGCAGGGAATCTCGACGGGCAGAACACATCGTTCCGCCCGTCGAGGTTCCCTGCCGGCCGTCGAAATCGGCGACCCGCCCGTCGGGAATGGCAACCAGCCATTCTTCCGGGCGGGCCGTCGAGGAAATAGAGAGCGTGCTCTCTATTTCGGCTCGACGGGCTTCCCGACGGGAAGTTTGCCGAGACCGTACACACGGCCGAGGTCCTCGCTGGAATGTGCATTCCAGCGAGGTTCTCGCTGGTTTTCAGCGAGAACCTCGGCCGTGTGTACGGCGGCTCATATATTCAACAGGTTGACAGGTAGGATATAATGTCGTCATGTATTGTTATTTGCTCTAGTGCATTTTTCATCTTTTTTTGTGTGGAATGCCACATATATTTGTAACTAAAAGTTTATCCTCCGGTTACCCTTTCCCATCCAGTTTTGCCAGGCTTGAGAGCATATGTTTTTTTTTTGCAGTCTCCTTGGCAGGGGGAGAATGTAGCACCCTCATCCTAGAATAGGGCTACAGCTAAATTTTTTATGCTGGGTGGTAGCCAGTCTGGCTAGTTTGTAGTGTTTAGAGGTCAAAAGGTTTCCCTCCTAATTCTGTTTAGCTGTGGTTTCTCCCTTTTGTCAGTAGGTGGTGCTGTTGCCTTTGACATTAGCGTGATTAGCTACAGTGAGTTCAGGTTATAAGTAAACATACCTTTCTCAGCCAATCAGATTACCTGCTATGAAGAGCCTATCCAGGTGGTCTCCTGGCTGCTAGGCCTATACAAGGCCAATCCGGGTGTTCAAGATTATGCAGAGGAAAGCCTGCCAAAGATCCGGATTCTAAGAGGTATGGAGTTCTAGGGAAGCACCAGATGTGACTCTTCATGAGTTGGAGTCTTTGAAGTGGCTGATGGGACTTCAAGAGGGAACTCATCCAAGGGAAGTTGTGTGTGAAGCTGTGAGCAAAGTTCAGTTACTAGAGCAGACAGGCTATCCTACAAAGTACAGATGTGCTGGTTCAGCTTGAAGGCTCTTTTTCTTGTACTGCTGTCTACCTTATCTCACCATTTTTGGCTAAGGAGTCTGCCAATCTGCCTATTCGCTGATCGTTGCTAAGGGTGTCCTGTTCCCTATCCCTTCTCTCCCACACTTTTCCTGTTGTAAGAAATAAACTTATTTTTGTTTACGCAAAAAAGTAACTGGTGACCAACTTTTTCATTGTTCATCACCCACCATGCCTAGTAACCTGCACCCTGAGGAATTATGTCAGCCCTCCGTACCTCTGATTGTCACCACCAGGCTCCTAGAAAATTGGGGTAGGCAGTACATACTGTATATAACTGCATTCACTGGTGTTTTTAAGTATGATTTTTTTTAATAAATAAATATAATGAAAAATTTACACTTTGGTGACACAGTACAAAAGTTCCATAGGTGCTTTGACAGATTCATAGGGAAACAAGAAGAAGTTGAATGTGCTGCTAAATGACAAACACCGAGGACAAATGATTGGCATACTCAATTGCTCAACCGCTGACAGAAGAAGCAGAGCTGATAAATAAAACATTTCTCAGCACGATCCACTTCTGAGAGGAGAAGGGCTGAATAATTAAAATTAGCTGTATTTTGTTTGTTTGTTTCAGACCTTTCACAAAGTACTGTACTACTGTAGCCCTTCAGATTTGGTAAAAAGACACTAATACCAGCTTTCTCTAAAGGGAACTTAAAATCACTGCTGTTAACTTTGATAAGCAAGAAATTAGCACACAGCATTTCATAGATGATACAAAGGCCTCTAGCACATCCGACCTTGGTTTATCAGAGACTGTTGGCCTAGCTGTACTTCTTTGGCCGCGTACACACGGAGGGACTTATCTGCTGAAACGGACCGACGGACCGTTTCCAGCGGACATGTCCCCTCCGGATTTTGGTCCTATGGCGTGTACACACCATCGGAACAAAATCCCCACCGGCAGACAGCGTGGTGACGTGGTGGTGACGTTGACGCCGCCACGTCACCGCACCAGGAAGAAAAATACTTCCGCGCATGCGTGAGTGTACTGACCAGCGGACATATCCGACGGACATGTCCTGAGCGAACAAATTTTAAAACATGTTTTAAAATTTGTCCGCCGGTCGGACATGTCCGCTAGCCCATACACACGATCAGATTTGTCTGCTGAACTGGTCCGTCGGACCAGTTTGAGCGGACAAATTCGATCGTGTGTATGCGGCCTTTGTGTTACTTTGCCTTATTGCAACTTGTATTAAAACGGGGATTTGTCTTATTGCCTATTTAAAATCTGCACTGTATATGACCCTTTTTTTAAACTGGTGCACTCAGAATCTGGTGCAGCTGTGTATGGTTGCCAACCAGCTTCTAACTTTGGCTTGGTAAATTAAGCTTTGGAAAAAAAAAATGGAAGCTGATTGGTTTCTATTCAGAGCTGCATGCAGATTTTGCACGCTCTAGTTTTAGTAAATAACCTCCAGTATGTAAATTGTGGGGTTCTGCAGTGTGTTATGCATTTACTCCACTGTACAGTGTGTTGCAACGGAATTAGCAGTCTCAGCTTCGTTTTAGTCCAATCCTTAGCAGGGTTATGTGGCCTAGAGCCATATTGCATTGCAATTGCTGAATTTGTCCCAGAGAATCAGTACAGTTGTTATATGCTGCCCAAATAAACAACACAGTACTCAGCGCATTGCTTTTCTAATTTAGGAGGCATTTCAGAAGCTTATTATAACATCAAGCGGAGGAGATAACTGGTGCTAAAGGTTAAACTGTTAAACCAGTGTATTATTTTTCTGTTTATAGTGCAACATAACCACTTGTTTACTGGGCACTTAACGTCCCCCTCCTGCACAGACCAATATTTAGCTTTCAGTGCTCTCACTCTCAATTGCGCAGTCATACAACACTTTACCCAAATTCAATTATTATCGTTTTTTCCCGAAAAAAATAGAGCTTTCTTTTGGTGGTATTTGATCGCCTCTGTGGTTTTTATTTTTTGTAAAAAAAAATTCAAAAGACCATTTTTTTTTATTTATTTGCAAACGGGTAATTTTTCTCCTTCATTGATGTACGCTGATGAGGCTGAACTGATAGGCACAGATAGGCTGCACTAAGGAGCACTGATGGGCTGCACTGATGGGCACCGATAAGGTGGCACTGATGGGCACTGTTAGGCGGCACTGGTGGGCACTGAGAATTGGTACTAATAGGTGGCATTAATAGGTGGCACTGATAGGTGGCAGTGATGGGCACTGATAGGTGGCAGTGTTGGGCACTGATCAGCACTGGTAGGTGAGATTGATAGGCAGCACTGCTAGGTAACAAACTCTGTGATTCAACTGTAGATAAAAAAAATGGATTCAAATCCCTCCATCAGGTGAGTTTGCGTCAACCAAGCCTCACTCTCACATTGAAGAAAGAACTCACGTCTCATTTTAAAAACAAACAAATTGGGACGTGAGATGCAGCAGACTCATTCCAATCAAAATGGAGAGTCCCCGTATGGAGAAAAGAGGCACTTGCGCATCAAATACCAATGCCCACATCTCATTTAAACTGTACATTACATATTACCAAATCAAATAGGCTGCCTGTATGAATGTTTAGCTGCATCTTTAGATAAAAACATATTTAAAACCATTATTAAATTCAAAATAAAAGGAATATACATAAACAAAACAAAAAAAACCATATGTTATGCTGCGTACACACGATCAGAAATTCCGACAAGAAAACTGGATTTTTTCCGACGGAATTTTGGCTCAAACCTGTGTTGCATACACATGGTCACACAAAATTCCGACCGTCAAGAACGCGGTGAAAAACAACACTACAACGAGCTGAGAAAAATTAAGTTAAATGATTCCAAGCATGCGTCAAATTGATTCCGAGCATGTGTGTTTTTTTGCGTGTTGGAATTGCATTCAGCTCTCAAATTTTTGCTGTTGGAAATTCCGACAGAAAAAGTCAGATGGAGCCTACACACAGTCGGAATTTCCGAACAAAAGCTCACATCGAACTTTTCTTGTCGGAAATTCTGATCGTGTGTACGCAGCATTAGAGCCTATTTAAGGCCCTAGCTTCCTGGGTTGGTGTTCTTCATAAGAGTTGGTAAAGTAGGGACAAATATCCCACATGTTAGGGACAGTACTAGCGGTAAAGGTTCCTGATGAGGAGTGAAAGCACAGGGTTGCCGCTCCTTGGACATCTTCCTGCTTGGGTACCAGATGGTCAGGTCACATTCCGCTCTCTTAACAGATGCTGTCAACTCAGCTGATACCTGTCATCTTTACATCTTTGGTAACCATGAGTGTACCCGGTTTGGTAGGCATGCCTCCGGGTTGTTGTGAGCTGTCATTGCATTACTTCAATACAAGTTTTCTATTACTCCTGTCTATATGAGTTACTGTCGTCACACACGCTAAACCCTACCTACATGCTGCCTTGACTAGCAAGAGTTCGCCCACCATGTGTATAGGAAAAGGTCTTTTGGGTGATGTAATCTTTGGGGTGTACCTATGTCAGTAAGAACTGGTGTAGTATACTCAGCTGAGCAGTGTCCCTAACAGAATTTTACAATTCTAGTGATGATGTCATATGAAGAAATAAAAGGTGTTACTTGCTACAAGGGGAAAATAAAAGCAAAATAAACAATTCATGCTGGGACATGTTCTTAAGCAGGAGTAGAATGCAGTGGGATAAACATGGGTCATACCTGGAGACCACTTTATAGTAAAGCTTCTCTATAACGATTGCTTTTTTTGAATCCAAGAGTGGTAATGTACTGAAATCAGCTTATAATTCAAGCAGGTATGGTAATTACTATAACACATTCAAGAAATAACAAAAAATGCTTTTAGGAAATACATTAAACATTATTCACAGTACTTATTCTTTTAAAAAAAAACATATTCACAATAATAACAGAGGTGCTTAATGACTGTAAGATTTCAATGAAACAGTCATCTTCACCATACCTATTAAAACAAATACATGTGAGATCAGGATTTGAGAGCATACCACAATTGCCTCTGACTGGTGCCAAGTAGCTTACTAATACCTAGTGAATTCAAGGAACAAGAAATTAGAAGTGCATTTATTTTATGTATCCACACTAAATACTGGTTAAGTGGTTATTGCAGGATTTACAAACTGCCTGACAGGTATATTTTAAAGCTTAAAGGAGAAGTCCAGCCTGAGCTCGTTTGGCTGGGCTTCTCCTATGGATCACAGGAGTGCAATTCGTTTTGCTCTCCTGTGACCTGTTTTCAGCAGAGAGGACTGAAGTCAGCTCTCTGCTGACATCACAGGAATCAGTCCAAGCACCGCGACAACACGACAATGGAAGTAGGAATCGGGCAGGTGCCTGGACTGACACCCGTCTCAGCCTCTTAGCGAGCCGCTGAGAGCCTGAGATGGCTGCTCCCCGCCCTTCCACTGCTCATCGCTCCAGTGAACGAGGAGGAGCAGAGAGGAGGGATGCTGATTGACAGTCAGCAGCTCTCTGTTTAGGGATGAGAGAAAAAGTTAACCGCTCAGAGATCCCAAGGAGCTAAAGCTGAAAGGTAGGATCCAACCCCTGGGTGCAGGCACTGCAATAGTGTGCAAAATTGTATGGAGAAAAACCAGGACGGCCGCACTCCTAACAATGTTCCTTTATAATAAAACAGATCACAACATCAACATGTCACAGCAAAAAACAGAAAAGAGCTGACGCGTTTCACACCAAAATACAGTGCTTATTCATAGCTAAGAATAAGCACTGTATTTTGGTGTGAAACCCGTCAGCTCTTCTCTACTTTTTGCTGTGACATGTTAATGTTGTGATCTGTTTTATTATAAAGGAACATTTTTTGGAGTGCGGCCGTCCTGGTTTTTCTCTGTTTAGGGAGTAATAAATAAGCAATGGGCGATGTTCGATCACTTGGTTCTCACTGTAGAGGTGCCGTGGGAAAGATGCAGCATCGCAACGATGCTGCATCCACCTAGGTAAGTATGATGGGGGGGAAACATACTTTTCTTTTAAGTTAAGCTGAACAATTTTTTTTCTGCCCAGCTTTAGTTAAATTACTTACCTACAATAAAATATGTGCAGGCTGCTGGATTTTGTAGACATCTTCACTGCAGGGATGCCCTGTCTACTTCCTGCTGCTGAACTTGGAGGTTAAATTTGATCACTCACAGGATGCTGTCCCCCATTCACAGATTAGGTTACAGGTAGGGTAATCAATAAAATTACCTTTCTCAGTGGAGGAAAGGGCAGGAGGAGGTATGTCCCGATTGGATCATCCTTGGTGCAGAGACCAATAGCTGTTGTCCCCCCATGGCACCAAAAAATCAGGTGCAGAATGAGAACAGGGCAGCCTTGCAGTGAAGACAGTTTTCTACAAAATTCAGCAGTCTGCACATTGTGGGACATATTTGATTACAGGTGATGCTATATTTTAGTTAAGTAAATATGACATTTGTCATATAAATATTTCAGATTTATAAATATTCGAGCAGGTGGAGCCTCTATGATTATGATTATGCCCTAAAAAAGCAAAATGCATCGGAGGAGTTCTCTGCAGGTAGAGATCATGAGCTAAACCCATCTATTTTTCTTTGTTTTGAAAAACAAAACAAAAAATGTAGTTCTGTTAAAATCGTATATAGTTATACTATTGTAGTTTCCTTTTAAGGAGCGTGTCAGTGTTCAAATACACCATACAGTATTTTGATCTAGCACTGTTGTTTTCCCTGAAGTCATTTCAAAGTCTGTCTCTGAGAAGTCTTTTATTTAAAGCGCTAAAATGAAATGTTTTATTATCTTAGAAAAATGTTTTGCTACGGAGCCCTCAATATTTGTGCAAGATTTATAGAAAGATTCCCTGAATCTTTTTTAACATATCTGAAACTTTTTGCAATAAGTTAAACAAACAATAAAGAAGTATGACACTTTAATGTAAAAGTGGAAACTCGCTTCTTACCTAAGCTAGGGTGACAGTAGGGTCATGAGAAAGGGATCTTTGTTTCTGGACCCATAGGATCAGCAGCCCTGCTAGTTCCAAGAAAATAAAATGGAGCCCTTTTCAGCTTCACAAATATGTACCTATCCCAAACTTTGCTTGCAGCTAGAAATTCAATATAAAGTAAGCTTCAGATATACATTCCAGGATGGTGTTTAAGAAAGCACTGAAGTAATTGGATCAGCATGACAGATAGGCAACATGGAAATGATCACTTATCTGAATAATATATGTAGCGGGTAGAGACCCTCTCCCCCCGCCACTGCAGGACACCACAGGCAGCGGTGCCAATACTCCTGACAGGCTGGGGCACACAGACAGAGCCTGTCAGCAGCTGCAGGGGAATACCAAAAGGCAGAGAAGACAACCGGAGGCATTACAAGGGGCTGCTCTTCAGGGTTGGTGTGACTGTTTTCCTGCCACAGCTTCAGGGTTGATTGGGACATCTTGCCAGAGAGGGTGTATTTCCAAAAGCATCTGTATAGACATTGCGGGGCCATCAAGGTGCCAGGTAGCCAGTCTGGTAACCTGAAATAGTCTGTTCTGGGACATCTCTACCTTGGGCCTTCTGTTGCATGATCTTTCGGCACAAAAGGACACTGCATGCAGACACCATTACATTGTAGCTTCAGCTAAGCTAGAAGGAGACCTTGTGCTACACCTCATTTTGCTGAGCAGCGATAGAATTTCTCCTGCTTCCCAACACGCCGCAAGTACACTTTGCATCACCCTGCTTGCCAGGACATCTTAATCATACTTGTTTGTCAGAACACATAAAGTGCACCAACATAGAGCTAGCTGAAGGTGCAAGGCCTACATTTCTTCTGAGAGACTACAACATATCCCTCTCACAAGGGATACAATTCATTGGTGCCATAAGGGCCCAATCCTGACCTCCAAACTCTGATCATTACTTAATCTTGACTCCAGAGCTCTGTGTTATTTATTACTGACTCTTGAACTCTGTGTGTTACCTAATCCTGATCCCTGAACTCTGTATGTTACTTAATCTTAATCCCTGAACTCTATGTGTTATTTACTCCTTACCCCTATGCTCTCTTGACCCATAGCAACATAAGCTAGAGTTTTATTTAACCATACCCATTCAAGCCCCACCCACTGTTACTATAATTTTGCTGCACCCACAATTTGAAATGGTGCTCTACACATGCTGCGTCATTCTACTTCTTGTGGTGTCCAATTTATTTCATGTTATTCCTGATATGTCTGCCTCTTGTTTCAATCTGTGACCAATTGTTTAATGGTTTGGTTTTTAAAAATAGGGACATTATTTTTTGGATGTGGCTACAAATAAGTGTTGCTGATCATGAAATTTTCCATTAGGAGGCAAATTGGGCAACCAAGTGTTGATAACAGCTGAAATAAGGCAGTTGCGTTGGCCACAGAGAAGACAAAGGAATTTGGAGGAATTTGAGGAATCTGAGGAATTTTGGGGGGGGGGGGGGGGGTTGGATACGTCAGCATGCTCTTTTAACTAAACATAAATAATTTAGCAGTGTACAGACATCTGTAGCATTTAGTTGGCCATAGATGGATCAACATTTGGCCAGAAATGCCAAGGACCATCCCAGCAGTACGTGGCCGACCCTCTTTAACAGAAGTACATTTTTAGATTGACATCTGTCAAATGGACAAATTGGAAAACGTTTTAGAAGTATACTTTTTTTTTAAGCGCAAGCAAAACAGGATTCCAACATCCATAAAAGCAAGGTGAACAAAGGAGTCCCCACACTGGGACCTTGTATTCTAATAGCAGGACCCAGTACACTTATCAGTGGCTGTTTGTTCTTTTTCTTGTTTAGCCTGCTGGCCAAGCTCATTTAAAGTATGTCTATCTTTAAAGGAGTTGTAAAGGAAAACATTTTTTTGCCTAAAATTATTGTCTGCAAGGTAGACAGACAGAACAGTGTAATGATTCTGTTAACAAACGAGTAAATACCTATTAAATTACTTCACCTCTGGTGTTCTAGTTTCTGTTCTCTCATTCACTTCCTGGTTTGCATCACTTGTTCATGTAAGAACTACATTTCCCAGTATGAATTGCGGCACGCCCAGTTTTTCACAGTAGACGCGTAGAGAGCGTCCTGCCACACAGATGTAGTTCCCAGGAGGGGACGAGCACGTCACTGACCACCACAGTAAAGTCTCCCTTCACGGTGGTCAGTAAAATCAGACAAGCAGAAAGTGAACGGAACAGAGAAGAACTTCTGAGCAAAAACTAACAATGAGGAAGTAAAAAGAGGAATGTCTGCAGGTAAAGGATGCTTATTATGAAAAAAAAAATTACAACCTCTTTAAGTCTCGGACACACGACCGGTTTTCCCGGCAGGAAAACTGCCAGGAGAGCTTTTGGCCGGGAATCCTGGCCGTGTATATGCTCCCTAGCAGTTTTCCCAACAGGAAAACTGCCGGAAAAAAAAAATCGAGAACCTGCTCTCTATTTTCCCATCGGTATTCCCGGCAGAATGTTTCCTGCTGAGAAAACCGGTTGTCTGTATCCTTACCTGAAGGGGAAATAAACCGTGCATGCTTGATAACAATTTGATGCTTGCACGGTAGCATAGAACATAATTTAGCCGGCTCGTCATAGCCTTTGACGTCACCGCGTTCTTGCCATTCAAAAGAACAATGGATCTTTTCTGTTTTCTGTGGCCTTTTCAAGGCGAGCTTGGCAGGAAAACTGAAGGTTTTTTTTTTTTCAATTGAAATTTTTATTGAATGGTATACACAGGGCCGCCATCAGGAATTTTGGGGCCCCTTACACAGCTTCAGCCATGGGCCCCCTGGAGCAGAGAACCGGGGGGGGGGGGGGTGCTGCCGCATGGAATTGAGAAGCGGGGGGGGGGCTGCTGGGGTGCGAGTTGAGAAGCGGGGGGGCCCTGAAGAAATAAAGAATAAATATAAAAAAGGGGGTAGCCATTCGGGGCCTTGGGGACCTCTATGCCCTTTAATAAAAAGAGAGAATATATATATATATATATATATATATTTTTTTTTTTTTTAAAGGGTGGTTGCCAACTGGGGCCCCGGGGACCTTATTTTTTTTTTTTTTATAAAAGGAAATTACAAAAAAAGGGGCTTTCCATTCGGGTCCTCTGGGCCCTTTAATAAAAAGAAACCTCTGGGCCCTTTAAAAAAAAAGAAATAAACATTTATATAAATAAAAATAAAAAAAACCAAGGGGGGTTGCCTTCCAGGGCCCTGGGGACCTCTGGGCCCTTTAATAAAAATACATCTATATATTTAAAAAAAAAAAAATATAATATAAAAAAGAAAAAAAAATATATAAAAAAGGAGGATTGTCATCCGGGGGCCCTGGGGACCTCTGGGCCCTTTAATAATATATATATATATATATATATATATATATATATATATATATATATATATAAAAATAAAAGAAATAAAAAAATATATAAAAATTATATATTTTTTTTATAAAAAAGGGGGGTTGTCATCTGGGGCCCTGGGGATCTCCAGGTCCCTGTGGACCTCTAAAAAAAAAAATAAAAGAAAAAAAATTGGCCCTTTAATAAAAAATAAAAGAAAAATATATTAAAACAATATATTTTTTTATAAAAAAATAAAATAAAAATGAGGGGGTTGCCATCTGGGGCCCTGGTGGCCTACGGGCCCCTAGACCCCTAAAAAAATGGCCCTTTAATAAAAAATAAAATAAAAATATATTAAAAAATATATTTTTTTTATAGAAAATAAATAAAAAAAGGGGGGTTGCCATCCAGTGCCCTGGGGGCCTCCGGGCCCCTGTGGACCTCCGAACCTCTAAAAAAAAAAAAAAAGAAAAAAATTGGCCCTTTAACTACTTGAGATCCGCGCTACAGCCGAATGACGGCTCTAGCGCGAATCTAATTTGTCAACAAGCCGTCAATTGACGGCTTGTCACTAGCTGTTTCCCGACGCGCGCTCCAGAGCGCGCTGCGGGGAAACACTGTGTTGGCCGTGTCCCTTGGACACAGCCAATCACAGATCGCCGCGAACGGCCAATCAGAGTGGCCGTTTGCGATGTGATCTGTGCGGCCAATGAGAGATGATCTCATAGATCATCTCTCATTGCCGTTTTACATAGAGACAGCGTTCTGTCTCTGGAGAGCAGGAGACGGATCTGTGTCTCTTGTACATAGAGACACAGATCGGTCACCTCCCCAGTCACCCCCCCTCCACCTACAGTTAGAACACTATGCAGGGAATACATTTAACCCCTTCCTCACCCCCTAGTGTTAACCCCTTCAATGCCAGTCACATTTATACTGTAATTAGTGCATATTTATAGCACCAATCGCAGTATAAATGTGAATGACGCCAAAAATGTGTCAAAAGTGTCCGATGTGTCCGCCATAACGTCGCAGTCACAATAAAAATCGCAGATCGCCGCCATTTCTAGTAAAAATAAAATAATAAAAAATAATAATTCTGTCCCCTATTTTGTAGGCACTATAAATTTTGCGCAAACCAGACGCTTATTGCGATTTTTTTTTTTTTTTTTTTACCAAAAATATGTAGAAGAATACGCATCGCCCTAAACTGAGAAAAAAAAAGTTTTTTTTTTTTTAATTGGGATATTTATTATAGCAACAAGTAAAAAATATTGTATTTTTTTCAAAATTGTCGCTCTTTTTTGTTTATAGCGCAAAAAATAAAAACCGCAGAGGTGATCAAATACCACCAAAAGAAAGCTCTACTTGTGGGGAAAAAAGGACGACAATTTTGTTTGGGAGCCACGTCGCACGACCGCGCAATTGTCAGTTAAAGCGACGCAGTGCCGGAAGCTGAAATATCACCTGGGCAGGAGGGGGGTATAAGTGCCCAGTAAGCAAGTGGTTAATAAAAAAAAAAATATATATATATTAAAAAAATATATTTTTTTATAAAAAAAAATATATTTTTATAAAAAAATATATTTTTTTATAAAAAAAAAGAAAAAAAGGACTTGCCATCTGGGGCCCTGGTGGCCTCCGGGCCCCTGGGGACCTCCGGACCTCTAAAAAAAAAGAAAAAAATTGGCCCTTTAATAAAAAATAAAAAATATATTAAAAAAATATCTTTTTTTATAAAAAAAATATATTTTTTTTATTAAAAAAAGGGCTTGCCATCCAGTGCCCTGGGGGCCTCCGGGCCCCTGTGGACCTCCGAACCTCTTAAAAAAAAAATAAAAGAAAAAAATTGGCCCTTTAATAAAAAATAAAATAAAAATATATTAAAAAAATATATTTTTTTATAAAAAAATATATTTTTTTATAAAAAAAAAGAAAAAAAAGGGTGGCCTCCGGGCCCCTGGGGACCTCCGGACCTCTAAAAAAAAAGAAAAAAATTGGCCCTTTAATAAAAAATAAAAAATATATTAAAAAAAAATATTTTTTTATAAAAAAAATATATTTTTTTTATTAAAAAAAGGGCTTGCCATCCAGTGCCCTGGGGGCCTCCGGGCCCCTGTGGACCTCCGAACCTCTTAAAAAAAAAATAAAAGAAAAAAATTGGCCCTTTAATAAAAAATAAAATAAAAATATATTAAAAAAATATATTTTTTTATAAAAAAATATATTTTTTTATAAAAAAAAAAGAAAAAAAAGGGTGGCCTCCGGGCCCCTGGGGACCTCCGGACCTCTAAAAAAAAAGAAAAAAATTGGCCCTTTAATAAAAAATAAAAAATATATTAAAAAAAAAAATTTTTTTATAAAAAAAATATATTTTTTTTATTAAAAAAAGGGCTTGCCATCTGGGGCCCTTGGTGGCCTCCGGGCCCCTGGGGACCTTCGGACCCCTAAAAAAAAAAAAAAAAAAAATTTTTTTTTTTTTTTTTTTTTTTTTTAGTGTGGTTCCCATCCGGGCCCCTGGGGACCCCCGGGCCCCTTACAGGTGTAATGCCTGTACCCCCCTGATGGCGGCCCTGGGTATACAACAGATACAATAAAAGGGTAACTTCGCCAAAACATATAATCAGTAGACAACATCATTAGCATTACTAATACATCAGGGTATACCGTGGAAGGGCAGAGCACATACATGCGGTAACAAAAAAAAGAAAACAAATAATGCTAAGAAACAAGGCCCATTACCCTTCCAACCAGTCTACATTAAAGGCGGTCTCTCCTCTCTAAAGTAAAAGAGAGATCCGCCAGATCATTGGGGGAAGTATATATCAGTTAGTATTACTAGGTTCTGCGCACACCACTCTTATGTTAAAACCAAAGGTTCCCGGTCGTGTGTACAGGGCTTTAGTCCTATGTTAGGTGAATAATAGAGGTCCACCCACTGGTTTCCCAGTATGGCTCATTCTGCTACAGTCACAAAGCAATCAGGCATCATACTGTTATTGCCAGATAAAGACACAGCTTGCAAGATTTAAAAAAACAAGTATACTAAATTATAGTTGCCTTAGTGGGTAGAATTATTTCAGAATTATGTCAATTTCTGAAATAATGTAAAGATAAGTGAATAAACAGTAATTTACTCTAAACACTGGAATTTGTGGAATGGTACATCCATTGCACAGGACTTGGAATACTGAGCTGTGCCAGGGTCCTCTGACCACAATTCATATATCTTCTCTTATGCAGCATTTATGTATTTTATTACATTAACAGTGCAAACAAAATGACCACAATCAATAGGACTCTGCACGTAGAAAAAAAGTATGAAAACAATTATTTATATCATGTAGCCCCTAAAATTAAGTGCGTGATTTATGATTCCAGTGTCAGTGGGTGTTATGGTTTGAGCCGCTTATTTTGGATGACGTATTGTTTTGTTCTTCTCTCTTTCTTCAACATAACACGTCTCATGAATTTACAAGACTGGGTTCATTTGCAGTCAAACGAATGTGTATAATTTTATCCTTCTCCTGAAAATGTTATCTTCCCTGTGATGGAGTTGCAATTGTCATAACAAATCTGACCTGAAGGCATTGTGTCTTCTTGTGCAGGTCTTGCTTCAATAGTCTGGAACTTACAAGTTATTTAGAGGTAAGTCAGCACAGCTGATTCATTTGCAAGAGTTATAGGACAGGATACATTACATCAACGCCTATATTCTGAAATAATATTTGCATATTAAACATTTGCAGTGCTAATAAATATTGATAGAAACAATTTTATTTCTTCATATTATGCAAGAAATTTCCCTATCAACCACAGTTGCATTGATTTTTATTATCAGAAAAACCATGAGTAAACTATTCTGGAAGGCATTTGCTTATTATGCAGTTGCAAACCTAATATATCTCTAATAATTTATCCTTAAATTTTCTGTCACAATTTTATCTAGACACACAGATCGCAGAACATTTTTTTTTACTGTTAAAGTACTTGTAAACTCTAACTGGATTGAATTTACTTTGCTCAAGCACTGTTTACCATACCAAATTATATTTAAAAAAAAAAAATACATGTGTCCACCGGTTCCTGTAACCTTTTTCAGCCATTTCCTATCTGCATGCATGCACTCCATGAACTGCTGTACATTGTAACAGTAATTAAGTTTATTAAAGCTTCAATTGCATGGGGGAACACTGAACACAGTGTCACCCCATTTTCTGTAAAGTTCGGTAACAAAATGGTCAGATTTAAATCTTGAGTTTGTAGCGGGCAGCCAGGGAAAGTAACATATTTTATAAAATCCCCACTAGAAAACAGCTCAGCTTAAAAGTTAGATGTATTGCAGAGGTGCCTGTTAGCTGTTTTGTTGACAGTACTTAGCTCAGGGCCTGCAAGAGACTCATAATGGCTCTGTCATAATTCTTCATAAACAATCTAGTAAGGAATATACTTCTTTCAGACTGGGATAGTGTCCTATAATTAAAGGGGTTGTAAAGGTACATTTTTTTTCCTAAACAGCTTCCTTTACCTTAGTGCAGTCCTCCTTCACTTACCTCATCCTTCCATTTTGTGAGGATGAGGTAAAGAAGAAATAAGGAAATTTAAAAGCAAAATCGAAGGTTAAGGTAAGTGAAGGAGGACTGACTGAGGTAAAGGAAGCTATTTAGGAAAAAAAATGTACCTTTACATCCCCTTTAACTAGAGCTGAACTGCCATACATTCAGAGCCAAACTCTATCCATATTTCATAATTCCTGCTGTGAAGGAGTTAACTTCATAACAAGTAGTTACCAATCTGTAAGGCACCAAAGGCCTATATTACAAAGTCCAGGAGGCTAAAAAAAAATAAAAAAAATAGATTTCCTTAGCGTGACATACGTGATCCATATCATATTTAGTTTCTAAGAAATGTTTATTTCATTTTGTTATTAATAGGGTTGTTGGATTGTAAAACCCACATGTATCAGAACTACATATAGATGTATTTAGAATACATGGCACAAAGGGTGTGTCTGCTAAGCATAATAAAATATTCCAGCAGACCTTTGCACACCTTTGCACACACCCCTCAGATCCTTTGATTTAGTAGATCTTTTACACTCTCTTCATGGACAACAAAATGCTGCTGCATTTGACAACTGCTGCTGTTGTGTGACAATGAAACTGCGAAGGATACTGAGAGAGAGTCATGTTTCCAAGGCCAAAATCTCTGATACATCCAACTGTACGAACTCTGCAAGAGAATTGGACTCATTTACACTCTTAGGCCTCGTACACATGATCAAATCTGTCTGCTGGAAACGGTCTGCTAGACCGTTTCAGCAGACAGATTTGATCGTGTGTACGGGCAAACAGACAGATTTGGCCACCCGACAGATTGGAAAGCATGCTTACCAATCTGTCGGCTGGGAACCCATCCGCCTGACATGTCTGCTGGTTAGTACCCTAACCAGCAGACATGTCTTCTCGCACACGCGCCGAATGGTTTCGACGCATGCGCGGAAGTGTTTTACTTCCTGGTGCGGTGACGTGGCGGCGTCAATGTCACCGCCACGTCACCGCCACGTCACCGCGCCGTCTGGCGGCGGGGATTTTGGTTTGATCGTGTGTACACGATCAAACCAATATGTCCCCAGCTGACAGATTTGTTCAAATCGGTCCGCCCGACCGATTTGAACAAATCTGTCTGCTCGTGTGTATGGGGCCTAACTCTCATTTTATCTTACTGTTTCCTATTGTCTGTTTTATAAGATGTTTTTCTGTTAAAATGTTCAAATAATATTTAAAACTTATAAAGCTCACCCCAATAATGGGTAACCCAGATTTCCCACCTGGTATGTTACCAGATAGGTTTCTAAGATGGATAAGGCAGACTCTCTGACATGTTTCACCAAGTGGATGGTGGCCCAGAGGACCTGACACTTATATAGTGCTGACAGCAAACTGCCCACTGGAGCCCCATAGACCCCGCTCAACAAATGGATCATACAGGATGGCACATACAGCCTCCCGGACAGGAGAAAGAAAGTATATGAATGTAAATATATTGCTCCACGTATGGTTGGGTGAGCGGACCATAGGTCCTTTAACTGCCTCCTTCTACTTTGTTTCCTGATGCATGTTACCTCTCAGCCAGCACTAGCCAGCTTCACAACAGCATAATTGAGCTATTGTTGTTCCAACAGTTAGACAACATTAATACATGCAATTCCACTCTGGGAAAACTGTATATCTGTGCCTTTGAACTGGATACTAACTGTGGACTATCATCACCTTTCCACACTGACAGCCATGCTCTGCTATAATTTCAATTAACCACTTGATACCCGCCCGCCGTCAAATGACGGCGGCGGGTTACTCTCTGTTCCTGACTGCACGTCATATGACGTCATGTCATTCAAATGGGCTAGGGGCACGCGCGCCTCCGGCGGCATGTGCGCGCACCTGTCGCGTCACTGAGAAGCCTGTGCGTGTGCCCGGCGGCCGCGATGGCCGCCGGGCACACCCGATTGCCGACAATTGAGCTGGGACGTGGAGCTCTGTGTGTAAACACAGAGCTGCACGTCCCTGTCAGGGAGAGAGGAGACCGATTGTATCCCTTGTACATAGGGACACAATCGGTCACCTCCCCCAGTCACCCCCCCCTCCCCCTACAGTTAGAACACACCTAGGATATACATTTAACCCCTTCCCCGCCCCTAGTGGTTAACCCCTTCCCTGCCAGTCACATTTATACAGTTATCAATGCATATTTATGGCATTGTTCACTGTATAAATGTAAATGGTCCCAAAAATGTGTCAAAAGTGTCCGATGTGTCCGCTATAATGTCCCAGTCCCGAAAAAAAAATCGCAGATCGCCGCCATTCCTAGTAAAAAATAAATAAAAAATAAATCATAATTATGTCGCGTATTTTGTAGGCAATATAACTTTTGCGCAAACCAGTCACTATACAGTTATTGCGATTTTTTTTTTACCAAAAATATGTAGAAGAATACGTATCTGCCTAAACTGAGATAAAAAATGTTTTTTTTTTTTTAAATGGGATATTTATTATAGCAAAAAGCAAAAAATATTGGGCCAGATTCACGTACATTGGCGCGTATTTTGACCGGCGTAGCGTACCTCCTTGTAGAGGCGCAATGTAGAGGCGCAATCACCGTATCCTCGTAGTATTTGCGCAGAAATTTGCGCTGGTGTAACGTAAATTCCAAGGCGTAAGGCGGAGTAATTCAAATTGGAAAGGACGTGGGCGTGTTTCATTAAAATGAGCCGTGACCCCATGCAAATGAAGGGCCGGCCGGATCGCGCATGCGCACATGAAGCAGACCATGGTCAGCACCTCTGTGCGCATGCTCACAACTTGGGAACGACGCAATCAGTGAAATTGGAAGTGGACCCGGGCAACTTAGTGAACTTACGCAGAGAGCTTAAGTAGACAGGCACAAAAGCCCTTCCTTTGCAAAAGTACATCCCTTTGTATCCCTTCCTATACAGCAAGGTGCTTTTGTTCTGTTGTGTGTTCGCGTTTGTTGCGTTGTGACTTGTCTTTGTGATATTTGTTGACTGTTTGATCTAGTGTTTTGTAGAATATATTTGATAGTGTCTTTTGGTGACTGGTTGTGAGACTTTTTGGTTGATAGATTTTGTTTGTTTGTTTTGTTGCTTGATTTTTCCTGCTTGTTTTTGGGTGTGATTTTTGGTGATTGTTTGGGAGAGAGTTGTTGTATGAATATGACTGAGAGGAAGCGCAAGAGCAATTTTACTTTGGGGGAGAAACAAATTATTGCCCGGGCCCTTACCCAATATGGCCGTTTCCTGCACGGCCCGGAGAGTGCCAACACCACCCCGGCCAGGAAGAAGGAGATTTTTCAGAACATTACTGACCAGGTAAATTCATTGGGGGGGGGAGACCCGGACACGCGAGGGGATCGTAAAGAAGATCAATGATCTCCGGCATCTGGTCCGAAAGAAGCTGGCCAAAATGGCAGCCCATGCCAGGGGCACTGGAGGGGGCCCACCATGCCCTGTTAGGCTGATAGCGGAGGAGCATGCGGTGGCCCAAGCATTTAATAGGCAACAAGTGGAGTGCCTGCCTGGCTATTTTTTTCCTATCTGGTGTGTAGCATGTGTGGGGGGGGGGAAGGGAATATGTGGCAAGTGTGTGGATCCTCCAACCTGTGAATGTTTTGTGTCATCCACAGATGTGCAGGAGGGTGCTGGGCCATCTGGCCTGACTGCACCATCCCCGGGACACCAGCCTGATGAGGACCCCCCGACAAGGCCGGAGTCCTCGGAGGAGTTTGAGGAGAAGGAGGAGGTCATGTCAGCCAGTGGATTGTTATTTTTGGAAGAGTCTTCCCCTCTGGCTGGCAGCAGCCAGCCCTCCATAAGGCGTAGCCCCTCCCACTCCTCCCCCAACAGGGCTCCCCTCCCAAGGGCCTCCCCTTCTCCCCAGCCACAAGCATCAGCTGGAGGCAGGAAGTCGTCCCAGAAGACCCACCATCTGGGACAGGTCAGCCAGACTTTGGTGCGGATGGAGGAGAGCTTGAGGACCTGGACTGCCACTCCCGGGCTCTTACAAACTGCCTAAACGAACTGGAGACTACTACAGCAGACGTTGGGCAGGATGTAAGGGCCCTCACCCAGGCTATCCAGGCCAATACGGCAACACTAAGTGCTGGCCTGACCAGAATTGCCGTGGCCTTGGAGGGCAGGCCGCCAGGTGGGCAGAGACCAGGGGCTGCTCCTCCTTCCCCAGATTACCCCCCCATGAGTCTCCACTGAGGAGCCGGGGCCGTGGCCATGGGTGCCCCAGGCGTGGGTCACACCAGCGGCATTAATTTGGTTTCCCCCCTTTTTTTTGCTGGACAATTTTTTTTTGTGTTGTGAATGAATTCGGAATGTGGGGGTGACATTCCTGCCGGGAAAGGGGTGTCATCCTCATTTGTGGTGGAGAAGGGTTCCCCAGGACCAGGGAGAAGTGATCCCCAGGTCCGTGTGAATGGTGTATGAATGTACAGTGACATAACTGGAGCCGTGGCATGGCGTTGCTGCTCACAAGTCCTGCATGGTGGGCTTGTGCTAATCCAATTTGATGAGGATGTGATGTGTCTGTGCTAGGGACCACAGTGGTGTGCATGCATGCATTCTCATTGTGCCATGATTAATGTGTGTATTTAATGTGCAAAGATGCCTAATGTGAGCTGTCTCCTGGCTGCTCTTCCCTCAGAAGACGGGGTATCCTCAGTTAGGGGGGATTGTCTGGTTCAGGGGTCAGGTCATCACGTATGTCAATCTGCAGGCCCTTTCTCACTGCGAAGTTGTGCAGCATGCAACATGCACCGATGATCTGGCACACGAAGTTTGGGGAATACAACAGGGTCCCCCCAGACTTATCCAGGCATCGGAAACGTGACTTCAGGAGGCCAAAGGTGCGCTCCACCACTGCACGTGTTTGGGCGTGGGCTTCATTGTATCTTTCCTCTCCTGGGGTTTGGGGGTTCCGGATAGGAGTCATGAGATGGGGTCCAAGTGCATATGCAGAGTCACCTGTAAGGGAAAAGACAGGAGGATGTTAGTCATGCATGTGCCCCTTGTGATGTGTGCAGTCATGTGACAGTCATGCCTGCCACCCATGTCACTCACCAACCAGCCAGGTGTCCCCATACACGTTCTGTTCGAATTCCATTGGGATGGGGCTCTGATTGTATATGTAGCTGTCATGGCTGGATCCGGGGTGTTTGGCACAGACGTGCCATATGAGGCCTTGGGCATCGACTATCACCTGTACGTTGATGGAATGCCAATGCTTTCGATTGCGGTATATGTGCTCTGTCTCATAGGGGGGCTGGAGTGCCACATGTGTGCAATCAATGGCCCCCACGGTGCGTGGGAATCTGGCAATTCTGTAGAAATCTGTCATTGCCTTCAGCCTCAGGTCCTCAGTGGTTGGTTTGATGATTTAGTTTGCCATGCATCTGAGGATTGCAGGGACAACCTGGTACACACATCTGCTCATGGAGGATTGTGACATCCCAGCCACCACTCCACTTGTTCTTTGAAAAGAGCCACTGGCAAGGAAATGGAGTGTTGCCAGGACCTTGACCAGTGGCTGCACTGCATGTGAGCGGTGTGTTGGGCTGGTGATGTACTCCTGCAAAGTTGTGGTTAATTCCATGATGGCAGCAGGGGTGAATCTGAAGATGCGATACACCTCAGAATCACTCATGCCAAAGAGGTCTATGCGTGTGCGGTATATCCTCTCCCGTGCACTCCTCCGTGCCCTCCTCCGTGCCCTCTTCCTTCTTTGCTCCTCTAAAGTCATTAGTATAGCTATGAGCAAGGATGCCCCTGGCATGTTGGCATACAGATTGTTGTCTAGCAAGTGTGACTGCTCAGCTCCTCACTAACAGTGTTGCTTTAGCTGACATGTAGACAGGTGGTCTAATTTTATTCCACCTTTTATATGGTCTAATTTTAGACAGGACGTGCAGCTGTTGCGCACACACGTAGCCTGCGCTGCACCAACTTACTTTTGTGGATCCCCGTAACTTCCCTGATTTGCATATTTGAATAGCAAATCAATGGTGTGTCTAGCCCAATTTTGCGCGGACGGATACGCCGGTCTATCGAAATGACGCCGGTCCAAAAAAAGTAGATTTCATGCGTATATCGTTTTGGGGATGCGGAGCATCGATACGCATGCGCAAATTTAGACTTACGCTGCGCATCTCCTGTAACGCCGGCGTAATGGCTCTGTGAATCTGGCCAAATCACAAAAAGTGCTCTGGTCATTGGACAGCAATATGATCCGGGGCTAAAGTGGTTAATATGAATGTTCCCAAAAATGTGTCAAAAGTGTCCGATGTGTCTACCGCAATATCGCAGTCCTGACAAAATTCGCAGATCGCCGTATTACTAGTTAAAAAAATAATAATAAAAAAAAATTCAGAATTCTATCCCCTATTTTGTAGCCGCTATGGGCCAGATTCAGGTAGATGGGCGAATCTTTAATCTGGAGTAACGTTTCTCATTTACGTTACTCCGCCGTAACTTTAGGAGCAAGTACTGTTATTCACAAAGCACTTGCTCCTAAAGTTGCGGCGGCGTTGCGAAAATGAGCCGGCGGAATTCATATTGGGCGGGTAGGGGCCGTGTATTATGTTAACTATGCGCAATCCCGCGGCGAACGTACTGCGCATGCGTCGACTGTCAGTGCGCATGCTCCAAATTCTTTCAGGGAACGTCAATGACGTCAATCTTCATTCACGGCCGTTTTACGCAAAAATTTTTTTTCGACGCGATGACGACGGCCATACTTAACATAGAATACTCCACTAGGGGGCTGCTTTATCTTTGCGCCGCGTATCTCTTACGGAAACGTCGGAAAGTCACTGCGTCGGGCCCGAATACGATCGTGAATTTCCGATTCCCGCTGATTAACATATTCTCGGCGTTAATCAGCGGGAACGCCCCGCGCGCCATTTTTAAACTTGAAGTTACGATACGACGGCGAAATACAATTATGCCGCTCGTATAGTAACTCCAACCGGGCGTTTCATGTTTTCTGCTTACAGAAAACCGAAACGCCGGCACAAAGTGAGAGTTAGGCTGGAGTATCACTAATACTCCAGCCTAACTCTACCTGAATCTGGCCCTAT
Source organism: Rana kukunoris (assembly GCA_029574335.1). Lineage (NCBI taxonomy): Eukaryota > Metazoa > Chordata > Amphibia > Anura > Ranidae > Rana > Rana kukunoris. The sequence goes on along the minus strand of CM056050.1, from coordinate 253,410,743 downwards.
AATTTTTGAGCAAACCAATCACTATACGCTTATTGCGATTTTTTATTTTTTTATTACCAAAAATATGTAGAATACATATCGGCCTAAACTGAAAAAAAAAAATAGTTTTTTTTTTAAATTGATATTTATTATAGCAAAAAGTAAAAAATATTGTTTTATTTTTTTTAAATTGTCGCTCTTTTTTGGTTTATAGCACAAAAAATAAATACCGCAGAGGTGATCAAATACCACCAAAAGAAAGCTCTATTTGTGGGAAAAAAAGGACGTCAATTTTGTTTGAGAGGCACGTTGCATGACCGCGCAATTTTAATTTAAAGCGACGCAGTGCTGAAAGCTGAAATTTTGCCTGGGAAAGAAGGGGGTATATGTGCCCTGTAAGCAAGTGGTTAAATTAGCCTCAGGCCTCGTACACATGACCGAGAAACTCGTCAGAAAAGAAACATTGTTTTCCTCAATGAGTTCCTTGTCAGGCTTGTCGAGAATCTTGTCAAGCTTTCTTTGCGTACACACTGTCAAGACAAAATCTCGTTGTTCTCAAACGCGGTGATGTAAAACACGTACGACAACACTATAAAGGGGAAGTTCGATTCCACTGGTGCCACCCTTGGGGCTGTTTTTGCTAATCTCGTGTTACTGCGTGTTAGTAAAAGTTTGGTGAGAGACGATTCGTGCTTTTCAGTCTGTTACAGCGTGACGAATGTGTTATCTCCATTACGAACGATACTTTTCCCGAAGGTGCGCTCCCGTCTCATACTTTATTCTGAGCATGCGCGGGTTTCTAAGCATACACACAGCCTGATGAGAAAAACGATGAGGAGATTGAAACTCCCGATGAGAAAAAAGAGAACTTTTTTTTCGTCGAGATCCACGACAGTTTTCTCGCCGAAAAACATACACACGACAGTTTTCCTCTGCAAAAAAGCTCTGCCACCAAGTTTCTTGATGGATTTTGTCGAGAAAAACAGTTGTGTGTACGAGGCCTCAGAACCTGTGTAATTCATATGTGCTCGGATTAAGGGATGAGGTGGCAACCCCACATGCAGGTCAGGTGCATGCTTTTGGCCAATCAGCAGCCATTAATGCAGTGCAAACTCACAGTGCATTATGGGGCGCTCCGTGGCAGGTAAACTTGCCATTAGCACCCCATATGTTTGTTCTACGAACAAAAAAAAAAAAAGGAAACCCGATGTTCGAGTCCAATTTATGTTCAACTTGAACATCGGGACCATCCCATGTGCTTAGATTATTGTCTCAGAGCAGGAAAATCTCTGCACAGGTAGGACCTGCCAATGTAATTGTTACATACATCAATTCTCAGGGCAAATTTCCTGATGGTAACACCTGAACATGCCTATGCAATGCACTTTGGCATGGCTGCTTGTAGTCTCCATCGGGACAGCGTTGGCAGTGGCACCCTTGAACAGAAAGTGTTTGAACAATGACCTTCATGGCAGGATCACAAGGTATTTTTTAAATGACAGCTGCGGGATTAAAAATATTGAATATTGAATATAACTGGGGGTTCCCTGCATGTCTTATTGGCAGGAAAAATGGGCATACAGTAAAACTCAGGTTTGTGGAAGAAGTGCAGGAGTTCTGTGGAAAATTGGAAATCCCAATGCCAGAGGCTTTAAGGGTAAGAAATATGAGCCAATAAGAGGAAACACAGGATGAGGAACAGAGACACTTGGTCTCCAGGACGAAGAATTGGGGGAAAAGTAAAAGTGTTTATAGAATAGAACAAGGAATAGATATTAAAGGAATGACCGCACAATTGTCAGTTAAAGCAACACAGTGCCAAATCACAAAAAGTGCTCTGGTCATTGGACAGCAATATGGTCCGGGGCTAAAGTGGTTAATGTAAACGGTCCCAAAAATTTGTCAAAAGTGTCCGATGTGTCTGCCGCAATATCGCAGTCCTAAATAAAAAAAATCGCAGATCGCCGTATTACTAGTAAAAAAATAATAATAAAACATTTTTCAGAATTCTATCCCCTATTTTGTAGCCACTATAACTTTTGCGCAAACCAATCACTATACGCTTATTGCGATTTTTTTTTTACCAAAAATATGTAGAATACATATCAGCCTAAACTGAGAAAAAAAATAGTTTTTTTTTTTTTAAATGGATATTTATTATAGCAAAAAGTAAAAAATAAGCAAGCAAGTGGTTAAATTAGCCTCAGGCCTCGTACACACGACCGAGAAACTAGTCGGAAAATAAACATTGTTTTCCTCAACGAGTTCCTTGTCAGGCTTGTCGAGAATCTTGTCAAGCTTTCTTTGCGTACACACTGTCAGATGGTCAGTGTGTCACACTGTGTTTCCTCTTCTTGGCTCATATTTCTTCCCCTTAAAGCCTCTGGCATTGGGATTTCCAATTTTCCACAGAACTCCTGCACTTCTTCCACAAACCTGAGTTTTATTGTATGCCCATTTTTCCTGCCAATAAGACATGCAGGGAACCCCCAGTTATATTTAATATTCAATATTTTTAATCCCGCAGCTGTCATTTAAAAAATACCTTGTGAATAGATATTAAAGGAATGAAAGGGGGTTGGAGATCTGGACTTTCGGAGAGCTCTTGAGCCACTTCCTTATATACAAAGGAGGTAGGCAACAGCGCCAGACAGTACGCCACCTCGGCGTAAGTTAGCAGCTAGGCCAGGAAAGGTCATAGAAACCTGCCGAAAGACCATGGGTCCAGACCATCTGAAGAGCGGAAAGAAAGTGGGGAGGAGTGGGGGGAAAAATGGGGAGGAACCAAAATGGTTTGTCCAAAAGAGAAGAAAAATAAAAGAATTTCCAGTTGATTTGCTGTCCCCAGAGGTGTGGGGAGGGAGAGGCCCCTGGTGCATAATGGGGCCTGGGGTCTCTCCATCCCTGTATAAAGGGAAGAAAGCAAGAAAGGAGGATAGGAAAAAAGAAGAATGGATTTGATAAAAATTTTAACGTACAATGTTAGAGGATTAAACTCTCCACAGAAGCGACACATGGTGCTACGGGAAATAGAAAGAATGGGTACAGAAATAACATTCCTACAAGAAACCCACCTGGCACTGGACGCTAACATTAAATTATATTCTAGGAAGATTCCTACATGGTATTATGGAGACTCTCCTACAAAAAGGGCAAAAGGGGTGGCAATTGGTTGTGGAAATAACGTTGGCTTTGAGATTGAAAAAAGAAAGGTTAATCCTGAAGGCAGATTCCTGTTCCTGAGAGGAACTATAGCAGGCATAAAATATACGTTGGCAAATGTATACTGTCCCAATAAGCTGTCCTAATAATATACTGGCTGGCGATTTAAACTTTACCATGGACAGTAAATTAGACTCCACCTCCGGGGCTGTTGATACAGAAAAAAAAGTATTAAGAAAGGTAAAAGAAAAATTACTTGAACATCAATTAGAAGACGTCTGGAGGATCCAACATCCTAATGAAAAGGATTATACATATCACTCAATGATACATGGAATGTACTCCAGACTGGACTACATACTGATCGAACATAGAGCACTGGACGTAGTTATAGAAACATCAATAGAAATAGCGACAATATCAGATCATGCCCCAGTGACAATGCATTTAAAATTAAAAAGGGAAGCGCCGGGGAGAGGAGCATGGAGAATAAATGAAGATATAATTGAAGATCAAGAAGTAGAGAATATTATAAAAATGGAAATTGACCAGTATTTTCTGACCAACGATACACCAGAAGTAAGCTCAGTGACAACCTGGGAAGCACATAAGGCCGTTATAAGGGTTAAAATTGATAGCTATTGGAACTAGGAAAAAGAAAGAAAGAGAAACTAATATGCAAAAAGTCTTAAAATAAATACATGATCTGCAACAAAGACTTAAAAGAAATGTGGAAAAGGAAACCCAATAAGCCCTTATACTAAAAAGAGAATTATTGAAAGATCTTTTGGAACAGGAACCAAGAAAGGAGTTTAATAGACTTAGAAAAGACAGATATAAAGGAGGAAATAAGCCTGGAAAATACCTTGCAAAAATGTTAAGGCATAACAAGTCATTAAATTATATAGAGAAGATATAGAATGAAAGAGGAGAAATGGTGAACAAAACAGCAGATATCGCAACGGCATTCCAAACATACTATAGTGCATTATACACAATTAAAAAGGAAGATACACATAAAGAGAAGAGGCAAGAAAAAATACAAGAATATTTAAAGAACGCAAAATTGCCAAAAATACATGAAGAATGCCTAAAAGCATTGAAAAAAAAAGCCTACAGGGAAAAGCCCTGGACCAGATGAGTTCACTATCAAATACTATAAAAAAAATTATGAGCCAGCTGATTCCGAGATTATGTGACTACTTTAATAAAATTGGGAAAGAAGAAGAAATACAACCTGCATCCTTAATGGCCCATATCACTACAATACTAAAACCTGGAAAAGACAAGACATTATGTTCCAGCTATAGGCCTATAGCACTATTAAATGCTGACACAAAACTATACGCAAAAATCATTGCCACCCGACTAAAGAACTTAATGCCAGATTGGGTCGACCCAGATCAGACTGGGTTTATACCTGGAAGAGAAGGGAGAGACAATAGTCTAAAAACGATTCTACTACAGCAGGAAAACAAGAGTGGAAAATCCCCAGTCTTACTCCTGTCAATAGATGTTGAGAAAGCATTTGACAGGGTAGACTGGGGATTTATGATGGAAACGCTCCAACATCTGGCAATGGGACCTAAGTTTAGACACTGGATACAAAATCTGTACAGTAGACCAGCGGCAATGGTCAAGGTTAATGGTAAGATGTCAGTGCCCTTTGAAATGCATAATGGGACTAGACAAGGGTGCCCGCTCTCGCAACTTCTATATGTACTTCTATATGTACACTGGAACCTTTTCTGGCCTCTTTGAAAAATAATCAAAAGATAGAAGGGGCGAGAATAGGCGAAGAAGAACACAAGGTAGCGGCTTACGCCGATGATATCTTAATGTATATAACTAACCCAAGGGTGACCTTGCCAAACATAGATAAGGAAATAAAAAAGTATGGAGAACTTTTGAACTTCAAAATAAATCCTATAAGAACATACATTTTAAATATAGGGGTGGAGAAGAAAGAAGAACTTCTGTTGCAAAAACAGTATTCATTTAGGTGGATAAGAGGAGAATTGACCTACCTTGGGCTTAAACTGACATCTACGGTAGAGGGCCTGTACTTGGCTAACTATATCCCCCTCCTAAATGAGATAAAAACAGACTTAAAAATGAATATAACAAGACCACTTTCATGGCTAGGAAGGATAAATGCTTTCAAGATGGCCACCCTCCCAAAAATAACATTCAAATTCCAGATGTTACCCATAGACATTCCCTGGAGTTTTTTTAACTGCTTGAGATCCGCGCTATAGCCGAATGACGGCTTCAACGCGGATCTAAATTGGCAACAAGCCGTCAATTGACGGCATGTCAGTAGCACGTTCCCCGCGCTCGCTCCAGAGCGCGCTGCGGGAAACTCTGTGTTGGCCGTGTCCCTTGGACACAGCCAATCACAGATCGCAGTGAACGGCCAATCAGAGTGGCCGTTTGCGATGCGATCTGTGCGGCGAATGAGAGATGATCTCATAGATCATCTCTCATTGCCGTTTTACACAGAGACAGCGTCCTGTCTCTGGAGAGGAGGAGACCGATCTGTGTTCCTTGTACATAGGGAGACACAGATCGGTCACCCCCCCAGTCACCCACCCCACAGTTAGAACAATATGTAGGGAATACATTTAACCCCTTCCTCACCCCCTAGTGTTAACCCCTTCAATGCCAGTCACATTTATACAGTAATTAGTGCATATTTATAGCACTGATCGCAGTATAAATGTGAATGGCGCCAAAAATGTGTCAAAAGTATCCGATGTGTCCGCCATAACGTTGCAGTCCCAATAAAAATCGCAGATCGCCAACATTTCTAGTAAAAAAATAAAATAAAAAAAAAAAAATGATGTCGCTATAACTTTTGCGCAAACCAGTCGCTTATTGCGATTTTTTTTACCAAAAATATGTAGAAGAATACGTATCGCCCTAAACTGAGAAAAAAAAATTGTTTTTTTTTTAATTGGGATATTTATTATAGCAACAAGTAAAAAATATTGTATTTTTTTTCAAAATTGTCACACTTTTTTGTTTATAGCGCAAAAAATTAAAACCGCACAGGCAATCAAATACCACCAAAAGAAAGCTGGGAAAAAAAGGACGTCAATTTTGTTTGGGAGCCATGTCGCACGACCGCGCAATTGTCAGTTAAAGCGACGCAGTGACGGAAGCTAAAATTTCACCTGGGCAGGAGGGGGGTATATGTGCCCAGTAAGCAAGTGGTTAATACTATTAAATCAATGCTGATAAAATACATAGAAGATTAGCAGCCCCGGATATAAACAGATATTACAAAGCCACTATTATTGGACGAATGGTAGAATGGGGCAAAAAAGATAAAGAGAAAGAAAAAAAATGGATCCGAATGGAAAATATTATAAGTAAAACAGCACTGCACAAAAATTTATGGTTACCACGAAAGTATAGAGTGTTGGACGAAGATACCGACGGATTAACAAAGAATGTTTTCAAAGTTTGGGATTTAATCTACAGACAGAATAAATGGACTTATAATTCACCCTTAATCTCACTCACAGAAACTAATTTTTTTATCCCTGGGAAAAGGACTCGGCTGGGAACTAAAATTGGGCCAGCACAAATAAAGGACATCACAGAACAAGGAAGGATAAAAACATTTCCGGGAGATAAAAGAAAAAAAACCATATGGGATATTAGTGAATGGGAATATCTACAATTAAAACATCTGGTAAACTCAGTACCCTCGCCTATAAGAGATGAAAAGAAATGACCAACTCTAGAAAAACTATGCTCTAGTCTACACAAACCCCATTAAGGCATGTGATATCAAGAGTATATCGAATCCTGACAAAAACAGAGCTACAAGGAAGAACCTATTTTATAGGGAAATAGGAAAAAGAAATAAACAAGAAATTTGAGGACCAACAAGTAGAAAGAATAATAGCATCCGTACATAGCACCGCAACTGATATGAATACAATTGAAATGAACTATAAATGCATCTCGAGATGGCATAGGACACCTGAAGTGATTCATAAATTCAGTAAAGATAAAAACCCATTGTGTTGGAGAGAATGTGGACAAATAGGAACAACTACACACATATGGTGGGACTGTCCAAAAATAAAGGAATATTGGCAGGAAATCCTTGAATACATTGAAGTGATAATTGGGAAAAAGGTACCCAATACCATAAAAGCTTGCCTGTTTCACGAATCAAAAGAATCAAATATTAGTTATAAGAAAACATTAATTCCACCACTGATAAATGCCGCAAAAGGACTCATACCAAAAAACTGGCTAAGTACAAGGAAACCAGATATAAAAGAATGGTTCGAAAGAGTGGAAAACTATAATAACCTGGAATATCTATGTAGCTGTGATGAGGGCCAACTCAATATACACAATAAGAGATGGAGACAGTAGAAAAACTTCAATATTTGGGAAAAATAATAGTAGACAGTGGGTAATCAAAGAAGACTAAAAGTAAAACAAGGGACAAACCATTAAGGGAGGGGGGTGGGAGGGGGTCGGTACGGCTTATATTTTTAATTAAATTAGATATGTAAAATAATTAATATAATGAAGTAAATGATAAATACATAAAATAACTTTCAGAATACCAAAAATGATGTGAAACCAAAGTAGAGACGGAATTAATGAATAAAATCATGAGCAAGTCTCTTGTCCGCCCCCTCACTTTGACTTGACTTTGAAAAATCGCTTTGAAGCCCGAAACGCGTCGTCAAGGCTTTTAAAACCACACATCCCCCCCTGATCCCCTGATTTATGGGGGCTCCTAACTTTTAACTTTGCAAGATCAGCTACATTGCATTTGTATTTCCCGCTGGCAGCCTTCACTACATTACATTGGGAACGTGCAGTCTATGGATCTTCCACCAGAGGGCGTCTACTACATCCTCGCTCCTCGGTTCTGAACGTAGAGCGGCATCTCAGACGTGTGACGTAAACACGATCGAATGGAACGAGCGTACGTCCTCCCAGACCTCATCGCGTTGTGTCCCAGGCTGCAGGATCTGTCGAATGGTTCCGTCTTTCCTGCCCTGCGGTGACACTTCGGTCGTGTGGATTATCTGATGCCAGGCACTTACTGAAGGTCGGACGACCATTTCCACATTACTGCAAGTCTGCCACCTGCCTCTAAGGTACTGTCGGTAAATCCTCCATATGATGGCATGTGTATTGAGCCCGGGAGGTTTAACCCCATGAATTATGAAGTGACTGTCTGTGGAAAATTACATAATTTGTACACTGTTTGTATGGCAATCTAGCTTTACAGTTTTGCATATAACTGTGCACGGAAACTATCTGAAAAGAACTTCCTTATATTTGTAAAGTTAATCTTTATTAACCTCCCTGGCGGTATTCCCGAGTCTGACTCGGGGTTAAATTTCCATGCTGCGATCGGTAACCCCGAGTCAGACTCGGGCTCGCCTCGCTGAGTGCACAGACAGGGTTTACTTACCTTGTCCCTGGATCCAGCGATGCCAACACGCTGTGTGAGCGAGCGGGTGCTCGCTCGATTCACACAGCGTCCCTGTGTGCCTTCGATCTCCGTTCCCTGTGACGTTACGTCGCACGGGGGCGGAGAAACGGCGCCATATTCAAAAATGTAAACAAACACATTACATACAGTACAATGTAATCTTATAGATTACAGTACTGTATGTAAAAAATACACACCCCCTTGCCCCTAGTGGTCTGCCCAGTGCCCTACATGTCCTTTTATATAATAAAAAGTGTTCTTTCTCCCTGCAAACTGTAGATTGTCCATAGCAACCAAAAGTGTCCCCTTATGTCAAAAATGGTTTTAGATCAGCTAAAATACAGCGATAATAAACTATAATCACTTGCAGAATTTAGCGATAGCGATTTGTGGGGAAATTCGTCATAAAAAAAAAATTACAGCGACAATTCTGCAACTGAGCAAATTTCAGTGTTTTTGATTTCATTACATTATTGAATAATTTTTACTATAATTATATTATTATTTGTTATAATTATTTATAATTATTTATTATATTATAATTTATAATTAAAAAAAAAATGTCATGCCTATTAGACTTTTGTTTGGTCAGATTTAAGTAAGTTATTCCTAAGAATTACAAGCCTACAGTATAAAACGCCAAATTTCCTTGCAAATAATGGTACCGCTTTCAGCACCTAAAATCTGAAAGAATCATACCGCCAGGGAGGTTAAATGGATTTTTTACCAATTTTTTAATCTTTTGATATTTTTATTTTATCTTACTCCCAACTATATTGGACTTTATTCGATTTGTTAATACCCATGAGCGCGGACATTTTTGGTGTTCTTTCAATGACACCAATAGGTTTAACCACTTAAGACCCGGACCAAAATGCAGGTAAATGACCAAGCCCCTTTTTACGATTCTGCACTGCGTCGCTTTAACAATTGCGCAGTCATGCGACGTGGCTCCCAAACAAAATTTGCGTCCTTTTCTTCCCACAAATAGAGCTTTCTTTTGGTGGTATTTGATCGCCCCTGCGATTTTTATTTTTTGCGACATATACAAAAATAGAGCGACATTTTTGAAAAAAAAATCTATATTTTTTACTTTTTGTTATAAGAAAAATCAAATAAACTAAATTTTAGTCAAACATTTAGACCAAAATTTATTTAGCCACATGTCTGTAGTAAAAAAAAATCGCAATAAAAATAAATTAGCTACCTAGCGGGAACAGCGACACTAATACAGCGATCAGAAAAATGATCGCTTAGTGATGCTGGCAATAGGGAGTGAAAGGGTCAGGGCTTTTTTTCTGGGGGAACTTGGGGGAACTCAGTTCCACCACCTTTGGCTCAGACCCTTTGGTGCCCGCTCACCACAATCACTTGTGAACACAGAAGTCTGGTTTCAGTGTTTACAAGTGACTGCTTTGTAACCCCCTGAACTCTGCACACTGTATGTAATGCAATTCTGGTATTTAATGCCCCTTTAAGACCCTTCTACTGTTTGTGAAATCTGAACGGGTCGTGGTTGAGTTCCTGCACCTATTTTCTGAGAAAAAAAGCTCTGGAAAGGGTTAACTAGGGCGGTGATCAAGGGGTGAAAACTTTATTAGGGGGGGTACGGGGGCTACCCAGGACCTAACACTAACTGACTGTCACACTGCCTGTCACACTGACACTAAATACAGTAATCATACATGTATGATTACTGCATTCAGTGACACTGTGACAGGGGGAGAGGGGGGCGATCGGGGGAGTTAAATGTGCCTATATGTAGTGTGTGTCAGTGTAGTGTTAGTGCAGGACTTACTTGTGTTTTGATCTCTCCTCAGCGGTGGTTGAAAAAAACACTGAGGGAGAGATCACATCGCTTCCTCCTTCCTGTGTTTACACAGGAGGAGGATGTGACAGGGCGGGCGGGCGGGCTCACGCATTGGCTAGGAGCGATCGTGAGGGGGCGGACAAAAACGAATAGCCGCCCCCTCATCCCAGATCGCTCCTACAGCCGCGCGGCCCGCCGCATGTACCGGGGGGGGGGGATCCGATCGGACCTCCGACCCACCTCAAGGCACCAACGTATATATACGTTGATGTGCCTGTCAGTGCCATTGTGCCGACGTAAATGTACATGCGGCGGTCCTTAAGTGGTTAAGCAATGCATCCAGCTTCTTCCCAGTAGCAGCATGAGGAAAGTGATGTAAGGGAGAGTGGGGGACTTAACTTCTGATGGTGGGGTGGCTCTTGATATCTAATATATGGGGAGGGGATGCGCTGGACATCTAATCTTACAGATACAATCGGCTCTTTTGACGACAATCATAATGCTGATGCCGCGCACAATGAAATTGAGTTTGACACCCCTGCTCTAGAGCATCTTTATGATGACTGGCTGCTGTGGGTGTATAGGTTTACATTGTTCTTTGCAAGTGAGCACAGTGTTAATACTCTTTGTTGTGTTCCAGTAAACTTTATTGACATCATTACATTTACATAATTGAAGGACAAACCTTAAGACTGAAATCATTTACAAAAATACACAACTCCAAAATGGCATGCTCTGAGAGATTGCATTTTCATGTTAAGGAGAAGGAATTAAATATCTTGGCTGCATTGATATGCCTTCTCTCTGGTCATTTTGAATTCAACCTCCCTGTATTGGAAACATAATGTAATTAACATTGAGGTCTTTGTGGCTTTTTTTGAGAAATTAAATACTATGACTCACTGGGGCATTATCTGAACAAACCTCTCAGGATAATGACTTAATCTCAGAGATTGCTATCTGGCTCCATTCCCACACAGCAAAGAACTAAAAGCCAACCATTAATCTTGTTTAGAAGTCCTCTGGAAATATTGCTCAGACACTCTTATACATCCAAGAAATAAATCCCTGATGTGCTAGATTATAGTTAGCAATATTTTAGTGTGCAAAATTAGCACATGTAGACGTTAATGCAGATCACTGACGGAAAATGATTTTTATTTTCATCTTATTAATAAACAGATGCAAGGAATTTGTGATCTTCTGTAGTAAAATTATAAGACATCTGAAAGACAAAGATGGGATCATTGAGATAAAAATAGACTAAATTAATACAGGAAAACCTTGGTTTGCAAGCATAATTTGTTCCAGAAACATGCTTGTAATCCAAAGCACTTATATATCAAAGCATTTTTTTACAGGGTATAAAAGAGAAGAGAGGCACCGTCCCAGCAGACAGATTCGATCGTGTGTACGGGCGGGCAGACGGATTTGGCCACCCGACAGATTTCAAAGCATGCTTTGAAATCTGTCGGCTGGGAACCTGTCCGCCCGACATGTCTGCTGGTTAGTACGCTAACCAGCAGACATGTCTTCTCGCACACGCGCCGAATGGTTTCGATGCATGCGCGGAAGTGTTTTACTTCCTGGTGCGGTGACGTGGCTATAGTAATTACCTCCTCTAATTGCGGAGACGTAACGTCTGGGGGATGATGACTAATGATTAGCTCAACTGGATGTCATTATCTAAAATAATGTGATTGAAGCCCCATTGTGTGATGTATGGGTGGAGAGTTCTTTGTCCCTGTGATTAACTTTAACATGCTGTACTGTATATAAGAAAGCCAAGATACCATTAAAAAGGGTTCATACATTTTGAAACAAGAACAGAGCTGCGTGTCTCGTCCTTGTTCTGGGGAATGAAATGGGTCCTGTCGGCTGGATTGTCGGATAAGCTGTCGTAGTTGGGGCGATGGAATGGATATCGTAAACGGTGGTGACCGTTACGACTGTGTTTCCCAGAAAATAAGACGTTCTGTTATTTTCGGAAAGGGCTGCAATATAAGCTCTAGTTTAAAGTGCTTTTAAAATGCTAAAATCCACTCTATTACAGTAAAATATAATGTAAAAAGTGTGTTTCTGTAATCTAAATATGCTAAATACCTTCGGTACAGTGTCGCTCAGCGCTGAGATGATCTCATGCTGCTCTACTCCTCTTCTCGCAGCTGTCAGCGGGGGAATCTCGGCCCCCTCTGCAGTGCTCAGAGCAGGGAAGAGCGTTCTGACGAGTCACGGAAGCACTATAAGAAGGTATTTGGCACAATTAGATTACAGAAACACACACAGTTTACATGATATATTACTGTAATCGAGAGGATTCTAGCATTTTACAAGCACTTTTATTATGTTCACAATGGGGATTCCTGACAGGCAGGAAGGGAGAGGGGGAGAGAAGACATCACATTAAATGGTAAGCCCTACCCTGAAAATAAGCCACATTGTGTCTTTTGTTGCCAAAATTAATATAAGACCCTGGCTTATTTTTGGGGAAACATGGTAGTTCATTTCATTATATTATATTATATTATATTATATTATAGGTATACAGATGCAAGATTAACTTTAAAAATACATTGAAACTTATGTTTAATATTTTACTTAAACAAAATTAGATTTTTAGCTTCTCTGACAGCCTTAGCTCTAAAATTCAGCTCTAAAAAACAGATGGCATCTCTTGAAAGTAATTACCTAAGAGCTCATAGTAAATGCTGGAAGATGTATGTTCAATGCACATTTTGCTACACAGCTGTTGGTCAATACTTCATAACAAACTAGTATATTTTGTCAGAGTAATTAAATTTTGCTAGTGTAGCTAGGTAGATAATTTCTATGATATCAGCCCATGTGAAAATGTGATATTCTAAAATCAGCAAAATACTAATAGGGTTATTTTAATATTTACCTTAAAATAATAATCTATTTCACATAGAGTACATTTTCTTTTATTTTCGAAAATCTATTCTTTAGAATTATGCCACGTACACACGATCACTTTTTGTGATGAAAAAAAACGACGTTTTATGTGACGAAACAAAACAATGTTTTTCAAACTTCATTTTCCATTTGCATACACACCATCGTTTTTCCAAAATGCTCTAGCAAAGCGTGGTGACGTAAATCCATTGAATTGAAGCTCCGTTTTATAACTTGCTTCTGAGCATGCGCGGGTTTAAAAACGTTGTTTTCAACGTTGTTTTGCCCACACACGATCACTTTTTATGACACAAAAAATGACATTTTGAAAAACGACACAAAAAATTCAAGCATGTTCGAATTTTTTTTTGGTCGTTTTTTTGAAGACATAAAACAACGTTTTGCCCACACATGGCCGTTTTAAATGACGTTTTTGAAAACGTTGTTTTCTTTCATCACAAAAAGTGATCGTGTGTACGTGGCATTACACTTAATGGAGTTGTAAATGCAGAAGTTGTTTTTATCTTAATACATTCTATGCAAGGTAAAAAGCCTTCTCTGTGCAGCAGCACCCCTAACCTGCCCTAATACTTATCTGAGCCCCATCTATGTGCAGCGATGTCCACGAGTGTCTCGGCCGTCCTAGACTCCCTCCTGATTGGCTGATACAGCAGCGACACCATTGGCTCCCAATGCTGTCAAAGTCAGCCAATCAGGAGAGAGAGGGGGCGGGGCTGGGTCACAGCACCGTGTCTGAATGGACACAGGGAGCTGTGACTCGGCTTGGGTGCCCCAATAGCAAGCTGCTTGCTGTGGGGGTACTCAAAGGGAGGGAGGGGCCAGGAGCGCAGAAAAGGTACCCGAGAAGAGGAGGATCTGGGCTGCTCTATGCATAACCACTGCAACAGAGCTTCCCCCTGTCAGAACACAATAACACGTCGAGGAAATCGATGTACTAACACCAGATTGTTAGTAAAGCTGCTCCGACCTAAAATGTGTGTAGTGGTGTGTACTAGGCTTAAGAGAGAGAAACAGTGTGGGATGTGTTACATCGATCTAGTCTCTCAGAGATCTAGTGTCTGGTGGCATTGTGCAGCAACAGGATCACAAAAGACTAGCTCCTATTGCAGGGGTGGCCAACCTTTTGAAGAGCGACGGCCACTTAAGCAACTTAGTAACCAGTCGCGGGCCACAATGAACGGAGGGGGCGGATGACATGTCACGGCTTCTCTATAGGCCCTCCAGATGGAAGGGGACGAATTCCCTTCTGTTTGTATTGAAGGTAGGCAGACATCTGTCGCTCTATAGAGGTAAATTGAGGGTCCCATTTGGTCGGGCTGATCGTGTGAAAAGGGCCTAAGACTGCTTTGACACTGATGTGCTGCAGTTTACCCACACCGCGGGTGCAGCGTAGTGCATCTGTGTCTATCCTACGGGTTAGCTGAACTTTGCCATAGACTCCGCTTGTGGCAAAACCGGCGCTGTAGAGGACGCATCGGCTTATGGGGCTCTGCTCCACAGCTGCTTTCTTCCTCTACCACCAACTTCATTCACAACACTGATGCTGCGATATGGCGGGTCAGCAACCTGCGATCTGGGCTTGCCAACCCACCAGTCCAGAGCAGGAGGTCGCGGGCCACATCAGAGGGCTCCACGGGCCACATGTGGCCCCCGGGCCACTGGTTGGCCACCCCTGTCCTATTGTGTTGTTTCCTAGCTGGAGCGGACCACTGCTAGGGTTTTTTTTTGTTAGCTGTCTCTAGACCAAAACAGCTGGGCTGAATTGAATGAACATATCTTCTATAAAAGCTATTTAAAATGACTATGTCACTAAATAAAAGTGCCAAAAAGGTCCCCTGCAAGAAAAATAATAAATGCACACCCATTTACCAATCACCACTGTACTAAAGACAAACTGCCAGCTAAAAAAACTGTGAGTTCTGGAAATAGTACATTCCTGGTCTCCTGAGTTCAGTGGTTGTATCCTATAGTGACATATGGATAGGAGGAGACACAGAGCACAGCCGGGGAGCAGGATACTGACACTCCAGGAGTGTGAATTTATAGTAGGTGATCGTCGGTCCGGATGGCAGGGTAATCGACCGTCTTTAGGTGGTCTTTTTTTTAAATCTTTATTTTTATTTTTTAGGGACAGTGTCACCTTAAATACATAACTATACACACCATGGTCTTCTTATTTCAGGTGATCTAATATTGATCTTGTTTATATGCACCTGTTTTCAAACTGTACAGTTATAGTGATTTTCTAAATTTGCTTTATACATGCTGTCGTTTTCAAATGTACTTCTCTTGTATCCCCAAAAAAAAAAAAAGATTGAAATAAAAAACAAATACATAACTATAAAAAATGCTTGAACCAGTAATTGGACAGCCAATGTTTTCTCTGCTTTGGGTGTGTTGACACTATTGCAATAAAAAAAAAAAAGTTAAAGTAGATTTTTTTAGCTCTTAAAGCAGAGGTCCACCCAAATGTTTTTTTTTTAATTCTGCAGCTGCTGACTTTTAATAAATGGACACTTACATGTTCAGAATGCCCGCAATGTCGGCAGCCAAAGCCGAGCAATCACTCGTCTTTCGGCTGCCCCCACTGCCATCCTTGTGAGGAAATCAGAAGGTGAAGCGTTGCGGCTTCACTGCCCGGTTCCCTACTGCGCATGCGCGAGCGACACGGCCTGTCCTCGCTGGTCCCCGCTGTCTACTGGGACCAGTGTGTTTCCCAGAAGACAGCGGGGGGGAAGGAGCGTGAATCCCGCAGGAGTCTATTCCCGAAAGTGGGTGCAAATACCCACCGGAGGAGGGGAGGCTTCCGAAAAGTGGAGGTTCACTTTTGTGTGGACCTCCGCTTTAAATGGGAATAACAAAAAAAGGACTGCCTAATTTAACAGCACAAGCAACAGTTTATATTACCACATCACCAGTTAAAAATAGGTTTAAAAAATCACGGTCATGGATGGAAAAGAACATGATACTCCAAGATATTGGAGTCTTACAGAAGGGATTACTGGAATCAGGCATTTCAATCACATGGGGCAGAGTCGTTGCAGCGAAGTCCACCAGCTCATTGGGAGATCTCTCCGTTGATCTCTGC
Source organism: Rana kukunoris (assembly GCA_029574335.1). Classification (NCBI taxonomy): domain Eukaryota; kingdom Metazoa; phylum Chordata; class Amphibia; order Anura; family Ranidae; genus Rana; species Rana kukunoris. Next base: position 253,394,291 of record CM056050.1, on the reverse strand, counting down.
TGAGCCGGCAGATGACAAGTCCCTCTTTGCTCACTGAGCGGGGAGGAGTCTGTAGAGTGCCACTGATTGCTATAGAAAGATCTAATTAAAATAGACAGTGTCATGGACCATGAAATACTGAAGTGTTTCTATGTGAAATCCTAATTCATGTATTACAGAAGATGGGACATTACGGATAGTTCATATTCCAGGATGTCTTGAGATATTACAGGAGATTTTATTCTGAACCCCAACCAGGTCAATAGACTCAGAAGATATACTCATTGTCCATTGTGTGATAACCCTATCTAAAGCCTTTTGATTATCAGGTGTAAATGTCTTCTGCCCTGTCTCAACTCTCCAGACGGTTCCATTGTTCTGTGGCTGGCTATTGTGTACATTGATTGCCCCCCTGGGGCTTTTGTCTCAATACACATAGCAGTCTTTCTATTCAAACCTTTCTGACCAATCTCTGCTGTGTCATTTTTTGTTTAGCCTCCTCCGCTAACAGGTCCATCACTTTCAGCACCACATAAGCCGCTGGGTTCGGACCGAACCATGCTAGTTTCTCTCTTATTAGCTTGTTGGCTGGTGATTCCTCCTCCTGAATCACTGGTGTCTCCATCTCTTGTACTGCTGCCGTTGCTGCAACCGAGTTCTCCTGGTCTAGCTCCATTAATTCTGCTATGATGACCCGCTTGGTTTTGTTGCTAGCAATCCTTCCACGAACTTCCAGTAGTTCTTTCAGTGTATTTCTTTTAAGTCGGGTGTACCAGCCTGGAATCCTGGTGTAAAGGAAAGTAGAAGGGAAAATCCCACTGCTGCCACCAGTTGTGACGATAGTAGAAAATATCTCCGTCAAGCATTCCCTTCTTCTCTAATAAAAGAAAATCACCCAATATTCCACGAGTAGGAATATCCCTGGAATCGCTGAATAATCCACACATGAGCCAAAGCTTAATGCTGGATGTGACGAGACCCTTGCTCGCCCAGGCCCTGCTCTCCCGACACTCCTCTGCTTTCATCGGATCAGATTGCAGATTGCAACATCTGATGGTCCAGTCATCCAAGGTTCCAGGATCCAACCGACAGCTTGGTGCCGATCGGACTCATCAAGAACACACATCAAGCAAGTTGTATGCATGTTCAAACAGGACACACTTTATTTAAAACACAGCACATTTTTATACAGGATTTGGAACATCCCACCCCCAACAACCGCTTTCTTATTGGTCCTTTTTAAAGTCCAGGCAGTCTCCCATCAGGTCCTCCTTAACCATGCAAATGAGGACTTGAAAATGACACAGCAGAGATTAGTCAGAAAGGTTTGAATAGAAAGACTGTTATGTGTATTGAGACAAAAGCCCCAGGGGGGCAATCAATGTACACAATAGCCAGCCACAGAACAATGGAACCGTCTGGAGAGTTGAGACAGGGCAGAAGACATTTACACCTGATAATCAAAAGGCTTTAGATAGGGTTATCACACAATGGACAATGAGTATATCTTCTGAGTCTATTGACCTGGTTGGGGTTCAGAATAAAATCTCCTGTAATATCTCAAGACATCCTGGAATATGAACTATCCGTAATGTCCCATCTTCTGTAATACATGAATTAGGATTTCACATAGAAACACTTCAGTATTTCATGGTCCATGACAGACAGCATGTCCGTTTTCATCAGATCTCATCCGATCCGATCTGCCACGACGGATGGCGAACGTTTCGCCATACGTCTGATTTTAGTGGATCGGAGCAGATCAGATGTCAGCGGACATGGTCACCTCTGACTTCCGTCACTCCATAGACTTGCATGGAGCGTCCGTTCAGGTCCCCCAAAAAACTGACAGTAGGACTTGAACGATCTGCACGTGTGAAAGAGGCTTACAAGTGTGTTTTTTATCTGCTTTAAAATATAAAAACAATTACATAATTTTAGCTTCTTGCTTTATACAAAAATACTTTTAGGCCCCTTTCAGACGGACGGCTGTTTTGCAGCAGCTAAAAACATGTTTATGTTTTGCTGGAATTCAAGACTCCAGGCACAGCGATTAGCTGCATTTGTACAGTGCTTTTAGCTGCGGTTGCGTTTAGCCACAGCACGATATTGAAGGGGATCCGACTTGAATCCCTGCCAATATCAAGCACTGCATCTGGTATGAATCTTGAGGGGGAACTCCACGCCAAATAAAAAGGCATGGGTTCCCTCTACAGGAGCATACCAGGCCCTTGGATCTGCTATGGATTTTAAGGGGAACCCCCGTACGCCGAAAAAACAGTGTGGGGTTCCCCCCAAAATCCATACCAGACCCGTATCCGAGCAGCAGCCCCGCTGGTCAGGAAAGGAGTGGGGATGAGCGAGCACCGCCCCTCCTTAACTGTGCCTGGCTGCATGCCTTTAACACGGGGGGGGGGGGGGTAGGTGCTTTGGTGCAGGGGGGGCCCTGTGGCCCCCCCACCCAACGCACCTGTCCCCATGATGATGAGGACAGGGCCTCTTCCCGACAACCCTGGCCGTTGGTTGTTGGGGTCTGCGGGAGGGGAGCTTATCGGAATCCGGGAGCCCCCTTTAAGAAGGTGGCCCCCAAAACCCGGCCCCCCATCCTAGGTGAATAAATGGGTACATTGTACCCCTACCCATTCACCTGGTGGAAAAAAAATGTAAAAAAACAAACTACACAGTTATTAAAGTAATTTATTAGTCAGCTCCGGTGCCCCCCCTCTCTTCTTTAGCTCTTTTACGAGGGGGGGGCCTGCCTGTTCGATGGGGAGGTGTCTTCACCGCCGTCTGGTTCTCTTCCGCCGGGGGGGGGCTTTCTCGTTTAGCTCTTTTACAGCCGTCCCCCTCCCTCCCGGGCTTCTTTGGCGTATCTGGGAGTGTGACGTCATAAGAGGCCTATATATATCGGTGCGAGTCGCGCACCCGGCATTACAGCGGGAGAAAGCGACGTGTCAATATAGAAAAAGCAGAGAAGAGAAGAAGAAGGTGACAGAAAAAGAGAAGAAGAAGGCGACAGAAGAAGAGAAGGCGACAGAATGCTCGTCCCCACCCCTTTCCTGACCGGCCGGGCTGCTGCTCGGATAAGGGTCTGGTATGGATTTTGGGGGAAACCCCACGCCGTTTTTTTTGGCGTATGGGGGTTCCCCTTAAAATCCATAGCAGATCCAAGGGCCTGGTATGCTCCTGTAGGGGGAACTCATGCCGGTTTTTTATTTGAAATTTGGCGTGGAGTTACCCCTCAAGATTCATACTAAACACAGCTGACACAGTGCACTGCGATTACCTGCGGTTATGTGCCGATAGCTGCGGGATTTCACAGCTGAACGCATCCAGTTCTATTTTTTCTATCCACACAAAACCGCGGGGAAAAAAACGAAGGTAACCGTAGTGTGTGAATGATGTCATAGGAAAGCATTGTGTGCTTCTAGCTGCGGTAAAATTCGCAGCTAAAAGCACCATTCTGTCCGTCCGTGTAAAAGGGCCCTTAAAGTGCATTGTCACTCAAAGCCCAAATCCAGCTCCAGCACTGCACATGTTAAATGCTTGTTTGGCTATGGGGAAAAGAATAAGTAGAAATACTTACCCCTTTTCTCATTCCTGCAGGGTGGGCAGTCCCCAAAGCTTCTTTACTTTATGGCCCAGTTAGTCGAAGTCCTGTTTTATATGAAAGGAAAGCAAAGACCAGCCCACAACCCAAAGTGTAGAAGAATGGAGGAGAGTGCTGGCTGCTTGTGTATCAAGGAATAAGGTAAGTATGTGTACTCATTCTATCCCCGAAACTCCACGTAAATTAGTTCTGTGAGAATGGGCAAAATGTTAATGTTCTTGGGTTATAACATTGCATTATGACTGCTATATGGATCACACTTATTTCCTGTAATAGACAGCACCACTAGTGACCATAAAAGGTCACAAAGATGTATACTGGACAAGGTCTCATTAAAATGCTGTGGCAAGTTCTAAAGGAGGCTGTTGTTAAAACTTAAAGTGAATGTAAACTCTCACATATACCCAGTGAAGTGAACAGTATCAGATGATACATAGAGATGAAACAAATCTCTCTATAGTTGTACATGTATATCTGCTGTGTTCATTGCTATTTTCTTTAGAAAGTGCACATCGTGTTAGAAATGTTCTCTTCCTGTTCAGCACTGGGAGTGAATTCTTGACATACACTCTGTGTGACAGCTGATTGGAGGAAAGGCACACACCCCCTCTCAACATAGACAGAGGAAGGAAGGAGGGTGCTGTGAATAGACCAGCTCTCTGTTAATATATTCATAGCACCCAGCCAGACACAAATTTTAGGTTGGTTTCATATCAGTTGTCAAAGAACTTGTCAGAAGTTATCATGCTGACAACAGAAGAACAGAGTAGCAGAAAGACACAGGACCTAGTGCTTTGGGGAGCGATAAGAAAACATTACAGATATATATGCTTAGGTCAAATTTAATGAATCGTGTTAACATCCACTTTAACCACTTCCCGCCGGTGGTTCAGTTATCCTGACTGGGCATCATATGACGCTCAGCAGGAAAACAGCTGCCGTGTGCACGTGGGGGCGCCCATCATGGCGATCCGTGGTGTGGTGTGTCAGTCCGATGGAGGCTCTTTACCACGTGATCAGCCGTTTCCAATCACGGCTGTTAATGATGTAAACTGGAAGAGTCATTGATTGTCTTTTCCTGACAGATGCGAGTAGAGAAGAGCTGATTGGCTGCTCTCCTAACGGGGGGGGGGGGTCTGTGCTGATTGTTTATTAGTGCAGCCCCGATCGGATGCCCACCCAGGACCACCAGGATGCCGTTGGGACCACCAGGGATGACCACCACATTGGACCACCAGGTATGCCCCCCTAGACCACCAGGGAAATGCCAGGGAAATGCCAATCAATGCCCAGGCAGCTGCCAATCAGTGCCACCAGGGATGCCTATCAGTGCCCCATATCAGTGCCCATCAGTGCCATGTATCAGTGCCCATCAGTGGCCAGAAGTGCTGTCTATCAGTTGCCCATCAGTTCCCAGCAGTGCCGCCTATCAGTGCAACCCATAAGTACCCATATTTGCAGCCTTTCAGTGCTCAGTGTCGCCTATCAGTGCCCATCAGTGCCGCATACCAATTCCCATCAGTGCTGCATATCTGTGCCACCCATCAGTGCCGCCTACCAGTGCCCATCAGTGCCGCATATTAGTGCCCATTGTCAAAGTTTGTCAGTGCCACCTCATCAGTGCCCATCAGTGCCGCCTTATCAGTGCCCATCAGTGTAGGAGAAAACTTACTTATTTCCAAAATTATATAACAAACAAAAGAAAAATACGTTTTATTTATTTTTTATTATTTTTTAGCAAAAAATAAAAACTGCAGAGGTGATTAAATACCACTAAAAGAAAGCTCTATTTGTGGGAACAAAATAATAAAAATTCTGTTTGAGTACAGTTTAGCATGACCGCGCAATTGTCATTTAAACAGCGACAGCGCAGAAAGCTGAAAATTGGCTTGGGCAGGGGGTGCAAGTGCCTGGTATTGAAGTGGTTAACTCCTCGTTTAATGTTCTTTTATATAGTTTGTTTGGGCCAAGCTGGCCCAAAATAACTATTTCCTGCACGGGTTTGCTTGCTGAGAGAGCCATATTAACTGTGTGTAGCCTCATCTACACACAGACATTAATGCGAGACATTAACTACTTGCCGACCGCCCGCCGTCATATTACTGCGGGACGGTGGCACTGTACCGCGAGAGCACGTAGCTTTACATCCTCTCTTTAGCGGCCGCTAGGGGTCGCGTGCGCACCGCCAGCGGCCACCGCACGCGCCCCCCGCTCGCCCCCGAGTCCCGCGCGTGTGCCCGGCGGTACGATCGCTGCCGGGCACACGCGATCGCTCGTTACAGAGCGGGGAACGGGAGCTTTGTGCGTAAACACAAAGCTCTCGTTCCTGTCAGCGGGGGAAACGCTGATTTTCTGCTCATACAATGTATGAACAGAAGATCAGTGATTTCAGTTAGAACACAAACAGGAACACACTTAACCCCTTCCCTGCCCTCTAGTGTTAACCCCTTCACTGCCAATGGAATTTTTATAGAAATGCAATGCATTTTTATAGCATTGATCGCTATAAAAATGCCAATGGTCCCAAAAATGTGTCAAAAGTGTCCGATGTGTCCGCCATAATATCGCAGTACTGAAAAAAGTGCTGATCGCCGCCATTACTAGTAAAAAAAAAATATTAATAAAAATGCCATAAAACTACCCCCTTTTTTGTAAACGCTATAAATTTTGCGCAAACCAATCAATAAACGCTAATTGCGATTTTCTTTTACGAAAAATATGTAGAAGAATACATATCGGCCTAAACTGAGGAAGAAAAATGTTTTTTTATATCTTTTTTGGGGATATTTATTATAGCAAAATGTAAAAAATATTGAATTTTTTCAAAATAGTCGCTATATTTTTGTTTATAGTGCAAAAAATAAAAACCGCAGAGATGATAAAATACCACCAAAAGAAAGCTCTATTTGTGGGAAAAAAAAGGACGCCAATTTTGTTTGGGAGCCACGTCGCACGACCGCGCAATTGTCAGTTAAAGCAACGCAGTGCCGAATCACAAAAAGTGCTCTGGTCTTTGGACAGCAATATGGTCCGGGGCTAAAGTGGTTAAAGGGGTTGTAAAGGTAAATGTTTTTTCACCTTAATGCATCCTAAGCATTAAGGTGAAAAAACATCCGATGGTACCGGCCCCCCCCCCGAGCCGTCGTTTTACTTACCTGACCGTTCGAAAGTCCCGGGCGCGTCCATGTGATCCTCTTCGATTCCCAGCCTGGCCGTTGATTGGCTAGGCTGGGCGGATTGATAGCAGCGCAGCCATTGGCTGGCGCTGCTGTCAATCACAGCGGATGACGCGCCACGCCGGGGGCGGGGCCGAGTGATACAGCCGCCGCTGTATCATGGAAGCGCGCTCGCAAAAGCTTTCCCCCGTGCGAGCTCGCTCGCATTAAGTTGGAATGCTTTTGCGAGCAGGACCTGAGACAGCCGCCGAGGGACCCCAGAAGACAGCTTTCCGGGACACTCTGTGCAAAACGAGCTGCACAGTGGAGGTAAGTATAACATGTTTGTTATTTAAAAAAAAATTTTTTTTTGACTTTAGTGACCCTTTAACTTAAAGGGGAGTTCCAGCATTATTTTTATGTTTATTAAAAGTCAGCAGCTACAAAAAGTGTAGCTGCTGGCTTTTAATAAACATACACTTACCTGTTCCACGGTTCAGCGGTGTGCCGCCGGGAGCTCTCTTCCATTCCCTCCCTTCACTGCCGGCGCCTCCATTGCAACTGTGGGCACCCGGCCATGACAGCTTTCGGGTTCACGGCCGTGCACTTTCTGCGCATGCGCGAACGGCGCATCGCTCCCTGAGTGGACAGACGATCGCCTGCGACCTGTCACGTGTCAGGTGATCGCCTACAGGGAGGGGCCACTAAAAGGCGTTACGACGTATCGCCTTAGTGGTCCCTGGATGGAAGGAGGAAGTGGGATAAGAAGTCCCACTCCTCCTGAAGCCCCCACTCCCCGCCCAATAAAGTTACATGCCAAATGTGGCATGTAAGGGGACGAGGAGTGGATTAAGTGGAAGTTCCACTTATTTATTTATATATATAATATTTATTATTAAGATTTAGATAAAGATAAAACTTTGGTAGCCATTCCTGCAGAAATCCAGGCAATTTATCTGCTACCTACTGTGTTTTCACAATTATAGTTATTTACAGGTAACATGGAATCAACCACATACTGAGGAACAAGTAGGCATGCCTGATTTTGTTTATTCTATCTAGAAAAGTGTCTAAATGAGTGTCTTTAACACTTTTTAATATGAATCGTTATAAATTAATATTCCATAACATTTACCATCAGGTAGTGATCCTCATCAGAAAGGCATCTGCTTGTGCATTCTCCATACGCAGCCAGTGTTGTGCTTTCCGAAGAGCACAGCATGCAAACAGGATGAACTCTTATAGGAACCCACTGTATAAAAGGTACTTTGTGTTCTTCACACAGGTATAATAACATTTTGTGTTAACAAATGAAACAAAAATATCCCTGATTTTAGATGCAACAAAAATTAACAATAACATTTATTCTGTCACTACCACATTAATAAAGGAATCACCTTAAAGGGGTTGTAAACCCTCAAGGTATTCACCTTAATGCAGTTTAGGCCCGGATACAGAGGTATGAGGAGGGTACAGAGGTGCGTGGAGGGTACAGAGGTGCGGGGAGGGTACAGAGGTGCAGGAGGGTACAGAGGTGCGGGGAGGGTACAGAGGTATGAGGAGGGTACAGAGGTGCGTGGAGGGTAAAGAGGTGCGGGGAGGGTACAGAGGTGCAGGAGGGTACAGAGGTGCGAGGAGGGTACAGAGGTGCGGGGAGGGTACAGAGGTGCAGGAGGGTACAGAGGTGCGGGGAGGGTACAGAGGTATGAGGAGGGTACAGAGGTGCGTGGAGGGTAAAGAGGTGCGGGGAGGGTACAGAGGTGCAGGAGGGTACAGAGGTGCGAGGAGGGTACAGAGGTATGAGGAGGGTACAGAGGTGCGGAGAGGGTCCTGTTATTTATTGTTCTAATAAATCTTCACTGTGAAGCAAAACTTAGGTTACTGTATTTGCACTGAATTGGAAATATTTTTTGAAAAATACTATGAATTACAGGCTGTAGAGAACAGTGCGCCATTGCAAACTTATATTTTTAGGTTTTAATTACATTATTTTAATAGTCGTGAACTAAAGTGAGCTGGTCTAAGGCATGCAACTCCAGGGCTGAAAATTAGTCCCACTCCGGCCCTGATGCAGTCTTTGCATTAAGGTGAAAAACCTCCTGTGATACAGAAGCCCCCCAGTCCCAGAGCCCCGCTTTTACTTTCCTGAACCTGGTCTTTCCAGCAAAGGGGACGCGCACACCAGCTCCAGCCAGTGTCTCAGGTCCTGATTGGATAGATTGATAGCAGCGCAGCTCCTGCTGCTGTCAATCAAATCCAATGACGTGGTAGCCAGGGGGCGGGGACAAGTGCCTAGAGTGAGAGCTGTTCTCCAAGGGGGCACTCAAGAAGAGAAGGAGCCAGGATGGCTGCTAAGGGACCCCAGAAGAGGAGGATCGGGGCCACTCTGTACAAAACCAACTTACCAACTTCACCGATTAGGTAAGTATAAAAAATTTTTTTAAACAAACCTTTACATATTCTTTAACTCTGACTCATGTAACTGGCTGCAACCTCTGTAAACAAGCTGGGTAATGTTTTTCAAAGTCTGTTCTTGGGTACTGTTTGCAGCTTATAGCTCCTGACTATGATTAACAATCTAGTTGTGAAAATAAACTATGTTGATCAAGGTTATTCATCAACGCTCATTTGTAGTGACATGGAATACATTAGGTGAATAAGGTCAATTGGAACACTTAAAAAACAGTATTTATAAAAGGGAGTTTCTATTTCCAGAAACAAAATGCATTTACCAATAAATATTGCTTGTAGCCTGTAACCATGACCTCTTAAAGTGATATTAAACGTACAACTATTAAATACTATTGATTGCTACAAATATGTATATACATAAAGCTTCTGCTTTTCGTTAAAAAAACAAAAAACTCCCAAACATCTTATATGCACTCTGTGTTCTGGTAGTCATGTGATGCTTTTTTACTTGTCTGCAGGAGGAACATATGGGAATCAATTGCCATATGCTATATGCAGTACATCATATAAGGAAGTCTGAACTCACTTTCTATGGCCACACATTGCTGATTGGCTTTGTAGTGGTCACATGACACGGAGGAGGAGAGAGGGAGGGGCTTGGAATCAAACACTGAGTATCCACCCATAAATATGATGCTATAATCACATGGGATGCCAAGACTGGGACAAAGAAGGAATGGCTTCCTCCTGACTAATACTGTAGTACGTGCAGTACAGGTGGCAACATGTGATCCACAAGATTTAATGCTGTAGCTGGGACACAGAGAAGATAGTGCCAGCAAATGGCAGAATCAATCTGGTTTTTAATACGCTACATACAACAGATGTACCTATAATTAAACTGGTTCTAAAGTTAAAATGTTTTTTACTTTGATACATTCCCTGCTTTAAGATAAAAAACATTTTACCACCTGCTGTGACTCCCCCCCAAACACTAACCGAAGTCCTGTCTTGATCCAGCCAGGGCCTGGTTGCATCTTTTTTTTCCACACATAGGAGACTTAGGCAGCAGTGGTAATCATTGGCTCCTGCTGCTGTCAGTAAAATCCTGTTAGGAAGGAGCAGGGGGCGGAACTAAGCTGCGCTGTGTGTCTACAGCTCGGCTCAGGAGTGCACCCGCACATTTGCAATATGGCACACAGCTTGCAATGGTGGCACATGTAGGAGAGCAGGAGAAAAGAATGCCAGTGGGGAACTCCAGAAGAGAAGGTACCATTGCACAGAACAGGTAAGCATTACATGTTTATAATTTTAATTAAAAAATACCCTTTACAACTGCTTTAGGGATTATGTTTATAATGAAATATTACATGTAAAGACATTTATAATACTTTTGGGTTTAAAGGGGTTGTAAAGGTTCGTCTTTTGTTTTCTAAATAGGTTCCTTTAAGCTAGTGCATTGTTGGTTCACTTACCTTTTCCTTCAATTTTCCTTATAAATGTTTATTTTCTTTGTTTTCTTTGTCTGAATTTCTCACTTCCTGTTCCTCCTCAGTAAGCTGTTCAGTAAGCTGTTCTAAATGACTTTCCACCGCTCGGATGATGGTGGAAAGCTTACTGAGGAGAAACAGGAAGTGAGAAATTCAAACAAAGAGAAAAAAAACATTTAGAAGGGAAATGGAAGGAAAACAATGCTCTAGCTTAAAGGAACCTATTTAGAAAATAAAAGACGAACCTTTACAACTTCTTTAAACCCAAAAGTATAATGAATGTCTTTACATGTAATATTTCATTATAGTAAAAATGGTTCCCTAGGGAGCAAGCAATTCTGAGATCCACTTCCTAGATCTAAACATCATGGTCAAGGATGGTGTGGTTAAAACCACGACTCACTTTAAAGCGACAGATCGCAATGCCTATTTCCCCCTAAATAGCTGCCATCACCCCCAATGGCTCAAAGCTATCCCTAAGGGTCAGCTCCAGAGGATCAGGCGGAATTGTACATCAATAAATGATTATTTCCAACAGGCCCTCATACTGAAAACCAGGTTTCTCGAAAAGGGCTATGATGAGGCCATCATTGATGACACCATTCAACAAGTGAGCGAACTTGATAGAAATCAACTACTGGGTGTTAATAGAGTTCCTAAAACTAATACAGATCAAAAATTCAATTATGCAATGATCACTGGTTATTCCATTCAGCATTTTTTGGTTAAGAAAATCTTAAAACGACATTGGAATGTCTTGAAAAATGATCGTGTTTTAGGTCCAGTCATTCCTGACCAACCAGTTGTTATCTTTAGAGGAGTACCCATGTTGCATTTGAAGGTCGCTCCGAATGTGATTGACACCCCAAGTACAATACAGTTCTTCCAGGACATGAAGGGTTTCTTCCCCTGTAGGAAATGTAATATTTGTAAAATCAACTCTTTCCGTGGACGTAAACTTTTATAATTTCAGTCCACTCAGACTAACAGGACATATAACATAGATTCATTCATTGCATGCACTAGTGATCATGTAGTCTATCTTATTCAGTGTCCGTGCTCTAAGCAATACATCGGGCGCACAAAACGAGCTTTGCATGTCAGATTGGAAGAACACGTTGGTAATGTAGGACAAGGCTTTCCTAAACATAATCTGTCAAAGCATTACGCTAAGTACCACAACAAACAGATACATGGGACCTTGTTCCTCCCCATTGAAAAACTCAACGCCCCTTGGAGAGGTACGAATAAAGTACGCTCTATATCCAAATCTGAAACACAGTGGATTTTTTATATGAAAAGCTTTGTCCCCTTTGGGTTGAACATAGAGTGGGACATAAACTGTTTCCTCAGTAATGCTTAATTGTCCCTTTATTCTGTCTTACTCAGCAGATTCCCGGCTGTTTTTAGCTATATTTCATACAATTTTTATTTACTCAATGTAATTTTAAAAGTTATTTTAGCAGGACATTTTTATTCTATGCTTATTAGGTTTTTTTAATGCTAAGGCCCATTCAGAGATTCATTTCATAACTGTAATCTTTTTCTATATGGATTATTATTTGTATTTTTTATGCCCATTCATTTATTTATTTACTTATTTTGTATGATGTGCAATATAGCGGCTACCTTTCGTTTCCCAATGCTGTGTCTCTATGTGTTGTGAGCCTCCTCTCCTGTTTCTCCACAAGATGGCAGTCATCTGTTTTTACTTACTATCAGCCCCATATGTTTTACATGGGCGTTCTCTATTGTGTAACAAGCTGTTCCTTTTGCCCTTAGTGTTTGCCCTCAGTTAAAATGGAGTTCTGACACTATATAAGGCCTCTGCGATGGCGTGTGCGTCATTGGTCCATCCCCGACGAAGTCTTACGACGAAACGTATGTAGGAGTGGCCATCAGCGCGTATCACGTCATCGCTTTTGCGGAAGTGAGCTACACACACACGTAAAACAGCTGACAGAACCCAATCGGATTACACGCCGCGTTCTATTTTACATGCCATATGACATCAGTCGAATTGTAAGTGCATTATATCTTATTAAAAAGCCTTTAACTCACAGTACTTCACTACGGAGCGTTCCCATTTTCTTTCCTTTAATGTAGGAGCGTTAACCTCTTATATGCTGGTGACTGCTGTTGAGGATCTAACCCCCTGGTTCCATCTGCTGGATTTGAGTCTGATTGAGAGGACTATAAACATCTCTGAGCCTGATTGACCGCTTATCAACGGTCAGTGAATCTGGTAAGCAGACTACATTCATCACACGGGTGTTTCCTTTTGGTGGAAGAGATCCAACTTCATTGTCTCCATTACTTAACACTTTATGGACTTAACCCTTTTTTGAACATTGATTTATTTATTTATATTTTTTTGAACATTTCACCATAACCCTCCTATAATTTTTCCTATTTTTTAATTAATTTGGGTTTATCACGTTTCTATAGCCCTGTACCTTTTTTGTATTTAATATTTCATTATAAACATAATCCCTAAAGCAGTTGTAAAGGTTATTTTTTAATTAAAATTATATGATGACTATATGTTCCTCCTGCAGACAGGAACAGGCAGAAAAGCATCACATGACTACCACAACACAGAGTGCATATAAGGTGTTTGGGAATTTTTTTTTTTTAAACAAAAAGCAGAAGCTTTACGTATATACATATTTGTAGCAATTAATCAATAGGATTTAATAGTTGGAAGTTTAATATCACTTTAACAGGTCATGGTTACAGGCTACAAGCAATATGTATTGGTAAATGCATTTTGTTTATGGAAATGGAAACTCCCTTTTATAAATACTGTTTTTTAAGTGCTCCAATTGACCTTATTCACCTAATTTATTCCATGTCTCTACAAATGAGCGTTGATGAATAACCTTGATCAACAGAGTTTATTTTCACAACTAGATTGTTAATCATAGTCAGGAGCTATAAGCTGCAAACTGTAACCAAGAACAGTCTTTAAAAAATGTTACCCAGTTTGAATTTCTCACTTCCTGTTTCTCCTCAGTAAGCTTTCCGCCATCATCCGAGTGGTGGAAAGTAATTTAGAACAGCTTACTGAACACCTTACTGAGGAGGAACAGGAAGTGAGAAATTCAGACAAAGAAAACAAACAAAAAAAAAACATTTAGAAGGGAGATTGAAGGAAAAGGTAAGTGAACCAACAATGCACTAGCTTAAAGTAACCGATTTAGAAAATAAAAAAACAAACCTTTACATCCTCTTTTAAGTGTGAAACTTAATGACTTAAATGTTGGAGATACAACAAAACTACAGCTTAGCCTATTATATTGGATGCAGTTTACAAAAAGGACACAAGATGTCGCTAGTGCTCAATGATATGCTATGCTATGTATTCTCTATGATATGTGTTGTATTTTCCTGCCCACAGTGATGCACTTGTTGGTTTTCGTTTTCCTGCCTGTGAGCTATGTGTGTTCTCCTTACCATGTACAGAGACATCTTTGTCTGTGTGATGATGTTCCAATAAAGAAGCTAGTTCCTGTTACCACAAAACATCTGATCTCAACTGACTCCGCTGCACCTATCAATCTTACTTTGCAACATTAAACACTTATTTTTATGTCACAATAACAATTTACACACAATAATCTCTTTTTTTTTCTGGGTGCATTGTGATGTAAAGACACAAGAGGAAGAAACTCTCCTAACGTAACACTTGAGGCCTCTATATTTACGTAGTTTCCCATTACTGATCTATAGACTTAATATAGACTCCCATACATAAACATGCATCACTGATTTTCAACATTGTGGTAAAGAATTAGCAGCTACTGCAAATGGAAGTGGAGGTGGCCTGGGTTGTGGACTAATGGAATGAATGTAAAGAAATGCGACATTAAAGCTTAATTTATTTATTTTTTATTAAAATAACAAACATGTCATACTTACCTGCTCTGTACAATGGTTTTGCAATGATAAACACTGATCCTCCTCTTTTGGGTCCCCCGCCATTACTCTTGAGCCCTCCTTTTTGGCAAGTGCCCCTATGGAAAGCCACTTTGCATTTGGGGCCCCCTGCCTGCTCAGCACAGAATGAGAATGACAGCAGCGGAAGCCAATGGCTCCTGCTGCTATCAATCTGCCCAGGAAGGAGGGAGACAGTGGTGAAATCCAATGCTCTCGTGCACATGGCTGGATCTGATCAGGCTCAGGTAAGAATAAGGGGGGGGGGGGAGCATTCTGCAGCACATACAATGCATTAAGGTGAAAATCCTTAAGGCTTTAGAACCACTTTAATTCTATAGAATTAAAAGGTAAAGTAAAGTGAATGTATTGCTTAGAACTCATGTGTATCAAAATGCCTTGAAATCCTAATAATTGTCAGGGAGCACAAGGGTGGTGTCTTTTAGCCCTTATATGCATAATGTGTAGGCTCTTTAATACATAATCCTGTGTTGTCAACATTTTTCACTGCACTCAGATAAAGGACAAAAGATAAAAATGCATGCAGTACAACTTTTACTCATCACAAACATATGATGCTGCATTACTGAAGCAAACTGTATCTTAAATTAGACTGCCATTGTACTTATTCGGGGAAGCATTTTATTTAGTCTTTGACCTTGACGCTAGATGAGATGGCTGTTACACAATAAATTGTAATGACAAAAGAAGCCACATTTGTTATATTTGGTTAAGTGACATCAGCAGCCAATCTCAATTGAATTAAACAGACAGCAATGGAATTGACCCTGTGCTCATCCATCAGATTGCCTGCCAGCATCTGAACTTAATATTTGAGCCAGACAACTTCCTTTAACTCCTTCAGTATGCCATTACATTACAAAGAGCAAATGTATCCATACAGGCACAAATAGTCATAATCACCCTTCCTGGAAACCTATAAATGTAATGCTATGAATTGAAGGGACCTAGTTACTGAAAAAAAAAAAAAGATTTCAATTTAAAAAAAATTATACTTCACACTTACCTGGGCATCGACTTTCATTCATGCTCAGGCTAAATTTAACAGCATCAACACAGTATTATATTTTATATTCTTAAAGGGTCGCTAAAGGATTTTTTTTAGCTAAATAGCTTCCTTTACCTTACTGCAGTGCTGTTTTCATGTCCTCATTGTTCGGTTTTTTTTTCTTTGATGTTGCTGTAATTCTGCTCTGATCTCCATACTTCCTGGTTGTCTGTTTCCTTATAACCACAGTGCTGGGAGCTTTCTCACTGTGGTCACTAATCAAGGAGGTGTGATTACTGTGTGTAAACTGAAACTGGGTTGGTGCTGAAGGGTTTTAGACAAACCATCACTGCCCTCTATTGGCTCTCTGGCTCTGTACATCAGAGAGACAGGAAATAACAGCAAAAACAAAACTAGAACTGTAGGTTGATTATATGATTGATTTGTATCTATTTTTAAAAGGAATCAGTTAACTTTTATGTCTCTATACCCTGTAAACAGTCATTTCAGCCCAAACATTTTTTTCCTTTAGTGACCCTTTAACATACCATGAGAAAAACATTGCTGGACAAAGAGGAGATTTCAACAATGGTGGAGAAAACACCACCAACCTTTGCTTTGCTGATGACACTATGTTAATAGCTGAAGATGTAGAAGAACTCAAGAGCCTGGAGGTATAGAAATAGTAGATGGCTTCTGTCTCCTTGGATTAATCTGGGGTCCAGTAATCCAGAATTATCATAGAAATTTGCACTTGAAATAGCAAGAATTAAAGAAATGGAAAAGATCTTCAAAAGGTACTAATTTGTCTATAAGAACAGAGATCAGAATTGTCCAGTTCTATGGTAATTTCTGTAAATCTCTAAAGATGTGAAAGATGAACAACAAAGAAGCAAGATGAACTTTGGTGTTGGTAAAGGATTCTGAAAATATTGTAAACAGTTAGGAAAACAAACAGATGAATCCTTCAATGAATTATGTCCTGCTTTTACTGAAGGTATATTATTTTAGACATATTATGAGAATAACCAACTCACTGGAAAAAGACAGGCAGTCCAAATGGTAGAAGTTTTTTTTTTTAACCTTAATGCATTCTCTGCATTAGGGTAAAAAAAACTTTCTGTGTGCAGCCCCCCCCCCCCCCTTACAGTTACCTGAGCCTGAACTCAACCCAATGTGCCCAATGGGCGGCAGCAGGAGCCTTTGATTCCTGGTACTGTCAATTATCACAGCCCGTGAGGAGGGAGCGAGTGGCAATGGACACAATCAGAGCAGCTCGGAATCGATCCTGCACTAGTGCCCCATAGCATAGCAGCTTGCTATTGGGGCATTCGGGAAGGGGGGGGGGGGGGTAAAATGGTTTTGCACAGAGAATCCCCAGTCCTCCTCCAGAGGATATTTTAATTATTTAACAAATTTTCCCCCCTTTAGAATTACTTCAACTTACTTAAGTACTTATTTACTTAACTGAAAAAATAGATGATCATCACGAATAACATGGTTGGATACTGTCAGCGAAAATATGAACATACAATTGTGAAAATTGTCATTCTTTTCTTCCATTTCTACCCGCTCTTCTTTATGAACATTCTTTTATACTTTCATACAATCCCACTCATCTCTCGTTCTTGATCATTTTTAGCCAGTTTTATTCTGTATAATAATTTGATATAATAAAAAAGTACACAAAACTAACTATATTTTTAAACATTTATACACAAACAATATTACCACACAACATCAAAATGACTCACAGACCCGGACTGGCCAAAGGGCAAACCTGGCATGTGTCTGGTGGGTATGTGCTGCCGGGCCATGTAACAAGAGCTGTCTACTGCAGGGGTCCCCAACCCCCTGGCTATGAACCAGTATGGATCTGTGGCCTGTTGATGACTGGGCTGCACAACGGGAGGTAAGCACCAACCGCAGCCCGGACAGGGCTAACACAGATTGCAGTCAGCGCTCACCTCCTGCTATATGGCCATGCCTATATCTCCTCTCCCCGCTCTCTTACCCAATGTCATCCTATCAGGACCTTGAGATTTGCACAGAGAGCGATAGTATTTTCATATTAACACCCAGGTAATCACCTACTTGTTATTATGGTCCAGATCTTCAACTCTGCCATAGGAGTTATCCTATCTCAGCAAACAGGTGAAAAGATGCAACTTCATCCTTGTGCTTATTTCTCTCATTTAATGTCTTCAGCCAAAAGGAATAATGACATTGTAAATGAGGAGTTGCTGTCAAGCAAAGAAACCTTTTCCAAATGGAGGCATCTATTGGAATGGGCTAATCATCCTGTAACTGTTCACACTGATTATACACATTTGAAATTCATTAGTTCTGCCAAGAGATTGTCTTCTAGATCAGGGCTCTCCAAACTACGGCCCTTTAGCTGTTGGGGAACTACACGTCCCATAAGGCATTGTAAAACTCTGACATTGACAGACATGACCAGGCATGATGGGAATTGTAGGTCCTGAAAAACTATGGGGCCGTAGTTTGGAGACCCCTGTTCTAGATAACCACATTCTTTTGCAGGTTTAATTTTATCATCTTGTAATGACCTGGGTCGAGGAATGGTAAGGCTGATGCCTTATCAAGTATGTTGTCTGGGCCACTCCAGGAAGGCAACTCTGAATTTACAATTTTCTCAGAAGAAAATCCTAGGGGCAAAAAGTTCCAAGACATTCTTGAGTCTCCTCAAAGGCTGGAATGCTGGACAGTTCCTTGAACAATTCCTTGGATAATCCTGCCTTGAACCTTGAACTCTTTGCTCCTCCTATGAACTTCCTGATTAAAGTCATGCCTCTGCACTTCCTGTTTGCCAGATTATTGTGCTCTCTTCAGCCAGTATCTCACTTTTGTCTTCCCTGCTGCTGTCCATATTTGGCTACCACTCATTATCAACCCTTGGCTTGGTCCTCGATTATGCTTTTACCTGATCCCAACCTGCTACTTGTTACTGCCTTTTGGCTTGTTTACAGACCACATTTCTGTTTGACCCTTACCTGCTTATCCACTATTGGACTTTCACACTTCCTGGTGAGGCAATCCTGAGGACTGCAACCTGCTACCAACATGCAGCAAAATCCATCTTCACCATGAGGAGTTCTGGTGAACACCGGTTAGTACTTAGATGCCGCACTTTCAGTTGAGCTAGTGTCATCCACCAAGGTGACTGCCTGTGTACCTATCCTGTTGGTCGGTGATAGTCCTGCTACTGCTATAGCAACTGGTCTTTGAGCCTGATTGTGACAGAGATAGTGGGTGGCCTAGTGTGAGCTGCTGCAATTCATTTTAAATGCTCAGATTTTACATCTTCCTCTGCTCATGCCCAGAAGATACAGACGGTACTCTCAAAAATTATGCCCTGAAATTTTGCCAATCAGTGCACTCCTAGAAAGTGACTACTGTAATTCATCATGGGTCCCAATCCAAGGTAGCGACGCAATGACGGAAAATGCACATAAAAACAAAGATGCTGTTTAGCTTGCATTTCAGAGTGGCTGTGCCTGGCTAAAGAACAGATGCAATAATGAACAGGAAGGAATAGCGGTCAAGAAAAATAAAGATAAAATTAGGGGAAAATTTAGGCTGCATTCACACCTGAGCAACGTCACGTTTTTGTGTTGCCCATTTTTGGTACTTAAGTACCAGTTTTTGCCACTGAGCCAAATGCGTTTGGCACATTTTTGTTTCTGTCCACGTTTATGTGTGACACAGGTGTGAATGCAGCCAAATGGGCTGCCTGATGTGAGACAAAGAAGTATGAGTAACATTTTTGGACACTGAGCCAAGTTCCTTTGGCAAAGTTTTTGAGGGTTTTGTCACACGTGACTCAATGCGCGACTGCTACCCGGATTTAGGGTGGTTCTAGGAAACAATGGCACCAGAAGTTCGATTTGTGTTTTTGCATGTTTTTCTTGTGTTTCTGAAGCTTCTTGCAAAAATAAGGCCCATTTCTGCCTGTGTTGCCATTTTGTTCAGGTGTAAACACAGCCTTAAAGGGGAATTGCAGTCTGCTCACATAATTTGTGCTTAAACCATCTTTGCCATTCTCAAGCTTCCCTCCAATCACTTTGCATATTATTTTACATATACTGTGATTCTGTACTTGACAAATATGCTGCAGAAGTCTCCCTCCACTAAGTCTAGCTGCATCCATTTTAACAGAAATATGTTTTTTTTACCCTTATATCTACCTTAAATCACATTCCTTTTTGCCTAGCGTACTTGTTTGTAGCCACAGGGCCAGATTCAGATAGGACTTATGCCGGAGTATCTCGAGATGTGCCGCCTAAGTCTAAATTTGGGCCGGAATATCTGTGCACCGTACCCACAGAACTAGATACGCACCAAAATAGGCTATTCCCGACCGGCCTAACTTGCCTACACCTGCACATCCTAGGTGCACATTTATGCCGGACGCATCTGGCAAACCCATTGATTTCCTATGCAAATATGCAAATGAGGGAGTTACAGCGATTCCCGAACATAGGCCCGTTCGGCACAGGCTACGCGCGGTGTGCCTAAGCTGTTTGGCCGGCCTAAAGTTACCCCTCATAAAGCAGGGGTAACTTTGCACCAGACTTGCTCAAGTCAGCTGGAGAGCAGCTTCAGCAGCACCATTACAGATGAGCTGAGCAACCACACTTGCAGGACAACACATGGCAGCCGTGGTCCTAGCACTACTAATTGGTCCCCCGCCACCAGGGCTGCCATCAGGGGGGTACAGGCAGTACACCTGTAAGGGGCCGGGGGTCCCCAGGGGCCTGGATGGGAACCCCCTTAAAAAAAAAAAAGAAACCTTTTTTTTTTAGGGGTCCAGAGGCCACCAGGGCCCCAGATGGCAACCTCCCTTTTTTTTATATAAAAAGAAATTACCAAATAAAGGAGGCTTTCCATCCAGGACCTCTGGGCCCTTTAATAATAATAATGATAATAATATTTATATATATATATTTTTGTCCGAAAGGCACTGGCCGTGAACTTGTTCTGCATACAGACGGCAGAACTTTTTCAGCCAACATTCACAAAACTACGTAGTTTTTCTGCTCTTTTGTCCGATGGAGCGTACAGACGGTTTGATTATACGACAAAACACGTCCATCGGAATATTCGATCGTGTGTGCGATTCTTTAGCCTGTAGGGTTCAATATTGGGTTGGCTCACCCTTTGCAGCTATAAAAGCTTCAACTCTTCTGGGAAGCCTGTCCACAAGGTTTAGGAGTGTGTCCATGGGAATGTTTGACCATTCTTCCAGAAGTGTATTTGTGAGGTCTGGAACTGATGTTGGACAAGAAGGCCAGGCTCACAGTCTCCGCTCTAATTCATTCCAAAGGTGTTCTATCGGGTTGAGGTCAGGACTCTGTGCAGGCCAGTCCAGTTTCTCCACCCCAAACTCACTCATTTATGTCTTTATGGTCCTTGCTTTGTGGACTGATCCAAATCATTTGATAAAAGGGGGGTTATGGTCTGGGGTTGTTTTTCTGGGGTTGGGTTTGGCCCCTTAGTTCCATTGAAGGGAACTCTTAAGGCGTCAGCATACCAAGACATTTTGGACAATTTCATGCTCCCAACTTTGTAGAAACAGTTTGGGGAGGGCCCCTTCTTATTCCAACATGACTGCTCACCATGGCACAAAGCAAGGTCCATAAAGACACGGATGAGTAAGTTTGGGGTGGAGGAACTTGACTGGCCTGCACAGAGTCCTGACCTCAACTCAATAGAACACCTTAGAAATGAATTAGAGCAGAGACTGCAAGCCAGGCCTTTTTGTCCATCAAAAAATATAAATAAAAATATATAATTTTTTTTTTTTTATAAAAATAAATAAAAAAAAAGGGGGTTGCCATCCGGGCCCCTGGGGACCCCCGGGCCCCTTACAGGTGTACTGCCTGTACCCCCCTGATGGCGGCCCTGGTCATAAGTCTCCATTGCTGTTATGAGGGCTGACATCTCCTGGGTGTTAAATTTTTTTTTCCTCCTCTGCCTGTGGGAAACGGGAGCAGCCATCTCACAGCAAAAATACCTTCCCTGGGGGGGGAATAAAACTGGATGTACTTTTGCATCGGCTGGGCGTAAGTTGGGCCAGCGTATCTCTGTAAGTTGGGCCGGCATAGTTGTGAGCATGCTCACAAGGGAACGAACGTACTGAGCATGCTCCGTCCAAGATATGCCAGGCGTAATTAACTAGACCATCATTTGCATAACATCACACCCACTTGCAGTTGCACTGGCTTACGCCGAAGGAATTAAGTTACGCCGGGGCAAAGTTAGGTGCAAGTGCTTTATGAATACTGTAGTTGCCTCTCTAAGTTACATTGGCGTAGTGTATCTGAGATATGCTACGCCCGCCTAAAGATAGGCATTTCTATCTGAATTTGGCCCTAAGCCCTGGTTCACACTGGGCTGCGGGAGTGAAGCAGTGCAAGTTCAGCTGAACTCGCACGATTTCACTCCCGCCCGGCAGTCCCGATTTCAGCCGCGATTTCAGAGACATCTGTGCAGGTTTCTGCACAGATGTCAATGTAAATCGCAGGCTGAAATTGCAAAAAGTAGTACAGAGACTACTTTTTGAAATCGGTGCAATGCCGCAGATGCAGCGTCGCACCGATTAGGACACTGCCATTGCCGGCAATTTGCGGCAAAATCCGCCGTTTTGACATGCGATTTGACATGCCAAATCGCATGTCAAAACGCACCAGTGTGAACCAGGGCTGAATGTTGAAATTTGCACCTAAAAATGTAATTTAGTAACTTTTGTGCCAGTAAAAACGTGGCTGTGCCAGTAAATTTCAGGTGTCGTGCCAGTAAATTTCAATCTGGTACAGTAGGTTGGCAACACTGACATAGAGCTATAAAGGAACCCCCAACTTTTCATATCTCTGATATGTGTCTGTTGTACAATTTACTTGTGTTAAAAAGTATCCTGTTCTGTTTGTATTTCTTCCTTTGTGGGAAATATCTGGTAATCCTGCCAGTCCTCCTGCTTTCCTATTTAAAAGTGACCACGCTAGACATAAAAGCACATCCCTACCAGCATAGTCAGTTTTCAAGCTATGCTGAGAGCACAGACTTTCTGCCTACAATAATTTTTTTTTAAAAACTTTATTTAAACTTCAACATTATATACATAGTAACATTACTGCATTTGAAAAAATATCTATTTACAAAGATTTGTACCATAACCAGGACTTGTGATGACGCGCTTCCACCTACACAGCTCTTCACTGGAGAGATCAGCGCTCTCTCTTTGACTCCTACTGAGACATTTTTTTGCTCTCCATCCCCACCTTTTTTTGGTCTCCACCTCCACCTCTTATGCAGCTGAGAACAGAGATTATGTTAAAATGTATTTATAATGTTTTTTTTATATATATACACATAGAGACATGTTTTGCTTTGGATTTCTATTGTAAACTGAATGTGTTGTTTTACAAGGTAAGGATTCACATATACCGTACTTAAACGATTTAATCTAGCTTGCTTTTTTGTATTTGCTGATAGGAAAAAAAGGTTTGCTGCTTTTATAGAAAATCTCCTCATGGTAAGTTGATCTGCTACTGCTTAGAAATCAAATTTTCTTTTGTGTCTTCCTTGAGTATATTGATACAAATGGAGCTGTGCAACTCGTCCAGACATACCAGGGTTACATTTTTCATTCAGCTTTTTTTCTCAATTAAACAAGCTACAATTGCATTACAGATGACTGTGCTGCTGGAACACATAAATATCTCTACTCCCTGCTGTGTATCTTGAGCTTAAATGAGATAAACGTAACTATCCTGGCAACAAATACTGCAAGAACTGCAATTTACAGGATAAAAAAAACAACTTATGAATGCTAGCGTCTTGGATATTGGTTACTTTAATAGTCTTGGACTGAGAAGAAACAGACACAAGGAGGAGAGAAAAGCACCACTACCCGAGTGTAACATTTAATAAAACATATTGGTAAAATGAAAAACGACAAACATGTACTCATGTTTAGGCTGGGTTCAAACTTGTACGACAAACGCTCTGTCATTGGGACGTATGCAAATCAATGTTTCCTTATGAGAGCCGTCTTAACGGGTCTGACACAAGTTGGTCTGACTTTGATCCTACTTCAGCCCATTGAATATCATTGCAGTAGGATCAAAGCCAGGTCCTTGTCTTAACCATCTGACTTGTGACATCCAACATGGTGGCTACAGCAGCACTAAAAGGAATTTATGTCACACTGGGATTGTTTTAATTGGTCAAACGACAAGTCAGACTATCTCAAAGTCTGATGTAAAATCTTATACTGTTCATTAAAGTCGGATGGAAGTAGGACTGATGTTGCAGGGCAAAGTAGGATGACAGTAGTACAACGTACAACAATCCTTTCATACCAGTGTGAAACCAGCCTGAAAAGACATTAAAAAATGTATCAATATATCCCCACTAGATGACAACCCTATAGGTGGTCAATGGTGAGCAAGCCCCTTCACGTAGATGTAATGTAAGGTGCTTGAAACCAGGAGGTTGTCCAGGGGAACACCAGGATGAGCAAGCAGGAGCGGCAGACTGTGTGTGTATATCCCATGGATAAGAACCACTGTGGAGGTCCCCAGATCTTGCTTGGAAGAGAGACTGCTGACGCTGCCAAAATGTGAACTTCATTAGTTCGAACTTTGTTTGAACTTCCCTTGATTAATTTGTCACTCCTTGCCCATTTTATTTGTTTTGTTTTGTCAGTTAAACCAGTGCCCCCCTTTTATTTGCGCTTGGGTACGTTAGGGTGTTAATGCCCTTTACATATCTCTTTCTAGTTACTGTTGGACTGAGTAAAGAAATATTAGACCTTGTATCAAGTGTTTATTTATGTATGTTTTACCTTTGGGTTGGCTTTTATGTTCCTGTGTGGTAAATCTTTTAGATTGGGATACACGATTCTAGGTCATTCCCCAATCTGTCCAAAAATATAAAGGTTTTTGGCGGGAGTACCACTTTTCCATATGTAATAGCAGCTGGAGCATTTGCCAAATGTGTTTGTGTGCACAGAAAAAAACAGGCTTCCTTTTCTGAGACCACTGTCTAGCTACCACAACCTCTCAAGAACTTCTCAAGATTTGTATATTCCTGCAGTGTTTCAGCTTGTTTCTCCAAAGGGCAACTATTCTATTCTACATAGGTTTTTAACCTGAAAACTCAGTTTTTGTCTACAAGTAAAACACTGTATACCTGGACAACCTTGGTTCTAAATATCTTTTAGCAATATGCTATCATATATGCTAAAAGTACTTGTTTTTCCCAATATGCAATATACAGTACGTAAGTGACAAGAGCTGAAAAGGTCTGTGCTGACTACTTCCTTCATCTTTAACCACTTCCCGACTGCTGCATGTACATATACGTCCACAGAAGGGCACGTACAGGCAGAGGGACGTATATTTACGTCCCTGCCTTTGCGCGGGTCGGGGGTCTGATCGGGACTCCCCCTCTGCTACATGCAGCGGTGGGAAACCCGCGGGGAGCGATCCGGGACGAGGGCGCGGCTATTCGTTTCTAGCCGCTTTTTTTTTATACCAAAAATAGGTAGAAGAATACGTATCGGCCTAAACTGAGGAAAAAAAATGTTTTATATATGTTTCTGGGGGATATTTATTATAGCAAAAAGTAAAAAAATATTGATTTTTTTTCAAAATTGTCACTCTATTTTTGTTTATAGCGCAAAAAATTAAAACCGCAGAGGTGATCAAATACCACCAAAAGAAAGCTCTATTTGTGGGGAACAAAGGACGCCAATTTTGTTTGGGAGCCACGTCGCACGCGCAATTGTCTGTTAAAGCGACGCAGTGCCGAATTGTAAAAACACCTTCGGGCATTTAGCAGCATATTGGTCCGGGGCTTAAGTGGTTAATGGGAACAGGTTAAAGTCCAGCAGAGGGACAGAAAAAAACTATTGTTTCTCCACAATATGTTAAACAGGCAGAGCAGTGCTTCATTTAGGTTTACTAAGTAGGATTTTTAGCACATGCTGTACGAATACATAGAGGAAGGAATTTACTAAAACTGGAGCAGACATTAAACAGAGAAACTGCACATAATAACCAATCAGCTATTAGCTTCAGCTTGTTCAGTTAACCTATTGCCATCCATGTAATGCATATGTGTGGTGGCAAAGAGGATGGGCTTCAATGCCCACATGTTGCACATATATGTTCATAGATAACTGAAGTTTCTGTGCACTCACTGCATGCTTTGAGTACAGTGGTCAAGCTATCATAGACAGCTCTGGGTCTCTTGTAATGATTGGCAGCCTGTGCCACCAGCTTCCAATCATATGACCAATGTGCTGCTAGCAGAGCTTTTTTTCTCAGAAAATAGGTGCAGGAACCCAACCACGATCCCATTCAGATTTTACAAACAGTAGGAGGGTTTTAAAGGGTGCAGAGTTCGGGGGGTTACACACAGAGTGCAGAGCTATCACTTGTAAACACAAAAACCAGACTTCTGTGTTTAAAATTGATTGTGGTAAGCAGGCACCAAAGGGTCTGAGCCAGAGGTGGTGGAACTGAATTCCCCCAAGTTCCCCCTGAAAAAAAGCCCTGGCTGCTAGCCAATCACAGTAGCCATGTGATCGGGATGTAAATTCTGCCCCCTGGGCATATAATTTGGTTTGCCATGCACAGCTACTCTAGATTTTGTCTGCTCCAGTGTTTTGTTAGCAAAGAGCACAGTAAAGAAGATATTTGTCAATTTGGGTTACTGCACTTACAGTGTCTTAATAAAGTATTCATACCCCTTGAGATGTTCCCTGTTTTGTTATGTTACAACCAAAAACCTAAATGTATTTTATTTGGATTTTATGTGATAGACCAACACAATGTGGCACATAATTGTGAAGTGAAAAGAAAAATTATAAATAATTTTCATTTTTTTTTACAAATAAATATGTGAAAAGTGTAGCGTGCATTTGTATTCAGCCCCCTTAAGTCAATACTTTTTAGAACCACTTTTTGCTGCAATTACAGCTTCATGTCTTTTTAAGGATGTCTCTACCAGCTTTGTACATCTAGAGAGTGACATGTTTGCCCATTCTTCCTTCCAAAATAGCTCAAGCTCTGTCAGATTGGATGGAGAGCATCTGGGAACAGCAATTTTCAAGTCTTGCCACAGATTATCAATTGGATTTAGTCTGCACTTTGACTGGGCCATTCTAACACATGAATATGCTTTGATCTAAACCATTCCATTGTAGCTCTGGCTGTATGTTTAGGGTCGTTGTCCTGCTGGAACGGGAACCTCCACCCCAGTCTCAAGTCTTTTGCAGAATCCAATGGGTTTTCTTCTAAGATTGCCCTGTATTTGTCTCCATCCACCTTCCCATTACCTCTAACCAGCTTCTCTGCCCCTGCTGATCCCACAACATGATGCTGCTACCACCATGTTTCACGGTGGGGGGTATGATGTGTTCAGGGTGATGTGCACTGTTAGTCTGTTAGTTTTACACCGCACATAGCATTTTGCTTTTAGGCCAACAAGTTCAATTTTGGTCTCATCTGACCAGAGCACATTCTTCCACATGTTTGCTGTGTCCCCCACTTGGCTTCTCACAAACTGCAAAATTGGACTTCTCATAGCTTTTTTTTAACAATGTCGTTCTTCTTGCCACTCTTACATAAATGCCAGATTTGTGGAGTGCACGACTAATTGTTGTCCTGTGGACAGATTCCCTCACCTAAGCTGTGGATCTCTGCAGCTCCTCCAAAGTTACCATGGGCCTCTTGGCTGCTTCTCTAATTAATACTCACCTTGCCTTTTCTGTGAGTTTAGGTGGACGGCCATGTCTTGGTAGGTTTGCAGTTGTTTCATACTTCAGATGATGGATTGAACAGAGCTCTGTGAAATGTTCAAAGCTGCTTCAAACTTCTCCACAACTTTATCCCTGACCAGGCTGGTGTGTTCCTTGGCCTTCATGATGCTGTTTGTTTACTAAGATTCTCTAATAATCCTCTGAGGGCTTCAAAGAACAACTGTATTTATACTGAGATTAAAGCCTCGTACACACGCATGGTTTTCTTGGCCAGAAACAGCAAGAAAATTGCTGGCAGAGCTTTCTTGCTGAGTAAACCGTGCATGCGTACGAGGCTTTGAGGTTTCTTGTGGAGAAAACTGCCCAGAATCTCGACGAGAGAAATAGAGAACTTGCTCTATATTTTCTCGTCCTGATTCTCGACGGTGTTTTCCTGCCGAGAAACCCGAGCGTGTGTATACTTACCTGTCTTCGTGGAAACCCGAGAATGCTTCAAATTACTTTGACGCATGCGCGATAGCTTCCAAGGCATAGGTAGGGTGAAGCAAGATGGCGGCGACGGCATCGAATGTGATGAGTGCATGCTCGTCGTAGTCGATGACGTCAATGCGTTCGTGCTATTTAAAAGAACGGCGGTTCTTTTGAATCGTACGTGTGTACACTCGGCCGGCAAGAAAATCTTGCCAGGAATCTCGTCAGGAAAAACAAAGTTTTTTTTCCTAACGAGAATCCCAGCTGTGTGTACAGGGCTTGAGTTACACACAGATGGACTCTATTTACCGAGTAGGTGACTTCTAAAGGCAATTGGTTCCACTCGATTTTAGTTAGGGGTATCAGGGTAAAGAGGGCTAAAAACAAATGCACACCCTACTTTTTAGATATTTATTTGTAAAAAAAATTGAAAATAATTTTATATTTTTCTTCCACTTCATAGTTATGTGCCACTTTGTGTTGGTCTATCACGTAAAATCACAATAATATACATTGACGTTTTTGGTTGTAACATGACAAAATGTGGAAAATTTCGAGAGGTATGAATACTTTTTCAAGGCACTGCAGAACACTGTTATTTTCTTTACTAAAGTCTTGATTTTATTATATGCATTTCCTTATAGTATGTGACCATTATGGTATGGTTTTAGTATCGTGGCTTTCAAAGCATTCATTTGTACTCCAGTAGTGTTGTACTGAGTCAAATTAATCATAACTGATCAAAAATACTTACTAAACACAGCTAGGACAGAACACAGTGTTACCGTTTTTCAAGCCTAGTCTATTTTTTACTGTGACAGCAGTGACAAGTCAGTAAACATTACTGTATAATGGCATCCTAGTAAATTGATGGAACATTAGCTGACTGGATGACTGGACTCTGATATAGTCTGCTTTATTTTACAAAACCAAGGTGGCTCTCATTTGTCTCTATATTGTATTTGCTCACTCAGTAATTTAATTGACATCATTCTAAGTATTTATACATCTCAGGAGGTAATGTGCCCTTATTTAGCTTAATGGATTAGATCAGCTTGGAGCCTGGAGTACAGCAGCTAACTGAGCTAGAAAAAAAAAATGCTGTACTAACGTCACACACAATTGACTTGAATGAAAAGGGCCAATTATTCATTAGACCCCAATAGCACCAAATAAGTCAAAAGCTGTGCAATTTGCTTAGAGGAGCACAATGCTAGTGAATTAAAAAAAAAAATTTAAACACTATTGCACTCAAGCTTTTATGTTCACGTTTGAAATGTATATGGTAATTATTACATAAATAAGAAAAATGTGTAATACTTAAGCAGAATTAAGTTTTTGTTTCAATGCAAATGCATGTCACATACATAATTTTGGTATTCTGAAAATTTACATATACATATACCTAGTGCATTATAATAAAAGCATAAAACCATTTTTTTATCTGTGGGAACGAGTACCGATACTTTCGGTCAAGTACTTTCCGATACCGAGTAACGATACTAAGCAGTGCGATTTGCGTCAGTACAAAAAAAATTGGTGCAACTCGCATTGCAAAGAATTGCATGTGATTTGAACAGGAATGTGGTGCAGTTCCTGTCCAAATCACATGTGATTTACTGACTGCTCCTATTTGTGCGTGTATAGAAAGGGAAAAGCGGCATCTAATGGGCAGTTTATTAAAAATGTTAAAACTCAGGCCTCGTACACACGACCGAGAATCTCCTCGTAAAATAGACCATCGTTTTCCTCGACGAGGTCCTTGTCAGGCTTGTCGAGAATCTTGTCAAGCTTTCTTTGCGTACACACTGTGAAGACAAAATCTCGTTGTTCTCAAACGCGGTGACGTACAACACGTATGACGGCACTATAAAGGGGAAGTTCGATTCCACTGGCACAACCCTTGGGGCTGCTTTGGCTAATCTCATGTTACTGCGTGTTAAGTAAAAGTTTGGTGAGAGACGATTTGCACTTTTCAGTCTGTTACAGTGACAAATGTGCTATTTCCATTACGAACGCTACTTTTACCGAAGGCGCACTCCTGTCTCATACTTTATTCTGAGCATGAGCGGGTTCCTAAGCATACACACGAACGTGTTTCTCTTGGTAAACCAGCCCGACGAGAAACACGTTGAGGAAATTGAGACTTCTGACGAGAAAAAAGAGAGCATGTTCTCTTTTTTTCTCGTCGAGATCCACGACAGTTTGCTCGATGAAAAACATAAACACGACCGGTTTTCTTGGCAAAAATGCTCTGTAAACGGTCGTGTGTACGAGGCCTTACAGTACATATCTGGCCAAATGCAAAATCTGTATAGGTGTCCCAGTCCCGCCGATGATTGCAAATCATGGCCACTGGAGGTGATCACAGGGCTGGAGGATAAGTTCCAGGACCCCGTGGATATAGGGCAAGTGATGTGAGCTTGGGGGTGGGCCTCCTCTACATCCTCTCTTGCAGCAATGTGTGCACCTCCAGCAGCCATGATTTGCTATTATCGGCAGGACCAGGGCACCTATGCAGATCTTGCATGTATTTACCATTTATACATTTACTTTGTGAGTGAATGCCTGCATATGCTTAATTTTCTGTTCTACTGGATTAAACGGTTTTGTTTAACCACTTTCCTACCAGGCCTATTCTGGCACTTCTTTCCTTCATGTAAAAATCATAATTTTTTTGCTAGAAAATTACTTAAACATTATATTTGTTTTTTTTTAGCAGACACCCTAGGGAATAAAGTGGCGGTCATTGCAACTTTTTATCTTGCATTGTATTTGCGCAATCATTTTTCAAACTCCTTTTTTTGGGGAAAAAACGGTTTCATTAATTAAAAAATAACAAAATAGTAAAGTTAGCCCATTTTTTTGTATAATGTGAAAGACGATGTTATGCAGAGTAAATAGATGACTTGTCAGGCTTTAAAACTGCGCACAGTCATGGAATGGCACAACATTTTGGTACTTAAAAATCTCCATAGGCGACGCACACGTGCTAACGTGTACTGCAATGCCTTACATTTGTGGGCTGGACTTGCGTGTGTTAGCTTCTGAGTGCAAGCTACCGGGGACAAGGGCATTTTTACACTTTTTTTAAATGTTAATTTTTTTTATCACTTTTATTCCTATTACAAGGAATGTAAACATCCCTTGTAATAGGAATCTATTGTGACAGGTCCTCTTTATAGAGAGATGCAGGGTTAATAAGACCCCACATCTCTCCTCCAGGCTGGAAAGCATGAGATTGGGAAAAAAGTTTCACCAATGGAGATGACTGGTAACTATATGGTCACCGGAAATCTCTATCGTCGCCATCCGGGCTGGCCGATTTGTTCGCCGGGCCCCCGTTGGCCGATTTGTTCTCCGGGCCCCCGATGAAGCACCGGATGGTGGCAAGAGGAGGATTGTCCCCTTGCGTCGCCTAAAGAACGATCAAGTGGAACTTCCACTATGATCATTCTCATGGTGCGCAGAATCGCCCTGTAACGGTCACCACCGTTTACGACCTTCCATCCACCCACGACAAGCTTATCTGACACACTCCGATAATCCTACATACACCATCCATTCCATTTCCCATAATAACCGAGACACAAGCTCTGGTACTCTCTGGATTCAAAATGAATGACCACTTTATTGGTTTCTTCTCAGCTTTTTATACAGTACAAGATGTTACAGGTAATCACAGGACAATGCAATCTCCACCCCCTTATTCACACACTGAGGCTAATTATCTAATCAGTAGCTAGACATTGGGGCACCGCATCATCAATAGACTTCAATTCCTTTTGAATAATACACAATCACAGATAATCTTCACACACATATAAGGAACCTCAATCACATTCTAAAAGGCATTTACACAATGCCTTGACCTCAAACCACATATCTAGACAGACGTACTGTCTCTGACACCTGGGCATCAATAGGCTTTTCACCGTTTTATCAGACAATTGAAAGGTATAGCAGCAGATCTGAATTAACACCTTTATACAATGAAATGTCTTTCACAAGCCGGGCCACTTAGCATTTTAAAAGCCTATTTTACAGAGGGATGAGTCACTGTCTTGTTAACCTGGTCTCAAGTCAAAATGGACCCCTTGTAATATTCCAGTCCTGCAATATGAATTTATTATTAATGTCCCATTTCATGTAATACATGAAGTATGATCCTGTTAGCCACCCTACGCCTACAAGGGCACAGGGTGGATTTCGACCCAGGAGTTATTAGTGTCCCTGGCACAGAAGTATCTCTTATCCTTCCAAAGTCTCTGATTGTCACGGTTCATTTCGTTACACGCCCGGCTGCAAAAAATTATATCTGAATGATGCCTGTAGCTGCACCCATCATTCAGATATCCCCCCGAAAGTCCAGGACGTCATATGACGTCTAGCGGTAGGGAAGTGGTTTTAAGAGTTGTATGATTGTTACCTCTACATTGAGTCTGAACCCCAATAATATTTATGGAATGCAACCATGTGTGATTATCTATGCAGGCCATCTTCATTGCACCTTACAACACACCACCCAACTTTTTAAGATGGGAACGAGGAACACCTATTAGCTCAAATATGTAGGCATTGGACACACCCCTGCCACATCCCCTAAAGGGACTTTGTTCTAAATCAGGCACAGTCCCTTTAAAATCAGGGACAGTTGGGAGCTATGTTACAGTGATTGTATTTTACAGATACTCAGTTTCTCCTTACAAGACTTTCACTCTGTAAAGACTGATTAAGGATGATAGATTCTTGCTGTGACTAATTAATTTATTCTTGGCAGTTGGCCATCAGTATTATATGTTGGGTAGGCTTAATGGCACACAAAAAGCCACTACACAGTGCTGTGTACTAAATTCTTTCACTGAAATACCTTACATAATTAGAATAAGCCAATGATATAGTTCCCCTTTAAGGACGTAAAATGCATAAAAGCAGCCACATTCGTATCTAAAACACCACATTTTGGTAAAAATATACTTAAGCTGACTGCAGTATAATTGTATCAGGTTTTAAGAAGCCACTTCGGGCTAACATTTCCATTATTCACATCACATTGCTACATCTGAAGCGCAATTCTTTGTTCTCGTGTTCTATTAGAGGCACTTGAACTAAGCAACTGAAGGCTTTTTACATGAGCAGAGTAGCAGACATATGGTGTCCTTGCCATTTATTTGCTGGTCCCCAGGCAGGTCTGAAGCCTTTATAAATGATAGGCTTATCAAGGCTCTTGCTCTGTAAAAGCTCCCTAAGGATACATTTCTCTGGCAGTTTGCCATTGTATATTTAAAGCTTGCAGAGGTGGAACTTGGAAATCACTGCTCTGAGCTTTAAGCTTATAATCAATAACTTGGGTGTGCGTAATATATATTTTGCATGGGCCATTAAATCTTATGGTTAACGAAAGCCAATTCATATGGTAAAGAAAAACACGGCTTTATATTACTATGCTTCATTCTGTTATAAAACATATACATTATGTACATTTTATTAAGTAAGTGCATATCGAAAAAATACCCAGAAATCTCATAGCTGAATTTTCTATGGTATGTTGACATTTCCTTAATCTAACTGCTGCAATTCAAAGCTCTTTATTTGCTATATTATTACAATAAATTTGATAAATATGTCTGATTTCTTAGATGCTTTCCACATTGCATCTATACATGCTGGAAAAAGCAACAGGTTCGCTAAACTGCACTTCCCATAACCCCTCTCCTCTTAAACAACAGCAACAGCACATATTCACCTTCTCTTTGCTTCCCCACCACTTTGTTTGGCCATTGGGTGATAAAATAAATACTTGGCGATTTGTTGGCAGCATGAAGGAACTGCATGTCGTCCAACTAAAAGTTAGGTTGATGTGTGAGCTAGTACCCCCTTGTGTCCACTGAATGGATCACCTCACCGGGCCTCAAACCAGAAGGAACATGTCTTCAAATCGGCCAGGGGCAGCTGTCCTGGTCCTAACACAGAGTAATTTTAAGGAAAATAGTGCAGAACACTGATTATCCTCCACCAGTTCTTATACACCTTACTCTTGAGACTATAGAGCAGCGTTTCTGAACCGGGGTTTCCGCCAGAAGTTACCAGGGGACCGCCCAATGTTGTTTTCAGTAGTGTTCTCAATGCACTCTGACTAACAGGCAGTAATGCGTCCTCTGTGGTTTCAGCGCCTGTGAACTCAGAGGGAGGCACCAGGAGTACTTCACAGAGTTGGAGCTCTTACTTCTTATGGCAGCACTGATCAAACGGTGGACAGAGCGCATGGCTCTGGATCACAAGGTGAGATCCCTTGGTGAGTCTGTTTTGCGGTGCAATGTAAAGTGCTGTGGGGGGGGGGCAGAGGGGGGCAAAGAGTGGAGCACTGTGTCTGTAAGGCAGCAGTCAATACAGACTGGAGGTTCAGCAGAGAGACGGTGCACATGGCTAAATCAGGAGGTGACATTCAGTGTATGGCAGGGGGGAGCACATAGTTGGATGAGACTGAACATAGCAGGAGGTGAGATCATAATAGCAATGTTATGCCATAACGGTACATAAAGCTATTATGATCTCGCTTCCTGCTACATTCAGGCTTATCCAGCCAAGTATCCCTGCAGTCTGCATTCAGTGTTGTCATACACTGTATGTCACCCACTGCTACATTTATGAATGTGTTCCCACTCTCTGCTTCCCCCCTCCACAGTCTGCATTCACCACTGCCATACACAGGGTGTCACCTCCTGGTCCAGCCACATGTTCCCACTCTCTGCACTCCTATATTCAGTATATATTGTAATAGTGAGGGTCCCCGTCTATCATGGAGACGCAGCAAAAATTGACACAGAGTCTGCATGTCAGCAGACTGCAGAACTACACAGCATAGTTTTTAAATGGAGAAAACTGCTCTGTCAGTTTTCTCCAGGTTTTGAATGGGGCTGTGTAGTTGGAGATCCTGCAGAGACTTGGGCGGGATGGGATCTCCAACCCTGTGTCCAGATCTTACAGACAGCCAGCAGGTTGGGTTCCCAGCTTAACGCTGCCAATATAATCAGGGACTGGTCAGAACAGAGAGGCAGAAGGAATGTGTGTAGCTGGCTGTTGCTGCAAGACAGACCTGTATGTGGGGATCTGTCTGTC
Source organism: Rana kukunoris (assembly GCA_029574335.1). NCBI lineage: Eukaryota > Metazoa > Chordata > Amphibia > Anura > Ranidae > Rana > Rana kukunoris. The sequence continues at coordinate 253,359,319 of CM056050.1, read as the reverse complement.
TGTCTGCCCTGCATGACTACATCCCTGGTGTGGGGGGACTTTGTGCCGACGGACTGAGAGGCTAGTAGACTTGAGGTGGCTAGTGAGTCCAAGAAGGGCTGGAGGAAGTCCTTAAGTCTGGGAGACAGCAGACTGGAGAATCCTGTCAAGGTTCAAAAAGGTACTGCAAGGCCAAAGTAAGCCTAGGAGCCAGAAGGCTTGGTATTTTTGTTTCCGTGAACATTACTGGAGAAGAACCCCTGCATGGGAATCCTGTGTGTGAACTGTTTATTTTACCTTTTTAATAAAAATGGGCTGCCATGCCCTCAAACTGAACAATTGCCTGCTGTGGACTCGCTAAAAAATCGCATTTTGCCACTTGAGTTAAACCCCGAATGTTTACAGTGGTGGATTCAGCGGGCTTCTAGACAGTGAAATCCGGGTCCTTGCTCGTGGTGAGTCGCAGCAGGAGCTACTGCTAGCTGTGTGTGGCAGCCAGGCAAACTGCATTGCGCAGAAGTTTATTTTGGACTGTGTTGCATACAGGTGGTGCACCTGTGAGATTTTTTTCCCCTTTTTACTGCTGTGAACTGTGTAACAAGCTGCTGTGCATGCGACTGCAAGGATGCGACAGTCAAAACACAAGAAGTTCATGTTAAAGCAAGTTAAAGGGGAAGTGAGCTCAGCGTGGCCCGAGAAGATGTCTCCACCTAGGAGGGCCAGTCAAAGGGGGCCAGTGGTGTATGAGACTGTGAATGAGTGGTTCAAATGGAACCAGACTAAAGAGTCGGATGCGGTGCAAAGGCCTCTGACTATATGCAACCCATGCCACCTACAGAGGAGGTTGGAGACTTCCTGGAAAAGTTTGAAAAAGTCGCTGTAAGGAGGAAATGGCCTAGAGACCGGTGGCCAAAATTGCTGCAAACCTTATTGCTGGTAAAGTACCGGTCCGTTTACCATTTGATGGACGGGGACCAGGACGACTATCGCAAGTTTAAAGAGGAAATCCTTCTTAGAGGAGAGTTTCATTGCATCATGGGCCACCAGCAACGCTCCAGCAAAGAGAGGTCGTCACCCATAGCAACGGGAGAGGCATCACTGCGGAAACAAAGCAACAATCGAGCAATGGCTCAGGAGAGCATGAGTGTGCATCAGTATACCAGCCGTGCATTCTCTGCAAACATATCGGTTCTCACCCCTGGCAACAGTGGCAAGAAGTCTGTGTGACCTGCAGGGGGTACCAATGAGGAAAGTAAAATGTGTATTATGGCCGCTTATGTGAAGTGGTCAGCCCAGAAAGGACATAACAGTCTGTAACCACCATGAGGTGTAGCCAACCATCTTTGGAGTGCTGGTCTGCTGTTACCCCTAGCAACAGTTGGTGGGTCTGGAAAGGCTGCAGTGTTTCTCCATGACCACATGAAAAATGCAGCCTATGGAGACACCACAGATGAGAGACAACACACTCAAATGAAGGCTATGCCAACGGCTACAGGAAGTGGTAAGACTGTTGCAGTTTATGGGACAGAACCCAATGAAGTAGAAGTGTGTTCAGCGGGGAGATCCACAGTACAGGTGGACTTGCTACAGTGTGCTACCCAGAGTAGGAGGAGGCACAGTGTAAAGCCCAACTGTCAGCAGGACTAAAGACTGAAAAGGACATGGGGATTCTGTATGTACCTGGTGGAATCCAGCAGAGTGCTGGAAGAGCTGTACTAGGGGTGACCAAAGAAATCCGTATGCCATGTTCCCTAGTGACAGATATAGGTGCTGTGGGGTTGCCCAGAGATACAGAAATGTATTTCTGGAAATGTCATATTTGAGAATATTGTTGGTGATATGTTTACTAAAAAGGATGGGAGTAGGATGTCTTCCTTGACTACCAGAGGCAGAGCTGCAGGGTTGTCCATGGAAACCTCCCAGGATCTCCCTGTGTTGGAACTGGAGGTTGTTCAGGACCGCTCTGGCACTACTCTGGGGGAAAAGGGGGGGCTGCACCACACAATGAGAGTGTGTGGATGCAGACCACCCGCCTAATATGTGATCAGTTTGGTGAAAAATGTATTCATGCTGTAAAAGCTAGTAGTGTAAAGCGGGATGTGATGGTAGCACCACCAGAAGAATCTGGTCAAAATGGGGTATTGCATCCTGTGGTTTGTGACGAAGCATCGTCCCAATGTGACATAAGTGAAACTGTGCTTGTACAATGTGATGTGTCTAGCGATGACAAATGTACTGTATTGGGTAATGAGACCCGGGTTCCTTTGGTGCCTCTTGGAACAGGGGATGCAGTGCTGCAGAAGGCCTGTCAGGGAAGTACCACTGACTGGGACAGCTGGGCTAAACAATTGCTAGCTAGGTAACACAGATTTGGACATAACACCTGCTATGCCCAATGGAGGGAGTGCAGGGAGGCCAGTGGCCAAGGGCGTGTTGGCCCCTGCAGAGATTGATTTCCTCCAGTCAGAAGGACCGGTTAAGGGCGCATGCATGGCAGTTGTGTTATCCGCAGCTCAATCGCTGGAAAATAGTGAGCGCAAAAATGGCAATGTAACTTATGACCTGCAGCGGCTCACTGATGCTGTGACAGAAGGGATAAATGTGAGATGTACGTCTGACGGCGCTCCAGTTGAGCACCAGGCTGTGAAGACTGATACCGCCAGTGAGGTAGGGGTCGCTGAAAATGTCTCTACCTTTCCAGCTTTAGTGGAGGAGCCCCTTCAAGTCATTGATAAGGGAAAAGTCCCTAGAAAGGTCTTGTATGTAGACGTGGGTCGCATTAAGTTGACTAATGTATTGTTGAAAATGCTTGAGGTCCAAAAAGCACATCTGTTATACACTTGGGTGTCTCCACCGTGGTCGGGACGAGGTGGTACTGCGTAGTACCAGTAGGTGGAGCCAAGTTGTACAGGCTATGCTTTATGTTAATTACAAGAGAAACTGGTTGATACCATGTTTGTTAGCAGTGTGGCAGATGGTCTCAAGGTTCTCTGAGAGGGTGCTTCCACTTACCGATTTGGATGGAAGGTGATCAGAAGAACTCTTGAAAACATCAGAAGTCTCTCCGCCTGATGCGGTGACTAGGAAAATTTCTGCTGATGCAGTGCAAAGTGTGGCTGAGCGGTAGTCAGTAGAGGGTATGCACACTGCCTCACCCACTAGACTTCACATGAAGGAAGGGACCGGAATGGACGTGGCAGTAGCGGAGATTTTTCCTGTCAGTCGCACAAAGGTACAAATTAAAGTACCCGGAGACACTCGGGAGAAGTGTTAGAAAAAGGTTCCCTATTTGAAGAATGTAAGGGTATCAGGGAAGGCAGTGTTCCCCTGAGAAAAGAAAATAAGCCCAGGAACCCCAGAAGAGAGAGAAAGCTTAGGATAGAAAAAAGTGGGATCCCATGGAGAGTCAGGGTAGGACTTACCTGGAAGCGCACCCGAAAAAATGGTTGGGCCGGCACAAAGGTGTCCCAACCCTAATGACTTGTGCTGGAGAAAACTGACATAGCAGTTTTCTCCAGGCTTTGATTGTTTTGAATGGGGCTGTGTGGTTGGAGATCCTGCAGACACTTGGGCAGGATGGGATCTCCAACCCTGTGTCCAGATCTTACAGACAGCCAGCAGGTTGGGTTCCCAGCTTAACGCTGCCAATATAATCAGGGACTGGTCAGAACAGAGAGGGAGATGGAATGTGTGCAGCTGGCTGTTGCTGCAAGACAGACCTGTATGTGGGGTTCTGTCTGTCTGCCCTGCAAGACTACATCCCTGCTGTGGGGGGACTTTGTGCCGACGGACTGAGAGGCTAGTAGACTTGAGGTGGCTAGTGAGTCCAAGAGGGGCTGGAGGAAGTCCTTAAGTCTGGGAGACAGCAGACTGGAGAATCCTGTTGACAGCAGACTGGAGAATCCTGTTGAGGCCAGGAGTGGGCCAAGGTTCAAAAAGGTACTGCAAGGCCAAAGTAAGCCTAGGAGCCAGGAGGCTTGGAAGAACCCCTGCGTGGGAATCCTGTATGTGAACTGTTTATTTTGCCTTTTTAATAAAAATGGGCTGCCATGCCCTCAAACCGAATAAGTGCCTACTGTGGACTCGCTAAAAAATCGTATTTTGCCACTTGAGTTAGACCTCCAATGTTTACAATATATACACCAGTATTGGGACACCTGCCTTTACAAGCACATGAACTTTAATGGCATCGGAGTCTTAGTTTGAAGGGTTCAATATTGAGTTGCCCACCCTTTGTAGCTATAACAACTTCAACTCTTCAAGGAAGGCTGTCTTCAAGGTTTTGGAGTGTGTCTATGGGAATGTTTGACCATTCTTCCAGAAGCGCATTTATGAGGTCAGGCACTGATGTGGTTGAGAAGACCTGGCTCGAAGTCTCTGTTCTAATTAATTCCAAAGGTGTTCAATCGGGTTGAGGTCACGACTCTGTACAGGCCAGTCAAGTTCCTCCACCCCAAACTCGCTCATCCATGTCTTTATGGATCTTGTTTGTGCACTGGTCCAAATCATTTGTTGGAGGGGGGATTATGGTGTGGGGTTGTTTTTCAGGGGTTGAGCTAGGCCCCTTAGTTCCAGTGAAGGGACCTTTAAGGAGTCAGCATACCATGACATTTTGGAAAATTTCATGCTCCTACCTTTGTGTTTTTTTTTGGATGGCCCCTTCCTGTTCCAACATGACTGCACACCAGTGCACAAAATAAGGTCCATAAAGACATGGATAAGCGAGTTTGGAGTGGAGAAACTTGACTGGCCCTCACAGATTCCTGACCGCAACCCGATAGAACACTCTTTGGGTGAGTGGAGACTGCGAGACAGGCCTTCTCGTCCACATCAGTGCCTGACCCAGGGCCGGCCCTATGATGGGACCCGATGGTACCTCGGTCCCAGGCGGCACTTTAAGGGAGTGGCAAATTGCCGCCTGCCAGCCCGATCCGCTGCACATGTGCCTGGGTTTCCACCCGCCGGAATCCCGGGCACACGTACCTGTTCTGTGGCAGCCGAATCCGTGGCTGCTAGAGGGGTGCACAATCATTCCGTGCCCGCTATGTTCACAGTCACACTAGTACTACTGCCTAAAAACACTGCTCTGTGTTTGAGCTGAGCTGAGTTCAGCAATTGGTAGCGGCAGGTGTCCTGTGATTAACTGAGCAGGTCATATGCAGGACATGAGGCTCTGTGATTCGCCTAGAGGTGCTGGACAGTGACACATGTGGATGCAGGGCTGAACTGTATCTGTAGGCAATCGCGCCTGCCCTGCATGCTCCTAATTGACTGGGTGACACTATCTACTGAGGTCTGCCTCTCTCCTCCTCAATGTCAGCCGCCCACCCTCCTCCTCAGTGTCAGCCGCCCCCCCTCCTCAATGTCAGCCGCCCCCCTCCTCCTCAGTGTCAGCCGCCCCCCCTCCTCAGTGACAGCCACCCCCCCTCAATGTCATCAGCCCTCCCTGCTCCTCATTGTCAGCTGCCCCCCTCCTCCTCAGTGTCAGCTGCCCCCCCTCCTCTGTGTAAGCTGCCCCCCCTCAATGTCAGCCGCCCCCCCCCTCCTCCTCTGCGTCAGCCACCCCCCCTCCTCTGTGTCAGCCGCCCCCCCCCTCCTCAGTGTCAGCCGCCCCCCGTCAATGTCAGCCACCCCCCTCCTCCTCAATGTCAGCCGCCCCCCCTCCTCCTCAATGTCAGCTGCCCCCCTCCTTCTCAGTGTCAGCTGCCCCCCTCCTCCTCAGTGTCAGCTGCCCCCCCTCCTCCTCAGTGTCAGCTGCCCCCCCTTCTCCTCAGTGTCAGCCGCCCCCCTTCTCAGTGTCAGCCGCCCCCCCCTCCTCCTCAGTGTCAGCCGCCCCCTCCTCCTCCTCAGTGTCAGCTGCCCCCCCTCCTCCTCAGTGTCAGCCGCCCCCCTCCTCCTCAGTGTCAGCTGCCCCCCTCCTCCTCAATGTCAGCCGCCCCCTCCTCCTCAGTGTCAGCCGCCCCTCTCCTCCTCGGTGTCAGTAGCCCCTTCCTCCTCGGTGTCGGCCCCCACTCCTTCTCGATGTCAGCCACCCCCTCCTTCTCAGTGTCAGCCGCCCCCTCAATGTCAGCCGCCCCCCCTCCTCCTCAATGTCAGCTGCCCCCTCTCCTCCTCAGTGTCAGCCCCCCTCTTCTGTGTCAGCCCCCCCATTCAGTGTCAGCCCCCTTCCCCTCAATGTCAGCCACCCCCTCCTCCTCAATATCAGCTGCCCCCCTCCTACACAGTGTCAGCCCCCTCCCCCTCAATGTCAGCCTCCCCCCTCCCCCTCAACGTCCCGCCCCCTCTTCCTGTATGTCAGCCTCCCCCTCTTCTGTGTCAGACGCCCCCCCTCAGTGTCAGCCCCCTCCCCCTCAATGTCAGCCGCCCCCTCTCCTCCTCAATGTCAGCTGCCCCCCTCCTCAATGTCAGCCGCCCCTCCTCCTCCATGTCAGCCGCCCCCCCCTCGTCAATGTCAGCTGTCCCGCCCCCTTCTCCTGTATGTCAGCCGCCCCCTCCTCCTGTATGTCAGCTGCCCCCCTCCTCCTGTATGTCAGCCGTCCCCCTTCTCCTGTATGTCAGCCGCCCCCCCTCCTCTGTCAGCCGCCCCCCCTTCTCTGTCAGCCGCCACCCCTTCTCTGTCAGCCGCCCTCCTCCTCCTGTATGTCAGCCGTCCCCCCTCCTCTGTCAGCCACCCCCCTCCTCTGTCAGCCACCCCCCTCCTCCTGTATGTCAGCTGCCCCCCCTCCTCCTGTATGTCAGCTGCCCCCCTCCTCCTGTATGTCACCCGCCCCCCCCTCCTCCTCTATGTCAGACGCCACCCCCTCTTCTCTGTCAGCAGACCCCTCTTCTCTGTCATCTCCCTGCTGCCTGCCTTCACTCTGGGACACAGCAAATGGCAGTCCGCTACATGTGGCAGGTGAAGTGGCAACTGACAATCCACAATGTGTGACGTCGTGGCAAGTGACAATCCGCAATGTGTGGCAGGTGACGTTGAGGCAAGTGACAAAATGCAATTTGTGACATCGTGGCAAGTGACAACCTGCAATGTGTGGCAGGTTGCATCGTGGCAAGTGACAATCCGCAATCTGCGACGTTGTGGCAAGTGACAATCCGCATCTGAATGCAGGTGATGTGGCAAGTGACACGCTTGGGGCTCCCACTGATTCTGCATTATGGTGAGTTGAACTATTTTATATATTATATATTATATAACAATGTAATAATAGAAATTATGCATTTCACTAATTTTGTTTTGCGATACGGCACTGCATCAATTTAACTAACAAATGTGCGGTCGTGCAATGCTGTACCCAAACAAAATGTAGGTCCTTTGTTTCCCACAAATAAAGCTTTCTTTTGGTTTTATTTCTTCATCGGTTTAGGCCAATGAGTATTCTTCTACATATGTGAAGGGGTAAATGTGTTTCCCTGGGAGGTGTTTCTAACTGGGGGGATGGGACTGAATGAAGGAGGAGAGAGATCTATGTTCCTAATTACTAGGAACAGCAGATCTGTCTCTCCTCCCCTGTCAGAATGGGGATCTGTCTGTTTGCAATGACAGTTCCCCGTTCTGGCTCTCTGTGGAGCGATCGTGGGTGGCCGGCTGACATTGCGGCCACACACAGGTCCTTTTTTACTTCTATATACATGTATAGAGTCATGATAGGTCCTCTTTATATTCCAACATACATGTATTGAGCCAAGACGTGTCCTTTTACACTCCTATACACATGTATAGAGCCCTGACAGGTCCTTTTAAACTCCTATATACATGTATGGAGCCATGATCGGTCCTTTTTATATTCCTACATACATGTATAGAGCCAGGACAGGTCCTCTTAATACTTATATTTACACGTATAGTGCCATGACCGTTATACTTCTATACATGAATAGAGCCATGACAGGTCCTCCTTATATTCCTACATACATGTATAGAGCCATGACATGTCCTCTCTATACTTATATATACATGTATAGTGCCATGACCGGTCCTCATTATACTCTTATACATGAATACAGCCATAACAGGTCCTTTTTATTGAGCCATGACAGGTCCTCTTAAAGGAACACTAAAGGTTCGTTTTTTATTAGGTCAATTAATTGCTGTAAGCTAGAGCATTTAAATATCACTTACCTCGTTTTTCCTTTTGACCTCCAAAATACAGTAATCCAGGTTTGAAAATGCCATTACCTGTCTCTCCTCTTCTTGCTTTCCACCAGCATCTGAGCCGTTTTGCATGGTGGAAAGCAGAATTTGCTCACCCCCTCCCTATGACTACAGCCCTGCATGAAGATGCTCTCGTATCCCTCACAGGCATGGAGGCTAAGCCTAATGGTAACTGTGGTTGCCATTAGGCCGTGATGTAGCAAGAATAAATGCGCACCGCAAACCAGGAAGTCAGTGAGAATAACGATTCAGGAGTGACAGAGGTGAATAAAACAGCTCGATTTCAACAGGTTTCAAACTAGTTATAATTCAAAACATTACTTTTTACTTTATCAGCTACTGTCAGACTTTAATTTAAGAGGAAAATATTTTTGTCTTTACAACCCCTTTAAGTTATCATGATATAAAATGATATTCTTTTGGTGGGCGTGATTTTTTTTTGTGGGGGCAGCATTTCATTCTTGGTACCAGGCAGCACAATGTCTTAGGCCGGCACTGGCCTGACCTCACAAACGCACTTCTGGAAGAATGGCCAAACATTCCCATAGACACACTTTTAAACCTTGTCTTGCTCAACGCTGGATCGAATGAGGGCTCAGGTAGGTAAATGTTTAAAACCACTTTAACTACTTGCCGACCGCCCGCCATCATATTACTGCGGGACGGTGGCACTGTTCCGCAAGAGCACGTGGCTCTACGTCCTCTCTTTAGCGGCCGCCAGGGGGCGCGCCCAGCGGGTACGATCGCCGCCGGGCAGACTCGATCGCTCGTTACAGAGCGGGGAACGGGAGCTTTGTGTGTAAACACAAAGCTCTCGTTCCTGTCAGCGGGGGAAACGCTGATTTTCTGCTCATACAATGTATGAACAGAAGATCAGTGATTTCCCCTAGTGAGTCCACCCCCCCATAAAGTTAGAACACAAACAGGAACACACTTAACCCCTTCCATGACCCCTAGTGTTAACCCCTTTACTGCCAATGGCATTTTTATAGTAATACAATGCATTTTTATAGCATTGATCGCTATAAAAATGCCAATGGTCCCAAAAATGTGTCAAAAGTGTCCGATGTGTCCGCCATAATATCGCAGTACAGAAAAAAAAAAACGCTGATCGCCGCCATTACTAGTAAAAAAAAATATTAATAAAAATGCCATAAAACTACCCCCTTTTTGTAAACGCTATAACTTTTGCGCAAACCAATCAATAAACGCTAATTGCGATTTTTTTTAACGAAAAATATGTAGAAGAATACGTATCGGCCTAAACTGAGGAAAAAAAAAGTTTTTTTATATCTTTTTTGGGGATATTTATTATAGCAAAATGTAAAAAATATTGCATTTTTTTCAAAATAGTCGCTCTATTTTTGTTTATAGCGCAAAAAATTAAAACCGCAAAGATGATCAAATACCACCAAAAGAAAGCTCTATTTGTGGGAAAAAAAGGACGCCAATTTTGTTTGGGAGCCATGTCGCACGACCGCGCAATTGTCTGTTAAAGCGACGCAGTGCCGAATCACAAAAAGTGCTCTGGTCATTGGACAGCACTATGGTCCGGGGCTAAAGTGGTTAAGTAAACTTGTTACTTTGCTCTAAATAAATTAAAGGCAGCTGAATGTGCAGGTAAAATATACATATATTAACAGTTTTACCAGCCAGTGTACTCCTAAAAGCTTTATCATGTTAATGTAAGTTCAAAAGTCATCATCAATTTTTCAGCTCACAGATATGATTAAAATAGCACCTTGTGATCTTGTCATGAAGGTCCTTGTGCCGAGACCTTCCGTTATAGGGATGACCACGCTATGGTGTTTAAAGTAGTCACAATTCTGCAGAGAAACCAATCAGCTTCCAGGTTGTATTGCTAAAGCTGAGGTTAGAAGCTGATTGGTTTCTCTGCAGAACTGTGATTACTTTTGCCCTCTCTAGCTTTAGTAAATAAACCCCTATGTGCTTCTGCGTTCCCAATTGAGGCTTCTGATTAGGGTTGCCACCTCATCCCTTTAAACCCAAGCACATATTAATTACACAGGATCTGTGGCTGATTAAGGTGGTAATTAAACTCATTTAGGCTGGGTTCACACTTATCCGACAAACGGTCCGACATTGGGACCTCATGTCGCTTGAAGTGTGAAAATTAATGTTTCCCTATGAGAGCCATCTTACCTGGTCCGATACAAGTCGGTCCGACTTTGAAAATGTTCCCTGTACTACTTTGGTCCAACATTTATCCTACTTCAGCCCATTGAATATCATTAAAGGAACACTAAAGGTTTGTATTTTATTAGATCATAGGATTGCTGTAAGCTAGAGCATTTAAATATCACTTACCTCGTTTTTCCTTTTGACCTCCAAAATACAGTAATCCAGGTTTGAAAATGCCATTTCCTGTCTCTCCTCTTCTTGCTTTCCACCAGCACCTGCATGGTGGAAAGCAGAATGTGCTCACCCCCTCCCTATGACTACAGTCCTGCGTGAAGATGCTCTCTTAACCCTAATAGGCATGGAGGCTAAGCCTAATGGGAAATGTAGTTCCCATTAGGCCGTGATGTAGCAAGAATGAATGCGCACCACAAACCAGGAAGTCAGTGAGAATAACGATTCAGGAGTGACAGAGGTGAATAAAACTGCTGGATTTCAACAGGATCAAACTAGTTATAATGCAAAACATTGCTTTTTACTTTATCAGCTACTGTCAGACATTAATTTATGAGGAAAATATTTTTGTCTTTACAACCCCTTTAAAGTCAGATCAAAGTAGGAGCCTTGTCCTTACCACCTGACTTTTGACATTCGACAGAGCAGCAGTAAAAATTATTTATCTTACACTGGGATCGGATCATTTCATGGACTGATCGTGTGTACGCGGCCTGACATGTCAGATAAAAGCAGCCTGACTTTTCTGTCCGGGGTTGCTATAAATAAATTAGCAGGGAGCGGGTTCTGTTACAAAACACCTCTGAGAGTCTCTGCCTATGATGAGAGGGGGTGTGTGCCTTTCCTCCAATCAGCAATGTTAGCTATCTTGGCTGACATGTCCAGACATCACACTCCAGGAAGAAAAAATCTTCTAACACGATCTGAACTTTCTAAACAGTATATAAATGTGAAGACAGCAGATATGGTTGTAAAACCTATGTAGGGAGATTTTGTTCATCTCTGTGTATCATCTGAGGCTGTTCACTTCACTGGTTGTATGGAGGGTTTACATCCACTTTAAATGTGACTTTCACTAAACATTCAGTACTGGGACCCACTTAAAACATGTCACTGGTACTATACATTTCCATGGCAAGGTCCGTGGTTTAGTCACATGGATAGGAAAAGTGTCTGTCCTTTTGATGTGGTAAGACCAGAGACTTTTCTGCCAACGTACTTCTAAAAACACTCAAAATTGTGTTTCTAATTGCTTATTGCAGTTCATTAAAAGCCCTCCTGTAACACCAGCCTTACATTGTACAATTTATCATTTTGGTTTGTGGGCTTTTGTCTCTAAACAGTGAACGTTATTATATTCAATGCTGTTAGTGTAAATGTAAGAGCCATTGATGTCTACAAATGGTTGCAAATTAATAATACATAAACTCTTAAAAGGTATTCCAATAAAGAGTATGATAACACCGATATGAAAAACTCATGGGAATGCATGGTTCAAGACTTTTTTTTTTCAGCTGCCACTAATCGAAACTTCCATTGCCATGAGTCATGACAAATGCTTCTGCTTTACCCTCTGATGTTGTCAATAATTTCCATTGACTTTCCCTGAATTGAAAAAGAGTGTGTCTCTTTAGCGTGTATCTGTGGCTAGGAAGCAACCTATTTAAAGTGTAATTGAACTAAAGTCAAAAAGTCCACTCAATTTACCTTTTGAGTTTTCTCTAAGCCAGTGAAAGACAGATTACTGGAAGAGCCTCACATGTCCTTCTTGATAGGTCTTCTAATAAGGGACACATTTTTTGCAACAGCTTTTTTTTTCTCTTCATGTGACACGTATAGTAAGGATTCAGGAAAACTTAAAAATGATTTGCAATGATGCATGTGCATTTTGACTTCTACGCCCTCAAAAATGTGCAAGCTTATGCACGTGCGTACTAGCCTGACAGCTGATACAGTGTCCATGACACTATCAGTGATCTACATTAGTGCATTAAAGACATTCTTTTTTAGAGTTTAAAAGTATTGCATTTAAATAAATTAAATCAGTTAAGAAAAACTATACCAGCACCAGCTAATGTACTGGTAACACAGGCGTCTAAGCTTAAGGTGAGCTGCCATCCTGTCACTGGTGGAGGGTCACGTCTGAGCAATATTATTTGAATTTAACACAGAGGTGGAAGATACATTCATGACATCACTGGACAGAGATGGGGCTCAGGTAAGTATTAGGGGGTGTCGGGACGGCTGCTGCGCACAGAAAGCTTTTTATCTTAATGCATTGAATAGAATGCATTACGATAAAAAAAACTTTTGACTCTACAACTCCTTTAAAGGCTAAGTTCACCTTTGTTCAACTTTTTTCAAAATTCCAGCTCCCCTATGTACCAATATAACATTAATGTACTTCCTTTGCAAAAATAAAACAACTTTCCACTTATTCTACACACACGCTTACCTCACTTTCTTCATGGCTATTTGAAAACACTGCTCCATTATTTCTGCCTTATTTCCTGGACAGACTTTAGGTAATGATACAGGAAGGAGTTGACCAGCTGACCTCATTAGCACACACACTGCATCATCTACCCTCAGCTGGTCAACTCCTTAGGCTCCATTCACACCTGAGCATAGTGTTTTCAGGCAGAAATTCACGCAATTTTTGTGGCGTTTTTTACCAATTTTTTTTTACCGCGTTTTTGTATAGGTCAAAAGGTCACCAATGTAAAAAGCAGAAAAACGCCCAAATATGCCTAAAAAAAGTCCAAGAACTTGTTTGAGCTTCAGGCATTTTGGAGCTTCAGGCGTTTTGGAGTGGAGATATAAACCATCTCCATAGAGAATAATAGATTTTTCCCCTCCAGCATTTTCTAGCTTCAGGCTTCAAGCTACAAAACGCTCAGGTGTGAATGGGGTCTCACTGCATCTTGACCTAAAGTCTGTCCAGGAAGTAAGGCAGAAGTAATGGAGCAGTGTTTTCAAACAGCCATGAGGACAGTGAGGTGAGTGTGTAGAATAAATGGAAAGCTTTTTTATTTTTGAAATATAAGTACATTAATGCTATATTGGTACATAGGGGAGTTTAGAAAAAAGGGTAAACTTAGCCTTTAATGCATTTTATCACAGCAGAACTCATTAGGGCAGCAGACTTCATCAGGGGGAGAAAGATGGTTGTCTCACATGGTGGTCCTTTTAGGCTTCTGAGGCACTGCAACTAAAGGGCACTCTTAAACAAGTTATTGCTTTAATTTAAGCTACCAGACACTGTCTTAAATATACCAAACTTTTACAGTGTTACACAAAAGAGTCACAGGAATAATTGAAAGGATTGATTAGCTTCATGTAGAGAGAGACAGCTTAGTACTATAGAGGCAAAGGCAGAAGTGAGGTTGACAAAACTTCATGAATCAATGAATCCAGAGCTCATACAAGTCTCTGCAGTCAAGATCTACCACTCTCAGTCAACAATTTATTACTTCATACTGTGCTGGCTCAGAAATTGCTAAAAATAAGGCAGTCTTCGCTCAAAAGAAAGCAGACATGGATACGGAAGGAGGCTGCCAGCAAGAAGGCAGAGATAGAGACAAAGGCTACAAGCAAGAAATCAGAGATAAAAGCAGACGCTGACGAGATGGAAGGAGATGCATGAAAGAGAACATAGGCGGAAGCATGCCACAGTTGTGGCAAGGTTAAAAGTTTTGAAACAAGCTGCTTGCAAGGGTGAAGGAGATAACAGCAGCAGACATTGGGGGTTATTTACGAAAGGCAAATTCACTTTGCACTACAAGTGCAAACTACAAGTGCAAAGTGCAGTCGCTGTAGATCTGAGGGCTATATCTGAAATGAGGGGAAAATCTGCTTATTTTATCATCCAATCATGTGCAAGCTAAAATGCTGTTTTTTTATTTTCCTTGCATGTCCCTTCCGATCTACAGCGACTTCACTTCCAAGTGCACGTTTAGTGCAACTTCAAGTGCACTTTGCACTTGTAGTTTGCACTTGTATTGCAAAGGTGGATTTCCCTTTAGTAAATTTTAACCCCCTTTATGTATTTTGTACATCATATTGCTCACATGCCTATTCAGAACTTTAGTCTCAGTCACAGTAGCTACATCACTCAAACAAGCTCTGTACACTGCACCTAACCACCTCTCCAGTTTGTTTGTCTATGACTCAGTACACCAATACTCAGCATCTCAATCAGCTATGAACACCTATCTATCTATCTATCTATCTATCTATCTATCTATCTATCTATCTATCTATCTATCTATCTATCTATCTATCTATCTATCTATCTATCTATCTATCTGTCTATCTGTCTATCTGTCTATCTATCTATCTATCTATCTGTCTATCTGTCTATCTGTCTATCTGTCTATCTGTCTATCTGTCTATCTATCTATCTATCTATCTATCTATCTATCTATCTATCTATCTATCTATCTATCTATCTATCTATCTATCTGTCTATCTGTCTATCTGTCTATCTGTCTATCTGTCTATCTATCTATCTATCTATCTATCTATCTATCTATCTATCTATCTATCTATCTATCTATCTATCTGTCTATCTGTCTATCTGTCTATCTGTCTATCTGTCTATCTGTCTATCTGTCTATCTGTCTATCTATCTATCTATCTATCTATCTATCTATCTATCTATCTATCTATCTATCTATCTATCTATCTACAGTGAATATATATATTTATATATTTTTTCTGTGACAACACTGAAGAAATTACATTTTGCTACAATGTAAAGTAGTCAGTGTACAGCTTGTATGACAGTGTCAATTTGCTGTCCCCTCAAAATAACTCAACACACAGCCATTAATGTTTAAACCGCTGGCAACAAACGTGAGTACAACCCTAAGTGAAAATTTCCCAATTAGCCATTTTCCCTCTCTGGTGTCCTGTGACTCAGTGTTACAGTGTCTCAGCAGTGAATGGGAGCAGGTGTGTTAAATGTGGTGTTATCGCTCTCACACTCCCATACTGGTCACTGGAAGTTCAACATGGCATCTCTCTTACGTTCTGAAAAAAAATTATGTTTGCTTTACATAAAGATGGCATAGGCTATAAGAAGATTGACAAGACCCTGAAACTCAGCTGCAGAATGGTGGCCATACAACAAATTAACAGGACAGGTTCCACTCAGAACAGGCCTTGACATGATCCACCAAAGACGTTGAGTGCACAGTCTCAGCATCATATCCAGAGGTTGTCTTTGGGAAATAGACATATGAGTGCTTCCAGCATTGTTGCAGAGGTTGAATGGGTGGGGGTTAGCTGTCAGCATAGGCATGCGCACAGGGTGATTCCTCTCAAGCCTGCCTTGCATACACACAATCGTGAAAAAAAATGCTTGAGCGCGGTGACTTACAACACGTACGACGGCACTATAAAGGGGAAGTTCCATTCAAATGGCGCCACCCTTTGGGCTACGTATGCTAATTTCCCATCTCATAACTTGCTTCTGAGCATGCGTGTTTTTCCCCCACTCTTTAAAGCGTACACACGACCACTTTTCACAACGTGAAAAACAATGACATTAAAAAATGATGAGAAAAGAGCAGGTTCTACATTTTTAGCAGCCATTTTTCTCATCGAGAAAAATGCTCTGGAGCATACACATGACCGGTTTTCACGTCCAATTAAAAAAATTGCATTTTTCTCGTCATGAAAAAACTGTCGTGTGTACGCTGCATTAGGGCCTGTATATTGCAGGAAAATTGAGCTGAGCATCAGGCCTTGTACACACGACCGAGGAACTCTTCAGAAAAGACACATTGTTTTCCTCGACGATTTCCATGAAACTCGACAAGCTGTCTTTGCGTACACACAGTCAAGACCAAATCTCCTCGTTCTCAAAAGCGATGACATACAACACATAGACGGCAGGGGAAGTTCGATTCCACTGGCACAACCCTTGGGGCTGCTTTTGCTAATCTCATGTTACTGCGTGTTAAGTAAAAGTTTGGTGAGAGACGATTCGCACTTTTCAGTCTGTTACAGCATGACAAATGTGCTATCTCCATTACAAACGCTACTTTTACCGAAGGTGTGCGGGTTTCTAAGCATACACACGAACGTGTTTCTCGTCGAAAACCAGCTCAACGAGGAACACGGCGAGGAAATTGAGACTCCCGTCGAGGAAAAAGAGAACTTGTTCCTCGACAGTTTTCTCGATGAAAAGCATACACGACCGTTTTCCTCAGCAAAAAAGCTCTCCCAACAAGTTTCTTGATGGATTCTGTCGAGTTTCTCGGTCGTGTGTATGAGGCCTCAGAGTGCTATCCAAATCCATCTCAGGGTTTTTGCAGAAGCAGTATAAAATTAGGGATAGATAGTGCAAGAAGGTGAGAGTAGAGGTTTGAGAGAAATGGTTTTCTTGAAATCTGATTACATCCACGTGGTGGATGTTACTTTCTACTGTTATAGCCTGGAGTTCTATGAGAGCTAACCTTTCGTGACATTAGAAAAACTCCCAGGTAGGGTTTCCAAACCACAAAACAGTCACCTGTTATAGAGTGTTCAAGGTGGATATTAAACACAGGAAGGGAGAAAGGGATCTAAGGCCAAAGAGGAGTAGTGGAGGAAGGCCAGGTGAAGGAAAAAGAGGAAGAAGCAGTAATTTAGAGAAAGTAAGACAGAAATGGGCAGGGGAGGGAGGTGACAAAGCACATGGTATAAAGCAAAGGCTTTAGTTCAGCCAAAAAGTGGAAGGGGGCAACAGGTGGTGGGGTAGGGATATGCAGCAAATTGCTGTTTAATAGGCCACCAGTCAGGACTTAGCAAATAGCAGGACCAATGGATTGATTCCGACCTCTGGATGGAGCTGTACCTGACCCAATCTGAGACCCTCAAGGGGATTTAAAGCCCAAAGGGTGTCAATTCTATGACAAGGAAGGGATCACCTCTAGGGAGAAATGATATGCAGGAGTTGCTAAATCTCCTAGCATTTCATGGCCTCTGCAATTTCAATAAGAGAGTGGGACCTCTCCTTAAAGTGAAACTGGAAATCTCTATTAATATTGAATGCATTAAGACTGTAGAATTTGTGCAATAGGTTTAAATACCCTCCACTTTTTATTGGTCACTGGAGATAGGTTTGTAAACAAATTGTAAATATAGTCTTAATACTCCAGGGATGGGCAGTCTTTGGCAACTTCTAGACAGGGACAGGGGCTGACTGTTGGTGCTTGATTTCTACCTTGTGCCCATCAATTACAGTAGTAATATTGTTGCAGCATAACTCCAGGGCCAAGGTATGCTTGCCGATGTGCTGTATTGCCTAAAGCCTCGTACACACGATCGGACTTCCATCAGACTTTTCCGTTGTTTTTTGTCCAAAGGGCGTTGGCCGTGAACTTGGTATGCATACACACAGCAGAACATTTTCAGCCAACATACACCAAACCACATGGTTTTTCAGCTCTTTACCGCCACCCTTTGGGCAACTTTTGCTACTGTTGTCTGATGTTTAGCATTGGTTCGGATCATGCATGTTTGTACTTTGGATTTTAGTCCGACGGATTTGTGTAAACACGATTGTATAATCCCACGTAACAGATTTATTATCAGACAGTTGGTGAGCATGAACAGATAACATTTGTTGTCTTTAATTCTGCCAACAATTGTCTGATGGATCATACACACGGTTGGATTATCTGACACAACAAGTCAGTCAAACAAATATTGTCGTAAAATCCAATCGTGTGTATGGGTTTTTAGTCAGTTGCCATATAATCTGGTTAATCTGGTTAATCCTCCCGATCTGTTAGAAAGTCTCCTCCCCTAGAGGGTGTGAAGGCTCTGGAGGAGGTCTCTCAAGGAGTGTGTCTCCTTGTCCATGAGGACCACTGTCTGCGTGATTCATGGCTTAAGGACTCTTGCAACGCAGTCTGTCCTGGTTTTCTTTACTTTCAGACGGCAGTGACCACTTTATTGGTAGCGATAGAGACCCATGAAGATACTGGAAGCAGCTAAGGTCTGTGTAAAATTCCAGCTGGATAAAGACAGCAATTTTTCCCTGAACTGTCAGGAAGCTGGTCAAGGCCATCTTATGCATCAACATGACTGCACCGTTTGCAGCTGCAAGCAAGATTACATGTTGATGCTTGCATTGTCTTTTCATGTTATTCCCTTCTCAAATGCTTTTTAGATTTTACAGGACAAGTTCACCGCTCAAAGGTAATTACCTCTCCAAGAATCGGCTGTCTCCACAATCAAGCAGGGTGCTGGCTCTGTTTGCAATGGGAATGGTGGAGGAAGTAAATAGCTGGACAGGCATACTCCAAATATTCACCTTTATTGTTTAAAAAAAAAGAGATATCAAGGCATCATGGATGGGTACAGGCTAACTGCACAGCCTCTGACGCGTTTCACACTTAGTAATCCATGATGCCTTGATATCTCTTTTAAAAATAAATAAAGGTGAATATTTGAAGTGTGGCTATCCAGCTATTTATTTACTCAAGCGTCATTCATTACATATGTTTAAACTTGATTACAACGTTTCATTTTTTATTGCTTTTAAATCTCAGATTTCAGTTAAACATGCATTCTGAGTTTAGCATTGTTTGTTTTATTTGCTTCATATATAAATGCTTCATAGCATTTTGTCCCTACCTCCCTCATTAGTTCAGTTCTTATCCGTGTTGTTACCCACCCCCTTCCATCATAATGTTCCATTCATGTTGCTGAATATTATAAACTTTTGACCTATCTGGATGTTCATTCATCTCAGATCTGTGCAGTTTTGGAATAAACTTTCTCTGATCTTCAAGGTTTCGTTCTATTTAGTCAACTGCCTGACAACACTACTGAGATTGTAAATTACAGTGAAACCTTGGATTTTGAGCATAATCCATTCCAGGAGAATGCTCGTAATCAAAAGCACTTGCATATTGTAACGGCATGAACCGTGACAGACTGAGATCCTCCTATGTCTAGGGTCACCTTATGTCCACTAGGGCCATAGGGTGACAAAGAAATCATAATTCATATATTGCAGAAGATGGGACATTAATAATAATTCATATTGCAGGACTGGAATATTACAAAGTGGATGTCTTGAGATATCACAAGCTATTGCCTATTCAATATGGGCACACATGCTTTTGAAAGGTGTTAATTCAGGTCTACAAGACAAGTGACTCACAAGACTTTGTATAAAGGCTATTGAAGTGTCTTGAGGTGTTGGCTATTCACTGTGAAAGACACATTCTGTTCAAAAAGTGTTAATTGCAAGAAAGACTCTTTCATTGTGTGAAGCTCTCTGTTTACCCTATTGTGTTATTATTTAAGGTTAATTGAATTCTATTCATACAGGAATGTATTAATGCTCAGGTGTGATAGTATTTGGTTTTGATGTCATCCTCTCTGAGTTAACTCTATTGATGATGCGGTGCCGACGTGTCTACATAATTAGCTTACCTGAATGCCTTTTAAGGTGATTCAAGCCCCCCATGGTGTGAAGGGGGGTGGAGACTACATTGTCCTGTGATTAACTGCATTATGCTTGAAACTGTATAAGAAGCTGAGAAAATATCAATAAATGGGTCATATCTTTGGAAGCTCTGTCTCGTCTTATTCTGGGAATTGATATGGATCGTGTATGCAAGATTGTCGCAGTGTGTCAGATAAGCTTGTAGTGGATGGATGGAAGGTCGTAAGCGGTGGTGACCGTTACACATATCAAAGCTAGTTTCCCCATGGAAACTAAATTAATTTGTTCCGCATTGACTTCTATGGCATTCAATACCGCATGTGGCCAGAGGTGGGGGGCGGAGAGCCTCGGAAATACTTGGAAAGGCCTGGGGGCAGCTCGGCTGAAATTGAAAAGGCTCAGTAATGGAGTATTTCCAAGTATTTCTGAGTATTTCCCAATAGCTCTGAGCGGCTCCAATCGGCTCTGCCCAGCTCTGCCCCCCCCTGCACCTCAGGCCAAATGCGGGAATGCACACCGCTGTGGCTTGAATCCTGCTCATTTTGTGAGACAACACTCACAAACCGAGTCAGGATTTTAAAAAAAAGTGCTCGTATTGTGAAACGCTCGTTAACCCGCGTTACTCCAAATCCAAGGTTTCACTGTATTGCTTTCTTGCTACAATTTGAAAAATTACATTGACTTTCAAAACCTTGATTGAGAAGACAGTACAAAACCCAAGAGCAAAAATGTATTATATTGAAGCTTTCCATTACTTTTATGTGGTGGCTGTACTAGTTTTTTTTTTCAGGCTAAGTTTATTTACTACAAGTACAGAAAAATACCTCAAAGTTCAAAAATTTTAAATACACACTTATGCTTGGACAAGTGGACTGTGAGTACAAGTGAAGGGAGGAGGCTGTTTGTGTACAGGGGAGGGGGCCGAGCTGTGTGCGTGTTTACAGAAGTGTGTGTGTGGGGGGCTGGGGGGCAGCTGAGTGTGTACAGGTGTGTGTGGGGGGGGGGGGGGGCGGCTGGGTGCGTACAGGTATAAGTGGGCTGAGGACATACAGGTATAAAAGGGCTGAGTGCGTACAGGCATGATCAGTGAGGGGGGGGTGGATATAGGATCTGTCCCGGGTGGCAAATACTCTAGGTACGCCCCTGCCTGCACCATGAGATTTTCCTTTTTTTGTTATTGTTGATTCGGTTTCTGGATGGGATGTGCTAAGCTTTTGAACATTTTTTTATCACTACTAAAGAGAGAGTCTCCTGGAATACTATACACATCTGAATACATTTAAGGCCATTGAAAGATACCTTCTGGAGTTGGAGTCGTTTGAATTCCTGTGCAAGGGAAAAAAACTTTTTTTTCTCCTTATGGTCTGCACCTTATAACATGCGTATTTTGCTGCTCTATATGTTAGATAGCAATTACATCTGAATTTCTGCTTAAGGTGGAGGTGACACTGGGTGTTATGATCTCACTGGTGGGGGACCACTGTTGAATACGTCCTTCTACCACCATACACAGACTTCACCTTCAGACTTTTTATCAACAGAGGCCTGTATGCAGGGCACCGCCCCCCCTCCATTCATGCGTCTGGCCCCCTAATCTACAGCCAGATGCATGGATTCCAATCTTTTTTTTTTTTTAAGCATTTGATTAGGGCCTGAGGCTCTATCAGGCTTCAAAAAAGGATGGGCCCACTCCACCGAGTTGTGTAACAATAGCGAATGAATATTAGCTATGATCACTTATTCTCTTGACGGCCAATCAGAAAGCGGGTCGTGAGACCTGTTTCCTGATTGGCCGATAGGAAAAGCGTTCCAATTGGCCTGGGGGGAGGAGACGCTGTGATGCCGAGGAGGAGACCCGTCGCCTGTGCCATAAATGGGGTAAGTGCCAGGCTGCGGATGACCCGACCGGACATGGTGGTGTTTGGGATTTGTGGGTGACCTGACTGGGGGGGAGGGGGTGTCTGTGGATGCAGTGTTTGGTGCCCCCTCCCCCAGAAATATAAAAGCAGCCACCACTGCTTTTTATTACTAGAGCTTATTTATTATATTGTTTTATATTACATTTTTGGGACTTTTTGTTTGATCACTTAAGTCATAGAAAACACAATAAAATACCTGATAATCTTTCAGTGCCACTTTCTGTGAGATGAAATTATATATCAAACAATATTTTCAGCATTATCATTTATGTTCTGTGATTTTTTTTTTTTTATTAACGCCATTTTTTAATTTAACCAGTTAAAAAAAATACATTACAGATATACATCCTAGACATATATCATACTATAAAATATAAAACTTTTTTTTTTTTACCGTGTAGCCCTCCTTCCTCTTTCCCTTCGGGTTACTCTAAATCCATACTCTTCTTTTATTTTTTTTGGGCATTTTTGGCTAATTTCTTTCCCTCCCCCCCTCAAAAAAAAAAAAAAACCACAACAATCACTCCTCACTCTCCACACCCCTTTCGTGCTTTTGGGTTTCGAAATTAGCTAAATTGCCCCATTCCTCCCTCTAGCGCACTTCCCCAGGGTTGGGGAGGCTACACTTACCCACTCAAACCCCCCCCCAAAAAAAAGGTTACCTGGCTCCCCCCCCCAGCTCCTAGATTTAATCCATCACTACTTCAGGAGCGTATTATATCCACCCTGCCCATGTATCTTTGAATTTGTCCTGTTGATCTCTCACTGTATGTACCCATCTCTCTGCTTCCATAATGTTCTCCACCTCCTTTTTCCATTCCCCCATCGTGGGGCATATGGATTGCTTCCAGTATCTAGGGATTAGTGCCTTAGCTGCATTTAGCAAATGTGGAGTAACGCTTATTTTATAAAATTTTATAGAAGCTGGCATCCCGTGAAAGAGGAAATTTAGATGGGAGGGTTCTATAGATCTAAGTGTTAACTTTTTTTTATCCAGGGTGTTATCTCCTCCCAGAATTTTTTCATCTTGGGACAATACCACCATAAGTGGAGAAATCAGCCCCTCTAGTTACACCCCCTCCAAAATTTGACATCTCTAGATGGGTACATCTGTGCCAGTCGAGTAGGTGTGAGGTACCATCTGGTGAGAAATGTATAGGACATCTTTTGTAGATAAGAGCTTATTGAAGAGTAGTGTGTTGTCTCCATCAGTCTGTCCAATTGCTCTATCTTCTGTGACTTGAACAACTCCACTCTATATAATGGAGATGAGGAGAGAGGGAGATGTTTGCTCCTACATAGATACATGACAGCGAATAAGTGTTATCATTCAAGGACAGTAAGTGTGTTACTGGCAGGATAACCAGGCGAAAATAAAAATAAAGGAAAAAAGACTGAGAAAAGGAAACAAATGCAGGCACCACATTAAAATATTGCTAAGCTGCAATATATTACATTTTTGTTTTTGGGCTTAGATACACTTTGTGCACATTCAGCTTTTGCTAAATAACCGATGCATTAAACAAACTGTAAGGTATGCTACTCTGTCAAATGCACTAAAGAGCAGCAGTAAAAGCAAAGGCTACAAGGCAGTGCTTTATATTGAAGAGTAATACAACAAAATCCCAGTAAGCTACCTCTAATTTACAACTGAGGTCCTTGAATGTGAGTGAGGAATATAAGGACTCTGCAATCATAAATTATGTGAAGGCATACCAGTATAAAGAAAAATGAAGTATGAACTTTAATCAACCAAAACTATTGATTTCTTCTGTAGCAATTTGTTAATGTTAATGAGGTAGTCAAATATATTGACTGTCTATATTGATTTATGGGACAAGGTTCACAGTGCTATTTGCTACAGAAAAAATAACATACTGGAAAAGACCTGTATACTTTGATGTTATATTATGTTTTTCAGGGTGTGAGCAAAAGAACAGGGGTTTTCTTAAGAGGTCCAATTTAACCCCTTAGTAAGAACAACTGGATAGAACTGTAACACACAAGCAAACAAATATGAAAAAATGGTTAGCCGCTGTTAAAAACCTGATATACTGTTATAAAAGCTATAGCAGTAATTATTATCCAGTTCTGTATTATTCAGGTTCTGTATATCTATCATTATTCTTGAGCCCACTAATAAACGTTACTACCAGCCTCAATGTAAATGCACAGTACGCTGTGTAAAAGTAGCACCATGGGTAACACCATCCATCTATTGTGGACCTTACACAAGGTTTGGCTTCTGGTTCTGTAAAGAGCCACAGTGTAGTATGTGAAATCTGAGCATCAGTGGGTCGAGGAATGTTCTTACAAGAGGACCTGTCACTGTGATCATCTAAATGTAATGTCAGATAAAAACTCCAAACTTCTTGGTTACCATATCTTGATGGTTACCAGACCTAGCACTCAATTTGCATTTTCAGACATCACCTACAAGACTAAAAAGGTTAAAACTCATGAAAATTAACAAGGTCTGGATAGGCTTTAGATTTTCCTGCCCATCCCCGATGCTACAAAAATAAAAATTAAAAAATGAAGACACGAGGACAGTACTTCAGGCGTGATGCATATGAGCAGTTTCAGTATCTATTTAGAGAAAAAAAGAATTGACTCACCACCCACGATAAATTCATTTTTTTTTATTATACAGCCTACTCATGGTCTGTTTTCTAGCATGGTGACAGGGCCACTTTAGATACTTTTCTAGTACTGCTGACAGGAAACAGTAATTACCTTTTCTCTTTATGTTACACACACAGTAAAATATATTAAGACATAATAACTAAAAATTATTAAGTAATCTAAAAAACATTAAATAATTTAGTTTCAAACAACTTTACCTTAACCCCTTCCATACAGGGCATTTTCTTCCCTTTCCTGAACAGACCAATTTTTGGTTTTCAGCACTGTTGCACTTTGAATGACAATTGCGCGGTCATGCAACACTGTACCCAAATTAAATCGTTATGTTTGTTTCCCCACACAAATAGAGCTTTCGTTTGGTGGTATTTGATCATCTATGCGGTTTTTATCTTTTTGCACTATAAACAAAAGAAGAGCGACAATTGTTAAAAAACACATTGGCCCAGATTCACAGAGCGACTACGCCTGCGCAACAGGAGATGCGCGTGCGTAAGTCTAAATGTGCGCGTGCGTTTCGTTGCGCGGCATCCCCAGAACGAGATACGCAAAAAATTTACTTTTTTTTGTCCCGCGTAATTTCGTTAGACTGGCGCATCCTTCCGCGCAAAAGTGCGATAGACACACCATTGATTTGCTAGTCAAATATGCTAATGAGGGACTTACGGGGATCCACAAAACAACGTTGGGGCAGCGCAGGCGACGCAGTGTGCGCAACAGCAAAATGTCCTGTCTAAAATTAGAGCTGATAAAAGCTGGTCTAAAAAAAGAAAAAAAGTCTACTTGTTAGATAAAGCAACACTGTTAGTGAGCAGCTCAGCAGTCACACGTGTTGCTCAACAATCTGTATGCCAACATGCCAGGGGCATCGTCGCGCATAGCTATACTACTGACTTTAGATGAACAAAGAAGGAGGAGGGCACGGAGGATGGCACGGAGGATGGCATGGGAGAGGATATACCGTACCGCATAGACCTGTTTGGCATGAGTGATTCTGAGGTGTATCGCATCTTCAGATTTACCCCTCATGCCATCCTGGAATTAACCACAACCCTGCAGGATGACATCACCAGCCCAACACACCGCTCACATGCAGTGCAGCCACTGGTCAAGGTCCTGGCAACACTCCATTTCCTTGCCAGTGGCTCTTTTCAGCGTACAAGTGGAGTGGTGGCTGGATGTCACAGTCCTCCATGAGCAGATGTGTGCACCAGGTTGTCCCTGCAATACTCAGACGCATGGCCAACCAAATCATCAAACCCACCACTGAGGACCTGCGGCTGAAGGCAATGACAGATTTCTACAGAATTGCCAGATTCCCACGCACTGTGGGGGCCATTGATTGCACACATGTGGCACTCCAGCCCTCCCAGGAGACAGAGCACATGTACCGCAATCGGAAGCATTGGCATTCCATCAATGTACAGGTGATAGTCGATGCCCAAGGCCTCATATGGCACGTCCGTGCCAAACACCCAGGGTCCAGCCATGACAGCTACATATACAATCAATGCCACATCCGAATGGAATTCGATCAGAACGTGTATGGGGACACCTGGCTGGTTGGTGAGTGACATGGGTGGCAGGCATGACTATCCCCTCCCATGATGCACATCACAAGGGGCACATGCATGACTAACATCCTCCTGTCTTTTCCCTTCCAGGTGACTCTGCATATCCACTGGGACCCCATCTCATGACTCCTATCCGGAACCCCCAAACTCCAGGAGAGGAAAGATACAATCAAGCACATGCCCAAACACGAGCAGTGGTGGAGCGCACCTTTGGCATCCTAAAGTCACGTTTCCGATGCCTGGATAAGTCTGGGGGTACCCTCTTGTACTCCCCAAACTTCGTGTGCCAGATCATCGGTGCATGTTGCATGCTGCACAACTTTGCAGAAAGAAAGGGCCTGCAGATTAACCTATGTGATGACCTGACCCCTGAACCAGACAATCCCCCCCTAACCGAGGTTAACCCGTCTTCTGAGGGAAGAGCAGCCAGGAGACAGCTCACATTGGGCATCTTTGCACGTTAAACATACACATTAATCATGGCACAATGAGAATGCATGCATGCACACCACTGTGGTCCCTAGCACACACACCCCACATCCACATCAAATTGGATTGGCACCAGTCCACCATGCAGGACTTGTGAGCAGCAAACGCCACGCCAAGGCTCCAATTATGTCACTGTACATTCATACACCATTCACACGGACCTGGGGATCACTTCTCCTGGTCCTGGGGAACCCTTCTCCACCAAAATTGAGGGTGACACCCCTTTTCCGGCAGGAATGTCACCCCCACATCACACAGCATTCACAACCCAAAAAAAAAAAAATATACAGCAGGAAAAGAAACAAAAATAAATAAATCAATCAAACACCAGTCTCTCAAACACTTATCAAAAACCACTTTCAAAAATCTAACAACAACCACTTGATCACACAGAACACTAATCTGACAACTACAACAACCACCGCAACGAACAACAAGAACAAAAGCACTTTGTTAAATGGGAAGGGACAAAGGGATGTATTTTGCAAAGGAAGTGCGTTTGTGTGTGTCTATTTATGCTGTTTGCGTAGTTCACAACGTTGCCCTAGTCCATTTCCAATTTCACTGATTGCGCCGCTCCCGAGTTGTGAGCATTGCGCACATCGGAGCTGACATGGTCTCGTTCAAGCGCGCATGCGCGAGCTGGCCGGCCCTTCATTTGCATGGGGTCACGGCTCATTTCAATGTGTAACACGCCCACGTCCCTCCCAATTTGTATTACTCTCCTTACGCCTCGGGAAAAACGTTACGTCTATGCGCAATTTCCTGCGCAAAAGCTACGAGAATAGGGTGATTACGCGCCAAAACGTAAAGGCGGTGCGCTCCGCGGTCCAATAATGCGCAGATAATGGCGGCGATCTGCGTTTTTTTTTTGTGACCGTGACATTGCGGCGGACATATCGGACACTTTTTGACATGTTTTGGGACCATTCACATTTACACAGTGATTAGTGCTATAAAACTGCACTGATTACTGTGTAAATGTGACTGGCAGGGAAGGGTTATCACTAGGGGGCGCTGAAGGGGTTAAAATTTTCCTAAAGTATGTTCTAAGTATGTTCGGAACCGTGCAAGGAGGGCTGTCACTAAGCGCTACGGTGCACAGATACTGGCCCCTACGTAGTGATATATATGCTAATATTGGTTATATTCCTACGTTTGGGCCTTTTTGCATTCTCTACATATTTATATTTATATACCTATTCAAACTTGTATGTAGATAGTACCAGTAATATTACTACTAGTTTATTACACTCTAGGATGGCCTGATCACACAGATTGGACCATGAATGCTTTTTATATGTATCTTAAAAGATGTGCAGTTTATACAGCGTGTTTTAGTATGCTATATATGCTTTTAATATATTTGCCTGTATATACTATGTTTTATTTTATTATATTTATTATAATTATATATATATCGCTTTTTTCAGCCTAAGGCGGCGTACACACGAGGGATATGTCCGCTGAAACCGGTCGGATGGACCGTTTCAGCAGACATCTCCGCTCGTGTGTATGGGCTAGCGGACAGATTTCTCCACCCGACAGATTTCAAAGCATGCTTTGAAATCTGTCCGCTGCAAACCTGTCCGTCGGATATGTCCGCTGGTTAGTACACCAAACCATCGGACCAAAATCGCGCGCATGCTCAGACAAAAGGAGGGGACGGGAGCGCTCGTTCAGGTAAACCTCGTGTTTGTTTGTGAGTTGGCACATTCGTCATTGTAACTATCTATATTGTATCGTTTATTGCCTTTCTTCGTTCTCTTGCTATAATCAAGCTGTTCTATTGCTGATGCCATTTATATAGACTGAGTTGTCCCAATCTAGCAAAGTTTGATTGTAGTATATCGCGTTGTCTTTTTATAATTATTTTTTTTGCTGCATCTCCTAATTGTTTTGAGCTTTCCTCCACATGACTATAATTTTTATTTGGATCTATTTTTTAAATGCATTTTTTTGTTTTTTTTGTACCTTTTTTTGCAATGTTTTATTTATTCTTTTAGAACAATTTTTTCAATGCATTTTTTTGGATTTTTTGTACCTTTTTTTCAATGCATTTTTATTTTATTTTGTTTGATCATTTTTTTCAATGCATTTTTTTGTTTTTTTTGTACCTTTTTTTCAATGCTTTTTTATTTTATTTTGTTTGATCATTTTTTTCAATGCATTTTTTTGGATTTTTTGTACCTTTTTTTCAATGCTTTTTTATTTATTTTTTTTGATCATTTTTTTCAATGCATTTTTTTGGATTTTTTGTACCTTTTTTTCAATGCATTTTTATTATTTTTTTTGATCATTTTTTTCAATGCATTTTTTTGGATTTTTTGTACCTTTTTTTCAATGCATTTTTATTTTATTTTGTTTGATCATTTTTTTTAAGGCATTTTTTTGGATTTTTTGTACCTTTTTTTCAATGCTTTTTTATTTTATTTTGTTTGATCATTTTTTTCAATGCATTTTTTTGGATTTGTTGTACTTTTTTTTCAATGCATTTTTTTTGTTGTTTTTGTTGCTTTTTTTTCCATGGGTTACCAAGTTGTCACTCCTAACCTACCCCCCCACCCAGGAGTTTGTGTCCTTCCAAAATTCCACCTTGTAGTTTTAGTAGGTTTGGGGCATAATCACCACAGTAGAAAACACAATAGACAAGGTTTTAACGTAAATACAAAAAGCCATTTATTTTGGCAAGAAAATAAATTAAAATAAACATGATCTGCACCACTTGATCAGATAGCAACCTACATGCAGACTTGTGCATTCCACAAAACATGATGAAGGATAAAATGAACAATCTCAGGAGACACAAAACAAATCAAATCTGAATCAGCAGCAAATGAGCAAAGAAACCCAAGCTGTGGTACTCCAACAAGCTTACATTTTAGAATAATGAACTGGAAGGCAGGTAATCACCTTCTCTTCTTACTTCCAGCCTTCCTTCCTGGCTGCCTTGCAGCGAAACGTCCACGGGCCCATCCATGGCCCCTTGCAGGTGCTGATGATGTGGCAGCAGGAGGCAAAAGATGGGGAGCAGGCTGGGCTGGGTCACTGAGGTCTGTGTCCCGGGTCAGCATGCCCCTGTGCATCCAAAAGATGACCTTATTTATTAAGTCCTTAGCCAGGTCCCTTTGATCCTCCTCCGCTCGGCTCAGTTCATGAGCCACAGAGGCACTGAAGGCTTCTGTGGGGTTGAGGGGGGCCCGCATTATTTCAGCAGCAGCCCTCTCATCATTTTGAGGCTCTCCTCCTCCATCTGCCTCATCCGCCTCTTTTGGCCTGGTCGCCTCATCTGGAGGGGAGGGACCTGGCTTATGGTGCTGAGCCTGGGGACATGCTGACTTCCACTCGGCCCAGCCTCCTCCTGGCTGCCACTCACCCCTTCCCCCTGGCTGACATGGTCCTCAGGAGCTGCCACCTCCTGGCTGGCCTCTTCCTGTATCAAAAAAAGGGACATGTTGTAATATTTTGCTCAATCAAGCACACACACACATTATTTGGCTCTAGACTCTTTTTGTTTTCTTAATTTAAATAGACCTGCCTGTCCTTCAGACCCCTCAGTTGGCATCCCTGAGATCCCTAGTTTTTTGCACACGCCTTTTTTTGTTGGTCCAAACGTTACAATTTTAACAATACTAACTCAAGAATCAAACCCAAATTAGAAGCAAATAAATATTTATGAAACTACTATACCTCACTGAAGATCGCCAGATCTGGGTCCATGTCAGCCAGGCCCTCCTCTGGCTCTGCAGGGGCGTGGGGATCCTGGGAAGTTCCGCTGCAAGGAAGCGTGGGAGGAAGGCTGGAAGGAAGATTGGAAAGTGATGGCCGGCCCTCCAGTTCATCATCCAAAAATGCAAGCTCGCGGAAGTACCACAGCCTGGGCTCCTTTTGCGCATCTGCTGCTGATCCAGATCGTTTGGTTTTAACCTCTTTATATACCTTACGATAGGTGCTCCTGAGATTGCTCATTTTATCCTTCACCATGTTTGCTGTGCAGGATGGAACCCACGTCTGCATGTAGGTTGCTATCTCTTGTAGAGTGTCTGCTCTGAGGTTCTTATTGGGTAGCCTGGGTGCCTGGTATCCCATAGATTAGCCTTTTCTCTATATATTTCTATTAATTTAAGTGTGTTTTCTTGAATAGCCAACTGGTCCATCTCTCTCTTTTTTTTTCTAGGTTCAGATTAATGCTCTAGAATATACAAATAAAAATGTATTAAAACCCACAAGAAAAATGGCTCAGCTTTATCATTTTCTGAATATGTATGTGTACAATCATTGTGGAACTAGTATACAAACACATTGGGGGTTATTTACTAAAGAAAAAATCACTTTAGCACTGCAAAAGCACTTGAAAGTACACTGCCTGAAAGTGCACTTGGAAATGCAATCGCTGTAGCCCCGAAGGGGACATGCAAGAAAAAATATATATTCAATTTTAGCCTCCACCTGATTGGTTGATAAAATAAGCAGAGCTTCCTTCATTTCAGATCTTCCCCTCCACATCTATGGAGAATGCCCTTCCAAGTCCACTTGCAGTGCAAACTGGATTTCCCTTTAGTAAATAACCCCCAATGTGTCCTGCTGATACAATGCTGGCCAGCTCCACTCCATTGTTGTGCAATTCATTTTTGGAACATGCAGACCCTTTGGTAACATGAAAATAAATACATGCCATCTCTTTAATCATCCACAATTTTTTTTATTTTTCCAAAAATGAAGCCACTAGTTATTGTGTAGATATCATGCACCTCACACAGCATTGAGGAGCTAATACACAACCTAATTACCTCTGCCCAAACAATACAGAACAATACATGCATGATGTGAATCCACAAGACAAAAATAAAGAGGTAGAGCATTGTCATATATATATGTAGTGATGTGTTCAATCATTTTTGTCCAAAACTTGCATTGGTGGCCCCAAGCTACCTAAATAGCGCAAACGCTCCTAACAACATTCCAAACCCCCACCCCCACATGGGGTTTCAAAGTTGAGACGCCTCTGCTGATCCCATGTTGTAATTTACCTTCGTGTCTGTAGCTCCTCGCGTACGCTCGAGTAATCTCCGCGTAACCGACGTAATCACGTCGATCTCCTTATATAGGCCGCGCAAAGCTATACTGCCGCCCTCTTCGTTCGCAATGTCTCCGCCCGTTTTTAACCCCCCCATTTCAACATCCAGGGCCTCATATTGCAAGTTACCGGCATATGTGTATGTCATCGTTTTAACGCGCGCGTAAGCTCCGCGTAAACACGATGTATTCATCCGCGCATGCGTGAAACGCCGCCTTCGTCCACGCCCATGACGGAACTTTTCCTCTTTTCCACGCCCCTTATCAGTGGGAAACGAAAAGATGGCCATGTCCCACGAGCGAGCATTACCCGCTCATGAGGATCAGGAAGGGACACAACCAGGAACGTCACGCTCAAGGAGCAAACGGTACAAGGCCACAAATATGAGTTTGGAGGAGATGGTGGAGATGGTACACATCCTGCGCAGGAAGGATTATGATGGGGATTATGGCCCATACAGCACCCCGAACCGCCGTAAGGCCAAAATTATGGACAAGGTGGCGAAGAGGCTTACTGAGATCTTTGGGGTGAGCAGGTCCAAAGAGCAGCTAGCTACGCAAGCGCTGGTCCGATTTGAAGTTGCGTGAGCCACACCAGTTTCGGAAGATAAAGAAAATCCTGGATAAAAGTAGGTATTATTTTTGTGGGGGGGGGGGGGTTTTTGCAATTGTGTGATATCATTGTTTGTTTATATTTAATTTATTGTGGCCATGTTTGAATGGTTTGTACTTTGGAAGAATTATTTTTGGATATTTCCTGTAATATGTAAAAAAAACACACACACACACACCAAATAAGAAGTTATGCACGATCGTTCTTTAGAAACATCGGTCAATCACCTCGTTTCATCCACATACTATGTCCTAAGGAACAGCACACCAGGACATGGCTATTTGGCATTTATAGAGAAAAGTTATTACACATTTTGGATAAAATTATGTAGATTTCCTAACTGATTTGAATGTGAAAAGACAAACAGGATTCATTCACATTCACACAGTGATAATAAGCAGCTGGATTCACATCTGGACTCAAGAGCACCTGTGTGTCTCCCCCCTAATGAGATTCATTTTTAACAGTCTGTGACACCTAATTTTTAGGGAGGGGCATCCATGCAGGGCAGAGACTGACCACTGAGGAAATCGAACACTGCCCCGAGGGCCCCATGCCCCTAGGGGGCCCCATCAGAGATGCCAGGCTCATTTCAACCAGGGACAGTATGTAAAAATCTGCTAATTTAGCTCATCTGTCCCTGATATGTCCAAAGCCTACATGCTTTTGATGTGAAACTACTGACTGAGATTGTAGCTGCCCCGCCTCTATACTGCCACCTGGCTTAGTGGGTCATTTGTAAGCCTGGGGGCCCCTAATATTCTATTGCCCGGGGGACCCATGAGTTGTCAGTCCGCCCCTGCTTCCATGTGTGTCCCTTCGCTAAAAAGGGTAATTAGCACAGCTTGGGAGAAGTCATTAGAAAAACAAAGGTTAAGGTTTGGTGGCGGAAGACAATAATCCAAAGTTTATAAAACACTTTGACACAATGATTATGATTTATTAATGCCCTCCTCAAATATCTGTGTGCTGATAAGTATACCCTTTTGTTTTCTGATATTTCTAGGGGAAAGAACAGGACAGAAATTGGAGGACGCAAGGAGGCCCAAACTCTCTCATAAGAAAAAATCTATTCTAGCCATGTGGAGAGGAGGACCAGGTAGAAGAAGAGTGGTGGAAGGGAGAGATGAGGAAGACGCAAATGTGGAAGGAGTATTTAGTGAAGAAGAAGGAGTTGGTGAAGAAGAAGGAGTTGGTGAAGAAGAAGGAGTTGGTGAAGAAGAAGGAGTTGGTGAAGAAGAAGGAGTTGGTGAAGAAGAAGGAGTTGGTGAAGAAGAAGGAGTAGTTATTGAAGGAGTTGTTGTAGAAGAAGGAGGAGTTATTGAAGAAGGAGTGTTTGTAGAAGAAGGAGGAGTTTATTGAAGAAGGAGGAGTTATAGAAGAAGGAGGAGTTAATTGAAGAAGGAGGAGTTATTAAGAAGGATTGATTGTGGAAGAAGGCGAAGTTTGGATGATGGAGAGGTGGAGATTAGTAGCACAACAGGTCAGTGTCACCGCAGCTTCACACAGGGAGAAAGAGATGTAGATAGCCTGCACATTACTAATGTATTTTTATTTTATTTTTTTTATAGGGGATGAAGATGCTGCAAGCACATCCAGTAGTCCACCTTTTTTTTTCACGTGCAAGTGCACAAATTGTCATCCAACAAATTATGGAGTGTAGCACAGAGATGGATAATATGAGGCAAACAATGGTTGTAATTGAACAAAATTACAAAAATATTATTGATATGATGGGCCGTATCAAAGACTAAATCCCCCTGCCCGGCGCCCCCCCAGCCCCATCACCCATACCGTCTTGCAAACAAAAAAAAATGTTTTATAAAAATAGAAAGATGCACACACAGTGTGTCCACATGTGCTATCTGCCATCACAGGTTATGGATTGTCTTTGCTTTGTGGGTACAACCCCCTTCCTCCCTTCTCAAGCAGGTAAGAGGGAAGGGTTTTGCACCCACAAAACACATGCATTGATCACCCATGATGCCAGATAGCACATGTGGACATTTGATATAATCCTCATTTTTGGGCCCTCTCACTCACACACAAGAATGTGTGCATCTTCCAAGTTTGTTGTGTGTTCCGGGGTGACATTGGGAGACTGTTGTAGTAATGACCTTGTTGTACTTAGTATTTTTAGTGTTTTGAAAAATATTTTATATTTTTTCTAAAAAAAAATGTTTGGTATAATCCATATTTTTGCATAAAAAATTTTAAAAAAAAAAAAAATGTTTTTACTCCAAAAATGTTACATGGTGGCAAACCCAAAACTTGTTGATAAAAAATTTTGTACGCTAACATGAGTGGCTTGTTGTTTATATATGCTGAATACCCAGTTTGTAGATGAGTGACTTGTAACTACAGCCATAAACCCGGTTTTAAGTACACACTAGCGTTTAGTTCTTACCGCTGCAAATCACAATATCAGCCTCACTTCTGCGTAAAAAACAATATTCTTCCAACACCAGCTTGTTCAGTTAAGCCAGATTTTATAAATGCTGGTATCTCATTGGTTTTGTGTGCAGAAGTGACCCTTCTATTTGGACTTAAAAGTGGGGTATGGCTGTAATGTCCAATTGTGGTTATTTACTAAAACATGACAACTACATTTGGCACTAGAAGTGCACTAGTTTCAGAACCAAGAAGACAGAGATAAATAGAAAAAAGCAATAATGACAAACAACTGTAATACTGTATATAAGTCCAATGGTCAAATTATTTATTATATTTTGTAATATTTCTTTCTTTTGGGGGCCGAATTAGAAAGAAATATGATCTGGCATAGCTAATAAAGTTTCAATGAATTTGTCTACCATAGCTATGGCCCCGAGCCAGCGCGACCATGGGAAGTTATCTGAGGGTAGTCCTATCAGCACCGAAAGGGTTACGTAATGCCTGCGTAAATAAAGTAAACAGGCAAAAACAATCAAAATATTCCCCATATTTATCGCTGTCAGGAACAGGCGGAACCGGCTGGCCCGTATCCCAAAGGCATTCTCGACTACCCTCCGGCCCTGGCGCCTAAAATTGAACACCCTCCTCTCCGGGGTAAGAGTCCTCTGGGGAAACCCCGCCCCCCTCGCGCGCCCCGGTCACCCCCATTGCTTCATCCGGGCCGCAAGACCCCAGTTAAGCAATAGTCCCGCCACCCCCCTCAGACAGCCGGCCCCCCCACCCACCACAAAAATTCTACTGTAGCCGACACCCTCCCCCATCACACCGGCCCCCTATCCCTTCATAGATTAGCCTATAACCTCACCGAACCTGGCTGGCCCATAGAGGACCCCACCCCCTCAACGCGTGGTTCCAGAGTGTACGACCCTGCCACAGCACCATGTAGGGAAGGAAGTAAGCGACTTTGAAGCCAGCGAAGAAAAAATATGGCAATAAACATTGCCAACACAACAAAAACAATACTTGTGCACCATCACATTTATAATTTTTTTTTATATTTCATTGGATTGATGGCCACTAAAAAAACCCACTTATTATCCACCCCCAACCCCCGGCTGCAGTGCAAACAAAGGGGGGGTGGGGTTCACGACGTACAATGCAGCAAAGAAAAATATGCCACACAAAAAAAAAAAAAGGCTAGGTGTGTTTTGTCCCTGGATAGCATTATTACACATGTTAATAGTCATGCAAGGTGTAAGAGGCCAACCAAAGAACTGGAAAAACAACATCAGCATGGCAAGTGAGGCAACGGTTCCACCAAAGGAAAAAGCATGGGTCATTATAGGGAAAAAAAAAAAAAACCAAAAAAAAAAAAAAAATAAAGACAGAGAAAAAAAAAAAGGAAACATACCTTCAGATCTCCTCCCCAGTTGTCTTAAATCACGGTCCAGTTCAAGACCACCCAGGTTGTAGACGGTTGTTAAAATAATTCAGGTCCGCGGCAAAAACAAAAAAAGCTCCCCCATCTCTACCAAGAAAAACAGCCATCCGGCCGGTTTCTTCCCCCACCCCCAGGTCCACATACAATACAAAAAACAAAAAATTCGTGGCGGACTGGCCGACAAACCAACCGCCCAGGTCCTACTCCTCCCCCTGTACCTGGCCAAACCTCTGTAGTTATAAAGGCCAAAAGCAACCCAATTAAGCAGAACGGCGAGCCAAAAAAACGCGCGGTCTACAAAGGCTTCAAAAACAAAAAAAAAAAAAAAAAAAAACAAAAATACCGTAAAAACAGAACCCAAAAAAAAAAAAAAAAAAAAGAAGAAAAAATATTATGGACACCCTAAAACCCGAAAGCGCCTCGCCCCCCGCCTGCACCCATGTCGGCCCTATCCCACCCCACCACCTGTCGCGAGCGCAACCCGTAAAGCGCGACCCCCGCCCCCAGAAACGGGCTTAGGTTACAAGCACAAAGAATAGAAAGGCGGCTCGTTTTTCCCCTCATAGTACTGCTGCCTCCGCAGTTTAGGGGAGATTCTATAAACTACAACGCACAGCAGACCAACAACAGATTGGGAAGGCAAAGGTCGGGCCACATTCCTGTGGCGTGTGTACGCCGCCTAAATACTGTGGGGACAAATACAATAAACATTAGGATAGGACTTTAGGGCCACATAAAACATTGCAAACCTACTCTACTAACCATCCTTTACAAGGTAACATTAGGTGCATGATCCACACATCAGTAATTGACAATTTTTGCACCCTGCACCGTCTTTAGAGCTATGGGTGTGAACTGTTGCCACTAAAAAAAAAAAAACCCGACTTTGTGTATCACCCATTCAATGACCCCTTGCATACCGCGCGATCACTCCGCCATACCTGTGTGCGCGCCCTCTGTGTGGCAACATTTTAGGGGGGGGTTGGGGTATGAACCTACAAAAGCAGCCCCGCAAAATATGTCTCTACGCCACCAAAAAAAAAAAAAAAAGGTAGTTTGTGTTTGTCCCTAGGTGATAGTGCATTCTGGACAGTTTAATAGTCATGCAAGGAAAAAATATGTAGGTAGGCCTACAAAAAGTTGATGAAAGTGTACATGGAAAGGCTTAACAATAAGAGCTATGGATGGGGTAGAAAGAGGCAACATTCTCACCCAAACACTGAGATGGAAAAAGCATGGTCATGTATCGGGAACGATCCGAAATGCCAAACCCAAACAAAAATGGCTGCACCTTTATAACACAGCACCTATAATGGAAGGTTCAGTAAAAGAGGAACACAGACCACCTAGGCAAAATCGCCCCTGAAAGAGCAAACACTGTTTTGAGTCTAATTGACAGCAGAACACGTCTTCCGGTATGATGAATGCGCCCAAGAAGCGCCCTGGTGTTGAGAGGCCCCTGTTTCCTGAATATTTGAAAGTGTCCTGCAGGCTCCCTCCCTTTTCGCCATTTAAATAAAAAGACCCTTTTTCGTGGAGGGCCCAAATTAAGACTTTCCCTTTAACC